>OV816026.1:64100867-65300867 GCA_929113105.1 Agrypnus murinus
ACGCCCATCTTTCACTTTATGTAATAAATTGTAACATGTAAACCGTGTATCATTATAGTTCCTCCTACAGAGGCTTTCAGTTTAATCTGCCAAGTTGTTGGCTATAGTTGGAAGACGTGATCTTTAAATCTTTATGGTATTATAATACTTTTAATTAAACAAATATACTTATATGAACAATATGATGCTAGTGGAAGACTAGTAAGCGTTACAAATGAAGAAAATTCTTTGAATGTCATGTTAGGAGGGCTTTAAATCATAACATGACTCGATATCCCATTAAAAAAATTTGCAAACGGGAAAAATTCCGTCCATATAAAGTGCATTTGTTACAAGAATTAAGTGAGGACGATTTTGATCGTAGAATCGAGTTCTGCGAAGTTATTATGGATAAATTAAATCAAAATGCCAACTTTGTCACCCACATATTATTTTCTGACGAAGGTACATTTTGTTTAAACGGGCACGTAAACCGACACAACTGTAGGTATTGGTCAGACCAAAATCCACATTGGATGGAGGAAGTTCACACCCAAATATCACAAAAAATAAACGTTTAGTGTGGCATTATTGGTGGACACGTCATAGGGACCCTATTTTATAAACGAAAATTTGACCGCTGAACGATATTTATTACTTTTGCGAGAGATGCATATTATTCCAGAGCTTAGACGATTATTCCCGAACAATAACAATCCTAATTTACCGCCAGAACAAATATGGTTTCAACAAGATGGGGTTCCTCCGTATTTTGGACTTGCGGTACGGGCATATCTAGATGAAATCTTTCCTGAAACATGAATTGGACGTAGGGGGGCAATTGAATGGCCTGCTAGGTCTCCCGATATGACCCCGCTTGACTTTTCTCTGTGGGGTCAAATAAAAAATCTAGTCTACAAAAATAAGCCGCAAAATATCGAAAAGTTGGAAGAAAGGATAAGGCAAGAAATTTCCAATATTACTCCCAATGCCCTTTTAAATTCACTACAAAATTTTGTTCAGCAAATTCATTACTGTCAGGAAGTAAATGGTCAACACTTTCAGCACCTTATAAAATAGAATTCCAAAGAAAATATTTGTTTTCTTTTTTTTCCTGGTTTAATTATTATTTTCATAAAATGTAAAATATTCAGGACATTAAGTAAAAAATACATTTTTTCGTGTCATGCATTTTTATGGTGATATGGATATGAATCCTTATCACCATATCCCCCACCTTGTGTAATTTTCATAATAAATATCCATCATTTCGGGTTTTTTCATTAATAAATTTGAAGGTAGTAAAAAATTATTTTCAAAGTTCATATCTCGAAAACGGTTAAGTTTAGGTATATTGATGTGCCATACAATTTTGTTTAGAATTTTGAGATAATTTGAAATGTGGAATAATATACAGGGTGTTCCATTAAAAAAAAACTTTGTTTCGTCACGACTTTTTGACTAATCCTGTATACTTAATTTGTAATAGTTCTTGTAATAGATCTTAAAAAACCCTAAAACTTTTGTATTTAACATTTTTCGCTAGCTCTCTTACTTTAGAAGATAATCGACCGTTTCCATACATCTCAGCGACCATGTATATTGAAAATCCCTGGTTTAATAATGACCGAGTTTTATAGTTATTTACAGTTTTCAAATTAGCATAACTCTGTTCTCAGGCTAATATCAAAGTTGAGATTTTTACCACAGTTTGCCATCATATAGTAGTTCATTCTCACGTAATATATATAATATAAAAAAAATCCATCCGTGCCCATCGGAGATATTTAGGGCCAAAGTTGACCAAAAATAGAAAAAACGAGAACTTCAAAAGTCCATAAATACCAAAATAGTCAAGTCTTAGATTTGAAATATTTTATACATAAACTACCCCTAACTGTGTACCATTCACAGAAAAATCAGCCCTAAGACTTCACCTTTATCTGGAAATATGGCCTCCTAAAAAGTGGAAATTTTGCAAAAACGTTATTAAACTTCGGGGTTAAATTACACCAACAAATAAGCATCCTACGAAAATTATGTCTCAAATAAAAAATGTAATCCGACATGTAAACAGTACAATGGTTTTTACCGCAGGCCTTTAGGACCAACCATTCTTGAGATATCAAGATTTACGTTTACATCAAAAAACGCAAAAACCTCGTGCACAACGAAACAAATATGGCTGCCATATTTTAATCAAAAGGAATAAAAATAAAATAACAGTGGTTTCAAACTACCAATACTTAGGGGTGATAACACAAAAAATATTACCCGTTTTTGAAATAGTCAAGCGACCAATTTATTATTTTCTGGACCACTTCAGATGGATTGACCCCTCTGTCATTTGTATTATCTTAAACACTAAAACTAATTAAATACCTTAAAATATTTTTAAAAAATATCAATGTATTGGCGCCTTTTCAATTACCAACTTATGTAGTAACAAAACAGAAATCCTCTTTCTTCCATATAGTTTATAACTAAGATAGTTGAAATACAAAAATTCACCTCTCTTCATATAAATTTACAAATTAAATGGTAATAATCAAAACTATTACAAACCATCTGTTTGCTTGAGATAAGGTTAAGTCCATTCAATAATAAATTGATAAATTCCCTTCCATCATCCAATTTATAATTAATATTGATAATCTCATAACTCATAAAAAATTTTCCTACAAAAAACTTATCCATTAATAAAATTCACGGCACTGAATATTATTACAATGGAAAATAAATTATTGTTAAAACCAACTAGTTAAATTCAAAGAACTTCCACAAATTATTAATCACTTGACGTTTGACCAATTTCTAACCTAACATTTTGACGTTAGGTGTGTTTATATTTTGAACTCACAACATAACCATTAAATTTTAAAACTTTGCTCTGGGCACATGTGCATTGCTTGAAATATCTAAATTTACAGAGTTTGTCACCAAAACTGCTATAGTTATTTTTCTTTTAAAAATTTTCTTTTTAATGATATCAAATACTTGTACTAAAACACAATAATAAGATAGCCAGAACTTGTCAACCAAATCATTTTTCAAATGCATTCAATTACAAATTAAAATTTAAATTAATTAATTAAAACCACCTATTCACATCTTTATATTCCTACAAAATCCATCCTTACATCCTATTGAACATTATTTACATAATTTTAGATATCCAAACTATAATATTACAATTAAATTACATAATTTCAGATTGCTATGGTAAAACGCAGAAATTTGTCTTTTTAAACCAATACTTCTTCTATAAAAAACAATCCCAACATTTATATTTATTTGTCAGTTGTGCCCAAGGAACTGCTTGACAACAACTTAATGAAATATTTCAGCCCACAAGTTTTTAATCTTTATAAAGAACAAAATTATAATGAAACCACCAAATCGTTGACTTGTAAGAAATATTTTATTAATTAAACCTGTAGGTAAGGTAATAAATATTTGCATATATCATTACAACCATCTCTTTAAGACTACCTTTTTAAAACCTTAAAGAGCTATTCTACAAAGTGTTCGTTTAATCAATAATAGCAATGCAATTTCTATAAGTGTAAAAATTCTGCTCAAAACAATTCTGTTTAGTTATTATACTACATTCAGCTATATTAACAGTTTTATCACTATCAGTATAATGCTTGATATATATTCAGGAAGTTATTGATAATGGGTTTGTCTGTACAAGAATATTATGTATGTCATAGTAGGATGGGTGATGTTTATCATCATACTCGTATGTAGTAAAGATGTGACTTTTTAGTGGTCATTTTCAGAAGTACTAATAGACATCTTAAGGAAGGTTTTCTCGAGTTTGTTTGACAGTTGCAAAAAAATAAGGAAAAACGTATTTTGGTGCCTACGAAGTAAAATCTTATGATCCGGTCAATTTATTTTTGATATTGCATCAGTTTATTTTATTTTTATTTCAATTATGTTGTTGAATCTAAGTGTATAATACTTACATATGTTCAGAGGCGGCTTAAGGGCCGGGCTGTCGCTTGGGGCGCCAGACTTAAGTCAAAAAACTGTTTTAAGATTTTTAAACCTACCTTTTTATTTAATTTAACAATAGTTAGTTTTAGTTATATTGGTAATGGCAAACGGCTAGATAACATTAAGAGAGCCGTTTAATTGTAACAGTTAAGAGGGGGTTAATTCGGTGCTATATTTTTAGTTATTTTTTTCAGATTCCTGTAGTGAGTTTGTAAAAAGTTATTGTATATAGGGTAGTAATATAGTCAGTATATAGTATACAAGCCAACAAAATGAAAATGAAATAAAGGAACCATGTCGTCAAATCAACCCATACAGACTTAATCACTTGATAAGAGAATTTCAAAAAATAATATTTATTAATAACGTCTTTATTTTCTGAAACCGATAAACTACTGTACAAACTACGGATGTTATGAATCATAACAAGCCCTAGATCTGCGGCAATTATGATACTCATAACAGTCCTAGGTATGTTAATAGCTATTACTAGGCAACCCTTTTTAATTTTTTTCATGATGTATTCACGTATACAAATATTACTTATAAATAGTGTACTTCGTCAGATTTGAATGTTATTCAACAGCAGCATAATGTCAAAATTTTTCACAAAATTACCCTGCTGAATTTTGCCTGTGAATAAAATTTGGGGCTATTGGTATGAGATAGTTTGGTAGCATTAATATCAGTCATATGCCACCCTATTTTCCTGTTAAAGCTATATTAAGGCCATTTTCATCAATTTGTTCCATTTGATTTGATTTAGAGCTTTTTTTAGGAATATTGCATGCAATACTGTTTAATATGCTCCTATATACATCTTTCTTTGTATTTGCTAATATTTATTATATTTGCTGTTTAATGTAATTATTCCGCCAAGAAACTTTAAGAAACTATTGAAAATGTGTTTGCGGTAACGTTCTAATTGTTATTTAAGAAGTGTACCTGAAATAAAGCTTTTTGAATACCTGAAAGCATCTATGAAAGCTGAAAGGCCTCCGTTTTATTTAATCGTTTTACATACAATAAGTGTAATTATATTAGTCAAAAATTATCACCATTTTTTTAACCACTGCGTTAATAGCAGCACCAAAGTATTTTCTCAAGCATCAATTCATATGAAATCAACCAAAATAATCAAAAGTTGTTGATCGACCATCTTCAATTTCCTTTGATTTTTGCCTGGATATTCACTTATATCTGCAGTTGAAAAAGCCATTATTTTGTTTTATCTGTTTTTGTTTTGGGTACATCAATCTACCATATTTTTAGGAGAAATCCAACTTCAGGAAATTGTCACAACTAGGTTAATATCTGTGCTATCGTACTGAGCAAAGAAGTAAATTACTCTATACAAGTTATTCAATTTTGGAAAAGTAATTATGTTTACTTACGTATAACGGATATGCTCAAAATCCGCTTCCGAAGATGAACTACGATTTTTGAATAAATGCAGACTTTAGCTTAAAAAAGAACTATGGAGGAAGAGACACTCAGGTTTAATTTTTTTGCTGTGTATTTCTTTGTGTAAACACTACTTGTTCGAAAAAATAAAAGGTCAGCGCCAAGTAAACATGGCGCCACCGCGATTTTTCAGATTTTAGACACCCTGTATCTCAATAGGAACAAATTGGAAGATTCTGAAAATATCACTGATTGGAGTTTCTGTGGGACAGAATATTCTGAGGAAAAAATTATGGTGGTGTTTTTCTGATGAATATGTTACTAAAGCTTAAATATCGGAAAAAATTACTTTGGTGTAGTTCTATTTTCATTAACTAAAATTGCGGTTTCTCCTTGAAAAGTACAAGTACCACATCCTATAAATGATTCTCGTTATTCTTTGATAGGTTTATTGACTTACTATTTTATTAGTTAATGTTAATAATAAAAAAAGTATTTTTAACTATCCCCAAAAACCAACATACAAAGACCATACACTAATTAAATCTTAAAGTTATAAGCCATAAAAGAATACTGCAACGATATGCATGCCAGGGACATGTTACATCTATGTTTCATCTCGAGAAATCCAATAGAATAAAAAACTTAAGAATAGGTTTTGTACAGATAAAGCAATTCCAAGGCACAAGGGATTATCACAGAATTATTCAGATTGGTTTTGGTATAAAAAAACTTAAGAATAGGTTTTGTACAGATAAAGCAATTCCAAGGCACAAGGGATTATCACAGAATTATTCAGATTGGTTTTGGTGTCACATGTCGTAAGATGCTACAAAACATGCAGATTCAAAGATAGATTCTAATAAGGTCTGGGTAACTATTGATTGAAGGGTTCCATCAACTGAAATATATAGCGTGATTCTAAATCAATGAAAAACCTTTCGTGAATTGGTATACCTCAATAGCTGGTAAGTTTCGTAGTCAAAACTCGATTTACTTGGTTAGGCTTCTGACGATAAGTGACGAAAAATGCGAGTAGGTTTACAAGAAATGGTAAAAACCATTTTTATTAAAAAAAATTATAGTGATTTTCATTGAGTGGAAGAGGGTGTGTAACTTGTAATATTATAATTTGGCTCACTCTCCTCTATACAAGATTTTATTAAAATCTGTGCTTTACATTTGTTTATAGTTTCCTTGTTATACTTAATAGAAATATGTACTATACCTGTATACTTTTTAAACCTGCTTTGCACTTTTCTACAGTTGATTTGGATGAATTAAAACAAAAGTTATCAATCTTAAAATTTTAATACAATATGAAAATATAAATGTTAATTTTAATAAGTTAACCTTAAACTGTACAGAGTCACTCTATAATAAAATATGTTACTGAAGACCTCCTTGGAATAAGATTGTAATCAACATTGATTGAAAATCTGTAAATTATATTAAACACAGTTTATCAATGGTATACATTCCTTGCGTTCAAAAAGTTCTGTTTTGCTGGTTATAACATTCTTCGAAAGAAATCTTCAATTGCCTATAGACTCAGAAAGTCAGAACACACAAAATTTGTACTTTTTAATCCTGTTTGCCATTATTTTATGGATATTCTTTGTAATTGTTAAAAAATATAGTAAGGAACTATTATTATGTACCTAATTGTTATTAATAATTTACAAATTAGTTTGGAAAACTTGTACTCATAATCGTCTAGACAGGGTGGTTCGAGGCTTCCCAGGAGATATATGCATAAAAACATATACAACCTAACTTCTGACGGTTTATGAAGTTTTATTCTAGACAAACACTTTATTGAAAAGTCTTTTCAGATACTTAACCTATGCATATCTAACCTTAATGTTCAACTTTTGGTAATTTTTAGCGATGATGTTGCATACTGTTATGAAAATATAAAATCATAAGTTCATAACCTATACCGAGGTCTGATGCTCAAATGAATTGTATGGATGCAGAATGAACTAAAAGTTTGGATTAAATTTTATTAAAATGGCTACTTTTATCAAAAAAAAGCACTTGGACATGCACTTATATTTTATTCTTGATGAGTGTGTTTTAAATCTATTTTGATTATACAGTGTTTTATTTGCAAGTGGTGTGCAAATGAATAATTCTTCTAAAATAAAAGC
This sequence comes from Agrypnus murinus, assembly GCA_929113105.1. Lineage (NCBI taxonomy): Eukaryota > Metazoa > Arthropoda > Insecta > Coleoptera > Elateridae > Agrypnus > Agrypnus murinus. The sequence continues at coordinate 64,108,409 of OV816026.1, forward strand.
TTTGTATATTATTTCCACTTAATATGATTCTTCTTGAAGCCCAGCTTAAAGAAATAACCATTCTACATGATCTACACACGTGAAATCGATTGATTTTTGCACAATTCGATTGTTTTCTGAAAATTTCGATACATTTGCAGTTTGCTGTATATATCGTACAATAATAATGTATCGGTGTGCAGTCATAACTTACCTTCTGTATGTTTATAAATGATTAAAATATGTCCACCATAATTTCTCTTGCATATTTTTATTAAATGGCAGATGATCCTCAATTCTCAGACATCTTGTGCAGAACAATTCAAAAGTAAACTACTATTAAAAATATAGAAGGGTATTTTATGCACTGTGCTGAACTCAAATTCCATCTTATTCTAATTATAACATAGAACTTTTGAGAACAGTAAACAATTGAATTATGTCAAAAAATAAATATTTTTATAATTTAGATCTCAAGAGGAATCATATAATGCAGCAACTTACAGGATGTTTCATTAAAAAATAAGTATGTTGCTTATTATTCATTTATAGTATAATAGAAGATTCTACAACAAGAATAAAATAAAATCTGAACATTTTTTTCATAGAAGCAACCATTTCCAAAAATTAATTAATTTGATCTTCCATGAATATGTATTGCTTACATAATTCACTCTTCCATATGACTAGTTTAAGTCTTTATTCTATAGTGTATTATTTATATATGTGTCAATCCATATAAAAAGCATCCAGTTCTACAATTCTAGTTTTCAATGTTATTGTAGTTTATTTTGTTCCCTCTATATCATATATCAAAAACCAACTGTTCCCTGTATATGTAATGTATATGTAATAGGAACAAAACTAAAATCATAGAACTATCTGCTTTTTGTATGGGACGACATAAACAACCCATTTTTGAGATCAATATAAAAACCGGGGTTACTGGTTGCTTTTAATATTATTTTCAATATGAAAAATCAAGTCCTATTATATACCTTATTAAAGCTTCATAAGTTCCGTAAGCTTTTAACTTGAATCACAGCACTTTGTATAGGGGCAGGTTGCACATTAACAGTAACGTTTGGTAGGGTACAACATTGAAATCTATACTCTGTGGACGATTACGTGGTAACAATGAACATAAAGCAGTATTTACAATAGTTGTTTCAACTCTGGGTGAGGTCATAAATATCTTGTTTATGAGTTACATTAGATATTGCACCACTTTTAACTTGAACAGACCTTTTGTGATATGGCATATATGGTTTCTGTACATCTATAACCTTTTTACTTTTCCAGTTTTCTAAACTGGATTCATATGTATCCAATGGTGGCTTCTGAAAAGTCGCAAATAGACTTGACTTAGACTCGAAAATAATTTGAATGTCATGTTTGAGAATTTCAGAGACTAGGTTATCTACCATTAAGACATTTTCATCAACAAGCGTTATGTTGTTTTTAGGAATTGTATCAGCCTTCGAATCATAATTCTGGTATTTATTAAATAAGAAATTCATCATATCATTTTCATTTAATGAATTTAGTGAGTCACAAATAGTGTTAGATTTGAAGGAAATATCTATATTTGAAGCTGCGTTTGTGATAGGTAATGTAGATTTTTCTGTAGTCGAAGACGTATGTAATATTATAACATCTTCTTCTATACATACAACATCATCATCACTGTCATCTGACAAGCATATTACCTCTACTTCTGAGGCTTTAGTTAATTTACTACTTTTGACAGTCCTCTGTCTATTACTATTATTATTACATTTTTCATCAAAGCGAATAATTTTTTTATTCCTATTCCTATTTCTATTCCTATTTGTATTCCTGTTATTTATTGGAGAAGACTGTTTGTAAGTACTATTGGATATTAAAGATGGCGATGGTAATATTGTTACAAGAGTATTCACATTTAAATGAGATGACAATGTTGAACTATCAGGAATAGTATCTATGAAAGATTCTTCAGTAGGAATTAATTCCAACGATGACATAAGTACCATTTTACGCTGAGCTTCGTCATTTGGCAAGATGGTAGGCAGATCTACCTTAATGTGAACTTTTTTCGATTTCTTGTTATGAAAACTTCGAGTCTTCTTCTTTGGAATGACTTCTTCCTCAAAGTCATAATTAAAACATGGCTTCTTCGGTTTGCGTCCCCGTTTCTTTCTATGCTTTTGGGTTACATTATTTATTATTGAAATTGTAGATTTCTGAACTATATTTATTTTGGACGAATCATTTTCTTTGTGATAGCCAGTAACATTTCCATTGAGGTTATCATTGCTTATAGAAGTTCTATAATAATTAGAAGCAGTTGTGCTCTCAGACAACAGATGTGAGGTATTTTGTGGAACACTGATTCCAACTTCTGATGGCATAACAGGTAATTCATAATTATCGGTAGCAGGTAAGCTGTCTGAAGATGTGGAATTGGAAGGAATTTTAATTATCGTTGTATCTGTTAACCTTGTTTGTATGTTATGATCAGCTATATCCTGAGAGTTTTGGTCGTTACAGGATAAGGAACTTTCTGATTGTAAAGGAGTAGTAATGCTTTGAGCATAATCTTTTAAAGGCAGCTGAATTAATGTTAGAGATGTACCATTATTTTTTGGTGTGTTATCATGATGATCAGCTATCCTTGTAGCTACACGCAAAATCTCCTGTTGATTAATGATTGGTGGTTTATATGGCTGGCCATATTTTTCCTATAATTTATTAAAAAAATCAAAAAGATAGTTTTTAGTTAAAATTTAAAAAAATACCATCAATATTCTATCATTAATGATTGCGTTAATTCGGTATTGATGCAACTTGATTGCAATCTCACAGCAGTGATGGCATACCATTTTTGATACTACGTCAGTTTCTTTAATCTGAAACAAAAACAAAGGTTGATTAGTTGAAACTCTCAACAATAAGTTAAGAAAAATCTTAGTTTTAGGTTAGAAATGACAATTAGGAGCGCCTTCACGTTTAAGAGTATTAACTATTTTAAAAGGCAGATTGGTATAAACTATTCTGTCAAGGCTGGAAATAGGTTGTAAAACTGATTGAGGACAATATATGGGAATATTAGGTACATGTTTATTGGGCTTTAACTATAATCAAATATAATTTAGGCAAATTATACTATGGTCAGCTTGAAGATAAAGCAATTATTCTTAATGAGATTCAAGGAGGCTGGGGAATTCACAACCTGTATACTATATTAGAACTTGCATATGTTTGCTGATCACCACTGTGTTTGCAAGATCTTTGTACAATGATTAAAAGTTTAATAAATAATTGAATTAATAAGATTCTCACAGTTAAATTGTTTATTTAAAGCTCTCCCCGAGACAGTGGTTGCTAAGAAAACAATAAAACATAAGCAAATCTAACACCCAGTACACATTTATAATTTTAAGATATAAAAAAAAATGTTAATAGGAAATGATTATATAATTATTCGGGTTTTATGTTTATTTGAATAATTCAATAGTTGAATAATTTTGAAATAACAAACGCTTAGTATTTAGATGAATGAATACATTAAATTGCACCAAAAAATCGTATTGTGTGTATATGTTAGGGGAGATCCGGCTGTGTCGAACCCCTTTTTGAATTACGTGCTTTAATCTTTCAATATGACGATTTACATTTTTTATAAAATATGTCTCGCCTCGAACGGATATTTATTTAATAAATGACGCAAAAAAGAATGGTCTATTTTTTATATATTTTTTTTAATCTATTGTAATACGTAATACAACAAGTGTGCCATCATAACCTGATATCAGGTAATGTTGGCACCCCCAGCAGAAAACTAAAAAGACATTATGCATACATTTTTTTTGATATTTTTAGCGTCACATAAACATATTAACAAATAATAGAACAAGACAAACTAAATGTATTTATTTTACCTTTTAGGATTCTAAATAAATCATATCTTAACTCCTGTGACATATAATGCCATGTGATAATAAAAAAATTAAAAACCTCAAGAAATATTTTGGAAAACTATTACGTGCTAGTTTCGTAGCACCCTGTATAGCTATGCTTTTGTGTTATATTGTATAGCGTTTAGGGATTTTCGCATTCTCTCTCCTTTTCGTTGCCATTTTGTTTGGAACTAACTTCCTTGTTGATAAGAGACTTCACTTCGTTTTGATCGTTCGTGTGAAGAAAATTCTTTAAAAAATATTTTAATGGCATCACCGTTAAATTAGTTTTTCCTTTATGTTGTGATATGGGAATTGCATTTGTGCAGATCTATAATTAATTTTTGGTGCGGATTTCCAATTTTATTGGTAACCGTAAGGATTTTCCACTAGTTCTTTTTTGAAGGTTAGGAGCACGTTCTCGATTCGATATTTAATCGACGTTAGCCGCATTTGGAAGCTGTATAACTCTTTCAGAAGGTCACCTTTTATCTAAGACCTTTTTTCTTTCCGGTTTATATTATTCTTTTTATTTTTACCTCACTACACTTCGTTGTATATTTGGGTTGTTAAATCACCACTACGCTGAGCTTGCTGACGTACAGTTACTTGTTTGCTGTTGTCTCGTTGGATCACGCTGCGTTCGACCTGTATTGTTATATAGGTTGTTACCTACATTTAATTTTTGCCAAGGTTATCTCACCTTAATTGTTAATATCACAGGGTTAATTTGTCTGATAATTTGTTTAATTAATAATAAAGCACTGTGTATCTCTTACTTGAAGAGTTATTATTTATGTGTGGTATTTGGGGTTTATATTTTCAGATATCGAGGAGCCAATATTAAAAGGGGAGGGAAAAGTCGACCACATTGGTAGTAGTCGCAAATGAGTGGTTCTTTTCAGATTTTGTCGGCAGATACTAGAGCTATTTTAGACTATTCTTGGCGCCCATTACAGAAGACCTCTTGTGAGACCCACGACCTCACACTAGTTAGCTGACAGCCGACAGATTTAACTGCGGTTAAAGGTTGTTACCGTTTCCCAATAAGCAGTGCCCATTTTCTGGGTAACAAAACAGATGGATTTTTATTAACAGAATAACAACAAACACTCGAATACCTATTTCTTTAAATTAGTTTGTATTTGTCAAAAATATTATATTATTATATTCCATCATGGTCGGAATATCATGGGTCCAACAAGCCCGAGTTGTATAGGTTTTAAATTTTTCGCGATAAAACCAAAATTATATAACATAGACCCTCTACTACACAATGATAATTAAGGTTAGGTTTAACTTATTTGCAGAAAAAAATATTAAAACAAAAACTTCCAAAATTCTTATGAAAACATATTTTTTAAATATAAAATAAAAAAGTTTCAGACCTACTTTTTCCAACAAATCAAAATATTTTAGCAAAAACTTTTAACATTCACAACAAAATTTTTTCTCGTAAGGCCCCATGTTACACGACACTCTACCATGCACATATCGGTGTTGCCAACTCAGGAAATCTGAAATAATGCAAGGGTGGCAACATAGCCAGGGGTCCATCACAGCCGTATCTCCCCTATTATGTGTCATATAATACTAATGAGTGTATTATATTAATGTTGGAAGAATCGAAATAAAATTAAAAAATTCTAAAATAATAATAAATAAATAAAATATATACACAACCAACAAAAATGACATAAAACAACAAGGGCAACGCTATTTCGGTCTTGTAGTGGTCCCATCCACATTTGTCTTTGACCCTGTCGCACACGCACGCGTCCACCTATGCATCTTTTTTTGTAACAAAAAAAGCACAATGCTCATTATACAAATTAATCCATGTCACCCGTCTTATGCTAGAAAATAATATAACATGATAACTTCACCATCCACTGCTTCTACAAAGAGTCTAATGCTTAATCTAAGAAAACCTATTAATAAAGTACCTATATTGTATTTAACCGCTATGACAAGGATAGGATAAAACTCATACTCTGGTGACACTGATGATACCATAGTGAAGAAACAACGGATAATAGATAGATAGAGGAAAATGGATAGAAGTCTGCGTTGAGTATACTATAACTTCCTAGAAAAATAGGTAAACTATTAACTAATGCTCTTGATAGGTTAGAAACAATAAGATTGTGACCTAATAAAATATAGACTTGTATACAGTCCCTCGCCACTAAGAGATGAAATTTAGAAACTGTTTAGTATATTAAGTTAAATAAAATTCTTCAAATTTTAAAAATTAAAGGTAATAAAGATAGGATAAATAAATGAAAATACTTCTCATGTTTAAACAATGCATTATCTTATCTCAATATACGATTTACTGAGAGGATGATAAATCAGATAACATACATAATATTTAATGGTTCTAATGTAGTCGTGACATACTATGTTATTTCAAATAAATATTTACGTTAGTTCAATGGGCCACGTGAATAAAATGTAGCAAATGCTTTTACTACTATTAATAAAAGATAACAAATATGATTTTTAATTAATGAGAATAAGATAGATGTGTAGTAAGCGCTTTACTATAGTATGAGCAAAAAGTAACTCTATCAAAGGTGCCTTTGGAATTTTGAACTCATTTATGTTTTATAACAGCAGAAAATTAGATCAAATTAATAACAACTGTCACTGTCAAAGGACTCAGATTATTTTGTATAATTTTCTGGTGTTATAATACACATGAGTTTAAAATTCCAAAGGCACCTTTGATGGAGTTACTTTTTACTCATATTATACATTTTATTAACACGCCAATCACACATTTGAAATTTTGAGGTTAGATTCTAAGATTAAGGTTAGAAATCTAACCTCAAAATTTGACAATTCTCGAAAGCAACAGAATTTAACTATTAAGGTAAGTTCGTAGCACTGCGTTTGTACTTATTCGGTAATACGTTGCCCTATCACAGCTCGTTTATTCTATCCGTTGACCGAAAAAGTTGGTTGGTGGAACGGACGGACGCAACTGTATAAGGGTAATTCTTCAGAAATATTAAATTTACGGTCCCTGCTTAATTGATATTATATTACGAATACCTTTTTACCTGTTCGTTCAGTACAGTGAAGAGGTAATTAATAGCAGTCTACCTAGCCAGGTATTTAACAACTAAACTATATTTTTAACAATAAAAAGTAAACTTTATTATGTCATATTATGTCATTCATGTGGCATGTCCCTAGTATGTACTCTCAAAGTAAAAGGCAGTTTTTCTAAGGCATCAGTTAATGATTATTGTTCTAATTAAGGAGTTTTGTAAAACAAGTATAGGGCTCTCATCCAGAGTCAATTAATATATAATATATTAAGCATCGACTACTACACAATCAATAAAATGTTGTCCCTGATATTTTTGTCATTTGCGTGGATCCAACTAAGAGAGAAGAGCACTATTAAATTTCACGTATAGTATCGTATTTCTACAATATCAGCATTACACATGAGTATTGCTTGCATATGTAATTTTAATTACATATGAAACGATATGAAATGAACATGTAGTGTCTTGTTCAGTTGATCTATAAACTTTATAGAAGTAGTTTATATGGTTTGATCTAAGAGTACATTTATTTCGTGTCATTCACGTGGTTAACATAATTTCTTACTGGTGTTGAATTTAGAAAAAAAATTCGTAAGTAAATACACTACTTGTGTTGTTTCATTATAGCTAGTATGAAGCCTTCAAAGTAAATAGTCTAGACGCTATGGTATATTAATGCTCTAATAGTCATTCGCGTGGCATTTTCATTGCGTGGATTTATAACTCAACACGGAATACAACTTGTCTACGTAAATGACAACTCCTACATACATTGATGTTCTTACATTATAGGATGCAAAGAAAATGTGGAAAAGAAAAAGAGAAAAAGAAAATCGTGAAGAAAAGATGAGAAAAAATTAAAAATAACCCAGAAAAGAAACATATGGAAAAGCTTACACATGATGACTGTCATATCACGTAAAATAAAAATTACTAATTTTTATTTTACTTGTTATCCATTACTAAGCCATTATTAAGCATTACCTATCGTGTTAGAAACATCTTTTTATTATAATATTAAAGTTCAGTTTTTTTATTAAATATAATCTTTTCTGTCATTTGCATGTTATTTGGATCATTTACGTGGATTTAAACACTGTATAGGTCGAAAATGTACAGATTAAGTTCTACTAATCAGCAGTATGTGTTCTATGTATACAATCAACCAATCATACTCTTTCTTAGAAAAACAGATTTCAACATTTTTCTTTTCCGAGAATTTTTCACATCCAAATTGTGGATTTCGGGAGAAACACCCATAAACGCATAACTGCGAACTTACCACTCACTAAGCGTTTACGAAAATTGGATTGTACGGTATCTGTATCTACCGCAGAAAATGGCTGATACATAAGGTAGATGGAACCACTTATATTCGTATATTTCCGAACGTTACTACGCTACATCTTTAATAAAAACATAACCAACAAAACCTAGGCGTGTTCATTTATAGTATATTACATGTTGAGTTGGTAAAGGATATCTTTACCAGCCAAGCGATATTGTTTTACCCGATGTAAAACAAATGTCGCGAAGATTGGACTATTATGGGCTACTATTTTATTCGCAATCATTAGAAAAACGAGTAGAGGAAAAAAGAAGGGAACTCCTTGTATCTCCTGTCGCCTCAAGATATTATTCCAATCCCAAAGGCATCACTCAGGACTGTAAATCCTAATAAGAATCGGAACAAAACTGTCATCTTTACAAGCTCTCTGTGTAAAAAAGAGAACAAAACTTGAATAGGCCTAAGGCATCAAAGTCTGCCAAAAGATCTCTTAGTCAAGTCTCCAGCAAAGAAAAGAAAAAACCAAAAAGAAGGCATACAAGAAAAAAATCTGAAAAAGCGCTAGTGGCATTTCGGAAAGCGAGATGATAGGGTCTGCTTCTGTGTGGGACGAACAAGTCAGAAACAACGAATCTGAAGTTGAAGATAGCTTGAGACTTTTTCTTGTGAAACTCAAAACAGAAGGAGGGACAGAGATAAATTATGCAGCCAAGATGTGTGCTGAAAACCCTAGCGAGGAAGGCATAGAAGCTAGTTTTCTGAATCAATATAAAAAACATAAGAAAATACTTGTCTTTCCTCATATTCCTAATGTAAGTGTAGTTTATAAATCGGAAATACTAGGAAAACTGACAAAATGCCAAAAAATGAAGAGCGATCAGTTAAGATTTTCATAACTTGTTACTTAAAATCAGTGGCTATGAAGATTGTTCCATTTATATTTTCTACCAATAAAAATTGCTGAAATTACTGAAGTATTTCGTTTCTTTCTGTTGTCCATCCGTAAAAGACAAAGACAAATCTCACTTTGTACCATGTTGGGGCCTTGGTGTTACATTTAAATTTAATCACATTTTCTTTTATAAATGTGAAAATAGATTATATAAACATCAGACAATACACGGAAAAACGTGGCTCTTAGCGTTTCTGTAGTATCAAGCAAAATTAAAATAATTACAATTTGCCCCACCCGCCCCTACCTAAGATTAGGATAAATTTAGGAATACATGTACATAGATTTAGTGATTCATAGATCTATACTATTTTTTCAGCAGCATCTCAAATATGATATCCTAAAATTTGCAAGGTCGCCGTCAATCAGAATCATAATTTAAGAAATAACAAATAAAAAAATAAAAAATAATTTTTCATAGTGGAAAAAAATTTAAAATATGCCTTCTTTTCGGATAGGAAGTAAAACTGTAGGTCAAACAAATAAAAAAAAAATTATCGAATCAAACATGGCGTCAGCTACATTTTAGTCTTCCAACAAAGCCAACCGCGAAGTCAAAACATGAATTTACATTCAATAATATTTTATTGCCTAGGTATAATAATTGTCTATAAAATTTAAGATCCCATGTGCATCACAAACAGAAGTTGTATGAATTAAACTACATATTACTATGGCCGTGCATTTTTACAATTTTATCAAAAAATAACTATAATGTGAGAACCCAAAATAAATTGTAAAGGTAATATAATACCTACCGAAATGTACCACCAAATTCATTTTTAATTTTTTACGTTTGCGGTAACATCATAATTGAGGAACATAACCTTAAAAAATATTATATCTGGCGCAGGGCTGGATTTCAGTTATTAGAAGCCCCAGGACGGAAGTTTGGTCACTATATAAATTAATATAGCAAACTTATACAGGGTGGGGCAAAAGTCCCGCAACGGCCAAATATCTCCCGAGGGGAAGGTTTTTTAAAAAAATGTTTCAGGCAAAAGTTGTATGGCTTTGAAAGAGGAATCATTTGCATACAAAACCATCTCCCACCCCTTCACCCCCTCCTGAGGGGTGGGGGTAACTTTTAAATTTTAAATGGCCAACCCTATTTTTTTTTGCTGATTAATATTCTCTAAGAAAAAACAAGAACTTTTGTCCGAAAAATTTTTTTTAAAAAGACGAATTTTGCGATTGACCCAACGAACAAACTTTGGATATTCCAAAATATTCCGACTCTTTTACGCGAAAATGACGGGGTTTTCAGAAAAATTACAAGAGGTAAAAAAGGCTTAGAATTTTGCAAAAAATCTAGGAAAAAAAAATAAACAAAAAAATTTTTGAACAATTTTTGAAAAAAAACATGATTTTTGAAAATGTGCACACGTTTACATTTTACCTCCTGGATTAGCGATGCACACTCAACTCAAGTGGTAATGTGTGTGGGTCTTGTAAGTCGAGGAGAACATCCAGTGATATTGCAGGTTTTCTTAGTCCGGATCTCGACTGATCTTTTGGAATATCCAAAGTTTGTTCGTTGGGTCAATCGCGAAATTCGTCTTTTTAAAAAAAAATTTTTCGGACAAAAGTTCTTGTTTTTTCTTAGAGAATATTAATCAGCAAAAAAAAATAGGGTTGGCCATTTAAAATTTAAAAGTTACCCCCACCCCTCAGGAGGGGGTGAAGGGGTGGGAGATGGTTTTGTATGCAAATGATTCCTCTTTCAAAGCCATACAACTTTTGCCTGAAACATTTTTTTAAAAAACCTTCCCCTCGGGAGATATTTGGCCGTTGCGGGACTTTTGCCCCACCCTGTATACAAGCATCAAATGTCTTAATTACTTATATTATATCGATACGACATGCGAAGAACGTGCCGCCGATTTGGAATTTTTTATGTAAAATCGTATTTGAGAATCAGCACCTTTTTCACTACAAATCTAAATCGGCACCATTAGCACCAAAAAAATTATATATGTCTCAAAATAAACCCAGCAATAACGCAGCTGGTTAAAGAACGTCAAAGTAATTTTTTTAATTTATAAAAAATTGCTTGTAATACGAGGACAAATCAAATATAAACGGTAATTTTGCTATTCCGCTTAGAATGCAGTTCCGAGGTAGCTGATGTTGTGTGGAGTAGATGTTTGGTTTCTGAGGAGTGGGGAGCCGGCCGGGTTCGCGCACATCCTTGGCTTTGTCGTCAGTACAGCCATAACCGAGCAAGAGGTACATTCGTCTGTTGCGCAACGGATTATCATAAAGTTTTTAACCAATGAAGGCGTTAAACCGTCAGAAATTTTAACTCGTTTGAAGGCACAGTTTGGGGACAGTACACTGTCTCAGAATCGGGTGTATACGTGGGCGAGAGAATTTAAGGGCGGATGAGAACGTGTTGAAAACGAAAGTCATGATCGACGCCCAAGGACAAGCCTTACAAATGACAATACCCGTACCGTTCGAGAGCTTATTGCACGTGATCGCCGATTAACCATAGAAGAAATTTCATCAGAAGTGAGTATCAGCTATGGAAGTGTTTAATCCATTATAACTGATCAACTTGGTTTTCGAAAAATTAGTGCTCGATGGGTTCCGAAGTTGTTGACTGGAAACCAAAAACAGGTTAGGTCGGAGAGAGGCTTCTGAATCGATTTCAGCGAGAAGGGGAGTACTACTGCCAGTTGTTACGTTAGGCAAGAGCCGCCTATCGAAACAAAAGACGAGGCATGCCCATAAGAGATGTCATTCTCCACCATGACAACGCCACGCCTCACACCGCGGCCTTGACAAGGAATACACTGGAAGAAATGGACTGGGAAACCCTCGAGCACCCTCCTTATAGCCCTGACTTGTCCCCCTGTGACTATTTTTTGTTCGCGCCTATGAAGGAATCACTGGGAGCAAAACGATTTGGAAGCAATGAAGATGTCGAAGAGCACGTGCGCAATTGGCTTACAACTCGCCCTCAAACTTTTTATAACCAGGGAATATTGAAACTTCCAAATCGTTGGCAAAAGTGTGTAGATCAAGCAGGAGACTATATTGAAAAATGTTAAAACAATGATTTGTGTATAACGTATTCAATAAATGATGAAGAAAAATTTACCGTTTATATTTGATTTACCCTCGTAGTTGTTGTTAATACGGCCCTGTTATGTTTTGTTTCGATTTAAGTAGTAAATAAAAGTGGTCGAGCATTAAAATAACCAAAACAATGTAAATACATATGCGATATGTATTTTAACTTGCCGAGTTGACAGAAAATTTCGAAGAGGAATATTGGTCAAGGCTAAGTATTTATAACCGATGACATCAACGTAAGCGTCCTTGCTATCATAAACTGATTATGTTTATTATGAAAAGTTTATTCGATGATATCTTCTGTTTTAAATAAAATTGATTAACATTAAAACCGACCGCACTTTATTTAACACTTTAATTAAACACGTACTTTAATTACCATCGCAGATTAGAAGTCTTAACGTAAATTTACTCGTAAAGTTTAACTCAAAGCCACCCACACTAATAAAACTTGTCTTTTAATCTAATTAACTTACCTGATTAAGCAACCAAATATTCTCTTTAAAAATCAAATATTTTTATTTTAAAGCTGTTATTAGACCTTGAATTTATTTTAAGATAAACAATCTGCAACGTAAGTAAAAAAGACCTGTGTTTTATTTACGAATATATTTCAATATCAACAGTCATCTTCGTCAAGACATTTTTAGTATTCCGCGGCATAAACAAAATCGTGCTTTATTGACAAGTTATTTCAAGTTCAACAAACCATAACCCTTGACATTATGCGACATAAGAAGAATGTTTATGCAGAGTGCAGAACCGGACTGAAAACTTGAACTTTAAATAACTTGGAAAGTAAACATTTTAGAAGTAAAAGTTATAGGAAAAGTTTTCTCTACACATCATCAACTATCTCGTATTCAAGTATTGTTCGTTATTTATGAGACGCCCTGTTACAGGGTTAATTATAACAAGGACATTAATCGCGGCAAGTAGTTATACATCAATAACATAAACAAAAAATTCTGGAGTTCTCCTTACTGAAATATTTAGTAATTTAATATTTAATTAATAAGGCATCATTCGTTAAGGGAATCCCCGCATTGAATCACGGATATATTATACCGTAATAAACCAGTTAATGAAGAATCTGCGTCAACGGGTGATCAACACCCGACAACAGACAAAATGAGATCAGATTGCAAGCAACACTCTGATATTATCTAAGCTATTAGAATGTCAGCGACGTACGATATTAGCATCAATAACTAATACTAATTAGTAAATTATATAGACATTGGAATTCGATGTGGAAAACTCTTACCCAATTCTTTGCTATTGAAATTAAAATCCCGTTATACAGTCGTCAGTCCCGTTATACGACAGATGGCTTGTAAAAATTAAAAGCTATGCACAATTTTGTTTATTTACGTTTTGTATTACTATTCGTCATCGTTTGAGTCGTGTATTTTAGTAAAGCAAAAACCAAGAATGCCAACGAAGCGAAGCAATTTAATCTGCACTAGTACAATGTAACAGAAGTGGGCGCTTGAAGATGGTGGGTTTGGAGTAGTTAGGCCGTAAAAATACACAGTGAAATGTGATCTCACTTGTCTAGCTTTAAAATTTCAAAGCTTGTACTTATACAGTTAGCTTTATTTTTTTATTAATAATATCAAACACCATCAGTACGTTATAAATTTATGCGTACTTTTCTAAAAGCGTCGGTCAAAATTATTAAAAATCTTGACTTTCTTTAGTCAAAAAACTGTATTAAAATTTTTTGTTCCAAATGCCATCAGAAATGCGCTGGTCAAGTCTGGTGCATACCTTATAAAACACCCTGCACATATAATTATGTATAATATTTTATTGTTATATATTGTTCTATAAGCTTTTGCTAAAAATTAAAGTTTTCTTAAAGTGTTAATTAAAAAGAATTAATATTAATAACATTAAAAAGAAAATTATATGAGGCACATAGTATAACAGTGACTTAACTGCAAAACTGGAAGAAGAAGGAAGAAGACAATGTGGATTGATCCACCACGACAAATAGATCCATGAGTTCTCACGAACAGCTTTTATTTCCACGGAAATGTATAGCTTCAATCAATCAATAATAATTGGTACTACCCATTACCTGGCGAACCAGGCACCATAAGCTATAGCTTGTGCGGGAGGGAAGGAGAGGGAGCACTATGCAAACCCAATGTGCGTCTGCAGCTGACTTAACAGATTTAGATTGTATATTTTCGGTCTGTTTCCCTACAATACTTTTTCAATATAAAGAATAACAAATAAAATAAAACAAAAACAAATTCTTAAATTTAGAAAAATTGTAATGGCACCCAGCCCTTCCTTAAATCGGATCCCGGCTATGATCTGGCGTGACTTGTGGTTTAAATTAGAGATGCACCGAAGCTTCGGTATTCGACCGATTCGGCTAATTTTTAACAGATTCGGTTTTAGCCGAAGCAGCATGAAAGATTCGGTATTCGGCCGGCCGAAGCGGATTTTTTTTTATTACTTTTTATCTACCTCAATCTTCTTAAATTATAAATACTGAAATGTTTTTTGAATACTATTATATTACGTTTTAGTTTTTTAATAAGCGTTTTTTAATAAAGTTCTTGGCATTGTTTTTTTTATTAATTTTGTTTAGTTATATTTTGAATTACTTTATTATAGCAATATGCGTAGTAGAAAACGTATTTTTTGGACACCAATGTTTTCTTTTTGTGACATAATTTTGTATTCAACAAAACTAATCAAAACTCAAATTTCTATTGTGTTTCGGCCGAATATTCGGCGCTTCGGCAAATCTTAATGGCCGAATATTCGGTATTCGGTGATTCGGTAAAAAGCCGCTTCGGTGCATCACTTAATTTAAATATTAAATTTATACTCATGTATTTATCTTCAACTTTTCTATATATTCCATTTGCTTCTTCCTACATTTTGTACAATTAAAATTTTATTTTACCATTTTTGCTACAGGTTGATTTTTTGTTAGCTTGTCAAAAATTAAAAACGACAAATCATGCTTTTACACTGATTCGTTAACTGGTTCTAGAGCACACAAACTTGACGTTATTTATCTCTGTCAATGTATATCAACCGTCTAAGAGGGTATGGTTTAGCTATTATAGAACGGTATACAGATAACATACGAGGTAAGCGCCATAAATTCTCGACCCGGTAGGCTTCTACAGGTGCCAACATGTTCAAACTCGGTTGCGTCATAATTGAACACGTAAGAGGCCTACACAGTAGCCACTCAAACATCGTGACTAGTGCATGAAAATGTCGCAGCTGACGAGAATTGAGTACCGTATGGTCATTAAATTTTTAACAAAAGAAGGGCACACGCCTAATCAAATCACACAACATGTAGACGGCGTTTATGGTGATTTTTCTATGTCCGTAAACTTAGCACCCCCACTTACACAAAATAAAAAAATTTTTAGCTGTAAATTATGAGCTAATTTTGAGCTCTCATAGTATATCCGTAAATACTATATTTTAAGTGGGGGTGCTAACTTGACGTCAACTCAGCACCCCCACCATGCCATTTCAATCGAAATTCAAATGTTATGACATGAGAATTATGAGCTAATTATAAGCTAGTTTTGAGCCAAGAATAAAAATGTTGAGCTCCTATATTATAGCCGTAAATAATATATTTTAAGTGGGGGTGCTAACTTGGCGTCAATTCGGCACGCCCACCATGCCAATTAAAATCGAAATTCAAATGTTATTACATGAGAATTATGCGCTAATTTTGAGCCAAGAGTACACATTTCGAGCTCCAATATTCTAGCCAGAAATTAAATTTTATCTATTAATATTAAATTCTATCTCGACGCCAAATCGGAACTCCCATCATATAAATTGTAATCAAAATTCAAATTTAACTATGTACTTGAGAATTATGATCTTCATTAGTAAGACATCATTACTTCAATTCAACCCTTAAATTAAAATTCACCCTCTTTATGAAAATACAAAATGTATTATTTGAATAAAATAATGAGAATTTTGTTGTGAGAATAAAGATCCCTACTGGGGGTGGAATTCCCCCAGATTCGGCTAAATTCTAGTAGGGTCGGCCAAATGATCATAGCAATCGGTGCCATGAGGTACGAAGGATGCTCCGCCATCCTGATTCCTCGCCCAAAAACAAACAAACAAATATCCTAGCTAATAAAAATTTAATATACGTAGTTGCTAGTTTGACATTTCTTGGTTTCAGATGAAAAATAATTTGTGTTTGACATTTTTTTGTTAGATTAAAAGTAGCCTATGTTAAATAAGCTGCTTTTTATAATAATTAATATCTGAAAAATTGATGTTTCTGATACTATCCTTAAATTTAAAAATATGCATATAATATATTCAAATTGTGGTGAAAAAAGCGCGTACTATGTATGATGTACGAGTTTGCGGACTGAAACAAAAAAAAGGAGCGAGTAGAACATATTTTGAAAACTGAATTTTGGGTTCTACCCCTTAAATGGAATCCTTCCATGCCGATCTCTATAGAAACATAATCAAATCATTCAAATCAAAGATTTTATTATGCTATCATCATTCATGGACGAAAATCATAAATTATTTAATTGTAATAGTAAATTATATACAGGGTCGCTGATATGTATGGAAACGGTCGATTATCTTCTAAAGTAAGATAGCTAGCGAAAAATGTTAAATAGAAAAGTTGTAGGGTTTTTAAAATTTATTACAATAAAGACAAATTAAGTATACAGGATCAGTCAAACAGTCTTGACGAAACATAGTTGCTTTTATTTAATGGAACACCCTATATATTATTCCATATTTCAATTTATCTCGAAATTCTAAACAAAATTGTATAGCACATCATTATATCTAAACTTAACCGTTTTCGAGAAATCGAACTTTGAAAATCACTTTCATATGAATTATACAAAAATATTTTAGTCCATCAAGTTACCTATGAATCGACCAACGACCGGAATCAAGATAATCGACCGTTTCCATACATATCAGCGACCCTGTATAACTGCGGTGGTTTTGAATCTCATAATAAACAACTATAATAGTATATAGCTACCTTTTACAGTTAGGTATTTCGTAAGGGGTGTACAAATTTAAACATCTAGAATTACACGAAGGCCACGCTGTAATCTAGATGATAAACTAAACAATAAGTGAGCTACAAAGTTTCATTAGTAAGCTCTCACACTGAGGCAGTGTTCAACTAGAAACTGACAATAAGCAACAGACAATATTATTTTGACCACCTCACACACTGTAGCAACTGATTCCTTTCAGTTTATGAAGCAATCTCAGACAATCATGTCATTCTCTAACAACTCTGGATATGCGATTTTAATTTGGTGGCATAAGGAACATAAATTTAATAACAACGAATAAATAAGCAAAACTTGAATTTATTAACAGATTATTTAATTATATTAGATTATACACACCGTGTTCGTTGTAACATTTGCTATAGGGAATTAATATGGGAAATCTGAAATATGCCAAATAGTTCGTTCTCGAATAAAAGTCGGTGAAATTAATAGTTGCAATCGATAGATAAGATATTCTAACGTACTGTCCAAAAATATTACATATAATAAAAATCTCAATTCTTCAGAAATTATAAATTCATTAATTATGTATTTGCAAAACATTAAGTTAAAAGCCGAAACATGAAAAGTCGACGCGACTTGCCTCCGTGGTTCAATGGTTAAAACATTCGGCTTCCTAGACCGCATGGGCTCGTGGAATGCAAGATCGAACCCTGTTACAAGCAAGACTTTTTTAAATTTTATTTGTCATTAATCTTTAATTTAATAACAATTGAAATAATTTGTTATTATTCTTTTATTCGAAAAACGTACAAAAAATAATAAATTGGAAATAAGAAATAATGATACCCAATTAATAAAACGTCAGTTCAAGAATTCTCATTACGTATTTATTTCAAATTAAAATAAATAAAATGTAAAATAAGTACTTGTTAATACTGAAACTTTAAATGTATTTAAATCTTCAGGATTTTGAGTGTTAATAAACTCATATTGTAAAAATTGGTTTCTGTAGTATGCAGTATGAAAAAGCATCATCAGTTTTCAATAATTATATTATATATAAAAACAATATAAAGTTGTCCGAACTTATTAAGTGCTAGATGAAGAATAATCCAATTGCGTCAGCCTTACACGCAAAAATTTCTAACAACTTCCAATAACAATAATAAATATTTTTATTTTATGACTTGACTTATGACTTATATTTCGGTCACAATCATAATACTAATTAATTCCAATAAATAATAAAAAAACTAATTATTTAGTATTCCTAATATACTAATAGCATAAATAACAGTTTGTTATACACATATGTCTTTACGTTTCTAACAAATGCTGAATCGTCATGTCTGTTGTATAAATCCACTCTCTATTTATAATAATAATGCAAGTATTGCTCTATATTGACACGATAAAATCGGCTTTCGACATGCAGCGCATATCGCCGGCAACAAATATTAACGTAACCGGCAACGTTTTTGTAGAAGCGATACTAAGTTGCTTCAATGTGAGACTTCTGATTAAATTCAATGTAAACAACTCAATGGCGATAATATTGCGTGTTTCCAATTGCTAGTTGCTGATTGCTTCAGTGTGGAGCCGCCTTAGAGGAGCAAACTCCTTTTTAATTAAATAAATGTGAACGAAGCAATGATAATCTGTTGGTTCCAGCGTACGTCACTGAATTCTTAGCAACGTAAAATTTGCACTCTTATCTTACCCCAGGTCGTATTTGTTTATTCCGATGTGATTACGAAAATGACTGATTTCATGTATTTATGGTTGAAGTATAGTATGTTAGTATAGTCTCCTCTCATATGGACGCTGACCGTCAGCCAACTGACCATCAGCGCGCTGATGGTACGCCTGGCATTTTGTTTTCACATGATCAGGATGAGAATTGATATCACAGCTGATGCATCAACCACTGTTGTCATATCTGCTACTTACACATAGCAGTTTGCAAATTTTATTACCCTTTTTCTTCTTTTCTGATATTTGTCCGTTTGAAAAAGCAGGTACTAAATCATAATTCCAGAAAACCCAAATCCCACCATTGATTTATGTTGTCACTACGTAGCTATACAAAATTTTTAAATTGAATTTAAAGAAATACTTCAAGTGTTTTCTATAAGTACTTTACGAATGTTGTTTCGAGTGCAACCCCTAATACAGACGTCATTGGGTTTAAAGAGGTGTCATTATTATTTTCTATACACCGGATGGTGTATAGCTGCAAACTGACATTGTTTTTTTAAATAATTTCGGTCAGCGCGCTTGATTTTTCGAATGACCCGTGCATTTCTTCAAAAATGATTTTTTTTTCAAAACTACAAAAAACACCCTTTTTATTTTTTAACTATACCACGCATATACTAAGATGATTCTATAAAAATGCTTCAAAAGGATAATAGTAACACAGGAGCAATGTCAAAATTTGTAAAAGCACTAAAATTTGCCTTCGGAATCTGCTACTTTTTACTGTGCAATGTTTTCGCACGTATTTTATTCTCCGAAAGATCCAAGAACTAGCTTTAATCTGACACCTGGATGAGCCAGATAACTCAAAAAATAAGGGAGTTATGACAAGTTCAGTTAGATGATCTAGAGGGACGGGTAGCAGAATTTGCAAAAAATCGAAGATTTCAAAAACTTCTACTTCGGCCATTTTTAATCCAAAAAATCTGAAAAAAAGATTTAATGACATTTCATATGTATCTATGCAAGGACAAAATTTGAACAAAATCTGAAACATTGAAATACGGCACTAGTCGGTTTGGCATGAAATTAGCCTAATAAAGGAACTTTTTACTACTACTACTACTGTATTTACATTTTAGACTTCCAATAAAATAAATAAAAAATAACAATACCTATTAATGGGTCGATTACATTAACCAACATATCTTTTTACTTAATTAACTAATATCTGTTTATTAACGAATAACAAATCAAATGTAATGATATCGTTAAATGAGTCGGTATTAAAATAATGTCATTTCTGCATGCTTTTTTTACTATTAGAACACAGGGGAATCCCCCGGTTTAATAAAACGTTTAGGATGTTGTTTCAACAATATCCAAACTGTGTGCAAAAATAAATTTTTCTTCGAAAACTTTTATAGTATTATACTAAAAATTCAAACTACCTAGCTATAGATTATTTAATTTTCCAACACCCTTTTATACCATCATTTAAGGGATATGAATCACTTCTAGTTTTTAGGTTCTGAATATTTTTTGCTTGTTTTTCGTGGTGGTTGGATTAATAATCTATAAATGTAATTTTGCACCCACGGAAATCACCACATGGTTATTACATTATTTACGATCAAGTGTAGGTATTGTAATACAAAAATACGCTAGGAATTTCAGTAAATTAGTTAATTATTTGTTTGATGAATTTAAGTCAGCTAAGATATACCGAACGCCTATGATTTAAAGAGCTTTTTGACAATATTAATCCGTATCATTTCATCTTTCCTGGCTCTAATAATAACATACTTTTAGTATTAAATAATAAGAATAACCTATTAAAAGAAAATAATCTTTTTCAACACTACGTGACCAGACATGGTATTTATTAGCAGTTTTATAGGTCCATGAAGCTAGCACAACCATTATAGCACAATCAAATAAAACCTTCGTAAATATTTAGTACTCATTAATTACTAATTAATTACTAAAAAGAAAAAATTATTACTGTTGCCTTTTAAAAAAAACCCGGGTTGTTCCAGCCTCACAGTGAAGCTAGCACAACCGCACCAAAAATAAACAACGATTACAAAAAACTAACATACTTACTAATTACTAATTAATTACTCAAAAATCAAATTTATTACTATTGCAGAAAAAAGATATTAATGTTAAAACATCTAAAAATGTATCTAACGTGGAATTTTCCATTTTGAATAAAAGAGAACGAGACTACAATTTATTACTCCAGCACAACCGACAAATTATCGTTTATATCAACAAATATGATTAGTCAGAACCAGATTCTAGCATATCTCGACATAATTACCGTGTCCAAATTCGTTAAAACACATACAATATACCTTAATGCGGGAATTTCCAATCTGAATGAAGTAGGACGAGACTAAAATTTATTACTCCAGCAGAACCGACAAATTATCGTTTATATCAACAAATATGCTTAGTCAGAACCAGATACTAACATATTTCGACATAACTACCTTGTCCAAATTCGTTAAAACACAGACAATACACCTTAATACGGGAATTTCCAATCTGAATCAAGTAGGACGAAACTACAATTTATTACTCCAGCACAACCGACAAATTATCGTTTATATCAACAAATATGATTAGTCAAAACCAGATTCTATCATATTTCGACATAACTACCGTGTCCAAATTCGTTAAAACACATACAATACACCTTAATACGGGAATTTCCAATCTGAATGAAGTAGGACGAGACTACAATTTATCACTCCAGCACAACCGACAAATTATCGTTTATATCAACAAATTTGATTAGTCGGAACCAGATTCTAGCAAATCTCGACATAATTGCCGTGTCCAAATTCGTTAAAACACATAGAATATACCTTAATACGGGAATTCCCAATTATGTTGAAATATGCTAGAATCTGGTTCTGACTAATCAAATTTGTTGATATAAACGATAATTTGTCGGTTGTGCTGGAGTAATAAATTGTAGTCTCGTCCTACTCCATTCAGATTGGAAATTCCCGTATTAAGGTGTATTGTATGTGTTTTAACGAATTTGGACACGGTAATTATATCGAAATATTATAGAATCTGGTTCTGACTAATCATATTTGTTCATATAAACGATAATTTGTCGATTGTGCTGCAGTAATAAATTGTAGTCTCGTCCTACTTCATTCAGATTGGAAATTCCCGTATTAAGGTGTATTGTATGTGTTTTAACGAATTTGGACACGGTAATTATATCGAAATATTATAGAATCTGGTTCTGACTAATCATATTTGTTGATATAAACGATAATTTGTCGGTTGTGCTGGAGTAATAAATTGTAGTTTCGTCCTACTTGATTCAGATTGGAAATTCCCGTATTAAGGTGTATTGTCTGTGTTTTAACCAATTTGGACATGGTAATTATGTCGAAATATGCTAGAATCTAGTTCTGACTAATCATATTTGTTGATATAAAAGATAATTTGTCGGTTGTGCTGGAGTAATAAATTGTAGTCTCGTCCTACTTCATTCAGATTGGAAATTCCCGTATTAAGGTGTATTGTATGTGTTTTAACGAATTTGGAAACGGTAATTATGTCAAAATATGCTAGACTCTGGTTTTGACTAATCATATTTGTTGATATAAACGATAATTTGTCGGTTGTGCTGGAGTAATAAATTGTAGTTTCGTCCTACTTGATTGAGATTGGAAATTCCCGTATTAAGGTGTATTGTATGTGTTTTAACGAATTTGGACACGGTAATTATGTCGAAATATGCTAGAATCTGGTTCTGACTAATCATATTTGTTGATATAAACGATAATTTGTCGGTTGTGCTGGAGTAATAAATTGTAGTTTCGTCCTACTTGATTCAGTTTGGAAATTCCCGTATTAAGGTGTATTGTATGTGTTTTAACGAATTTGGACACTGTAATTATGTCGAAATATGCTAGACTCTGGTTTTGACTAATCATATTTGTTGATATAAACGATAATTTGTCGGTTGTGCTGGAGTAATAAATTGTAGTTTCGTCCTACTTGATTCAGTTTGGAAATTCCCGTATTAAGGTGTATTGTATGTGTTTTAACGAATTTGGACACTGTAATTATGTCGAAATATGCTAGACTCTGGTTTTGACTAATCATATTTGTTGATATAAACGATAATTTGTCGGTTGTGCTGGAGTAATAAATTGTAGTTTCGTCCTACTTGATTCAGATTGGAAATTCCCGTA
The DNA here is from genome assembly GCA_929113105.1 of Agrypnus murinus. Classification (NCBI taxonomy): domain Eukaryota; kingdom Metazoa; phylum Arthropoda; class Insecta; order Coleoptera; family Elateridae; genus Agrypnus; species Agrypnus murinus. Next base: position 64,131,663 of record OV816026.1, read on the forward strand.
TTAACGTGTATTGTATGTGTTTTAACGAATTTGGACACGGTAATTATGTCGAAATATGCTAGAATCTGGTTTTGACTAATCATATTTGTTGATATAAACGATAATTTGTTGGTTGTGCTGGAGTAATAAATTGTAGTTTCGTCCTACTTGATTCAGATTGGAAATTCCCATTAAGGTGTATTGTATGTGTTTTAACGAATTTGGACATGGTAATTATGTCGAAATATGCTAGAATCTGGTTTGGCTAATCATATTTGTTGATATAAACGATAATTTGTCGGTTGTGCTGCAGTAATAAATCGTAGTCCCGTTCTCTTTTATTCAAAATGGAAAATTCCACGTTAGATACATTTTTAGATGTTTTAACATTAATATCTTTTTTTCTGCAATAGTAATAAATTTGATTTTTGAGTAATTAATTAGTAATTAATAAGTACGTTAGTTTTTTGTAATCGTTTATTTTTGGTGCGGTTGTGCTAGCTTCACTGTGAGGCTGGAACAAACCGGGTTTTTTTTAAAAGGCAACAGTAATAAATTTTTCTTTTTAGTAATTAATTAGTAATTAATGAGTACTAAATATTTACGAAGGTTTTATTTGATTGTGCTATAATGGTTGTGCTAGCTTCACGCACCTCAGTTTTATTTACAAAAGTATCCCGTTTTTAGAAGTGTTTTGTTTATGACAAGAAATTTGACACTTTTATTTTGGTACATATTTATAACACCATCAGTATAAAATATATAAACCCTGTTTTAATTGTATACGTATTTTCATAAACGTTTAGATTTGTACACCCCTTATGAAATACCTAACTGTAAAAGGTAGCGCTCTACTATTATAGTTGTTTATGAGATTCAAAACCACCGCAGTTATATATAATTTATTATTACAATTAAATAATTCATGATTGTCGTCCACGAATGATGATAGCATAATAAAAACTTTGATTTGAATTATTTGATTATGTTTCTATAGGGATCGGCAGGAGAGGATTCCATTTAAAGGATGGAACCCAATATTCAGTTTTCAAAATATGTTCTACTCACTCCTTCGAAGAAAGTTTTTTGTTTCACTCCACAAATTTATACATTATACATAGTACGTGGTTTTTTTCACCACAATTTGAATAGTATACTAGTATTATATCCATTTTTTAAGGATAGTACCAGAAACACCAATTTTCCAGATATTAATTATTATAAAAAGCAGCTTATTTAATATAGGCTACTTTTAATCTAAAAAGAAAGAAATGTCAAAAACAAATTATTTTTTGTCGGAAAACCAAGAAATATCAAACTAGTAACTACATAAGGGTGTCTCAAAAATAACGAACAATAACGCAGAGGGTTAAAGACCGCCCGAGGTAGAATCTAAAACCGCAGAAAAAAAACCCTACCTTGAAAAAAGTTTTTTTGTAAATTTGTAAAAAATTGTTTGCAATACTTTTTGCTAATACGGTCCTGTTATATTTTGCATCAGCTTGATAGTAAATAATAAGTCATCCAGCATTGGGATAGTCAAAACATTGTTAAGTGATATGTACAGAGTTAAGCAGAAATTCGGAGAAGTCGATTTAAAAGCACATATATGGCAAGGTCAAGTCTTTATAAAAACAATGACATTTCACCGTAATAAGCGTTTTTGTTATAAACTGCATAGTTGCAAAAAAGTTCAAAAGTTTGATGTTAGTTCATCAAACTAATAATTTTTATTATCAAGAGCTTATTCGAAGGTGTTTTCTGTTTTAAATAAAATAGATTAATGGCAAAAATTGCTCTTATTTGATAAAACGTCATTTAATTTAATATTAATTATGAAAATGTTCTTTTTAAAAGTTTATCTTCTGTTTATTTTCGAATGTTATTAAAGAAGGAAAAAATGTATTTACGTTGTGTATCCCTTTTTTACACTGTGTATTTTTGCGGAATGGCTAGTCCAATATTTTATTTACAAACACAAAATAGTAGAAGCAAATCGACCAGCTATCGTGATTCCCGTATGAACTGAAGGGTAAAAATGTATGGATGTTTTTGACAATTCGTCAAAAAATCGTCCTGTGCAGGGGTGCTGTAGGGGTGATTTTAGGCAAAAAACGACAATTTTTAGAATCCACACTTTTTAATATTTATATCGCAATATCTTGGGAACTAATTGAGATATTGTTGTAGTTCTTTTTTTAAATTAATGCTTAAACATGAGCGCTTCTAACTGTATAAAGCAGATTGATAAAATTTGTTTAATTAATTTAAACAATAAGTCTGAACTTGCAATTTAGCTTTTCGTGTAATGTAAATTACACTAAGTGACAAAATTTCTTATCTTTGGAAATTTTCCTATACATGCTGCGGAAGAATTAATGGGAAAGGTTTCAAAAAGTTTTTAAAAGGACAATTATAAACTTATGTTTAGTAGTTTTCGAGATATCGATTGTTTTGTGAAGCGCTGTGATTGCGCGTGGCACAACTCCTTAAGAGGGTAATGTACGGTCGGCTAGAGAGTGGTTTGCAGAGGCTTACGCGTTCAAGTGATTCAGCTTAATTTTTAAACTAATCGTCTATTTGTTGCAATAAATCAAGAGATGGAATATCAAGCTACATGCAAGCATCAAATACTTTATGATTTTTTAAAAAATAATTACCGACACCCAACTTCGAAATTTCATAATTTTGTCTGTATGTACTGGAAAAATCTAATAAGATTTGTTTGTTCAAAGCATAATTTTCTGTTGTTTGGATGTAGATAAACTATTTAGCTTTGCATAATCTGCTGCACTTGCACAAAAATACGAAACTTAACGAAATAACATATGAACAACGGAAGTATGTTTCTCTAATTTTCATTATTACACGTTGCCTATACCACCGGGCAAACTACAAGATTTTACATCTTGAAGCAACATTCCGCCTCTTAATGCGTTCGGGATTTCTGGGCAGCAGCATATATAAATATTTCATTGGAATCGGATCGAACTTCGTAATGTAGTATTTATTTTTTATTTACTATTTATTATTTATCAAAAACAAATAATTTTGGAAAGTCATATAAATATTATCAGAAATTTGTTGGAATTCACAAAGAAATCAAATAAAATCAGAGAGTGTCGTGGAAACTGACTTTTTTGTTTCAACTTAGACATAATGATTATGGAAATAATTATAATGTAAATATAAAAATAATCATGAGAAATAATGAAAATATAATTTTATAATTGTGATGATGAATATAAATATATCGTAATAATACAATAAATTGATAAAAATAGAAGGCCAAAACGTGGACATAATGAGAAATAACAAATTATAAAATTTCCAAAGATGACTTGAAATTGAAATTGAAAGAACACTTAATTATTTTGCACAAAACAGTGTTATATTTGATATGAGGCAAATGGACATCAAACAGAACCAACTGCAAGAGTCATGTAGAAAAAGAAATAGAATTTAATGTTAAAATACGATATTTAAAGAACAGAAGACTACTACTTTGTTAACAAGCTAATCACGTAATCACATTATTATTACCCCCTTTTCGCCCCATCATAATACGCTCGAAGTAACAATTAAATTTACTTAAGGTGATTTTAAGAACTTTAAAAAATAATATAACGTAAAATATACCATAACCTAAAAGAATATTTGAAACAAAACATCAGTAACATAAAAAAACATTAGGAACAGATTAGTGTCTTGCTGCCTTCCATAATTGTTTGATCAGATGGACCGATGTTACATTTATCGTCACCTTTAAGAAATATAGGTGTTATGAATTCAGGTGTCACCCGTTCAGCAGCGTGCGGTGAATACGAAACACTGGAAGCAGTCGCGATACGACGCACCAGTGGGCTTCTAAATATTTGGATATTTCGATTGGTTCCACTTCCACAAGAAATAGTTTTTGGAACTGTTTATAGACTCAACATTTTATGTTGGGGCAACTACGATGTTTCTTTCTATGCCTGGTGTTGGGAAGGTTCAAGTATGATACTCAACCTTTCTGTATCGGCTCTGTATCAACTTCCTTAGATTGGTTTACGCCAACTTCCTGTCGAATTGTGCCATTATCTGTCGGATCTGTAGATGTGGCCCTTTTAGTTTCTTGCTCAATAGAATCTGAATCTTGTTAGAGCTGCCTGGTAAAAATCGGATTATGGGAATTTTGTTCGACCTACTGTAAGGAAGCCAGTTCCATAAAATCCAGAGATAATGGTGTCATTTAATGTGTATCTAGGTAGCACGCACAGATGCACAAATAATACTTTTTGAAAAATAGAAAATTAAGGTATTCACTTTCTAACATGAGCAAACGAGCATATGGATTATTTGAAGAGGTTATGCTGGTTGGTCCTGGTATTCCCTCCAAATTATTCTGTGTAAATGAAATAAGCGGCTTGAGATCAGATGGCGCCAGGCAGTTGAATAGGTTACTGCTTTTAAATTTCCTAAAACACTACCGACACTGTAATTGTGGTTAGCGTTCCCAATTATTTCTGTTCCGATTTAGCCGAATTGACCTTAGTTATATGTGGGTGTTGATGTTAGGATGGACTTCGTTGTGAATTTCTGAAAAATGAATGTCATCACTCACCTTGCTCCAATTAGGAACGTCTGACAATCTTAATACTAACCTCCCTCCTTAGTGGTCCTCAATTTTAAATTACACTGCAATTACAAAAGAAACACACAAGGAGCACCACTGTCATAACCGCCATCATCATTGCCTCATTTCACGTAATCAACAATACTATCATCATCGTCACTCAAGTCTACTATCAAAAAAGGTAATGAAAGGAAAGTATAGTTCATAATAAACTAATAAAAAGAAAGGGTTGATACCTCAAAGGAACCGTTTTCGTGCTTCAAAATAGACGAATTCGGACCTGAAACAAAACAATTAGTGTGCCTGGAACCGTCAGGATTTAGTGATGGAAAAAGCTCAAAGCTTTGTGTCTGACATCCTCAGGACTTCGTGGCTGAAACCAAGAATGGCTAGTGTGCCTGGAACAAACAACAATTAGAGTGCCTGAAAACTTCAGGTCTTCGTGCTTCAGAAGCGTCAGCTTCTTATCTAAAATGGAATCGCTATTCTTGGCTCTACATACAGCTTCTGAGGATGAGGCTCTTGTAGCTTTTCTAAATCTTATAGTAAGTTACGTTATTATCAATGTACTCATTAAGTAGTAATATTCTCTGTAACTTAATAATAAATCACACATCTCAGCACAAAAATACCAAAACAAAAGACATATCAATCACAGTCAAAGGTTTACAAATATCTTCCTATCTTACTGTATCCATTCCAGAATAAAAATAACGGTAACTCGCACCGAGGCAACGATTAATTAATCTGGACGACGGTATAAACAAACTTCGACTGTTGCACGGTATTTAAGAGAAGGCATTCGTTTACGCCTATAGAAAATAACATTGATAATAAGGCAGTTTGCATGCTATAACATTTGGAGAAGATACATGCTTCAGAATTCGTGTGTAGTGTAAGGAGTAGCTATCTTTTCTATATGTCCAGCCCTTAAATTTTCCATTTTAGACAAGACGTTATAGCTTCTGAAGCACTTAGTCCTTCACCCATGAAGTCCTGAGGGATTCTGGGATAAAGCTTTGAGCTTTTCCATTCATGAAGTCCTGAGGGTTTCGGGCACAAAGCCTTGAGCCTTTCCATTATGAAGTCCTGAAAGTTTCAGGCATGAAGTTCTGAGGGATTTAGGATAAAGCTTTGAAATTTTTCCATCCATGAAGTCCTGAGTGTCTTGATGAATCACGGAGATGGTTCTGTGAGGTATCAACCATTTCTCTATTACTTAATTTTAAACTATACTTCCCTTTCATTGCTAACCTTACTTGATAGTAGACCTGACTGTTGCTGATGATTTACTGAGTGTGTTTGAGAAAGTGAAACGAGGCAGTGATGTTGGTGGTGGTTATAACAGAGGTGCTCCTTGTGTTTTTCTTTTGTAATCGCAGTGTAATTTAAAATTGAGGGCCATCAGGCGGGCTTTAGTATTAAGACCGTAAGACGTTCCTAAGTGGAGTAAGGTGAGTGATGACTTATTCTTTTTGGGAAATTCACAACTACATCGCCTCTCATATGTAAGCTAATAGATACTTAACTGAAGGGTCGCAAATGAGATCGTAAATTCCTAAGGTTTATAACAATTAAGCTATCACTTTAATTACTAATTTATTCGCCAAGGCCCAAAAGAGGCCTTACAATATTATAATGCATCAAAGAATGAAAAGAAAAATGAAGGAAAGGCAGAAAGAAACTGGTTTAAACAAAGCATTACAAATCCAGGGAGTAGGTACCTACCATACGTCAATACCATTTGGCGGTACAATTTCTTAGGCCAATGGTTGTCTAAAATGCACAGATTTGACACATTTAATTATATTTGTAGGGTCTATCTCATCATATTCATTATTTCTATAATTATTTTTATTTATTAATGTATTACACATAACAACTTTCCACTATTAATAGGGTTGCCAAATGACAGAATAACAATACAAAAAAGTGTTTAACAGTAAATTAATTTTTATTAATAATTAGTAATACAAAGATTTTGTATTATAATTACATATTTTTAGAATAAAGTATGTTGATATAAAATGGATAGCATGCCCTCTGATTTTTTAAATACATGTTTGACCGATTTGGAGTGCTTGTCTCACTACATTGTTATTATTCTATATAAAAGTTTGGCCGCTTCTTTCTTTATTAGCAGTCTAGTATGTGGCCAGAGGAAATAGGAGATTGATTACTCATGCTCTGTTTCTTTCATAACTTTGTGTACTTTATTACCTCCTGACTGATAAGAATTTACATTAGCCCCTTAAATAGGACATACACGGTCTCTCCCCGACGACGTCGGCGAAAACGTCGTCGACGACGTCGGGGACAAGGTCGAAATAATGAGGTAATGTTTACATTTACTGTAATTTAATGCATAAACAACTTGTAACTTCCAGCTGGACTGTTATAATAAAATTATGAATATCGAATTTCTTTAAAACATCAAAATGAAAGAAAGTAGTTTTGAGCATAATAAAATGCGTACTGAATTTCTTTCTTTAAAGTATTTCGAAATAGCTTATGCAATTAACAAAACTTTTCATAAGCGGAATAATATTGATATCCATCGATAGAATTACAAGTAACCCTTTATTATAAAACGAAAACTCTTTGTTTTTTTTATTAATCTCATTCTTAATTTAGTTTAAAAATGGATATAATTAACGCAGGATTTAGGATTCTGAGTTCTGGTGCGCAAATAAGGATTTCCTATAAAGGACTTTTGATAAAATTTGGTAGTGATAATCGTCGGAAAAATATCATGTTTAAAAATGTAATGGTTTCACCGTCGCTTCCTTTTCCGTGTAGTTTTAAAATTTTATGCTGATGGTATATAACCTTATACTATATCTATCTTTTTCGGGTTTACTTGAATTATTTCATTTTTTACATTTGTTTACAAACAACTGTTTACAACTGTGAAAATAAAACCCTTGTCAACTGTAAATTATTATTAGGCAAAATAAACATATACATCTGGGATTACTAAAAAATATATGCTTTCTTTATTATACTTTTTAAGAAAACATTATGAATTCAATATGCTGTGAAACTTTCAAGTGATAAGATGGATTTTTATAAATTATCTTTGAGAAAAAAAATTGCAGTTGGTGTGGCAGTTGCCTTGTGCTTCGAAGAAGAAACTGAAACACCACGAAAAAAAAGAAAATAGGCAAAGAATTGGTTTTTAGATCGCAAACAATATTCACACATGTCCTTGTTAAAAGAATTGCGACAAAATGAGCCGAAGGATTTTTATTATAAGGTTATGTACCATCAGCATAAAATTTTAAAACTACACGGAAAAGGAAGCGACGGTGAAACCATTACATTTTTAAACATGATATTTTTCCGACGATTATCACTACCAAATTTTATCAAAAGTCCTTTATAGGAAATCCTTATTTGCGCACCAGAACTCAGAATCCTAAATCCTGCGTTAATTATATCCATTTTTAAACTAAATTAAGAATGAGATTAATAAAAAAAACAAAGAGTTTTCGTTTTATAATAAAGGGTTACTTGTAATTCTATCGATGGATATCAATATTATTCCGCTTATGAAAAGTTTTGTTAATTGCATAAGCTATTTCGAAATACTTTAAAGAAAGAAATTCAGTACGCATTTTATTATGCTCAAAACTACTTTCTTTCATTTTGATGTCTTATAGAAATACGATATTCATAATTTTATTATACACAGTCATGCTGGAAGTTACAAGTTGTTTATGCATTAAATTACAGTAAATGTAAACATTACCTCATTATTTCGACCTTGTCCCCGACGTCGTCGGGGAAGAGCGTGAGTGGTGCCCATTAAAGGCTTCGTAAAAACATGCAACGTCTCATGTATACGTTCTATTTATGTTTGTAATTTTGTAGTCTTTTCACACATACTTAATATAAGAGTTTGGAAAAAAGAAAGCAAGATTGTTTAAAGTATAGAATCTTTGAAAAGCTAATAAATAGTAATAAATAGCCAAAAAACACAGTTTACTACAATTTATATTTAATATTAAGTTGAACCTTTACCAAGAGTTTCGTTTAAACGGTCAATGTTGTTTCCAGCAAATTGAATAAATCTTCCTCTTACTAATTGTGATGGAATAATGTCTTTTTATTTTCGTAAAATTTCAGATTGTGCAATGAAGTTTCTAATTCTCATGAAATCCCTATAAGGTAGAGAATGCCCACAGGAATGAAGGGTTTCGATGATTTTTCTTGATTTAGTCTCTTGATGGACCATTAAACCCAAAGCGGCGTGTTTTGGAGTATGCTTTTTAAAATTGGAATGACAGTAAATTATGTCTTCAGAATAATATTCAGAACAACATTATTTTTGCTTTCATCGTTTGAATCTTCCACTAGCAACTGTATTAATATAAACAGTTTATCTGGAATGTACTCTCTAAAACGATTGTTACTTAAATCTTTGTAGTTGTATAATCCCTTTACCTGTGACATATCATTTTTACTACTGTTGCAGAGATTGAAGATCTCAGATATTTCAGAACGACCAATTTGCAAGAAATCGTAAAATTGCAGATCATCTTTCTGTTCGATCTCGATTATCTGTTGAAAAGTTTCACTCTGTGTCATCTTAGGAAAGATGAGCATAGGCTCATTCAGATTTTTCGGTTTTACAAAATCAATTTCTGCACCATACTGTAATTTTAGTTTTTAAAATAGATATGATCGACATAAAGTATCATCTTCCTTTTCACTAACTTCTAGGTAACGTTTGTACACAACATTACTAGAATATACTTTTCCTTTTGTCAACCCCGTGTCTAATTCTTTTATTAATCTACTTAAATTATTTGGCAAACCTTGAGTGTGCGACTTGGTAGTGGAACTACTCTTCGTTACTTTTTTACTCACTATTTTCCATTCTTTTAAAAAACAGGAACTGTGATATTTAATTTCATTCGCAATTAAGTCGCTATCACCTATACGTTTCAGTACTGTTGTATTATTTGTCAAAATTGTCTTAATTTTATTTTCTATATTAACAGTCAAAACTTGTGATAATTTTTGTTTATTCGATCGTTTTTGGCAAAACAAACATTTAGAAACATCGAATTTTTCGCGCCTTAACAAAATTTCGTCTCTAGCACTTTTACAAGATTTAAACAAACTCTCTGCTTTATATTTAGCTTGAAAAGTTTTAATATTTTTTTACTTGTAAAACTAGAGTAACACCTTTGATGCCAGTCTAACTCATGACTTTGAGAGGAATTAATAATGATTAGAACTTTATTTAAAAATTCATCATGACCAGGATCTACATTTAGCCTTAATTAAACACTATTTTTAAATGTTAAGAATGGTTTTGGAGCACTTGAAACTAAATTGTCCGCTTGTTGACAAATTATGCAGGTTTTCTGTTTTTTCTTGCGATATTGAATCATTTTTATCTTTGATTCTAATTCGCTTTCCGAGCTACTTGTGACTTCCATGATTTCCAATTCTAAAATATAGTATTTGAACGAAATAAAATAAATTACTACTACCAAATTATGATAAACTGTTGTTTTGAGTAAGAATTGAATACATTATAAAATGGTGAAATATAGTACTTACAATAATTATAGGAGTTCAAGGTAAGTAAACAATGTGATGCAAAAACAGTCTTATTAATGTCTCAAAACAGACACATTTTTATTTAAAGAAAGCACCCTTAAAACAGTCTACCACAGTTTCAACCACTGAATGACAAAATCAAACTAAAATTCTAGACTAATAATTTCACATCTGTCAGGGTTTTCATAAAACTATAACAATAAACATAGGCATACGTCTAAAATGCAACGGTCCATTTAAAGTTATGGAAAGATATAATTAATAAATTATTATCCATAACAATTCCGTAACAAATTTAAATAGGCCAAATATAAGTTACAAACTTTTGTAACTGCTTATACATATTACTATGGGGTGATATACACATATAATAAAACAAAATAATAGTACAACCGTATATCAATACATTATTTTTTAAATAACAAATTTTGCCCCGTCACTAGCTCAAACTTTAGTCTCAGTAAAGCAATCGACAAATATCTCTTTAATCTGTAATAAATCAACCTTACCTTACCAAATTTTGATAACAATGGGTCCACCTATAATGATAACACCAGGGCTGGGAAAATTGTAACAAGCTGCAAATCAAGATTATTTCGACACAAGGAAGAAACATGACCAAGAAACGAAATTCAAACATATAAATAGAAACACAATTTTTATTTCATCACAAATAAATCACACAAATAAAAAATAAACAGAAAACAAAAACTACAAATCAGCCTTTTATTATTGTTGGGGATTTCTACGTAATTTTTTATATATTATCTCTAAACTACTAATCAAAAAAAATTAAATAAAAATCAAACTTTTATATTCTAATAATATCAATTTAGCAAATTTTCTATTTTCTTTTTATATATAAAATTAGGTTGTTATCTCAAATGTTAAATTTTTAAATTTATGTACTTAATTGTCCCAATGTAAAATATTTAGATTTCTTTTTAATAAAATATAAGTCCGAAATTATTTCTTTTACTGGCCAGTATAATGAAAAATTAATATCACTTACTATTTTGCCGCACACTCGATACTTCCTTTAAACCGATCCCGGGAAAAAAAATACTGCTATAATATCCACAACGAACCTCTTGACTGGTGGCAAAGATATAAATATGCAAGTTTGCAGAAAACTAATTCTTCTTAAATTTCTTTCCAACGTAAAAAATTTTATATGTTGTGAAGTTATCCAAATCAATTCAAAAATTTATTATCTTCTTGATATTACGACGAAAAGATAAGTTATCTGCATTTCTTTGCACGAAATTTCATTTGTTAAAATTTGTAACCTCACTTTGTTCTTTCAAATTATTAAAATGCATGTTTTTTATAGGTTAATTAATGCACAAACAACACAACCTCCTCTCAATGCGTTCTGGAGATTACTGATTGTTTTTCACAATACAAATTACATTAAAACATATAGGAACAATAACTATACACCATAATCAAGTAATCCATGGACAAAATTTGACATTTAGTATTTTTTTAAATAAAATATAAATTTCTTTAAATTTTAGATTTAATCACATAAAAAGAATCCCCAACACTTCCTTAAACTAACAATGTAACATTTTTATCTCTAAACCCCAACAATAACCGACAATTTGAGTCGAACAAGCAAATTTTCACACTCGACAAAAATTGTAATAATTTCCATTTAAATATGTCCACATACCAATTTTACCCTTTAATCTTTACACAATATGATTATATAACTTTTCCGAAAAGTTTGACATCAATAAACACTTACGATACAAAATTAACTCGAAATAATTGTTTAATATCGGCACAGGTGTATGGACATTTTTAAATTGAATTGGCTGAGAAAACACACATAGAACTACAAAAACTTTATACAACTTACACAGCCAAGATGTTATCCAACGAAATTCCACAATAATATCATGAACCTACATTAATTAAATCAGAACGGTGGCTCGATAAGCCAATACTATGAATCGTAAAAGGAAAAATCACCCATTTGAAAATTAAGCAAGGTAAGTTACTTTTATATATGCAAATCTACTCATAATAGCCCTTTTTATTATATTCTAGGTGCAATTTACCAAATTTGAGCTATTGACGGAAGATCAAGAAAACAATTCAACGTACCAATCGTTGTATTAAAAATTACAATCGTTAAATAATATACACACTTAAATAGTATCCTTTTGTTGATATATAAAACGTTTTATGCATGTTAACATAATGTGAATAAATTATTCCACTAAAGAAACCCATTTTGAAAAATTATTTTCAAAAATTTGAGGTTATGTAATGAATAGATCGGATCGTTAAATAATCTTGCATGAAATGTAACTTTAACAAGTAATTATCGCAAATAGGATGCATTTATCTTAATTCCTGGATATAGCTGGCTTCAACCGTACTTCTGAAACTATAAAACAAACCTTTTAACAAAGATTCGATTACGAACGCCTGAAAGATCGGCAACCCAAATTACCTATTTAACATTTCTACCTGCAAATAACACAGCAATATGTACACGCAAAGGATTTTCCAATTTATAGCAGTAAATGTTAATATATTTAATAACAAAGGGTAAAAAATATCAATAGTAAGAAAAAACAGGAAGCTATATTTGATGCGTGTATGGATAGTTTGTGGCGCGCTGCGGTGTACGCGGGTATACGACGTTTTAAGAGGGGGACTATGCAGATCTTTACGTTTCATCAAATATCTCCCTCATTAAGAGAGATAATTAAGAAAATGAAAAACTATCAGAGAGCTCAACTATTGAGCAATAACGTTTATAATAAGTGATTTTTTGGTAAAGTTAACGGTTTTCGATAAATTAGAGTGCAAACTAAAATTACAATTTACAGAAATTGACGCTTTTGAGATAATCGCTCTTGAAATATTTCTCGCCCATATACTACCGTGTTAAACTATTTAAATCTTCTTAAACATTGTTTATTTCTAATACTCGCATTTAATTACCGTTGGTACCATCAGAAAGCTTATAATACGTAGAATATTACTACAAAAAAAATCAGAAATTGATGGTTTTATCATAAAATCACCCCTGGAAGACCCCTGCACAGGACGACTTTTTGACGAATTGTTGGAAGTTCATCCCACAGACATAAACTATCATAAAAATACATGCATACATTTTTACCTTTCAGTTCACACGAAAATCGTAAATAAGCGACTTTTGTTTCATATTTTTCTCTACTAAAATACGAAAGAAAGAATTGCTGAGGAAAGTCTGCGAAAGGGAATGTTTAATAGAAGCAGCGTTTACAAGTTGAATTTATTCTATGATGGTTTCAGTTTTACGTTTTACTGAAAAGGTTTACTATTAAACTTAAGGCTAGACGCCCGGCAGTGAAATCGTTTTCTCCGTTTCCTAGCCGGATGGCTCATCAAAAATATTCTTCAGGTTCTAGTAAAATGTATTAGCATCGCAGATAAGAACTAATAATGTCATTTTCTTCCCAACTCTTTTTAAGTTTTTTAAATTACATTTAACGCTGCCACACAAAGATTTCCCTTTAATTTATTGAAATATGATCTCAGATGCTCTCTGTAAAAATCAGATGTTTTTAAGCTGTTATTAGACCTTGAATTTATTTTAAAATAAACAAACGGCAGCATGAGCAAAAAGGAAAAGTGCCCTATTTACGACTTTCTTCAAGATCAAATATCCCATTTGGCTATTTTGCGGCAAAGAAAAAATTGTGCTGTATTGACAAATTCTGTAAAGTTCAACAAACTACAGTCCTCGGCATTATTATCAGGAGAATATGGAGCAGAACATGCAGGACCGGACTCAAAACTTGAACCTTAAATATCTCGGAAAGTAAATAATTTAGAAAAAAAGTTATAGGAAAAACTTTCTCTACACATCATCAACTATCTCGTATTCACGTATTGTTCGTTATTTTTGGGACACCCTGTATATTAAACTTTTATTTTCATAGCTAGGATATCTGTATCTATCAGAATTCGTAATTGTTCTATTGATTTTACTGCATTTAAATGGCAAAATTTTCATTACTTTATTCAAATAATGCATTTTGTATTTTCATAAAGAGGTGAATTTTAATTTAAGGGTTGAATTGGAGTAATGATGTCTCATTAATGAAGCTCATAATTGACTCATAATTCTCAAGTACCTAGTTAAATTTGAATTTTGATTACAATTTATATGATAGGGGGTTTCGATTTGGCGTTGATATAGCGCACCCATTTAAAATATATAATTTCCGGTTCTAATATTGTAGCTCAACATTTTTATTTAAAAACTTTGGCTCAAGATCAGCTCATAATTGTAATGTAATTAAATTTGAATCTCGATTGAAATTGGCATGGTGGGAGTGCTGTGTAGACGTCAAGATAGCACCACATTTTGAAAATCTAATTTCTGGCTATAATATTCGAGCTCGAAATTTCTATTCTTGGCTCATAATTAGCTTATAATTCTCATGTAATAACATTTGAATTTCGATTGAAATTGACATGGTGGGGGTGCTGAGTTGACGTCAAGTTAGCACCCCCACTTAAAATATATTATTTACGGCTATACTATGGGAGCTCAAAATTTTTACTTTTGGCTCAAAATTAGCTCCTAATTCTCATGTAATAACATTTGACTTTCGATTGAAATTGACATGGTGGGGGTGCTGAGTTGACGTCAAGTTAGCACCCCCCACTTAAAATATATTATTTACGGCTATACTATGGGAGCTCAAAATTTTTACTTTTGGCTCAAAATTAGCTCCTAATTCTCATGTAATAACATTTGACTTTCGATTGAAATTGACATGGTGGGGGTGCTGAGTTGACGTCAAGTTAGCACCCCCACTTAAAATATATTATTTACGGCTATACTATGGGAGCTCAAAATTTTTACTTTTGGCTCAAAATTAGCTCCTAATTCTCATGTAATAACATTTGACTTTCGATTGAAATTGACATGGTGGGGGTGCTGAGTTGACGTCTCAAGTTAGCACCCCCACTTAAAATATATTATTTACGGCTATACTATGGGAGCTCAAAATTTTTACTTTTGGCTCAAAATTAGCTCCTAATTCTCATGTAATAACATTTGACTTTCGATTGAAATTGACATGGTGGGGGTGCTGAGTTGACGTCAAGTTAGCACCCCCCACTTAAAATATATTATTTACGGCTATACTATGGGAGCTCAAAATTTTTACTTTTGGCTCAAAATTAGCTCCTAATTCTCATGTAATAACATTTGACTTTCGATTGAAATTGACATGGTGGGGGTGCTGAGTTGACGTCAAGTTAGCACCCCCACTTAAAATATATTATTTACGGCTATACTATGGGAGCTCAAAATTTTTACTTTTGGCTCAAAATTAGCTCCTAATTCTCATGTAATAACATTTGACTTTCGATTGAAATTGACATGGTGGGGGTGCTGAGTTGACGTCAAGTTAGCACCCCCACTTAAAATATATTATTTACGGCTATACTATGGGAGCTCAAAATTTTTACTTTTGGCTCAAAATTAGCTTATAATTAGCTCATAATCTACAGCTAGAAATTTTTTGATTTTGTGTGCTAACTTTACGGACATAAGATTAATGCACTGATGCACACAATCTATTTGAATTCTCCATATACAGAAAACCAACGCAAACGGACATAACAATACCAAATGAATCTTGTCACCATAAAGCACATAAAATAGCAGCCTACAGATCATTAGTACACAGAGCTTTAACTATTCCACTAACAAAGCCAGATTTTAGCAAAGAGATATCAACCATTAAACAACTATCACATATAAATCATTACAATCCGAACATCATTGACACTTTAATTAAACAAAAAGATTATAGGTTAGCTATCAAAAGAATATATCCCATTGACAATCAAACAGAAGACACGAATTACATATCTATACCATATTTTGGAAAAATATCAGAAAAGATGGCACATATATACTAAGAAAAACCAACAATTATAAAATAACATTTAAAACCAACACTAACACTTTTTCATTTTCATTTAATGCTAAAGACAGAACACATGATATGAAATCGGGCATTTACAGTTTAAATTGTTCTTTTTGTAGTTCGGTATATATTGGACAAACACTTAGAAATTTTGACATAAGATATAAAGAACATGTACGTCATTACAAAAATAAACATCCTGATAAATCTAATTATGCAAAACACCTTTTAGAACAAAATCAAACAATGACTCCTCAAAATAATATTAAATTCCTACATTTTTGTAATAACAAACGCAAATCAGACATTTTAGAAGCCTTTGAGATATGCAAACACAAACTCAGGGTACCTTTAATGCATGAACAACTTGAGCTCAGTAATTCGCCGTTACTGGAAGTGTTAAGATATTTAATTCTGATTATTATTATTTTATCTAGTTACCTATTTTTGTATCTACCTTAGCGACGTGTTTATATTTATATTACCTTTGTTAATGACAGCTTAGCTGTCGAAACAATATTGTAAGGTTATATTTTAATAACTTTTAATTACTGTGAAACTTTTTACTAATCTTTATTTATTTCATATTTTAGCAAGTTTATTTTTTCTATATCAGGCCGAGAATTTATGGCGCTTACCTCGTACGTTAATAAATGTTTTCATTTGTTTATAAATTGTTCTAGATCTAGAGAGTGAACGAGAGAGACGTCCTCAGTGTCGTTTATTAATTGATACACAATGGAATCTTATAGACAATAAAATAAGAATTAATTTAGATTTTTTACTGAAATTTAATATTTACATGGCTTTTCCAAATTTACAAACTGTTACCGACATTCTAGATGCCAAAAATGTATAAGCATGGCCTACTTTGAATCATACTAAAAGTAAATGAACGATACTAATAATAAAAAGAATTCGTCTCAAAATATAATTGTTATTAGAATTAAAAACTTTTAAATTATATAAAATTCCTAAGATTTAAGCATTAAAATTATTTCGGTTGTTAATTAATATTAGTACTATTAGTTATCTATAACGTATATAAGCATTATATATTATGTAATATAATTTTAAACATTATACATTATTTGTAGAAATTTTAAAAACTTCTAAAATACTACTTTTCGTTTATTAAATGTTTTTTACAATTCCACAAAACCTATTTAATTTATTTAAATAAAATAGCCGTTAGATTATTACAGCGTTCTATTTTCTATTATAATGCAAGGGAAGCCAAGCCCCTCCATCTAGCAAGCAACGTGACAAACGGCAGGTCCACGTGGACCCTGGACGGATAGATTTAAACTTTATGTAAACGGTCTACGGATACTTCACTACTCAGCGCCTATGCAGGATGCAGCTACAAAGGTTAACCACGAACAAGCGTACGTAAAAGCCTAATTAATAAAGTAAACTCTTTAAAAATTAGTACAACAAATAATACTAATCTTGCAACGTGTGAGACATTTCAGTTTATAAATAAAACATTTATAGAAATTTCCCACCTCTATTCCTGTCGCTAGCAAAATCGTCAATCGTAACTGCTCTCTTCGATTTAATTCCGCTTGAAATATGTTACAAAGTTCTTCTGTTGTAGAACACAATCTGCACACTTGTTTACTAACAGTTCCGGTTTCTTGAATATAAATATCTTTCGTCATGTTAATTATATTTGGATTGAGCTTTTAAAAATTAATTCACACAACGCGGAAATAGAAAGATTCCATAAGAACTATCGCAGTTCACTAATCTAGTATAACAAAACTATGGACTACCGTCGCGTACCCGCGTTCGCTGGTTCGGTTAGCGTCGCTTAGAGGTGGGAAATGTTATTATAGTGGGGTAAAGGGCTCGATGGCCTTGATGTTAACTCTTGTTTTCTTGCGCGTTGAACACTGCGCATTTATTAGAGATGAGTAGACGGTATTTTATAAAATTGAATTATACAGAGTGATGATAAAGTTCTGCGTAGAATTCATAAATTTGTTATTTAATACTTTATAATTATTTTAAAATCCTGAAACAGGACAATTTAATTTTTGATTCAATTTTGCCTTATAAAGTTATGTTTATCTACTTGAATGCAAACTATTAAAGCAGTTGTTTAAAAAACAACAAAATAAAAATTGTATTCCTTTCACGGTTTAAATTAATTTACTACGTTTTAACAAATTTTAAAATTTTTTAAAAATCAATAACAAATTTTCAAATAAAACAATTAACGAATTTATCTAAACGCGTAAGATCTCGAATTTCTCTTTTAATTAATGGTAGGCCTTAAACGGAAAAAATTATAAAAGGAAAATTGTATCAACAGTTGTATTACACTTGCGTTTAAAAGAAAGGTTTAATTCGCATAATATAAATCTATTATTTAACTATACATTTATTAAACCTTTATTTTAAACTCTGTAACTAACTAGAAAAACACACTACCTGACATAAAAATTTGTTTTTTGTGATAGACTAATTTTTTAAATGGTAACCTTAATTTTCTTATAATTGTATAGATAGCCAAGTTAAATCGTGGAGTAAAAAAACAGTTAGTTAGTTTCTTTATTTCCTGCATATGATGTTATTTATATACATTTTAGTTGCTTACATGCTAAAAAACACTAATTACTACCTACCGCTATATTTTAATCTGTAAGTACAAATATAAATCAATTTAGTTTACATTACTTCTAATAAAATTACAACATTTTCGCTTAAATTCGCTATTATTTTTTGAATTTTTAACATCCTGTGGTCAGTGACGGATTTAACACTTAAGGGGCCTGAAGCGTTACAAATTTTTGGGGCCCCATAGTATAAATCAATTACTACAATTTATACACCTTTTATTTTTTTTTATCAAAAATTAAGTACATACTAGGTGGACCCGTGGGCTACGCTCCACGCTCTCATTATATTACTTTAAAAAACACAATATTTCAATAAATAGCACTAATGAACCACCATGCGTATTATCTCGACTGAACCTGAAACGTTACCCAACAATCAACACAAATGCTGCTCTTCCAATTTCCTTATTTGAACGCACAACTGTAGTGGTCGACTGGACGGACAAATTTGTACCTTACGTCAAGACAGCATAGATACTACGCCGATAGCTTTTAGGCTACGCCCTCCAAAATCTTAGACGATTAGACGATGTGGAAGGGATCGGGAATTATAATATAGATAATTATTAATATCAGGCGCGAATTCACAGCGGGGGGGATAAAAGAAATTGCCTCCTCAAGATTTTTTAATAATCCGACTTCGTCTCATGCCGCAGTCACACGAGTGTGAAATTGGCGTTTTTGTAAGTGTACACTATACTTTATCTACGACCACAAAAACGTGGAAAAAGCTAGGAAAGATATTTAACCTAGAAATGATTTGAGATTGAGATACTGGATTGTCAAAAGTAGACAATGCCCACAGTTTGTGGAAAACCGGTGTTAGTTGTAAAAATTAGTAGAAATGCGTATAACTCAATATAATAATCGTAACTGTATATGCTGGAGTCGACACACTAGCTCAGAGGTAGAGATGTCGCTCAGAAAGTGAAAGGCCCAGGGTTCGATTACGGTTCGAAACAGAATAAATTAACATAAATAAAGTACAAAATGAACACAAACGTGTTTTAATAAAGTTAATTAACGCTCATAATTTTATATTGATATATGTGTATAAATCACAGACGCGCTGCCCCTAACTGAGGACTGAGGAGAACCAAAAGCTCGAAACAGCTGTTTTAAGGTGCCGTCCGTGATTTTTACACATATCACTATAAAATTGTGAGTATAATAGTCGTCTATTAACAATTGTTAACTTTCAAATTTATTAAAAAAAACTTTATTAAAACACGTTTGTGTTCATTTTGTATTTTATTTATATTAATTATACGGTCGGACACTCGACCGGATTTTATCTATACTAATATTATAAAGAGGAAAGATTTGTATGTTTGTAACGAATAAACTCAAAAACTACTGGACCGATTTCAAAAACTCAAATTCACCATTAGAATGCTACATTATCCCTGAGTAACATAGGCTATATTTATTACTAGAAAGAATTAGGGATCTCTACTAAAACTTAAATAATGTAACCCAAGGTGTACAAATATTATCCATAAAATGTCTTTCATCGCATGCGCTGCGGAAATTATTGATGATAGAACAAAAAAATGTTCTACAATATTAAGGAGCATATCAATATCTACAAAAAACTTCATGATACCGTATGTCCAACTATTGTAGTTATGTCACTATAACTACTTTTTTACATTTTAAAAGTTGACAGAAATGCCGAACAAAATCAGACCATGTTATCCATACCTTTGTATTAATCCTTATCCAAATAAATCATTTCGTATTCAAGACTGTTTCAATACCTGTAGATTACCTTTTGAATCATTCAAATAGGACATTCAAAAGATATTACGAATTTAAAAATGTCAATCTAAACAAAATACTAATAGTAAAATAAACGCCGCAACGCCGTGGCCGGTACATATAAGAAATATGTATTTCGACTTCATAATAAAAATATAAATAGTAATTTGAAAAAAACTACTTATGTCCTGCATAAAGATACATTTACTCTACGTTTATCCCAAAATGTTTAAAAATAAATGTCCACCCGTGCGAAGCCGGGACAGACCGCTAGTTTTGTATATTCCTGTATTGGATAATCAATTTATGCTGCTTAGTAGTGCGATTTGATACCTACAGGAGGTACCACAGTTTTTGATGGTGTTAATGTTATTTCAGAGCTAATATAAACGCTCGGGTGATGTGGTAGAATTCACAGACTAACTGAGAGACTAGCTGCCCCTAACTGAGGAGAGCCAAAAGCTCGAAACAGCTGTCTAAGGATCCGTCTGTGATTTATACACATATCACTATAAAATTGTGAGTATAATAGTCGTCCATTAACAATATTAACTTTTAAAAATAAATTAATCTTTATCTCAGTCCTTTAGAAACTCGCCGCAAGCGGCTCATTTTCTAAATTTGGACTGGTGCAATAAATTTTGCCTAATGAAACTCGTTCTTTAATATACTATTATTCCATAATCAGTTCATTATAATGAAAGTTTTCTGCTTTTAGAAGCATCAATTTATCAATAATATTTTAACACTCAAAACATAAATTTTGCGTAATATCATTTTAAATAAACATTACTGATAAACTTTTTAAATAACTTTATCCAAGATTATTTCTTAAATATTTTTTTACACGTTGAAGAACAAAGATAGGTCAATCGTTCTCCAGTTGCATTACATATCGGTAATGTTAGGATTTTTTAAAATTGTTTCAACATTGGGAAATGTTGACGACGATGTAAGTTGGACGACCGCGCCGAGTTTGCTAGATGGCATTGAAGGCAAGCCATTCGGAGCGACAGAGATGATACATTTCTTGCAGGTCTGCAGCGAAACTGTATATTCCATTATAAAATTTTCCTATCACTCTGAATGCACCTTTTTGCACAAAACTCTATATTGCGTCTACCGTACAGCGTTTTTACCCGCCTCTACACGATATGATCTGTTTCTTGTTTCACTTTTTTCGAGAAAGTTTTTTTGAAATTTTTATTTGTCGGGAATTAACTTTTCTTGACGGAAGAAAGGCGTTTTTAAAAATGGTACTTTATTTTAAAAACGCGAAAGACGGAGCCCAAGTTACAAAATGAACACAGTTTACTGTTAAGTACAATAAGATATTTATTCGTCGTGAATTTACACAATATGCACTTGCATAATCACTTAAATACTATTATACAATTTCAACTTAAAACTGGTAATAATGATGTTCAGAAAGGCCGTGGTAAACAGTAACCATGGCTTCTACGGCTTTTTGGGTGAGTATGGCTTGAAAGAAGGTAAACATTTACCCTGGTAAACAGTTTCTATCTTTCAAGCTTCGTCGTAACTCAGACTGAACTGTCCCATAAAGTGCTGGTCTTTATATACTCCTTCTGTGGGTGTGAAATCCTTCAGTTGACCGCACGTGGCCGTGTGCCTACGTGACTTCCTTATAGAGTTCTGAGTACTGCAGCTGCTGTGGCCGTGTGCCTACGTGACTTCCTTATAGAGTTCTGCGTACTGCAGCTGCTTGCTATGCACACACGTGACCGTGGGTTTGATACTGCGCCTGCAATCGTGGGCGCTCCGCTCGAGGCGTTTAGCTCGCATACATTTATAATGAGGTCGCACTTCGCTTGGATAATGAACAAATGTTAACTCGCGTGTCCAGTGCGGTCCTTGGCAGGAGGCCTCTGTGGGGCCCCCTGACTTGTGGGGCCTGAAGCGGCCGCTTCCAGCGCTTGTGCCTAAATCCGCCACTGTCTGTGGTAGTTCATTATATAATTTTAACCCCTTATAGATTACATTATTTTGCGAGGATGATTTTGTATGAAAAGGTAATCTAAATTCATTAATATTTCGTATGTTATATTCATGGTATTCCCTGTTATACGTCATGAATTTTCACATGTAATGGTAACTGCCCGTTCATTATTCTAAAAATTAAAAACAGCGTTTTATAATAAATCCTTTGCTTTATGGTGAAAAAGTCTAGCATATCCAGCATAAGAGATATTCTAGTTCTTCTGTTACAACTCAGAATAATCCTCATAGCTCTGTTTTGTAATTTTTGAAGTCTTTGCATTTCAGTTTCCTTTATTAGGAATAGAATCGAGGCACAATACTCATAATGTGGAGCAATAATACTCTTATATACTAATATTCTAGACCATATGTTCAATTTATTGCTTAATGTACCTAAGAAACCTATCTTATTAGCTGTCTTCTTTATAACATAATCTACATGTTTGCTAAATTTTAGTCTATTATCTATTATAATTCCTAAATATTTCATATCATCAACAATTTCTATATTTTCTCCATCAATGTTTACCCCATCCGTTAAATTAGAGCATACCTTGTTTGATATTATCATAGCTTTAGTTTTTGAGGTATTAAGTTTTAGTTTATTGAGTTTTAACCAACTTGTTATATTTGTCATGTCTGAATTTACTTTTTGTATCGCTAGTTTAACAGCTTTGTCCGATGCTGTTATTAAGGTATCATCTACAAACAGTTTTATATCACAGGCATTAAGTTGCGTGTCTATATCATTGATATAAAGTATAAATAGTAATGGACCTAAGATTGACCCTTGCGGTACCCCCAGATTGCATTGTCTTTTGGATGAATTGACTTCAATAAACCTGGTAATTTGATGTCTATTAGTTAAATAACTTCTAAGTCATCTATTGGCTGAACCTTTAATCCTGTATCTTTCCATTTTTCTTAATAAGATATCCCTATCAATTGTTTCAAATGCTCTTTTTAAGTCCAAAAAGACACCGATTATTTTCTTATTTTTATCCATTTGTTCCTTCCATTTTGCTATGATCATATTTAATGATGTTTCACAAGAATGATGTTTTCTGAAACCTGATTGGTATTCCATAAGCAATTTATTATTTTCAAGATAATCTACTAATTGAATTTTAACAATTTGCTCCATAATTTTTTCTAATGTGGGTAACATATTTATGGGTCTATACTCATCGCATTTATTAGTCCCTGCAATTTTCGGCACCGGAATAACTGTAGCCGTTTTCCAATTCTGCGAAAATTTTGAAGTTTCAAATGATCTATTGATTATGTTTACCAACACGTCTCCTATAATAGGCATCGAATCTTTAATTATATTTATTGTGATCCCGTCCGTCGAACTTTTATTTTTTATACCGCTAATGACTTTTTGAAGATCTTGAACTGAAACTGGAGAAAAGTAAAAATTGCCTCTTTTTTCATTTTCCTTTCCTAACTTATTGTTTCTTCCTATATTATTGAAATTGATTAAACTATTGCTGCTAATACTCGAATGAATTTGTTCAATGCTACTAATAAAATAATCTTTTCAGAAATTTCTTCCGGATCTTCAATTTGTTTTTCATTAAAAGTGATATAATTAGAGCTACAATTTTTTTTTATTATTTAATAGGCCTTTCAACATTTTCCATAATCTGCCAGAATCATATTTAAGTTTATCGATCTCGCGTTCGTAATATTGACATTTACTATTTTTCACCGTTTTGTTATAATTGTTCTTTGCTATTCTGTATTTTTCCCAGTTCATTGCGCCACCTGTTAATCTAGCTATCTGACATAAACAATCTCGCTGACTTTTAAGAAATTTGAGTTCTTGTGTATTCCATTTGTTTTGCTTACGCATTATTATTGTTTGACATGGCATTAAACTATTGACACAGTTTTGTAAATTTTTTTGCAATTCAGCACACATGACATCAACATTAGTGGTGTTTACAAACTCGTACTGTCTTAACAACGTTTGCATTTTGATTTCCGTCTATGTTTTTGTTGACCTTATTGTTCTAGTTTCGAAAAACTTTGATATAAAATTTTGGTTTTGAAAATGAACTCCGACAAAGGAATGACCACTAATTTTAGGGGACTGGGGTACTATTGCTTCTAAATTGTTGTCATTGGTAATCACATGATCTATTAAAGATCTACTACTAAAAAACTACTACTACTAAAAGGAATACAATGCATAATAGATTTATACACTAGTTGGATTAGCATCATCCAGTGGCGTGCGGTCCATGGAAGCAATGCTTCCCTTAAGAATTTATTAAAAATAAAAACCAATGCTAACAAAAATTGTTTTATAAAATTATGGTTATCGTGTATTTAAATTTGTAATATTTAATCAACTTAAAGTTCAATATCAATTCCGTACAGCAAAAAGTATAATTAAGAGTACTATTTTAAATTAGGCTCATTAAACTTGTGCGGAAAGGCAATACCGATTCAAATGTGTTACATACACTGCATATAAGCACTGATTTAGTTGCTTACTGCTCTTCTCTTCGCCGAGTCCATGCCATCGTTAGCGGGCGAGGTCATACGGTTGACATCGTATAAGGTCGTTATTTTTAGTATGCTCCGTGCACAAATGTTTATTATTTATTATAATTTGGCTATTTGTTCGATTTTAGTGTTTGTTAAATGTTACTTAAGTAATATAAATCTGTGAATGAGATTGTATTTTGAAACATTTTATTGTTTCAATTTGTATAACTGAGACTTTTTTAAAGAAAAATAATTCTATATAGTTTGCTATGTATGCAAATTTAAAATTGCATTATCATCATGATGACTGCAAATCCAGCTGCTTCGGTTGAAGGTTCGAGTACTTCCGATACATCCGAATCGCGACGATTTTGTCGTTCAGTTTGTAATATAAAGAATTTTCTGCATACAGTTTTGAAGAGAAATTAGAAATTGTAGATAAACTTTTAGATTTTTTCTTTGGTTATTAAGTTCATAAATGAAAGGAGTAGAACTCTTATATTAAAATGACGTTTTGAGGGTGGACTTCCCTCTTTATCAAATTTATTTCGTCTAAAAACAAATTTAAAAATACATTATAAAATCGTATATGTAAATCACAAAAACAAAAAACAATAAACATTAAAAATTAACAAAGGTACGTACCATAGACGGCTCATTATTGTACTATATTGTCACAAACGGAAATTACTTCGAATTAAATAATTCATAATATAATATATATTATTCCGTTAGTGCAAATGTTACGCCAAGGTTACGTTCCCGTCTGCAGCAACGACCTACGTTGTTCGACCATCTGCGCGGCCAGCTGTGATCATGCAACCCACGACTTGGAAGCAGCTGTGCATTCCTGTGCATTCTTTCGTAGAAGCGCTCCCGCTTCGCCCAAAACGAATCTCAACTGCATTAGTTGGCATGCAACATATCTGCCTACGTTACTCCGTATATGCGGGGCAACCTACACGATTTACAAGCAGCTGTGCATTCCTTAAGAAGAATCTAGCACACTTCCGCTCAACCTACAGATTGGTGCCAGGCTCCAGCAGCTCGAATGCAAACTATCCACAAGCCTGCAACCAGGAAGCGTGAGCTTCCTTAGTTTCATACTTGGAACTCCAACCCACTGATTCCCACTACGATGCTAATAACTTCCGCGTTCAGCAGTATATAACCAGCTTGCTTGAGCTATTCAATTCAGTCAGTAAAGATGGCTCGAACACTACATCTACAAGCAAGCTGGTGAGTGCTTTTTAGATTTTCTAATGCTTAGTGCTTAGTATGAGTGGGTTGCGCCAAAAGCCCACTCTCTGCTTCGTTATCGGAGTTGTGTCCAGGCTCCCACGTTTAGTTGTAGATCACCAGGAGTTTAACTCCTACGCTTAGTTTATATATCTAGTGCTAGAGCAGGGTTGGTTCCGACCATCCTCATGATTGTATTAGTTTAGGAGGACATGTACGTCCTCACGATGATAACCATTATGTATATGAACCTTTGTACTCTCTTTACTTTTGTTAGTATATAGTTGTTTTTTACGACTTGTGTTTATTTTCCTTTTACCTCTGACTACGTCCACCAGTCACGAAAACCCCCACGTGACAATATTGTAATATTATTAATTATTTTGATTTTTTCATATCTATTTTTATTGGTTGAACAATAAGATGGTTATTAGTTTTGTCATTTTGACGAGCAAGGAAGGAATAGTTCAGGTTTATTACGCGAGAATGTTATCATTTGTAAAAATTCAAGGTAGGAGGAAATAAGTATTGATGGACTGAAGTAGTGGTTATTTTATAAGTACGTATTACAGAAATTGACAGAGAATCGACAATTCAACAAATATAGTTCAAGAAAAAACGACCAATTATTAGAAATTGTTGAAAAAGGCAGATCAAAACCAGAACTTTAAAATTTAACAACAAAGATTAATAAAACCTCTACCAGATATTTTGCTACAAAAAGACCGGTACTTTTTTAAAATAAAGAATAATAGTGAAGAAATTCCATAAGTATAAAGTGTAAAAGTTCTTCTTTGAAAAACTTTTAAGCTTCAATAATTATAACACTGTTTTTTATATTGTACGTAGGTATATTAAAATCAAAATCGTGGTTGCTTCCCTAGCCTAAATTCTCACCGCACGCCACTGGCACCATCATTTTTAATTTTGTATTAATTTAATTAGTTAATAATTATTAATAATTGTTAAATACACAAAATGTGTTATTTTCAAATGCAATTAGAATATATATATATATATATATATATATATATATATATATATATATATATATA
Organism: Agrypnus murinus; assembly: GCA_929113105.1. Taxonomy (NCBI): domain Eukaryota; kingdom Metazoa; phylum Arthropoda; class Insecta; order Coleoptera; family Elateridae; genus Agrypnus; species Agrypnus murinus. Next base: position 64,158,973 of record OV816026.1, read on the forward strand.
TATATATATATATATATATATATATATATATATATTGATGCCTGTTAAGCTGTCACCTCCGTCATACAGAGGAGACGGCCTGACTTCCGGGTATTCCCGTGAATATATTGCTAAAAATTTGTTATATTTGTGATGAGGGGAACCTCTAGAATCCGAATCTCAAGAAAGGGGAAATTATTTCCCTTGTTTTATTTTGTCATATATAGAGTATACAGAAGATACGAACCGACCTCCAAAATGTATATATAAGAAGATACTTATAGTTCGCTGTTACCTCCAGCAGCGCTGCCAAGTGTTCGGAGGTCAGAAGCTACCACCGTTATGTGCAGTTATATATACAGAGCGTTGACTCCACATTCCATAGATGCACATTTCATAAAAAGGTTCTCTTGTGGGTCTCCAGATGTTGAAATCGGGTGGTTTAAATTGCTCGCCGAGGGCATTTTAGTGGCCAGATAACAAAAGAAAACAAGCGAGCATTCTCGATTTACTTATTTTTTATTTTTTGGGTTATAGTAAATTGTCGTTTTTGTATTTCTTATGAATTGTTATTAAAGATATTAAAAAGCCGTTTCGACATTATTACAGCTTTATGAGTAGCACTGACTAGTTGAATGAGGCTTTTCTAATTATAATCATTGATTTCTGGTTTACTTCATAAAGTTGTATTTTTTAAACGAAAACTTTAGTAATTTGATTAGAAATACTTAGATCGGTGATATATTAGAAAGAAATTTCTTTCTATAATGAATTGAAAATATAACAAAACCAGAAAAAGGGAATTCTTTTGTTATTGTCAATAAGAACGCAACCAGTACCAATATTGCGTATAATTAGTATAGCACATTTTTGAAATTTAGATGTATTAGACATAAATCAGTTATGTAACGTAGTATTTGTATAAATATGATATTCTACAAAGTTTCTTTTAATCTCGGGAATAACGGTTAAATTGAATATGCTTTTATCCAGATTCCATTTCGATTGAAATAAAGGCAGATACTCTTTTAATTTTTACTAAACTCGATAAGAGTTTAATATAAACAAATTAAATATTGTGTTTTTTACAACAAATGCTTGTTGTTTCCGAAGTCACGCACGTATCATGTAGGACCATTGAATTTCCCGTGATTTGATTAACAAAAAGAGTTACCAACTTTATTAACATTAAAACAAATCGAAACACAACAAATTAATCAACATTTTTATAGAATTTTTGCTTAAGACATTTTTTCCAGCATTACTTGATCTAACGAAATACAGAATACGTATGTTACACTGTTATACATGTACCTACCTCTTGTAAATTTATGTTTTAACTTATGTATTAAATAAAGCACTTACTAACGACAAAACATGAACGTTTTATGGAACGTGTACTTTAAGTCCACATTAAAGACAGGTTTAACTTAATGTAGTCTTTTTTGATAACATTGTATAAACCATAGATAAATAGTAGGTATATTGCGTTATCAGAATTAAAAGTGGCAGTTTATTTGACGCTTAATTATGTTAGCAATCGCGGCTCTCCATTTAAAACAAAATACCACTATAAGCTTTTGTTTGAAACAATGTTTATCAACCTTGGCACAACCTTAATATCCGAAAATGGCCTACTGCTAGACTAAAGTAGGGATGATAATTTGATACCAAGCTTGGTCTCAGACATGGAAAGATCAGAGTTACCCAATATTGGATGTTATTGGCTAAAACCTATACGTTATGCAATGTTTTGGACAATAAATGACACCGATATTGCAATAAAACTAAAGTTAGCCTTGGACCGATCTTGAATGTTAATGTAGTACCAAGGCTGGTAATTGAGAAACAAAGCAACTATTACACAATTCTTTTCCTTTAATGAATGCTAGTGCAAACAAGCAACGAAGTCTACCATTACTGTTTCGCCGTAACTGAATGCAAAGTCAATTTTTGTGTTGGATATAAAATGTTCATTAACAAAATAAATACGAAGAAATCGAAAATTCGTATAAATGATTAATGTCTTAGACTCTCAACACATATTGAGACCGTACAAACCTAACACTTTCATAGTGTACGTCTTCTTGTGCAAATATATATGTACAGTCGGTAAGTCAATATAGTTTACACTTTAGTCTTGCCAGTGTAAGTTTAAGTTCATAAAAATTCAGTAGGTTAGCAACCACTAATCCATCTTTACAATAAACCACATTTACAGAAATCTAGCAAAATATAATATGAATATTGACCCAACCTTAGCCGAAGGGTAAGAAACCAAGATTTTGAATTTTGAAGATTGCTAAAACTGGAGTTAGTTTAGCGAACCTAAGATTCAAAGTTGGCTAAGGTTTTGGGTGATAAGTATGTAACCGGCAGTTGATATGTAGAGATTGACTAAGACTAGCTAAAGCAAATTAGCGAAATAGTATCTGATATTTGACTTCAGTATATTCTATGGGTAACTGGCATTGACCTAACGGGTGAAAATTGGCTGAAGCTTGGGCAAGTCGTAAGGAACCCTGATTCGGTTTCTGAACATTGGCTCCGACTTGTACAACGTTTACTGAACCGAAAATTAGTATCAGGTTGTTGATTAACCCTCGAGTGACAATTAAACAACCGAGACTGAGAATCTGAAAATTGCTTGAAACGTGGGTGAGAATCGGTGCGTCCAACACACCGCTGGAAATATAGCGCTGCAGCAGCTTTCACAGCCGTCTTAGATTTAACAATCACTCAAGCAATAATATTGTTTGAAGTACATCATCATTTTATACATATACATACAAAACGCTTAAAAATAAATACATATTAAACATGAGTTAGAGAACCAAGATTCGATATCTGAAAATTCGCCTACACTTGGATCAATGACGAGAAAATGACATTTGACTGTCCAGTATTCAGCCACGCTGGGCTTTATTCAAAGACCTTTGTTTTAATTTTTTTTCTTCTGATAAAAAATTGTTGGTATTGCTAGACTAAACTTCTAATCATAGTGAGGAGGTACTTTTACCCTAGTGGAAAAAAATAGTATGTATTATTTGGATTTAAAGTGACTTTGTTTGTTGCTATTTACGAGCGATAAATAACTCCGCCTAAATAATAGATAAATAATAATCTTATCATGTGAACAACTCCGCTATAGGGTAAATACAAGTACTTCACTTAATTGGGCTCGATTCCTATAAGGAATCTAGAATGACTTTAGGAGAGCTCACGCATCCTAGCTGCGATGTGCAAACGGGTTTTCCAAATCAACTACGTATGTGGATTGTTTGACAATTACTTTAATTGTCATCATAATGCATCAATCCTAAATCCAAATATAAAATGCAGGGAGACAGGATTGGGCGATGAAGATTTTTCACCTATCTCTGCAAATGAGACTTGATTCCAACTCTTCTTATTTCATTATGTCGAGCTGTTAACAAGTGTCTAGTCCTCATACTAAGGTCTTCCTTGATCAGTGGCGACATAGATCTGGAGCTCATGTCCATTTCCTTCGCCAACAAACGAATAGGATAGGATGTTAGTACAGGATCTTTTTACGAATAGAATGTTATAAAAAGAAACATTTTTGATTTATAGTTATTTATGTTATAAATCCGGCAATGAAACTTTACAGAACGAGTTTGAACTCTGACGGAAGACAGAAGTCGCGTCTGAAATCTTGAAACGATAACTAAGGAGAATCATTTACAGGACCTATAACGTTTTTTTTTCATGTGTTGCAATTTTTTCTCTTTGAACGAAAGTTCATTCATCCCCTGCTTTATAATAATCTAGTCATACTATATAGTAGAGTAAATTTTTGCAAAACACATGCCTAAGTTCTTATTTTTTTACTATCTAAAGATAGAGACTTGAGATCTTTTGTAATGCCTTCAGTACTGAACCAACATAAAATGTAATATGTTTAAAATGGGAGTTTTAACCCTCGGGGGGTTGAAACCCCCATTTTACACTCCCAATTTAATAACTCGGGAAGTTTTCCATTAACTTGAGTGAAATTCATTGTGGGGGTTTTTGGTGTTCCTGATTATGAGTCCAATGAGAAAATTAAGAAATACAAAATGGCGAACTCAAAATGGCGGTATTTGAGATTGAAAATGCGATTTACGCCCATGTTTCTATTGATTTTAGAGAAAAATCCAGAGTCAAAAAGTGTTTAGAATATAATCTTGCATAGGAATACACTATTTTGGTTACCTTATTATGTAACCCTCTTCAATCAACCCTAGTGGTCTTCTCAGTAGGGGAGAGTGAAGGGGTTACACAATAAGGTAACCGGAATTATGTATTCCTATGCAGAATCACATTCTAAACACTTTCTGGCTTTTTTCATTTTTCTCTAAAATCAATAGAACCGGCGTAAATCGCATTTTCAATCTAAAATACCGCTATCTTGTGTCCGCCATTTTGAATATTGTGATTTTCTTATTTGATTCATAATCAGCGACCTCACAGCTCCCTCCAACATAGTTTTTGCTCAACTTGGTTGAAAACTTCCCGAGTTATTAAATTGGGAGTTTAAAATGGGGATTTCAACCCCCCGAGGGGGCGTGTCCCTATTATAAACATATTACATTTGATATTGGTCTAGTACTGAAGGCATTACAAAAGATTTCAAGTCTCTATCTTTAGATAGTAAAAAATAAGAACTTAATGCAGAAATTGACTCTACTACTAGGGCAGAGCGAAGGGGTTACATAATAAGGTAACCAAAATAGGGTAGTCCTTTGCAAAATCACATTATAAACACTTTTTGATTCTTTGAATTTCTCTCTAGAATTAATAGAAATAGCGTAAATCGCATTCTCAATATCAAAGGCCGTTATTTTAGGGCCGCCATTTTGGGTCTGCTATTTGAATTTTTTAATTTTCTCATTGGATTCATAATCAGCGACCCCAAGAACACTCCCAACATAAACTTTGCTCAATTTGGTTGCGTTATTAAATCAGGGGTACAAAATGGGGATCTCAGCCACCAGGGGAGGCGTGCCCCCATATTAAACATATTATATTTTATATTGCTCCAGTACTAAAGGCATTAGAAAAGATTTCAAGTCTCTATCTTTAGATAGTAAAAAATAAGAACTTAATGCAAAAATTGACTATACTAATAATAAAAATGCGACACTTTATGTTAAACTGACGTTTGTTTAAGCCTTTCAGTACCGTAAAGCTTTATGTCAAGATTATGACGTAAGGTTTTATTTTCCGCTACATATGGAATTTAATAGAAAATATGTATTAGTCGTAATTATGTAAAAATATAAACAGTTAATATTTTTTACAAAATGAGTATTTCAGATTTATTCTTTCCTTCATCAAATGTAAACATAGTTAGAATGTCAATGAAAACTTTATTAACCGGGTAATTTGGTGAAATTTGCAAACTACATACCAAATGTTACATTATTTTGCTTAGTAAAATTATTTTTCTTTGAAAATTTATTAATTGCAATACTAAAAATATTGAAGATTTTAAAGATTTTAAATCTTTCTTTGTGGATGCGAGAATGAATATAACATATGTCATATGACAATTCCTAAAATAATAATTAAATAATAATAATCCAATAAATCCGAAATGATCATTTTGTAAAAAGATGAATTTTTTATTTATACATAATTACGACTAAAACTTATTTCCTATTTAATTTTTTTCATATCTCAAAGAAAGTCGTTTTCAATTCAAAACTTTTTAAATGAAATAGAAATTATTATTTTATTGTTCTTAAGTATCATTAACTATTTAAAAATGACGTACAATTCAAGAGATCCCTTAAATTTTCTGAGTAGCTTACAAATATTTATTTAAATGCTGCTACTATACCCAAAAAGTGTCTGTAAAAATTCAGGTAGCGTGAAATGGCCGAAACTACGCCAGGGGTACTGGTTTCGATGGAATTCTATATACCTGAGTGGTTTAGGTCTTGTACACAACGTTGCCAATGTGCGGAGCCTGCAACGTACCGTACATGATACAAAAAACAACATATACAGGCGGAGGTGACATCGTATTGGCAATTATACAACTAAGAGCGACGGCAACGCCAGCGATCTACAGCTGAACTAAAAATTAAATTTGTGAGTATAAGTGTGACGTTATCACCTCCAGACAAAAATTTGAATTTAGGCTTCTAACACCATCTATATGCTTAAACAGTCGAAAACAGGGCAAAACGTTGTCACCTCCGAAAACGGAGGTCACAACGTTATATATGAGGTGACAACGTACGCTGGTTACCTACTTTGGAGGTGACAAGGTACCCTTTATCAATATATATATATATATATATATATATATATATATATATATATATATATATATATATATATATATATATATATATATATAATAATTACTACAACCCATAACCTTAACCAAGGCCCCAGAAGCTATAAGCTTGTGCGGGAGGGAGGGGGCGATTATTATTATTATGTAGGCCCAATGTGCGGCTGCAGCCGACTTATAGATGGAACAGCGCAAATCTCACATTTGTGTTACAGCTAAGGGAAACTGCAGAAAACCTTAACCAGATCTGCCAGCGCCGGGAGTCGAACCCGGGCCGCTGTAAATATATATATATATATATATATATATATATATATATATATATATATATATATATATATATATATATATATATATATATATATATATATATATATATTTGTCAAACCGCTTATACACACCCGTTTCGCTATATTCTGCCGACTTGTCGGACCATTTTCGACGCTCTCAGACCCGGGCTTGGGTCTGGCAACGTTCTCCTATGTTTTCGAGGTCTACAGGATAAGGTTTATCTAAAACTGCAAGAAAAAAATATACAATTTGGGTTTGGAAAAGTAGGGTCTGTAAAAAGTTTTATACAACCGTAGTTCATCACAATGAACTATAGGGGGCGTCGCGCCTTCCTCAAGTGTATATCGTATATTTTTATACAAGACGCTATCAAACCCGCTATGTTCTACAGACTTCCTAAGCCCTGGATCTGGCAACATTGCCATTACGCATATGTTAAGCTTTGTTTTATAAACGTATGGTTATAATAGCTCGCATTTAATATTTGATGGAGAAAAGTGACGTAAGAATTACATCAGCTCGTATGCGAGTTCTTTTCACATTTGTTATTAATTCTCTGGCTTTGAAAAATTGAAGGTTTTAATATTTATTAATAATAATAATATACTTTATTTATAGCATATAACTAGATAAATTCCATATAATACACTATAATTTCTTAAATATTAATGTAATTTATTACATATTTTTAACACTGTTTCTTAAATAATGTTAAAGATGTACAGTTTTCTACATTAGCTGAAAGTGAATTATATTCAACTAAACCTTTATGAAACAGATTATTTTGTCCTATGTTTGTTGTTATTGTATGAACATAAAATTATTTCTACTTCTAGTATTATGATCATGAACATCTTCTACGAATAGTAATTCATTTAAAATGTGCTCTGGATATATTCGGTTTTTTATTTTAAATATTATTAAATGTTTAAAAAAGAATATATAAAAATCTCTGTCCTATTACATTGAAAGCTAATTTAAGAATCTTTACTGTAATACCATCGACACTACTATTCTTATTAGGTAAATTGTTTATAATTTTTTTTAACTCCAAAAACTCTATTGGTAAAAATTTCTCGAACTTGCATTGATGTACATTAATGTGCCTTAAATCAGTTTCAATTTGGGTTAAATTTGTTAATGTAATAATTTGTTGTATGCTGTTAATAAAGTAAATATTGAATTTTTCTGCAATTTGAATTTCCTTTTTTTCTAACTCATTGTCAAAAATAATACCTTCCTTTTTTGTCTGTTATGGCCTCCTTTAATTAATTCTTTAACTGTTTTACACATTTCTGTTGAGTTATTTTTCATATCATCTATTTTTTCTTGATAATAATTTCTCTTGTGGTTCCTGATCAAACTAACAATTCCATTTCTTTGTTGTCTATACCTATTCATATCACTTTCTTCTTGTGTAAAGATTGCTCTTTTATATATAATCTGTCCCTTTCTTCAATTTCCAAGGCTATTTCTGGGGTCCACTAACGCTTACAACTCCATTGACATTTAATGGTTTTTTTAACAGTTGGAGCATGCCTGTTTAGTGTGTCCATTATGGTTTTAACTAATGTTTCTGCTAGTTGATTGGTGTTTGTACAGTCCGGATTCCATGGTGGATCCATTACACCTAATTGAAGTTGCTCATGTCTCTGTGTTGTATTGTATATTCTTCATATTTTTCTTTCACTTTTGCATTTACAGTTATTATTGAGTGATCGGTTATTTTTGGAACATGGTGTACCTGGGCATCAATGGTTTTTTCATTAGATACAAGAAGATCTATGAGTGTAGCACTGTCCTTAGTGATTCTTGTAGGTTGGTGGATAATATGATGTAGTCCATTATTTTTAATTAAAGTTCTCAGCCTATTTTCATTGTATGAATCCTATTATAGGTCAATATTAAAGTCTCCGATAATTAGCAAGGTCTCTGATCTACTAGCATATACATCAAACAAATTTTCAAGTTTCATTAGAAATTGAGCATCACTAGAGTTTGGAGAGTGATATAAATTTATAAAGTTATATTTGTATGATTGAAAGCATATATTAATACCTACAATCCATGTGTTCATATCAATGGTATCTTTAAGTAGGACTTTATAACTGAATTCATTTTTTTTAAATGATTAGAGTAAGGTTAACAGGATTTTCGAACAAGTGAGACAACGCAACATAATACGGAAAAGTTAATTTCTGGGGAAAGTGGATGGTTTCCAAATAAAGTGGAAAAGTACATATGCCATTTTCCGTAGTAATCAAACGATAAATTTCAAGAACTTGATTAAATTTTTTAGTATAAAAGTACTGTAATATCTTCTTTGTATGTTTGTTTGAAGGATTGTTTGTGGTTAATTAAAGCTTTAATTAAACAATAAACAAAATTAAAGCTTTATTCTTTTACTGTTAAGATGAGAGCATGAATGCTTGAACTATTTGGTTTCTGAATTATTTTCTGATCCCTTGTTTACATTCGTTTCCTTCCTAAACAAAGTATCCAAGGCAACGGTGATCATCACATTTATTGCTCCCTTGTTTTTTAGAATTTTTCTAGCAGAAAAAGTCTCCATCAGTTTACTTGAGGACAGGATTGGAAAGAACTAGTGAATGTACGCATAAGATGCGGTTGTGATTGTAAAGCAACTTGATAGATATTGATTAATGTTAATGCAATTGATTAAAGTTAGTACAAGGCTCTTAATGTTAATGTTCGTTACAATGATAAGAACTTAACCTATAGAAATGAGCTAATAAGAATAACGTGAGAATCGAATGAGATAATTGAAAACGGTTAAAATTAAGACAGCAGATTTTAAATTCTAGGGCTCGTTGCAAAATGTAAATAACTAAAAACTACAAAACTTAACCTAAGAGGAACGTATGAGGATTCTGTTGAACTTGTAGGTTGTTGGTTGGATAATAATCGTATATGCATATGCAACATAAAAGGAAAATAGTAAATGTATGTACACAAATATGTCTTAACAGGTAACAAAAAGTAATTGCGAACGTTCTATACATAAACGGTACAAAAAAAGATAAGAAGGATTTGTAATAGGCTGCATCCGAGTTTATCTGCTATGTATTCCCTGTGTTCCCGATCACACGAAGTAACGAATTTTTGGTACGACCGTTTATTGAAGTTCACAACCGATTTGTAATTATATGTTTTGCGACACACTGTTATGTGGGTTTCTTGTAGGGTTCTGAAACTTTTTCTGGAATAAATAGGTTTAGCTCAGGTTTAAATCGACAATCTATGCCATCGAAATGGCATAATTCTTGTTGCATTCTAATGATTGGAAAGTTATGAATAGCTTCTCCTTTTGAAATTTGCGGCGTAACTCCATCACTGTTCACTGTGTGGTCGAGACAAGTTAGTTCTTTGGCTTCAAAGATTGTTTTTTTTAATTTGATAGTAAACCGTAATGATATAGGCGTTGAAATACCGGGTGATTTTTTAAATTTCTGATCTAGAAAGCCATGACATAATTTTAAAACAAAAGATGCGGAAAACGTAGGGCGTAGTTTGAATCGTTCGATTTGTCACAACTGTCAGATTTCAAAAATATGAAGCGCCGAGTTAATTTGTGTATAGATGCTGAAGGTCAACATTTCCAACAGTTGTTGTAAATTTTGAATAAATATTGTGTTAACAATGTAAATTGTTATAATTGTGAATAAATCTTGCTATTTCTTAAATCCAAGGAATAAAAATTGAAGCGAGTTGTAACCATAACCTAAACTTCTCAAGTCAATAATCACATCGAAATTGCACTTAAACTCGCAATAAAATGCACACTTTGGTAAAAGCATGTTTCGCAAATGATCACTGTTTAAATATTTATCAATTTGTTTAATAAATGTAAAAGTAAGTAGTCAATTTGTCACATAAATGACATTTGGAATAGCAGTGTGATCAACGCTACGCCCTACGTTTCGGTGACCTTCGATACGGCGTAAAAATCACGACTTACTAGATCAGAAATTTAAAAAATCACCCGGTACTTTCTTTAAATGCTGTTGATAGTCTGCTTTGATGGCAGAAAAATTTTGAACAGAAAAAAACTTTATACAACCGTGACTTCAGATAGATTATGGCTTCAGCGATGGAACTGCTCCATGTACTGGTAGTGGTGGTGCTGAGAGAATATTGATCCTCTACTGGAATTATGCTAATTGGTTTCTCGACATCTGCTTCATAAATAGGATCCTGGTATCTTGAATGGTATGCTTGCAAGAGTAAGTTTCTTGACAGATTGTTGCGTGTTCAATTAAAGTCGGCGGTCACCACATGTAATATCTTCTGTGTTTGTTTGTTTGAAAGACTGTTTGTGGTTAATGAATGCTTTATTCTTTTACTGTTAAGATGAGAGAATGAATGCTTGAACTATTTGGTTTCTGAATTATTTTCTGACTCCTTGTTTATATTCATTGCATTGGATACTACACTCACACATACATATTTATCACTGGATCACAGTACTCATTCATACATATCGTCGACGTTAATGCATACTAGCGGAACTATTTTCTAGCAATTTTTCAGGAGCGCGGTTTAAATGCTTATAAAAACTTTGTTACAGATGGCATGATGAATTCTTTGAAATCGCAACTAGCAACAGAGCTAGTTACAACATTTCAAAGAATTAAGTTCATATGCATTAACGGCGACGATATGTACTATATACCACCAATAAATAACAACGTCGTAGACCATTCAGGGTAAAAATCGTGAGGTGTTCTTTATCAAAAATTAAAATGGGCGAACTAAGTTGAGCATCATTTGTGACTTTTTTGCTAAAACGCTAAAGAAAAACTTTCTCGTCTGTAATTTGTAAGATTACTTAATGGAACTTTTAGTGTAAACAGGGCACTCAAAAGGTTCGGAGGGGCAGTGTATGTTGCAACCCCCAATTGAATTTCATGAACATTGGTATGGGGTAGATGCAGTAGCAGCACTTCACTATAGCAACAAGAAACGGCCACCTCATAGAACAAAAGATAAACGGAATAAATTCTGTGGGACGTTTTTTAACAAAAATGAAACTGGGTGGACTAATATGATTTGCGCCTGGTATATTTAGAACTACATATATTTCAAATGTAATCAGAAAATCTCTGGTGTACAATTCGTCACTAAGAATATAATACATATTCCAATTCACAAATAGCTATTTCAGAATACAATAAAAATTGATCTTTAACTTAGTACAAGTGCAATATAACGCAATTGAGCAAGGTTTGAAAAAACTTCTTCTTTTCTTCGTTACCTTTCGACGTTTCTGTTAAAGGCACTTAACCACCATATAGTGTATACTGTTTTGTACCTTCAAATTCATTAAACAGAAAGTAGGGATCGAACATTCCATAATTTTCTTGTAACTGTACAAACGCACAGTAAAAATAGAAACTGCTATATTTTAATTTAGGTTAAATTAATCAAATGTAGTGTATTTTGGTCAGCTAAACTTGAAAATGACTTTATGCTTGATTTGTTCATGTTTACGAGTAGATAATATCCTGAACTTTGTAAAATATCAATATTAAACCACGCCCCCAGATGGTTTTTGTCGTTTTATTTTCAAAAACGGTTAGGTTTATGGACTGGTTGTTAAGTGGGTTAGATAAAATAAAGCTTATTTAATTGGCGCATGAATATATATCATACAGGATGTTTCACTTAAGATTCATATTCTCTGAATAGGTGGTAGTACACATAAAATGCAACAAAAAAGCTGAAAATCATTAGTGTCTATCTTTCATAATAACCGAAAAAAGAATGGTTTTTGAAAAGTGGGTAGCAGGTCAGTGGTCTAAGAATCACACTTGGAGCTGGATGTGCCTATCTGATACATTGACGCAGCTGCTGCTAGGTGATGTCGCAGTTTGTTTTGACCATAATTTCCAGCAGTTCCCAAAAGTTGACATTGTTAGCAAATTTTTGTCGATTTGCGTAAAAACAAAAAGAGTTTTTTGTTCCTATTGATGAATACTATCACACATGCAATTTATACGAAAGTTGAGTAAAACACCCTGTATGTAGACCAACAATTTCTACCAATACATTTGACGGAGCAACTTTAGAACATAACTTATTGCGATCTTGTATTCGTCATCAAGTACTTAGCTAAGAAAAAAATGTTGAGTTCGCAGTGCAACCTTAGCATCACTTCTGCAAATTCATGAAGCGATGTTGTTGTTACTGTTGGTTGTAGTATTATGATAATTTTGCAGGAAAAAGAATATATTTAGGAGAATACCCTGTACTGGACAATTATTTTATAGAAACCAAAATGTATAGATTTCACCTTGTTTTGAAATCTTTCTTACTTGGTTTGTACGTCATACTGCATGACGTTTTACCTTTATTTTCTTTCTGCATTTTATAAAGCATTATTTGACTTGTCACTATTCGACTTAGGTCAAGTATACCTGTTTTGTGAAGAATTAAATTTTGCATTCAATGGTGTATTCATTAAACATATCACTAGCACAGAATTGCGTATTTAGCGGTAGCGGGTACGCTACAGCTACCACAAGCACAAAATAACACTAATGTATGTTCTAATAACAACTGTCCTTGAACACAAAATTTTATCCAAATTGCATTTTTGACTTTTTTATTTTGAAGGTCTATAGCTTTGTAACATTTCATTTTTGAACATAGATATGTTGTGCTTAATGGCCTATTTTGATCAAAGGCATTGACCCTCAGGAATTGGCATCATCTGCTCGAGATATCCTACATGTAAAATGGGTGAAGTTCCATTTAATGTTAAATATCTAGCTACATTTTAAAGCAGGCGTGGAATTAAGTCGTGAACTTAGAATTCCAAAACAAAAACCACTCAAGAAAAAAATTACTCGATACGAATATCAATATAAAGAACGAAGTAAGAGAGATCCAAAAACCCTGAAGTACCCTGTACGTTTTAGGTTCACTAAAGATTGATACCCTAAAATGTATCTTGCCAATACGAGAATTACCATATGACTTGCCCCAATAATGATGATAATATCGCCTCGTAGATTTTGCTGGAGATGCTGAGATAGAAGAAGACTGAACCAGGATCGCGTTTAATGCTCAACGAGATTTCCATAGCTATTTCATGATGAACATCAAATCACACAAAATTATGCTCGAAGCTTCTCGTATAATATGTACCGATACAAATTATTTGTCTGTGTGACATATGATCGTTTTTCGATTATACAGAAACAAGGCAACATGCACAAAGCTTTCTTAGCTTTTTGGTATGAAAGTTAAATAAAATCCTATTTTACCTAACTGTCTCCATTTTGATAAACCTAATAGTTTCTGAAAAAACAGTAAAAATCATCTGGGGGCATGGCTTACCCTCATCAGCTTCTCGGATTCACCACTTTTGAGTAGTAACTTTTAAGGGGTTCTTTAACATATCACAATGAAGGCCTATCAAAAATCCAAGGATCTACCTCAATTTCCCTCTATTTTTACTAATTTGACTGAACTGTTACCGTGGCATTAAAATATACATATCTTAGAAACTGTTCATTTGTGCTAAAAACAACAGTAAAATGTTCAGGAGGTCAAAAGATTTGGTTATAACATTTATTTTTTCAAAACACATATACATGACGTGTCTTCGAAACTTTTAATTGTATTCTTGTAAACAAAAATAATCATGTTAAAATAAATGATTTAAAAACAAATTATTAAAAAACAATTATTTGCATAAACCTTAAGTATTTTAGAACAAAAGAGGCTCAATGCTATTTTCTCATGTTAATAATAATTTTCAGAGTTACATCGTTTTACGGAAAACGTTAATTTTTCTATGTTTAATGTTATTTATGGAATGTACGAACAAATAAACAAAAATAAAGATCACTTATGTGTTTAGTATCCCGAAATCATTACGTCAATCGTAATTTTATCTCTGATACATTCGGCAACGTTGCTGGGTTCGGTAGGGTAGGTAGGCTTGCTTAAAATTATACAAATGGGTCTGTAAACACTGTAATATGTATCGGGTTCAAGAACGACTGTCAGATATCACCAATATTTTTTTTTCATATATTTTTACCCCTCGAGGATCTTAAATATTGCTTATCAGAAATAGATCAATATTATGTAAAATATACACATTTTAAAAATCAAAAAATGCGGGTCTACTAACGACCCTACCATATAGCGGGTCCGACAACGTCGATTAAACCAATATATATATATATATATATATATATATATATATATATATATATATATTGCATTTTAACTTAATAGCGCTGTATTTACATAAATATTACGCATTCATAACCGATAACCCGAAAACTACATATAAGCGTAGATATTTTACATTAAAGTTAATGTTAGTTCTTTTTGATTGGGATGTACATGCGTTCAACCTTACTTCTTAAAATAATTGTTAGTATTCACAATTTGCAGTAATGCACAACTTTTGTTTTAGCTGCTATCGTAAAATTTACCAGCTCAGCTGGCGATCGAACCTGCCACCCTTGCAATATAAAGCAAACATACAGTTATTTCAGTTTAGATAGTAAGATAGAATTTTTGTAAAACTTTGTAAGTTTACAATAACAAAAATGTACGTTTTGTTATGAATATACCAAATATCTAGTAACAAAATTAAAAATTACTAAATAAACTTCATCTTCGTGAATAATAGCTCGTTGAATAGTATACCATTACCGTGGCTTTTGCATTTTGCGGAAAAGTTTTAAATGTGGAAGCGTCATGTTGGTGATCAGGAAGAATTTGGAATTTAGTATTACCAACAAAATTTACAACTTATCTATTAAAAAACACAGATTTCGATCCGGAAATTTTGAATTGTTTTTAAGTAGTACATTAGATAAGATTCTAAAACGTATATCTGTAATAAGCGCATTGTTTTGCTGGGAGATTATAATGTTCACCTTCAAATTGGAATATACAACTTTGCAGCTGTAAATGGTTTAACATACAACTTAAATATATGCGTGGTCATTCATACGTAATAAATCAAATATTTAAACTATTAATATTATAAAAGTTATAGATGATTGCATAAAAATGCTATAATATCAAGTAATGAATATATCATCTCTCAATCAAGTAACTATAGTATGAAGAAAAAGTAACTCCATCAAAGGTGCATTTGAAATTTTGAACTCATGTGTATTATAACAACAGAAAATTATAAAATATAATCCTTTGACAGTGACAATTGTTATGAATTTGATATAATTTTCTGGTGTTATAATACACAAAAATTCCAAAGACACCTTTGATGGAGTTACTTTTTGTTCATACTAATGTATAGATAAAATCTAAGTGGAATATTGTAAATAATAGTAGGACGAGTAATAATTTAAAACTGCTAATCCTAATATTTCACCAAGTGAATTTGATAATCAGTTCGTCTCAATTGTAAAAACTTTTTTTTGTAAAATTATAGTAGAATTTAGATTTAGATTTAGAATTTAGATACTACAAACTGTAACAATAGTAATAGCAAGCCATATTTTCCATTTTGCTTAATGTCATCCTCTGCGTGAAATGAATACTAAGAACTAATCCATGCACGAAAATACTTCATAGCACGTGTTTGCTTCTTATTAGTAAAAGCTGACAAAGCTTGATTTACCCTGTACAGCAAAACGCTTGTTATTTATTTCTGTCTAGTGTTATTACTGAGATTGCATAACTTTTTAACTATTTTAGAATTTTCAAATCTTATTTTACTTTTTACAACAACAGATTAAAATAATTATTATAATCATTTATTAAAAGAAGATTTATTTAAAAAGAAAAAATATATTCTGAAGGGAGATCTGGTCTGGCATCACTGTAGTTGTCATTCTGTTATCTATTGGCTTCCGGTGTTTTTAGATTTGTAGGTTAATTTTCGGCAATTTTCTTATTTCTATTATTTATTTATTTGTATAGAAAAGGTCTTTGCCATAGCTATTCATTCGCATTTTCTATTCTAAGTAGATAATGATTACAGTATTCTTTAAAATAACCGTGTTAAAATCAAATTGTGGAATTGGTTTCTTTTTTGCCCGATCGGGCGTTTTGGTTCATTTACAAGCTCTGCTCTCAGGGCGGTAAGTTCAACTTACCGCCCAAGGCTCGGTAATAAAGTACCTCGTCATTCAAGTCGAAAAACACTCACTATCATCCTAAAATTCGTCCGGATTGAGACAAAAATTGTTTTTGTTTATTCAAATCCATAACAACCAGGCACATTAACCGACTGAAAATTCACATTTTCAGTGTGATGTGTTTAATGTTTACTCTATATATTTAAAATTCACTCACAGATACGATTGGGCAAAAAATAGTGTAAGCATTACGCGCGTTAGGTACGCTTTACCAGCTTCGGCTAATATGGAGACCTCCGCTACGCGTCGGTCAGGGAAAGCGACCTACCGCCCTCAATACTTAGATAACTATACTGTTAATTTTAGGGTACTTACATTTTTAATGTAATACAAACGAATAAATCATGTGTTTTTGTGCATTGATCTCCCTAGAAAGCATTTGAATTGCTTTTGTAGTGATAAACTGGCTTATAGTTAAGGGTCTACACTACACTATGTACGAGTTTTGACCCCCAAAATGCTTTTCGATCTATACTTACACACCCTACTTAACCCAAAATAAATAGGAAAGTCCATTCTATTCCCGTGCTTTTTCGGATTTGAGGAAATAGTATTTTTTATGGATAAAAAATGTTTACAAGAAAAACACAGATATGTCGATTGATTTTTAAAAAATCCTAAAATATTAACTGAGCGTAAATCTGAATAAACCCAAAAACGCGGAAACATTTTTTCTGTGGGGGTGATTTGTATACAAATGACTTCATAACATAAATATAATGTACAATAAAATTACAAATAAATACAAATCATAATGTGTCACCACCATAGCCGAAGGCAGGGCACCCTAGATTTGTATTTACAAAACCTAAGTCTAATTCCAATTTGGGAAAAATCTTTTTATAAATATTTAATGTTTATGTTAATGTTTTACACATAATAAACAATTTTTTTATAACGAGAAAAAGAGAAAAAACAAACATATTTATATTATTTATAGATACAAAAAATATATTAGTATGAGTTTGCTTGCGATCGTAACCTTAATAAAAATTCTTTATTGTTTCTAAGCCTTATATGGTGAAACTCCATAATTATGAAATAAATAAAACAGATTAGTGAAAGTTTTAGGGGATAATATACCTAAGCGATAATTTTATGGAATTATTTCTTCTTTGATATATTTATAAAAAAAATTCCCAAGCTGGGCTTAGAACTCGAGTTTTTGAATTTGAAATCTAGTACGCCCTGCTTTCGACTATTGTAGCTATTGTCATGCATTCCTTCTTTAATGAATGTTCATTTAGTTATCATACTTTTTTGGTTGTTTTTTGTTTATTATTAATTATTTTTTTATTCTTCTTTACAATCTTACTAATTACAGTAGGGGAGAGTCTGGAACAGTGGCCACCTTTTTATAATAACATCAATAACAACCAGAATTAACCATTTTTTATAGAATCTGTTACCATTAGATAACAAACACTGTTTTTACTTCTACACCATTACATTCTAGAACTGAAAAAATAAAATTGTAACATAGATTTTGGAGTTGGAAGAATTTAAGATAAAAGTGGCCACTGTACCTACAGTGATGGTACAGTGGCCATTAGAGTATGGTACTGTGGCCACTACTGTGTAGGAGACGGGAATAGTAAAAACAAGTGCATAGGCATTTACAGAATAATGATTTATTTTGTAAAAAATAATTTGTATTACAAAAAAAGGCAACTTAAATTTTAAAAAACCAGCCAAAAGCTAACAAACATTATACATAGATAAATAATTGAAAAAAACAGATTTGCTGTTCTAGTAGTGCCGCCTATTTTTACAGGTTGAGATAAATAATGTACAAATCATCAGGAACATCTAGGAAATAATATCTGAAATAACTAAAATATTGTACTAAATAATAGTAAATAGTACAGTGACCTATATAACAAAGAAGTGGCCACTGTACCTACATTTAACATGGCCACTGTTCCATCAACCAGATGCTTTTTAAAAAAGTAGGAAAAAACAAAAACTACCCAACACAATCAAAATATTATTATACCAACAAATATTTACATGTAGTAGGTATAAGCAGTCAACGCTAGTTCCTTTCGACGGTTTTTTATTTAGCCACTAACAATTATTTCACTTGCCTGCTGTATTTTACTTCAAGTATACAATTTCAGATTGAGTTTGTTTTAAAATAAAAATCTTGAGATTTAAATAGAAAAACTTTGTTAATATACTCAATGTCCTATTGGTACATTCTGTGCTAGATGACAGCACCTAATCTTTATAAATAAGAAAATGGCGGGAAGGTGGACACTGTTCCTGCATGGCCACTGTTCCAGACTCTCCCCTACATTACTTATCAACTAATCAATATTAAGTAATCAACAGTTAATATTAATTCATCGACGCATGTAAAAGATGTTTTCAAAATGTTTTCGTTGCAATTATATAACAAAGAAGGGAAATGAGTGGGAAAGAAATGCATGATTCCCACTACTCAATATGGGCTGTAATTTTACCACCTACACTACATTACACAAGATTATTTAGAGGTTGTCTTAAACGATGAATGCTCCTGCATAGTATAGGCCCTTAACATCCGGGAAAAACTTGTATCATGGTTGTATAATTGATTCAAATTTGTGTTAGTTACTTTAAAGTCTGATTATAAAGTACAACTTTCTGCAGTACTATAACATTAAAAAAATAATTAACAAATTTATTGCGTATAGATCTAGAATTGATAGTGCAAAAATGCGAGACGTATACCACAAGGAACATTCAAAATCTCTTTAGCAAAAGCATTCTAGCGAGGAATTTGTTCAACATATAAAATAATCGTCGTGTTATTATTTATATAAATTGTTTACATTCTAATAATTTCTCAATTTCAATATTTTCATTTAAAGTTCTGATGTAAACGTTTTTCATTTGATATATGAAGTTTGCAAGATTTAATAGGTAATTACTTAATTTCAAATTTCCTGTATTTTAATAAAGCAGCTTTGATAAATTTCTGAGAAGCGTTCCTTTGACCTTACTAGTGCAGTTCTTGGTTAAATAGACAATAAACAAACAAATAATTGATTTGGACTAGATACGGTATTAGTCTTACAAGTAAAGGACGTTGCATTTAATTCGTTTATAGGTAATTCTATTTAAAAATACTATGTTATACTGGTCGCAATTGTCTTTATTGTACATATAAAAGTAGAAACAATTTAACGTAATAAAAATAAATAATTTAACGTATACGAATAATTTTATGCCACCTTGTTTCAATCAAATCTATGCAAGGTTAAGTTCTTGTATAGCCTGGATCTGGTTTCTATTGGATTCAATAGAATAATTAGCCTACCATAATGTGTCGTAGAGATCCGGCTTTAGCAGTTGCCAGCAGAAACAAAATAATCACTCAAAACGTGATGTAGGGGTTGACTCAGAAGTGGTAAATAATGCAATAGAACAGGTAAAACAAAAACAGTCAGAAATCCTCAAGATTTTAAACGGCTTGTTTGAATTCCTTGAATTTGTTTATTTACAGGGTGTTTTGGAAAAGATGCCTTTCCCGTTAAAGGGCAATAGAGAAACATGTGTAGAGTAACATCTTACTAACAATTTCCTGAAATGCCCCTTTGAAATGACAACCCCCCTTATAAAAATACTAGGCACGCCACTGCAACATAGTAAATAAAATTGTATGAAAATTATGGCTATTAAATAGTACATACTTTTAAAAGTCATCAAAAAAATAATCATAATAAACCCAAGCCGGATAAATGAATTCTTCGAAATTGCAAGCAAAACAAAAGATTAGGACGTGCTTTTAAAACGTTTTAACTAAATAATAAACAAGTCATTTTGACCATCTGTAAATAACTGTTGATGACTCAGATCTTTGAAGCTTGTAATTTGCAGTATGCAGTTTGTTGTCAACTTTCTTTTTGTTAAGGTGGTCGTGAACTTGAGTTTCGATTACGTATTAATACACGTTTTAAGTGGGTATTCCACACGATGTTTTGCCGCGCAGTTTCCCCATTTAGGACAAAACGGCGGGGAAACTGTCAAGAAAAGCTACCTAACGAATTGTTGGTTACATTACAGTTTATATTAGTTTAGAAAGAGGTTATTGGTTTTAAAATTCATTTACAGATCTTTCTAATCGAGTTGATAAATAAACTAATAATAATCAAGATATCTGATTCACGTTATTATTTTAACGTTATTATTTTTAACTAAACATTTTATAACTGAAGTTATTGAAATGTATAAAGGTTTTCTGTGCTTATGGAAAGTCAAGAGTAGTGATTATAAAAACAGAAACATTAAATGATCGTCTATGCTGTTACTACTCACTAAGGCGGCTACTCCTACTAAACAAAATATGTATTATAAGTATAATAATAAGAGCTGTAGGAAAACTGGGAGAGAAGATACGGCTAAAACAATACAACAAAACAACAAACAAAACAACATGTGGAATAGCAAATTTATTAAAAATCTTCACCGGCTGCTTCCCTGCTGGGGAAACTGAACCTCTTCCCATGTGGCAAAACATCGTGTGGAATACCCACTTTAGAATTAATAACTTGAGTGAGGTGGTGTTACGTGTTTAATTAATCGTAGTTAGTTACTGTTTAGATTATGGCAGAACTAAACACGCCTGCTGAATGTACGGAACTTTTCAAATCAACCATTTTCAAAAAGTACACTCCATATACCGCGAGTGCAATTTTGTCAATGGCTATTGGAACGCAAACAGGAAAATCCCTAGTTTGCACAAATGTTTTACTCGGGCGGGTGTTTACACGCCTACATTTTCTGCACAATGAAGTGTTTGACGGACTACCACTATTGAGCACCACTACACTTTGACGAACGTATGTTACATTTTATTTACCGAACTTAATAAATGATCAAGTCATCAAGGTAGTGAGTTACTAGGCAATCGCTGCTGAAATTCAATTCTGTTGTTTCTGTAAATTGATACGTACGTAGCGGAGGTCAGTTACTATTGTTTGCTTTATCAATAATTCAGGGTCAACATCTTACAAACAATCCATAGTCGACTTGTGACTTGTAAAAAATACGGAAAAATCCGAAATTTTGTTTTATTTTTTATTTTTATTTTATGAGTTTTGGGGTCTCTATATGGCCACCTTTCACCCCCTTAAAGCATTGCATATTTGTCTGGAACACCCTGTATTTTTAAACTTTTAAAACTTTTAATATGACTTTATAGGAAATCAAAATTAATTTTATATGTAGTTTCTGGTTAAATATTTGGGCATAAAGTACAAGATTATAAACACTATTTGTCGAGAAATATTAATATATGGGGAAAACCAAAACAACATTCCTCCTGTTTCAAGCGTGTAAAATAGACCCCGAAATCCATTATGTTTACAATCATATAAAATGTAAGAACAGATAATTTCTCAACTTATTTCGGTTTGTTCCTTAAATAATAAGTTATGATCTTGTTATAAATCATATTTTGAACAAAAAATATCGACAATGAAAAATGAAATGAATTTTTTCCGCATATCGCCAATTACAAACCACTGTGCGTCGGCTTCAGTACATCGTCGAATGGTATTTCGTAATCTCTTTCGTACAATAAAAAGAACGGCGTTTCACCTGTGGAACTGTGGGAGTGTGGATGCTGCTTCAAAGAGCCATTCACTCGTGTAATCGAAATATGCCAACCCTGTTGTACAAACTATCTTCTAACGTTTTATGGGATCTTCCGATTCGGCTGTTTCCAATACTATGATGCGTCGTAGTCTGTAATTATACGGTATTCAGTAATCTACAAACTTCTATAAATTCTTTAGATACGTTTATAGGTGTACTATGCCGCAATATAACGTAAGTAACATATGCTTTTGCTACCGAGTAAGTAATGTTTTACCGAGTTGAACAGGTAGTGCTATTACTTGGGGGTAGTGAATGAATTAATCTTGACATGTTAAAATATACTTATTTCTAGATAGTGAAGTAGGGAGAATCCTGACGATATCCATTGATGTTCTATTGAATGGTTGCGCAACACTTTGAAATTTCTGAAGTGGTACAGATCGGTGAAAAGGTGATGATTTCTCTGTTACTGCAAATTTTGCATTCAGGACAAAACTTCTTAATATCCGACGTTATTTCTTTCCAATAAAACCATCTATTGATCATTGATGTTGTCTTTTCTATAATCTGCTGTCCTGCTAACATAATAGTGAAGCGTTATCCTGTATTAGGAGTTACTACTTACTGATCTTGATGTTCTCCTAAAGCTCTCTGGTTGTAAAGCACGCTGTAGTCGCGTTGTTGTTTGTAATGCTGTTTACCTGACCTGTGCACGATGTCAAAATCATATTCTAGCAAAGTCGAACCTCATATCGCTAATTTATTTCTTTATTTGCAAGAAACTGCATAGATGATGTCGGATCGCGCAGATGCATTAGCTGACAAAGACATCTGTGATCTGTCACTGCTGTGGCCCTGTTACCATAGAGTTAACATCTGAAATGCTTTACTTCCGAAACTACTATCCATTTTTTTCTAGAGTCCTCTGACTTTGATACCGTATTGCTCGAAGACTACTGAACCAAATTAAATATTTTAAAAACGAGCAAATAGTAAATTCATTTCTACATACTACAGTAAAATATTATATTTCTAACTGGTATACTTTTGTTTTTATCGGACGATACACAATAAAAGGTACCCATTTTTAGGGACAATTTCATTGAAAGTAAGTTCACTAATTTTTTTCTCAGAAAGTATATGTCATATATCTATGAGATTTTTGTATGGGCTAGAAATAGACCTTGCGGTTCTTATGCTATTAATTTTCAGACAAAAAAGCGTTTTATTTAAGATTTATGTGAAAAAATAGCAAACTATGCGTTCTTGTTTATAATATTTAATTCGGTTCAGTAGTTCCCGAGCAATACGCTTCAAAGTCAAAGGACTCTAGAAAAAAAACGGATAGTAATGCTATACATTTGCGATCAGAGGTACTAATAGCGAAATTTGAAGCGTCTGTTGATAAAATAAACTGTGTTATAAAATCTGGGTACCTTAAAACTGGGGATTTAAATAATGCATTTCGTAAAGTTTCAAACATTTGCTGCTAACCGTCTTCCCAAATAAATAATACATTTTATCTTATTGCTTAGAATTGAACCAAGTCCTTGGCAAGCCTGTGGTAGAATCTTGTCAATCCCGAGAAAAACAGATGACGTTGTCTACGTAAACATAAGCATTGTATACACTAGACGTGAGTTTACTAATCCAAAAGGCATCTTGTTACTACTCGTAATGACTACGGGATGAAGAGCCTGTTTCGTGATTATCTTTCTCGGATACTTCTATGTGTCAATAAACACTGGCTATGTCTAGAGTCCCAAAGAAACCTTCTTTTCCAAGCGAGTTCAAAGTATCTTGTAGATTTGAGAGAGGAATATAATCGCGTATGGTAACGGCGTTTAACGCTCTAAATCTATGCACAACCTAATAAATATTATACTGATCCTCTGCAGGGTTTATCTTCACCATAACAACCGGTACTGACCACAGGGCTCATGGAAAGATTATTTCACCCCGAAAAAATTTTTCTATTTATCTCTTAAGTATTACTTGTTATGAATGAATATAGTTATAGGAGGAACGTTTTCTTTTATAACCCTGTGTTTTACGGCGGCGGTACACCCTAATTTAGATCCTGGGTGTAAAAATATATCTTGATATTCGTTAAATAAGTTTTTCAATTTTTCTTTAATATAATTGCGTCTGCTTCTAAATGATCAACATCAAGCGAATTACTAGCATCACTTGTTGTTACACTTCTTACCTAATCCGAATTTCAGCGTGACTCTGCTTCAAAGTAATCTCTTCATAGAGCGTCATGAAACTTACAATCGTCTTCGCACATTCTTCCTTCTTGTTAGTAACTAGGATATGAACTAGGAGTCCACCCTGGCAGTTTGATGAAACTTATGTCATCGAAGTCGTTAATTAGAAAATATTTACTTAGTAATCTATTTGCGTCCAAAAAAGATTTTCTCGATACACCCGGCAATTATATACAGATAGACGTGATGTAAAAAATCAATAATAAGGTAATTATTTTTGAACTAACTTATTTTTTTGTATACTTATGTAAATTAACGTTGAAGGGCATATCACAAGTAATTATTAGTTATTTATTAAGCCTGTGTGTTAATTCCCTTTCACTACTTATTTTTATATAACATGGTTTTATAGCTGTTCACATGCAGAGAATTGTAATAGATTCTATTGAACGAAGTTTGAGTATTACAGCGCCGCAACAGAGCAACCTGATAAGCTCACACGCGAAGAGTCTGTAATCAACTAACTTTTAAATCATTAAAGTGAAAGCATCTAACAGTGCATACTAGATTAGCCAGCAATGTGGCTATGTTGAAAAATGCAAGTTAGAGATGATACATTATCTCTCGACTGCATTCTATGTTATCTCATACGTGACTCGTGGACAAATAACTATTATACCTAGGAATGTTATGGTTATGACTGTTATGAGTATTATAACAGCCGCAGATATAGGTTCGAAATCATAGTTCGTAGAGAGAAGATTTTAAGATATATAAGGCTTGTTATGATTCATAACATCCGTGGTTTGTTCAATAGTTTATCGGTTTCAGATAATGAGGACTTATTAATAAATATCTTTTGTAATTATCAAATCTGTATGGGTTGATTTGATGCCATGGTTATTTTATTTTCATTTTGTTGGCTTGTTTTTGACCCGACAGTATGGTAATATTACCCTACAGTATTACCGTACAAATACAGTTATTACTTAGTTACCAGCTTTTATGTATATAAACAAAAGCTTAATATGCGGAAACCGATAATAGTTATTTGTCCACGAGTCACGTATGAGATAACATCGAGAGATAATGTATCATCTCTAACTTGCGTTTTTCAAGATAACCACATTGCTGACTAATCTACGTAGTATGCATTTTTAGGTGCTTTCACTTTAATAACTCAAAAGTTAGTTCATTATAGACTCTTCGTTGTGAGCTTACCAAATTGATCTGTCGCGGAGCTCTTTAATAAAATCTTTTAATATGTAATTAATTAATTAGTACTGATCTGGCACTAATTAATCAAAGGTATATTTGTCTGGCAAGTTTGCTATCGTATTTTTTCAGTATTTTGATTCATATAAAAATTAGAAAAACCATTACATATGTGTTTCAAATGTGACATTTTTTAACCGCACTATTTGATCTCTTCCTCCATAAATCAGAGGGGTTGCCCTGCCAGACAAGGGTTTTCCTACTCATATACTATGAATACAGATACTAAAAGGGATTTTATCCATTAAGGAGCTGTGAAGCGGTCGTGTTCGCTGGCTCTTAGACTATGTTAAGTATATTCATTCAAACCTAATTATTATTTAAACTCGTTTATTGTCAACTCATTTAAATAAAATTAACTATAAAGCAATAAGGCTATAATAACACGTTCAGAACTCTTTATGTAGTTTTTTTCTAAGAAATAATAATAATATTAAATGTTATATTCAATCGACTGCAAATAAATAAGCAAATAAATTATTTGTTTTATTATATTAAACAGATAAATAAACTGTTTTAGCGGTGATTGATATATCATTATTCACTACTCATAGGTTTACTCATAAACAAATTCTTTTTTAAATTTTATCGAGTAGACCGCTATGTGTCAAAACAATGGCTCATGGCATATAAAACTCATTAATTAAATTGAGATGTCAACATCTTTTATACATTTCTAAAAGTATTTTTAAGTATAAATCTAATAAAAAATATTTAATCGTCGTGGACAAAGTATAGCATTCTACTTGCATATAATAGCCATCATTGTATGCTCGTTGAATAATATACTATTATGATACTAGTGAGTTAAGTAAGATATTACTCACGAATGAAAAATTGACCCACGGGTTGATTTCTCTGAGTCTTTAACTCACGTGTGCCTTACAACGTTTTATCCAATACCTCTTTATTTAAGTTCAAATATTGAATTTGCAATGTATAGTTTAGTCTTGTAGTTCTTGGAGGTAATAAATTTGATACTCTAGCCCGATGACTGGATTTTAATAATATTAAGTAACGCTAGTAAGCTGGTGATTGGTTGCTATCTTTGAAAGAGAGAGTTTTTTAAAAATTTGCCCTTAGCAACGTGGGTTAGTAGATAGGCTATCACAGTTCGGGCTCGAAATCCCAAATATTTTTTAATGGATCTTAAAAGTTAGCGAAAAGGTCCCAATCCAAGATGGCCGCGACAGCACACTCGCGTATACGGCTTAACGCATGCAACAGCAACGTAATTTCATGTTATTGATTATCTTTATAATAATTATCCATTATATTTCTATTAATAATAGTAATTAATAATATATCATTTAACGATCATAATTTTTAATCTGATTTTAACAAAATTTGTACCTAATATTTAAAAATAGTCTCTTTTTTAAAAAGGTATCAGTCTGTTATAAAAAATAATACATACACGCATGTAAGAAGCGATCAAACGTGGACTTTGTACACCTCTCTGTAACATATATTGATTTTATCAACAATCCTCTTCAGCGTTAAAACTGCCGCCATAGACCGTTACAGAGGGTGAATGTCAATGAATGTTTAATTTCGTTTATCGTTTAGTAGTAGTAGTCCCATATATAGTCCTATATATATATATACAGTGTGTCCCAAAAAGTTTTATACAAATGGAAAAAAGGTTTATCTTACATTTCCAAAAAGATATTCTTGATAAAAAGCTCTGCATGACTAGATCCATAATCAAGTACAACATTTTTAAAACATTGGCTGGAATACAGGGTAAATCAAAATCATGATTTGGAGTGAGAGTAAAATACGTTCAAACTGTAGTGAACAGCAAAATGTTCATTGAAATTGTTATTAAGTAGCAAAAAACTACGCACACTTGTAGATAAAAATTAAAAGATAATTTTAATAAACACGTCAGCAATTGTTAGATTAATGCGCAGTACGAAACATCGTAAGATCCGTAAGATCAAAATCATGATTTACTCAAATCATGATTTTGATTTCCCCTGTATTCCAGCCAATGTTTTAAAAATTTTGTACCTACTTGATTATGGATCTACAAGACATGCAGAGCTTTTTATTAAGAATATTTTTTTGTGAAATGTAAGATAAACCTTTTCTCCATTTGTATAAAACTTTTTGGGACACACTGTATAATAATATATGCTAGGAGCTCCTTAAATAGGGTTCTGTTATTCTGTAACATATATTGATTTTGTCGACGTACCTCAATTCAACTTTAAAAACAAATCATGCATCAATGCATCAATTTATAATTGCGGTATGGACGGGCCGGAGCTTCAGTATTCCCTCCAAATCAAAATCAGCACCTCCAAATTAAAACAAGGTATATTAAATAAAATTAAGTAATCGGAAATTAGTTTAAAATTTAATAGTTATTTTATAGGAATTAATTATTTAACAATATGATTATCGTTAATAAAGAGTTTCACAATAAAAATCTAATTACGCCAAACACCTTTTAGAACAGAATCACACAAAGAATACCCACACAAACTCAGGGTAACCTTAATAAATGAACACATTGAGCTCAGTAATTACCCGTTACTGAAAGTATTAGATATTTAATTCTTATTATTTTTATCTAGTCATCTATATTTTTTGTATTTACCTTAGCGACGTGTTTGTCTATATTCATTTTACCTTTGTTAATGATTCATTAGAAATTTTTCTACAAATAACATTAATATAGTTTCGAGACAGTTCGATTTAGAATATATAGAATTTAATAATACACCAAAGACGAACAATCGCAAATTTAGTTTAGCAAGGGGCCAATGACCCTTAATATGACATGATATGTATGTATTACAATGATTTTAAGAAATTTTAAAAAGATTTTAAACTTTTAAATTCGGTAATCTTCCAGTGTTTGAATGTGACATTTGTATCACTTATTCTAGGTAGTGGCTCTTATATCACCTACAACTAATCAGAACAAAAATTTTCAATTAGTGAATGTTAATTAGTGCTTTAAATGAGCTCATTAAGTTTGCATTTAATAAACACCACACGCTAAGATTACAACAAAGTAAAGTTTAGATACCCTTCACGAGACTGAGATTGATATACCACTTTTTTTAATTTTAAAAAATTTTAAAAAATCCTGTTTTGCTTGTTCAATATTTTGAATGTAATATGTAATGTGAGTACAATGGGCGTACTTAAAATTTGAAATTTGAGTTTCTCGAAAACTAGCAGGAAGCGACCTCGTGTTGACAAGTAAAGAATTTCTAAATCATTACGAAGTTTCTAGTTATATATCAGTTACACTCTGTATAATAACTCGTAAAGTACTACTAAAATATTAATTTAGATAACTCCGGTTGTGTCGTATAAGATAGGCAGAGTGATAAGCTCCGCACACGCAGGCAAGTTAAATAGACTCCCAATATCGGCGACCCCACTACCTCAGCATAAGTGTTTTTCAGTGGGCATTGATTTTACCCTTGTATTGAAACCTACCAATAAAACGTTCTGTATGTCTCCATCGCTCTCTGAGTTGTTGATCCATATAGTGATCGATTAATGATCGATGTCAATGGATATACGAAGAACGTCTTCTATCGACATACGCCCACGCATTCGACTGTATTCGGTACCGAATATTCATTGCATTAGTTTTTTTAGTCCACTTTAAGTTCATGATGGCTAATGGATATCCATTTGTAATAACTCTAAAAGTCTAAACATACTACATAGAACGTCCTTTTTTAACACATACAGTAGTGTTACAATTTAGAAAGAAGTTA
The DNA here is from genome assembly GCA_929113105.1 of Agrypnus murinus. Taxonomy (NCBI): domain Eukaryota; kingdom Metazoa; phylum Arthropoda; class Insecta; order Coleoptera; family Elateridae; genus Agrypnus; species Agrypnus murinus. Next base: position 64,188,524 of record OV816026.1, read on the forward strand.
CAATTTATTATTAAAAATCAAGTCACTTAGTTGTAATGTAGGGAAAATGAAGAAGTCTATGATCTTTAAATATTTATTGTCGTATCTATCGATATTCATTAAACAAATAAACTTTAATTTGTGTTATACGATTTCTATTATTAAATTAAACAATAAACACAGTGCTCATAGGCGCCCGGAAGGTGGGCCAGCCCTTGCACTTGCCCCCCCCCCTGGAAGTTGAACAATTTGAATTTTATTGAAAATTTTGTATAATATGCAGTTTTTTCTAGGCTTGTCCCCCCTGGCATGTCGTTAATTCTAGGCTTGCTCCCCCTAGCATGCCGTTCATTCTAGGCTTGCCCCCCCTGGACAAATTTCTGCAGGCGCTTATGACAGTGCTGTTTTACTTTCATCTTGTAGTTTCTACTTATAAAATATTAATAGCGAGACTCCACAGTGACGACATCTGCATGGTATCATTTGTACTATGTGGCTGTTTAGGTTCGTACCTAGACCCGATGTTCAACAAAATCTATTATTGGCACAACATCTCTAGTGGAAAATGTATTTAATATGTTTTACACATTTTAATTAAGCAAACTTAAATGTGTATACTAATTTAATACCGGGCGACACTGAGGGTAAGCTAAGCTTACATTTTCTTTATTTGTAAATGGCTTATAATAAAGTTTAGGTAGCCCGTATTGTTCCCATTTAAGAAAATCAAATTATGGATGAAAAATTGCTCTAAAAAGACTTCAATTTTAATAAAGTAGGTGTAGTTTTTGATACTGTTGAGATGACATTTTTTACGTGAGTGTGGATCTCTTTCTGAGCATTTCGGGTTCTTCTCGGCCATCTAAAACAAAACAAGCTTTTTTTCAAAGAAAACTTAAATTTCGCAATGTGGTTATACTATAATTCCGACTCGTAAAATCCAGATATGCAAAAATATAGAGTGCTTTATTTAAAAATCGGAATTTGCGGTTATTTCCTGCTAAACCGAAAGTCGTCCATCTTGGAGATGTATGTAAAAAAGTTGAAGTTTACGTCTCATATATCAATACCAAACATCAAAATCCATTTATAAACAAAGACGATATAAGCTTGACCATACTCCCTACATCACCCGGTACTAGTCGAGATTAATTAAAATGTTTAATACACAAAATGCTGTTTCTCTTTCGGAATTACGTAGAATAAATTAAGAAATAAAGCGGTTGGCTAGCAGTTTAATTTATAAAATGTAAGTAAGTTTCGTATTTACATGACTAATACTAAGGGTATAATTTTTGTATATCGACGCCTTTCTATTGTCGATTTTGTTACATGTTTGTGTACTGTAAAAAGTCAAGAACTACTCTGCCTTCGAAACTAAATACATAATACCAATTTAGAAAGGCATGGAAATTTTTCGTTTTTCTCCAATTTGCAGGGCTTGGTGCATTAGGTTCTTTAGCTGGTGGAGTCGCTTTCGAAAAATCGTCTCGAGCATCATTCATAACTTAAATTTAAGTATATACTCGTAAAGGTTATTCGAGGCCAGAAAGACCACTACAATCTCCGTTTCATTATATGACTTACCACTTACACCAAGGACACTAATTAAAGTCAAAGGTCAAATTGAAAATTAAGATTAAATTAGTATAGAATTAGTATACCTACACTCTAGTTACAATTAATAATCAACTGTAGGTTGGTGATTATTATGCCATTAATGAATCATTTACTTTTTTCAGTAATTGCACTGCACTTTAAGTAATATTGTTTTAGCGAATTTGGTTGTTCATTATTCAGACAAGAACATTCTAAGCTGATACACCACTGACAGCAGTTGATCTTTGTCCGCTATATTCACGCAGAATCACTGACGTGCCTGTCACTTTCTCTAAGCTAACACACTTTAGGTCAAGTCATTGTAAACTATAACGTAGAATTGACCGAACATTAAATCTGGACTCCTTACTAAAATATTTAGTAATTTAATTAATGTAGTCAAAACAAGGCATCATTTGTTCAGGGCATCACCGCATTGGATCACGGATATTACAACCTAATAAAAAAGTAAAAGAAGAATCTGGGTTAAAGCGTGATCAACACCTATGTAAACAGATAAGATGAGATCAGATTGCACGCGACACTCTGCTATTATCTAAACTGGTAAAAATGTCAGCGACTACGATATGACTATGGACAGGGGCAACAGATGGTTATTTTCATTTTATTTCTCTTCTTTATTACAATTAAAAAGGGCGCTATCCAATGCTTCATGCTCATCTGCTGTTTATCTTATCAATTAAACTACACGTAATATCTGCGTGATCCGGGATGCATTTTGCATTTTTGCCTACGTGATTTCTGTGACCCACATTCTTCATTTTTTTGTTTAGGTTAGCATCATTAATTAACACTAATTAGTAAATTCCATAGGTGATTGGAATTCGATGTAGAAAACTCTTGTCCAATTCGTTGCTATTGAAAGTTCAGGCTGGATTTAACCAATTTTACGGTTAATAAAATTAAAATCCAGTTATAGACAGATGGCTTGTAAAAATTAAAAACTATACACAATTATGAGACGTGCATTTTAGTAAAGCAAAAACCACTATATCAACGAATTGAAGCCATTTAATCGGCAATACTACAATGTGACACAAGTGGGGGCATGAAAATGGCGGGTTTGAAGTAGCTAGGCTGTAAAAATACACAGTGAAATGTGATCTGACCATGTTTGTCTGGTTGTAGAATTTCAAAGCTTCTACTTATACACTTAACTTTATTTTTTATTAATGATAGCAATATTACCATCAGCGCGTTATAATTTTATACGTACTTTTCTAAAAACGTCGGTCAAAATTACTAAAAATTTGGACTTTCTCGAATCAAAAAACTTTATTAAAATTTTTGTTCCAAATGCAATCACAAATGTGCTGGTCAGATTTGGCGTATACCTTATGAACCACCCTGTAAAATAATCCAGTATTGCAATGATAATTTTCAGATTATTTTGATTCACCACTGATCTAAGGTGGTCAGTGGCGTGTTCGGGAGACCACACGACGTTCACCCATAAAACTGGGTCTTCTACCCTAACCCTATCAAGGGTAACGGATGAAGCTGTCAGATCAAGTGTGTGGTAGAGAAATTCGTGAGAGTTCTCGACGGTAACTCATACTGATCAGGGCGAGCCCTGGTAGATGAGAACGGTGTGGGCGGATTCGAATCTCGCCTGGGATAAGGTCATTTATGGTCACCAAGGAACCCGCTGCTTGACCGCGGTCATTTATGGTCACCAACGGAACCCGCTGATTGACAGAGGTCAATTATGGTCACCAATGAAACCCGCTGCTTGACCGAGGTCATTTATGGTCACCAAAGGAACCCGCTATTTGACTGAATCTCAAGTGCGGAGAATCGAAGTGAGGTTTACCCTGCTTTTGGGCTAAGTGGAAACTGCAGGCCGCCAGGTAAATGTGCTTAGGAGCTATCCCGACCACCCTATAATCCGGACTGCAGCCGGGTACAGTGATTGGGAGAAGCTCTGAAAGCCATTACACTTAAGGAGTGTTGAAGCGAATACATAGCCTCTCACAATCAATACAACTTCACCAAAAACGGGTACACACCGGGAGTCTATAACGTGTAGACTTAAACGAAGCTCTGTCGAGGGCCCACCAAGCCTAAAATTGGTAGATCGGGGTGGCAAAACCATTAAAAACCAAGTCCTGCCACAATTGAGGTTGGATTCGATCGGGCAGTGGTCCCACTTTGCAAGAGCGGTTATCTGGGGAATAGTTCTATTGGTGGACGAGGTACTTAGTCCCGTATGAAATAGGACGGGGGGTGCCGGCGGGTGAGCAACGTGTTAAGTCAATTGCTCCGGCACTATGCCTGAGTTAGCTAGTAGAGGGTGGATAGGCAACCTCGCTCCGACCAGTGAGCTAATCTGGTAGCAATTGCTGTACTGCCGGTTATGCAACTTGCCCGCTGATTGGGCGTATCCCAATCACTTCCTTCTGGAAGGGAACGTGGGGGTATGTTTGATACGGGTACCCCACGTAAAACAATGACAAATTCTAGACCTAAGGTCAGGGTGAACGGTCAAGCAGTGGTTGGAGATGTCGGACTTCATTACTAGTATCCGAGACTAGCCCGAAGATAGAGGGCGGGCAGTCGTTAGAGGTGTCGGGAAGCACTAGGATTCGAGACTAGCTTGAGGGCAGACCACACTGCGTTCACCCTTAGAACTGGTCGTTGTCTACCCCATCCCAGGCTTGTCTGGACAACGGATGACGCGATCAGAATTAAATGTGCGGTACAGTTATGCCGAGGTGTTGCGTTTACGTTTCACCGGAGTGTTTCTCCGATGACCCTAAAACGTTGCGGAGAGAGCTCTGCTAACAAGGGGGTCCGGTGTAGGTGGATTGAATCTTACCTGACGTAGGGCCTTTTATGGAGCTAAGTATCCCGCTGTCTGGACTAGATGCATGGAGGAGATTCAAGTGAGGTTTATCTCGGTTAGGGAGTTATCTCGCTCGCTAACCCATGAGAAACTGCATGTCACCAGGTAGCGTTTCGGAGGTGACAGTACGGGGGTCTGGCATATGCTGTCAGTTCCAGCGTCAGATTTCCAGAAATCGTCTAGAGACCTAAAGGGCGTTGATGCGAAGATACATAGCCTCTCACGTTCAAGACAACTTCACCTTAACGGGTACACACCGGGATGCTACTTTGATGGGTCCTTAAAGTAGCCTCGAAACGAAGCTCTGTCGAGGGCGCACCAGGCCTATAACTGGGAGATCGGAGTGGCGAACTCATTTAAAAACTAAGTCCCGCCACATTTGAGGTTAGATTCGATCGGGCAGTGGCCCCAACTCTGGCTCGGTGTACTGAACTGACCTAAGTTGGGGGAATAGTCCTAATGCTGGACGAGGCATTTGACCTCGTATGAAAGAGGTCGGGGAGGGTGCCGGCGGGTGAGCACGTGTTAAGTCAATCAATCACTCCGGTACTAACCTGGTTAGCTAGTAGAGCGTGGATAGGCAACCTCGCTCCGACCAGTGAGTGACTGGGAGCAATCGCTATGCGATTGCGCGCTGATTGAGCGTATCTCAATTACTTCACCCCAAGGGAAGGAACGTGGAGGTATGTTAACACGGGGACTCCACGTAAAGCACTTAGACAATCTGACCTATGGTAAACTGCATGCCACCGGGTAATGTATCGGGGATGAAAGTATGGGAGTCAGGTTTTGGTTGTGCAGTTCCAGTCGTCTGATCTTCAGAAACCGTCTAGAGCACTATGCTGAAAGGGCGTTGATGCGAATATATAGCCTCTCAGAATATATAGCTTCTCACTTCAAGACAACTTCACCCTAACGGGTACATACCGGGATTCTAGTTCGGTATCTCGAAACGAAGCTCTACCATGGGCACATCAGGCCTATAACTGGGGTGGCAAAACAATTCAAAACCAAGTCCCGCCACATTTGAGATTGGAAGTCCCACGTAGTAGGAATAATCCTCATGCTGGACGAGGGGTTCGTCCCTTGGGATGGATCCCGACGGGTAAATACGTTTACAGCTCCGGTACTAGCCTGAAGAACTAGTAGAGGGTGGATGGCAACCTCGCTCTAACCAGTGAGTTACTGGTAGCATTTGTTATGCAAATGCGTGCTGATTAAGCGTATGTCAATTACTTCCTCTTAGAAGGAACATGGGGATTAAGTCTAGTGAGACGTGCCTGTTACCACTGTTAATTTAATTTAATGTGGATACAAGATTAAACAGTAATTCTTAAAAATAACAACTCTTAAATATATCTTGAAAAAGTATAATAACTGTACAGCTAGATACATAAGATACATACATACTACATAATTATATACATAAGATACGTTCAACAAAATGGTCTAATCTACTCTTAAGTCTAGTTAAACTCAGAAAAAAAACTGTCGTAAGTATAGATTGCACGTTAATATTAATATTAGTGGCATTGGGTGATAATTCACCTGGTTTATTTGGAATAAAGTGACCTAAGCCAGCCAGCACTTGCAGTATTTCTAGAAAATGGGGTGATGTTAACATTTATTGCGCTAGATTTATTTAAAGAATTCGTATTAACGTTTACCACAGATTCTGCAATGTTACTAAAAGTGATTCTAGTGTTAGAATTATTAAAAGTAATTGACGGAACAGATCGATTAGCAAATGATTGTTTGGATCGAGTTGTTGAGGTAGGTTCGTTAGCTATCTTTACTCTCTGTGGTAATTGTTCACCAGTTAATAATGGAGTCTTATTTTTTGGAAAAAGATGTGTAGAATATGGAGCATCTGGATTAGTTATATCTATAACTCTACTACACTGCCAACTTTCTAAAGCGACTTGATGTGTTTGCATGGGTAGTTTCTGGAACTTGGCAGAAATAGAACTTGCATGGTACTCAAAATCAATTCCAACTTTTCTAAATTTTCGAAACTCTGATATTGCATTACCTAAACTTATGAATTTTCTGTCGATGCACTTAATGTTACATTTAGGAACCACGTCAGTCTCGAAATGACTTCCAACAGACGAGTTTAGGTATTTATTAAACAGGGAATATATCATATTTATTTCAGTTAACGGAGTTGAGGATTTACCAGGAGTACTAGGTTTGAGAATTTCCAAACGTGGAACTGCGGTTGCAGAGGATATTGCAGAAATATTATTGTCTTTATGGGCAGATATTCTTTGTGACAGATGTTTTTTACCAGTTTTGGCAGTTAATTTTGAAAGTTTTGTACATATATTGTTATCATCACTGCCGTTCTGTAAAGAAATAACTTCTATTTCAGATTTTCTAAGTAAATCATTAATTTTCACGGCGCTTTCATTTCCATCTTGTTTTTCATCAAAGGAAATTATGTCTGAGTTGATTATTATGTTAGAAGATCTATCTATTTTAATTTTGCCTACATTACAATCCTTAGGCACTTGTTTTTGTGTAGATAGTTCTTTAAAAGCTTCAGAATACTGACAAGCCACCTCTGGTATAGATTCTGCCGTAGTTACTCGAAGACGAGATGGAGCTTTAATGGAAATTATGCAACAGCTACGACTTTGATGCTTTTTGAGAGATTTAAAGCTTTTTAGTTCCTTTTTACAAAACTTACAGCTAAAATGTTTCCTTTCATGATCTATAAGCTGGTTCTTGCTTTCACACACTTTATTACACATCAAACACATAAACAGAGATCCAGGATGTGATGCTTGTTCGGATTTACTTTGTGGTGCATCAGAAATCAGTCCTAAATGGGTAGATGACTTTGGTTCAATATTAGTAGTAGATGCTCCATTGGGTCTTAACTCCAAAGATGATGTAAATATAGCCTTTTTCTGTGTTTCGTCACTTGGAAATTGGATGGGAAGATCTAACTTCTTAAAAATATTCTTTCGTTCTTTTTTTCTAAAAGCCCGAGTTTTCCTTTTTGGAATGTCTTCACGATAATCGTTATTAAGATCTACTTTCGTAAGAATATCCCTTGGTTCTTTTTTTCTAGACACTCGAATTTTCTTTTTTGGTACGACTTCCTGATCATCGTTATTAATAGATGATTGTTTTTTTGGTGAAGGTGGTTGTCGATCACGTTTCTTTTTCGGCTGTTCATTTATGGCTTTTGTTGCTGATTTTTGACACACGGTGAAAATTTGATCTATCGTTGCGGCGTCATTTTCTTTGTTGCAGTCAAGGTCGTTTGTATCTACTTTAGTTGCAACAGTGGCTAGATTAGCATTAGAATAGTTGATTGAATCTGCGCTCCCAGTTAATGCATATTTGGCGGTTTTGGCGACATCAGTTCCGACAGTTGGGGGAATTATGGTGCACTCCAAATCACGAGTACGGTCAGCGCTTACTGAAGAAGTATCGTCAGATACAATTTTCTTAATTACTACATTTTTTAGCTGTTTCTGAATGCGGGTAACTTGTTCTGCATACCAATTACTAACCTCTGCACTATCTAATGAAATGACAGGCGAAACATTCGATCCAAACGATTCTACTGGAAGAATAATGTTTTGGTATTGTTGGTACAGTTCACTAATAGACCAATGTTTGTACACTACTTTAGAAGCCCTTCTATTTTCGAAGACTTGATCAGAACGAGACTCACTATTAGTTAGAGTACTTCCTGGTTGTAAAGAGCCATATGTGCTTTGTTCGTTATTTTCAATAGATTGATTTAGTAATTGCGGTACGAGATTGTTTCCAGACGTATTACCATTTTGCTTAAACTGTTCACTTGCTAACTTTACAGCTACAGGAAGAATTCTCTCTTGAGTAACAATTTGTGGAATATATAGTTGACCGCGACGATGCTATAATTTAAAAAAAATGATTAATCCGACGTTCTTTCTTGAAATTAAAATTTAAAAAATACCTTAAGCATTTTATCGTTGGCAATTGCATTCATTCGGTACCTGTGTAACTTGATTGAAATATCGCAACATTGATGGCACACCATCTTCGATACAATATCAGTTTCTTTGATCTAGAATAAAAAGAAAAACCATGATTAACATTAAGGCTGCCGGGAAACAGCTACAAGAGCAACAACAATGAGATCCAACTATAACAATAATAAAGTAGTATTTTGATAAAACATATTCAGGTCTCATAAACATAACAGGTCTCAACACTACTAAAAGAAGAAAAAGGTACTAAAACAGGAAAAATCGTTTAATTCACTGCAGTAATTAAGACTGATACTCATAACCATTTAGCACACTATACCTAACTCAAAATGTTTAATTGAAAATGCTAATAGGTTAATTTATGCCTAATGACTCAGAAACTGCTCCTAACATACAATTTTATACAAATCAGGTACTTAGTAATACAATAGTTAATAGTTATTTATGACTCTAGGGAGTAAAGTAGCGTTTTACTCCTCAGACTGAAAGTACTCAGTAAACATGAGTGTATAAACAGAGAAGGGCTCAACTTTCTTATGATTTGTTAAAATAAAATTTACACATGGAAGCATTGTTTCTGTTAATTGTAGCTGCTACCTTTTGCAACTTTAATTGGCTGATTTTTAAACATTACTTTGCAGCAGATATTATTAGCAATTACTACATACAGGTTGGAAACGGATGGACTTGATATAGAGATATAAAAAACAATAGTGGGATATTTAAATGTTTGCGAAACCGAAACCGTGAGTTCCTGTAAAAATTCGAAAATTACAGCATAGCAGCGCCACCTTCCGAAAAATTCCTAAATCCGCCATTGAATAAACGTATACATATGAATCCTTATGTTTTACATAAAATAATCTTATTTTATAGGCATACTATTCAAAGAAGCTTTAGAACACATAAACAAAGACTGTAAAACATACCGAATTTAATTTGAAAGGTAAAATTGGAGAACCAACAATTTAACTGATTCTTTCCATAGAGTATTATTATTAACATCTGAACCACATATTACTAACCTTGGGGCTTGCACAAGTACTAGTAGACCTAAAAAGCACTTGCCTAACGAAGTTAAGCAAGTTGTAAGAGACACAGCGGATTTTAAAGACGACTAATTTTCTAAACTAAAAATAAATTAACAATATTCTAAAAACAAAACAATAATATAATAATATATCATTAATTTTTTCTTCCCACGTCATCTTAAAGTAACTTTTACCACAAAGGGTTAGACACAAATTTGTATTTAGCGAGTTACACAATTTATTTGTGATGCGCACATTTCGAGCAGTTTCATCTCACTGTGCGCCACTGGTGTCGAGGACTAACCAATGAAATTGCTGCTACGCACAAACGTTACAAATCGCTTCAAAACAAAATGTAAATAAACAGCCATTTTGTGCTTATACGTCCATGGAATAAAATGTACTTTACTCCTGTGACACGTACAAAATCAGAGTCAGTTATTTGAGTAATTTAGTTTTTATGTTATTTTATTAAACGCACTAAACAATAACAACATGTTGGTTGTAGATGTTGTTACTTAACATTAAGTGAGGTTTGTAGTTTTGGAAAAGTGCTGAAAGTGGGTATTTCGAACTCCAGAATAAGGATCAAAAAAATGCTATCTCGCCATTGTGCCGCTGGCGCCGCCGTCTTGGAAAAATGGCACCAAAATTGTGTTTTTGCTAAATATCTCAGATATTTTCCATTTTATCGCAAAAGTACCTAGTAAAAGGAAGCTTTCCTATAATTTATGTTATATATTAATTTATGTTGTAATTATAGTTTCGGAGATATAACCAGCAGAAAATGGTACATTTTTATTTTTATCTTAAAAAACGTTTTTTTCGTCCGTTTCAGGTAAGATTAAACATATATGCCGCATATACAAATTGGACATATGTATATGTCTCTCATATTATGTAGCACGTATACCGACTGTCTTATAAAAACTCTGTAACTCTGTTATCAACAAAACGTTTTTGAGCTTTGTTTCTAAGAATTTGTTTGTTGTTTTGTTATATTGTTTTATATACTTTATATAATAAATTCTACATTGTTTTGTATTCCAGGGCACACTTAATTTTTGTTAATAAAGCGAAATTAATTCCCAAAAGTACAAAATCAAGTTGCAATACATTATTTAATTAAGAAAGGAATGACTAAAAAAAGATATGTATTGCTATTTCAAAAACAAAAGTTGGCTGTCATTTGTCAGAAATGTCATGCTGGGAAAATGAGGTCTAGTTTTGTAGTCTTTAGAGCCCTATGTTATTTTGTTATTAAACTTTCTTATTGTGGATGGAGATGGAGATTTGGTTAAATGGGCAATGTTTTGCAGTTATATATGCTGATGCAAAATCTGTTTGAAAAAGTTCAAAATGTCGAACCCGTCAGAAGTTATTTAAAAAAAATTCTTCGTAAGTATAAGAGAGACGAAAAAAGTTTCATTTGAATGTCACTGTATTCGACGAGACCACGGTACTTTGCGGTACTCGTATCTCCTTTCTCAATGGGCGCCATATTGGATTTTTAAGTTACTGAATAGAATTTTTTATTCTCTTTTCAACGATGTAAGATAACATATGATTGAATAAAAAATACCAGTAAAATTAATTGTTTTTATATTTTAATCAAGTAGGCTTACATGGATCAAAACAAAATTTATTAAAAAAAAACAAAACTTAATCCTAATAATCACATGAAATGTTCAAAATGCTGGCCATTGTTAGCTAAACATAGTTTACACCGTTTGACGACACTTGGGGTTACTTTATGCAACGTCTTTCGAGTAATACTAGCACATGCTTCTAGCACTGCTTCGCTCAGTTCCTGAACATTATTGTAGCTGTAATTACTTCCATATACTTTATTCTTTAACATGCCCCACAGAAAAAAGTCAAGAGGCGTTAGATCAGCTGTTCTGACTGGCCATCGAACATTAATATTGGTGGCAATAACCTTATTGTCAAATCGGTGAATTAAATAATCTTCCACGTTTCTTGAATTTTGGGCTGGGCAGCCATCTTAATTATCATCCTGTCGGCCAATCCTGTCTGCCAAAGGTAGGTCATATATGAAATATTCTAAGGATGTTTGGAGAATTTATAAATAACGTTGAGCAGTTAAAGATCTATTGAAGATGACAGGTCCAATTAAATGACTTCCGGTTATGCCACAAAATACATTAAACAGTGCTAGAAGCGTGTGCTAGTATTAGCTGAAAAAAAGTAACCTGTTATCAGGATAAGGTTTTTTTTTAAATAAATTTTGTTTGGATCCATGTAAGCCTACTTGATTAAAATGTAAAAACAATTAATTTTACTGGTATTTTTATTCAATCAGCGTTATCTTACATCGTTGAAAAAATAATAAAAAAATTTATTCAGTAACCTAAAAATCTAATATGGCGCCCATTTAACTTTGGGAAGTTAATACAAATACCGCAAAAGCAGCCATCTTAAATTTTTGTTCGACATCAATTTTAAATTGGTCTTATCGAATACAGTGACTTTCATATGAAACTTTTTCTCGTATCTGTTATACTTACGAAGATATTTGACATACAAGAAAATGACAATTTTTAGTTTTTTTTAAATAACTTCTGACGGATTCGACATTTTAAACTTTTTCAAACAGATTTTAAATCAGCATATAAAACTGCAAAACATTGTCCATTTAACCAAATATCCATCTTCAATAATAAGAAAGTTACCCATGCAATCCCACTCGATCTTGGACACACTGTATTTGTGTATTTATTAAGAAGTTGAGGGACGGCAAGAATTACGAAAATCGGCCCAATGGAAACGTTTGTGTCCTTCGAATATCTGTAGTAACGGTGATCGACAGAGAAAGTGTATGGTTGACGAAATCTTTTTAACACATAATTATTGTTTAACAGTAATATAAAATGACCAAGATAATACCCCAAATGTGTAGAAAATAAAAATAGTGACACATGATAAAGAAATTGACAACAAATGACAGAAATGGTATAAACCATATATATTATTAAATGGTATTTGGAATTTTTATAGTCCCCCCTCCCCGACAAAAATTTGTAAATACGCCACTGAAACATCTAAAGTTTTGTTATTTACTTAAGCTTGCTAGATATTTCTGTTTTATTAATTGGAATACCAGAAATCAAAGCCTACTAGTTGTAAACCATTTTTCACGTTTTTCTTGAAAATTTTCAGATGTAAGAGTATGAATATTTATTATGGTTGAAAAGACAACACAATACTCTATCGATTTCAGTAAAAAAATACATATCGTGTAATTTAAAAAAAGTTTGATGTCATCACGTCATCACGTTCGATTTAGTAAATACAAAATTTTCTGAATCAGAACATAGAGAATTCTATGCCATTTAATACTATAAGGTATATAGTATATGGTTTATACCATTTCTGACTGAAAATAAAGTTACTTTTGCATTTACTTACTTTAGCATTTTGAGTTTTAGTTATTTTTTATATTTTTATAACTACAAACACTGTATGTCATAGACTTGGCTAGTTTTTGCGATATTTGTTTCATACTATCTAAAATATAAAAAGTATTTTGTTTTGGACTTTTCCCGTTGAGCATTCTTGAGTTATTGGATTTTCAAAATTTACCGAAATTGCTTAAAAACCACTCGAGTTATAGCTATAAATTATTCCAGTGCATTTGAATTAAAAATTAAATTTTTAAAAAATTCACATAAATTAGTAGTACATATTTACTGAAGGCTCAAAATTCCAAGATGGTATTGCTATGGTAGGTATAATATTAAAATTGAATTTCTTTACAGGTCATATGATTTAAGACTCAAAATATTTGTAAATATATTTGCTATAGCAGGTACCATAGAAAAGTTCGTAATTTCAGCTATCCGACAAATAGTTAGTCATCTATTGGCCATTACTATGTTATGCACTGAGTTGTCACACTCACTAGTCTTCCAGCACCCTTCGTATGTCTTCAAAGTTTAAATTCTCGATATATATTTTTCACTACTTAATAGCGAGCATTCTCACCTAATACAAACTGTAGGTTGTATTAGGTGAGAATGCTCCCTATCAAGTTTGCTGTCTTCGTGAATTAACTTGGCGACAATCCTTTCTTTTGCACATATTTTAAAACGGCAAGAATCTCAGGTTTTTCCATTTTTTAAAAAATCTCTAATTTGACAGATAATAAGAATCAAAACTGCAATAAATTAACCCAACGTAACAACAAATGACTAAATTATTGTTGTGTAAAATGTTTTCGACGTCACTCAACCCTACTGCCAGGGACCATAATTAATGATCTTCCCATATACAGTCTGTTTGATTTAAAGCGCCCCGCTTTGATATTGTTAAATGGTTTAAGATTTTCTATGTCCTGGTTCATAACATTTTGTATTTACTAAATCAGCGTGAGCGTATTGACGTCATCGAACTTTTTTTTAAATTACATGATAGGTATTTTTTTACTGAAATCGATCGAGTATTGTGTTCTCTTTTCAACCATAGTAAATATTCATACTCTTACATTAGAAAATATTCAAGAAAAACGTGAAAAATGATTTACGACTAGTAGGCTTTGATTTCTGGTTCTTCAGTTAATAAAACAGAATTATCTAGCAAGATTAAGTAAATAACGATACTTTAGTTGTTCCTGTGGCATACTTACAAATTTTCCTCGTGGAGGGGAAGGGTAGTCTATAAAAATTCCCAATCAAAATACTTAGATTTTGACATAAATGACCTAGACTATTAAAAGAAATCGGGGGTGGCTCCATCCCGTTAGCCCCCCCCCCCCCCAATATGCTACTGAGTTATTCTGATGGTCTTTAATTTTCAATTAGGGAAAATGTAGAACAAAACAGTACAAAAATAAATAATCAATAGAATAACTAATTTAAAAAAAAATCAATGACGTCATCACCCTCACGCTAATTTATTAAATACAAAATGTTATGAACCAGGACATAGAAAATTTTAAACCATTTAATAATATACCATTTTATACCATTTTTGACTGAAAATAAAGTTGCTACAAAGCTTTAAATCAAACAGACTGTATTTGATAGGACTGGTTTATAGGTATTAAAAGAATTTTGATCTTTTTATTTACATTTTGATGAAAAAGCTCAATAAAACAAATCAATACTATAACTCAATATAATGCTATAAACATAACCTAAAATTCTAAGATGATGAGATGAGATGTCGTATGCCAGTTTAGTAACTACATTACAAAAAAAAATCTTTGTTGCATACAAATCGATTGCGTGCTAAAAAACGATTTTGACTTTCGTGTCCTAGCTAATATTCTAGTTTTGAGGTTATGCATTTATGGACTCTAAGAAACGCATGTACACGACCTTTATTCTGTTCTATATAGATCACATCAGCATAGTTACCAAAAATGTGCATATATTACGGTTTCATTAGTCACAATTAAAAATACTACTTACTATTCATTAATGTAATTGAAATATTATGTAAGTTTATACATACCTCTACACCAGTGCTTAAATATATCGCGTAACGCACGATTTCTAGATTTTTTACACTGTGGTCATTAAATACATGAATTAATCTCATTTTTCTACTACACAATCTACACACATCCATTTTTACTAAAATACAAACACAAACACGCAATAAATTATAATAAAAAGATGTGAGGACTAGTGAGGAGCAACAGAAGAATAATAAACAAATGTCAACTGTTAAAAAATATCAAGATGGCGGTGAACCGATTGGATAACAGCAGCGTTTGAAAATTATTTACGACGACGATCATAGTTATATCTACATTATATAGAGGGGGGAATGAGCAAATAAGTTTTAGGCACTAGTAAACAAATATATTTAGGTATATTAAATGGAAATTAACTAATTGGAAATTATTTTCATATTTAATAGTTATTAAATGATTCTTTGAAAATGATTCATTAGAAAGTTGAAAAACATTAAACTCACAATACTTTCTACGCAGTTCGACTTATGGAATTTAATATTTTATCAAAAGCAAACAATCGAAAATCAAAATGCACATATTACATAGATAATTTTTTTATTAGTAAAATCTATATAGAACTAAAACATCTTAATTTAATTTTTAATAACGCTAGATTAAATAAATAATAAAAAATAAGAAAAAAATTCAATAATTATAAAGTATATAATTTATTTTCGTTAATCTTTAAATAACAATATATTTAGTAGGTTTGTATATAAATGTTTAATACTTAACATTATTATCTAATATTTAAATTATAATTTACAGAAATTTGTTCAATTTTGGCAAATATTTAAATAATAGATATTATTGAAAAGTATTTAAATTACTGAAGAGAGGAATAGCTAATTAACAATTCCCTTTTATAATTGAAGATTAGATAGTGCAACATTGCAACACCAAGGTGAACTTAAACCGCATCAGAGCCGAACACCCCTCATATACCGGGTGATTTTTTAAATTTCTGATCTAGAAAGCCATGACATAATTTTAAAACAAAAGATGCGGAAAACGTAGGGCGTAGTTTGAATCGTTCGATTTGTCACAACTGTCAGATTTCAAAAATGTTGACATAAACATAACCTACTCCAGTAATAACTAAGTAGTCAATTTGTCACATAAATGACATTTGGAATAGCAGTGTGATCAACGCTACGCCCTACGTTTCGGTGACCTTCGATACGGCGTAAAAATCACGACTTACTAGATCAGAAATTTAAAAAATCACCCAGTATTAGAATGGAACCTTCTAATAAGTCACTGAAATAAAATGTATGATATTGTGATCCTATTTTATATTTCTATATTTTTGATCATTTCTTTGTACGTATATCAACTGCAGCTGCAATCTGCATGAATAAATGAATTATGAGGGTATTATAAAAACCGAATAGTTAAACTATAAATTGTAATTTTTGTATTTAACTTATGACTAATTTATGTAATTTTGTATATAATAACTTTTTTTCTAAAACTGTCACAAAATGTTGACATTTTTATTCTGCTTTCAATCGGCGAAGTAATCCATTTTCGTAAACAGGACGCGAAATACTTTTTTGGTCCAGAACAAAAACGTATTGAGAAAATCATATATGTATCTACTAGAAACATCAAATTAATTTATCGTAAATATCAAAATTTTTACTCTTGTTTTTTGCCAATTTTAACGCAATATTTGGTAGCAATTTTCGAAAAATATTGTTTGATACACGGTTGCGAAGTCACTTTTGTATTCTCGAATGGTCTCGAACGGAAAAAACTCGAATATAAAAGCGATACTTCGATAGTTAAGTTATAGTTTTTATTCTAGAACAAAATAAATATTTAAGTGTAAAAGCCATTCTGTACTCCGCTAACGGTTTAAAGCACGAGCGAGGTATGAACGAGTGTTTTAAAAGACGCGAGTGCAATGAACAGACTTTTTTACAAGTTACAACGTTTTATCTACGATCATAACGCTTTACTAGTGAGTATTTATTTTATTTTATATTTTTTAAATTTTGGACTCATAAGCCACAAAATTTAAAAAATATCAAATAAAATAAATACTCTCTAGTAAAGCGTTATGATATAACGAGTGATTGTAAACCCTCGGCATCTCAGTTGCTGTGAAATTGAAAACGTATGTGTTTTATTATTCTACGACAATATTTTTTTGAACGTCAAATAAATTATATTAATTGTCAATGTCAGTGTAGCGTGCTAGCATACTATATAACGTACCTACGTTCTATTTTTCACAGCAACCGAGATGTTGACAGTTTATAATCACTCGTTATATAATATAATTTTTCTACTCATGACATTGAAATCACTCATTTTGCAATCGATAACAATGGTTGAAATCGCATTTCAACCTCTAGAGGTTGAAATTATCGGACTACTGCGATTTTGAATTTCAAACTGTTCGACATTCAATTGCTGACAAGAGAAATGTCACTTTAATGTCATGGTTTGTTACTTAAATGTAATATTTTTTTCTAAAGTGCATTAATTTACTAAAAATTAGAAGAAAAAATAGTATATGGAACGCGTGGCTGATAAAATTTCAACGTCTCGAGTTACTTTTTTCAACCACTCTCAACGTTGAAATTTTATTTCAACCATTTGTCCCATAATATACTAAATAATAAAGCCATTTATTGGACACACAGAGAAATAAAACAAAAAAAGTGTTAATTTACAGAGATATAAGAAATATAAAAAAAATTACAAGAACAAAATACATATATACTGTTATCGGGAAGCCGGTTATTTGTTTGGACGCATAATATCAGAGATGATTACGTGCGATAATCAGTTTGATGATTATTATTAAGTTGATTAGTTACGATCTAATTCTTTTTAAGGAGGATACAGCGAAATGTAAAAATGTAGAGAATGACGTGAAATTTAAACCTCGAGTTCTTTGACACTTATTCTATTCGGTAACTTTTTTTTATAATTTTCTTGTGTACCATTACCGAGAAAAATGGAAAATAAAATCCAGAATTTAACATGGGCTCTTATGGAGACCATCTAACCTTTAGCAGTTTTAACGGAAAATTATGATGAAGAAATGTAGGGAATCTGATAAAAAACTAAAATGACATACTCTCATATTCGAAGAACAATGCTGCCCACTATTTTTGAAATCTTGTGTCTAGTTAATGCACAATAATAATTTAAAGTAAACAAAACAAGAATTTTTCACGACATATGTGGTAAGACAGCAAAGATATGACAACACCTCATAGCGCGCGAATTCAAATAACAGAACAGAAAGATGACATATAATGACTGTTATAATAATCTATATTTTATTGTATTAACTAATAATCATATATTTTATTAATCAAATTATGTTGAACAATGTTCAGTCTTCTGCGTTAATAATATCAGAATACAAATGTTAATTCGACGGAAATATTGCAAAATGTAAAATTACCTTTTGCAATGTGATGAATACAATTATTTATCATCACAATCAGAATATCCACGAAATCAGTAATACAAACACAAATTTTAAAAATATATGTATTAAACCTCAACCTGTGCCTCAACAACTTTTTATATATTTCTTGTATCTGCTTAGCAGATTGTAATCTTTAGACTATACAAAAGTTAAAAATAGAATATTCCCATCTGTAATTGCATACAAAATTACAAAACATTCAACATGTTTCCACTTATATTTTGGGATTGACATTTGGAGGTTAGGATGTTAACTCAATCGAAAGATGAAACCTAACACTGCTACCAACAAAATCGATTGATTTCTTTGAGGTGTTGCCACGATTCTTAACCTATTTACATTTATATTTACACTTTCAACAGTTAAACAAATGCACTCCAATCGACTTAAATTATTTTAATATATACAAATAATTAATAAATGCATTATAAGCATTCATAATAAAATGATTTTGTTCAGTTTTAAGAATGTTAATTTAATTTTTTATCGATTGGTATTTCTTGTTAGAGCCTATGTAAAAGCATAGGAGATATCCCCTTGCCCTTCACCCCGCAAAGATCCGCTGTAACCTCCTTAAGCTTGTTGAAATGTATTCCATAAAACTGGTGCTATTAGCACAATATTTATACTTGTAATTTACGAGTTACTGGAATCATTAGTTTTATGGCTTTGTTCTAAATGTTGTAGTTAGGCCAGTGAATGATGTCATCAGAAACATGTATCGATGACAAGGGAAAAGGATTTATATATTGAGGTTGGATGTTGTAAAAGTGTAGCAATATTTGTATCAGTCAGTAATTAGCAATTAAGCAGTGCGGATGTATGGATACAAGAGAATAAATTCGTTTGTCAAATGCATTTTTAATTTACTGTCTAACAAGTCAGAAGTGGGATGCAGTACAACAATCTGCACTCGAATTATTAAAGAAAGAATTAACCAAAGATCCAACACTAGCAATCTTTATTCCTGAGGCTGAAACCCAAATTCATACCGATGCAAGTAAAGATGGCCTTGGGGGTGTACTTCTGCAAAAACAACCCAATGATAACTGGAAACCAGTAGGATATATGAGCAGGCAGACAAGTGCCTCTGAGAGCAGGTACCATAGTTTTGAACTTGAAACGCTGGCTGTGCACGAATGTGTAAAGAAATTTAGGAGTTTTCTTTATGGAAGACATTTTTCTGTTGTAACTGATTGTAATGCAATGCGTCTTACATGGACTAAAAAGGATCGCCCCGTGTCTCGCGGTGGTGGTTGAACCTGCAAGAATATGACTTTATAGTTGAACACAGACCCGGAACTCAAATGCGTCACGCGGATGCACTTAGCAGGAATCGGGTGGTTATAAACGTTGTAAGATTTGATGACTGGGTGGCCAGTGTCCAATATCAAGATGAAGACCTTCGGCTCATTAAGCAACAGCTGCAAGATGGATTGGCGGATAGTTGCTATGTGCTGGTTGACGATAAAGTTTGTCGAAAGATCAATGGTGAAGCGAAAATTGTTACCCCAAAAGATGTTAGATGGCGAATAGTTAAGATGTTTCATGATGACAATGGACATCCTGGCTTTGAACGTACCATTGGAGCCATTTCAGCAACTTATTGGTGTTGCAATATGAGATCATTTGTTAAGAAGTTTGTTGGTAATTGTTTCTCTTGTTTGTCAAGTAAAAAGCCAACTGGAAAGCGGCGGTCGAAGTTACATCCTATAGACATAATTGGTGGAGTTTTTCATACCTTACACTTAGACCACCTCGGACCGTTGTAAGTCTGAAATGGGAAATGCTTGTATTTGGGCTATAATAGATGAGTTCACAAAATTTTTGTGGATTGAAGCTGTACCAGATACTAGTTCTCGTTATGTTTGTGAAAAGTTGGAACAATTAACAAAATTAGTGCATTCTCCAGTGCGAGTGATTACTGATAGGGGAAAGGGCTTTGATTGCAAAGGGTTAAAACAGTTTTGTGCGAAATTCCATATTAAACATGTGAAGAACTCGATCGCTTCGCCTAGAGGCAATGGACAAGTAGAGCGTGTCAATCGCACCATTTTGTAAGAGCTGTCCGCTAGCGTTGAAGGAAATCATGAACGATGGGACCAATATATAGTTAAGGTCCAAAAGGGAATCAATGCGACAAAAAATGCGACTGTGGGTGCGTCTCCAGGAGAATTGTTGTATGGACTGAGACCACGTATAGAGAATGAAGTACGGTTGTGTACCGTGGAATAAAAAAATGTTATGGCTCTGAGAGAAAAAGCAAATGCAAGGTGTGCCGACGCTGCAGTAAGAATGAAGAAACGGTATGATAAAAACCGAGCTAGTCCTCAGAAATTTCATGTAAATGATTTGGTATTGGTAGAAAAGTCTGTCTTGGTCCATAACTTTGAAAATTCAAATGGGAACCCCTAAATTTTGTTGCATATTTAGATTCTACTCATCAAAATATGAATAATTTATTTAAAAATTTTTTTATTTTGGCAACAGGTGGCGCTGTAATCCCAAAAAGCCGATTTTTTGCATTTCCGCAGTCTCTGGCATATTTACAGGTGCAAATAACAGTTTTTCATATTTTTTACTAACTAATTATGAAAAAGCTTTGCTAATGTGTACTTTCATGAGAAAAAATTTTACGTTACAATGAAAATCACAAATACCTAAGGTGTTTTCGACAAACGTTTTTTTTTTCTAACGTTGTCGTGGTAACAATAATTTTTTGCCTTAAATGTTGTTAGAATTTGTATTCCATTCTAACAATTTTCCAAGAATCTACTGAGGAAGATGGTTTTACTTCAAAACATGTCAAGTCACGGTGCATTAAAAAAATCTGCCGACGAGAATTTCACTTTGTAATTCACTATTAAATTTCGGTGGTTATCTTTCTTTTAGCGTATAGTAATGAATGATAAAATATGGATATCTCGTCCACTCAGGCCATAAAGTAAGAATAATTTAAACGAATAAAATCTTAAATTGTGAAATAAGAATTATTTATTTGAACAGTTGATTTTCAACAATTACATACTATTTAAATAGACTTACGAAGCAAAGATGTGTAGCAAGTTATTTTCTGCTAAAATTAAATATTAAATTAGTACGATTTAAATATTATTTTGCCATATACAGAGCAGATTACAATTTAGAATGTTTTATTGATCATTTTTATTAGTTAAAAAAGCAAACATTAATTACATATGCTTAAAATAAATATTCAGATAAAGATTAAAAAGATTAAGCAATATCTAAATAAGTAGACGTTAAGGTTCAAAAACGATCTAAAAATTTCAGAAAAAAATTGTCACGTACAACGCAAGAAAAAAAATTTGTTTGTCGAAAACACCTTAGGGAGAGAATTTCCGTTTCTCATTGTAGTGTAAAATATTTTCTCATGAAAGTACACATTATCAAAGCTTTTTCATTATTATTTAGTAAAAAATATGAAAAACTGTTATTTGCACCTGTAAATATGCCAGAGACTGCGGAAAATGAAAAAAATCGGTTTTTGCGATTATAGCGCCACCTGTTGCGAAAATAAAAAAATGTTTTAAATAAATTATTCATATTTTGATGCGTAGAATCTAAATATGCAATAAAATTTAGGGATTCCTATTTGAACTTTTAAAGTTGCTTCCCTTTACCCCCTACAAGGAGTGGTCAGGGGGGGTTCTATCTTGACGTCGTTCGATAGAGCACATCGACATTAGTAAGATCATCCATTGTCTTGTTAAAAATGTTTAATCCCCGGCATTTTAAAAGAGGTGTACGGGTGGTCTGGACCACCCTGTATAGACGTGTGAGGTGTAAAGGTACAGTATGTATGTCATACCAATGTAATATAAGTTTTGTGTTTCATAATCAGGTGTGATAATGTAAGCATAGTGCTATCAAAGTCAAGGCCTACATTATGTGAGAAAGCACTTTGTCACCTATGAGATGGCGTTAGTCGCCTTTATGAGGTGTTTATCACCTATGAGATGGCGTTTGTTGCCTATATAAGGTGTTTGTCACCTATGAGATGGCGTTTGTCGCCTATGTAAGATGTTTGCTACCTATGAGTTGGCGTTTGTCGCCTATATAAGGTGTTTCTCACATATGAGATGGCGTTTGTCGCTTATGTAAGGTGTTTGTCACCTATGAAATGGCATTTGTCGCCTATGAGCTGGAGTTTGTCGTCTATACACCGTGACCCATTAAGACATAGTCAGACTTTGCCAGTGGTTAGATAACCATTAAAGAAAGAAAATTTCTATATACCATTTTTCTCGCATTTCTATACTTTTGGAGAAAAACTGCATTGAAGTTCAGCCTAATGTTTTCAAATTTAACAGTATGAATGCACATGACACACATTTTAAAAAGTTCAAGCAGATATATGATACTACATGTTTCTTAGAATGTGCAAGGATAGCGTAATAAAGTAATAAACCCGTCTTTATTTTGGCCAAGTGTTTCGTAGAATAACAACAGATAAACAGAATTAAATAAACAAAGCATGTTGAGAACGACCTCTCGATGGAGATTGTTTCAAAAATGGTATTTTTGTTTTGTTTTGTTTCTGATTACTAAGACAATTTCAAATTCTTTTAATAGGCACATTGACCCCTATCTGTAATACAATACTGCAGGTTTGTGAATAAAAACTCATAGTACACGTGATAGTGACACATATTCTCAGGTCAAGTTCGATGAAATACACAATACTATTTGGTTTCTCAAATAATAACAAATTGCAAACCCCTTACACTGCAGCTTTTAGTAATAAAACGTAACAGTACTTGTACTTGACCTGTAAACAAATCCATTAGTCATTCAGGGTCGTTGAATCAAAACATCAAAAAGAATAATAAGGTTTTCTAGAATTCTAATAAAAAAAACCTATTGATGGATAGATCAAATTAGCTAAACATGTCTTTACTTAATTAAAATTAATATCTGTTTATTAATGCATAACAAACCGAATTTAATATCATTAAATGGGTCAGTATTAAATGATGTCATTTCTGTCTGCGTTTGCTATTAAAATACAGGGGAATCCCCCGGATTAATAGATGGTTTTGATTAACAACACCAAAATGGAATTTGCGTCGTTTGCATCCTTGTTGTGCTTATTTAAACAGATGTCACATTTTTACTGATGGTGTCAATTTCTAAAGATCTTGCATTTATTTCTATTCGACTTAACAACACTGACCTGCATCAATTATACGTACTTTTCTGAAAACGTCGAGCAAAATTTTTGAAATTTTCAAGTTCATTTAATCAAAAAATGTCACTAAGGTTTTATGCTTCTAATGACCAAAGAAGTTTATCCTCAAAGTCCGATCATTAGGTACTGAATCACCGTGTATAAGGTGTTTGTCACCTATGGGTTGGCGTTTGTCGCCTATATAAGGTGTTTGTGACCTGTGAGATGGCGTTTGTCGCCTATAGAAGGTGTTCGTCACCTATGAGTTGGCGTTTGTCGCCTATGTAAGGTGTTTGTCACCTATGACAATGGTGTTTGTCACTTATGAGTTGGCGTTTGTCGCCTAAATAAGGTGTTTCTCACCTATGAGTTGGCGTTTGTCGCTTATACAAGGTGTTTGTTTATATAGATTTATGACAATGGTGTTTGTCACCTAAGAGACGACGTGTTTGTCACCTACAAAATGTGTTTGTCACCTTTGACAATGGTGTTTACTTATGAGACCATGTTAGTCGCCTACACAAGGTGTTTGTGATTAAATGGGTCTCAGAATGTCTCTTATTTAGTGCGAATATTTCTTTGTATATTATCCTGTAGGCACAAGTTGCCTGACTTTGACACATTGAAGGTATGTATATGTTGCCTCGGTAGATATCCAGTATTATAAGAGAAGAGAATATTGGTTAAATGTTCTGAGTTTAGAACTCATTATCTTTCTCTTATGACGTGATTAGTTCACATTTTATGTTCTGAGTTCAGTACTCGTTAACTTTCTCTTACGACGTGATTAGTTTACATTCTTTAAGGTAACAGTTATAATCTTTAGCAATAGTGATTGTCAACTGTACCTAGTACCAGACACCAGAGAAGAACGCGTGCGAGGGCGCACCCGACGTCAGGATGACCGAATGTTATCGAGAAGCCGATTATTTGTCTGGACGCATAATATCAGAGATGATTACGTGTGATAATCTGTTTGATGATTATTATTAAGTTGATTAGTTACGATCTAATTCTTTTTAAGCTTGTTGAAATGTATTCCATAAAACTGGTGCTATTAGCACAATATTTTATATTTGTAATTTACGAGTTACTGGAATCATTAGTTTTATGGCTTTGTTCTAAATGTTGTAGTTAGGTCAGTGAATGACGTCATCAGAAACATGTATCGATGACAAGGGAAAAGGATTTATATATTGAGGCTGGATGTTGTAAAAGTGTAGCAATATTAGTATTAGTCAGTAATTAGCAATTAAGCAGTGCGGATGTATGGATACAAGAGAATAAATTCGTTTGTCCAATGCATTTTTAATTTACTGGCTAACAATACATACATATTTCTTAAATACTACTGTGACCAAAGGGGCGAAGTTCAGTATAGTCAACATAGTAGTTGACGGACTGATCTACCACTTAACCCCAACTCAAGAAAAAAGACATTATTATTGACTGTCCATCAAGAAGGAAGATGTAATTTAAGATTAGGTAAAGATAATAGTTTAAAGATGTCTGGTAGAGAATTATGTAATTTTGCCATATTATATTTAAAACATCTTTGAAATATTTGCGAGTTGTGCAATGGAAACACTAATAAATGCTATTTCTTAAATTGCGATTGTGAATTTTAGATGAAAATTGTATTTTATTGTAGAGGTAAGGAGGAGTTTTAGTAATAATTATTTTATGATAAAGACATGCAGCATGTAAAATTCTACTAAATATGCATATTGAGCCACTGAACCTAACTGATCTTAGAAGAAACAGATTCATATTTCCTGATTCCAAAAATCAAACTTAAACAACTATTTTGTATTCTTTGTATTCTCTTAATCTCTACATGGTCTATGCAAAGTCCATATACAGAGTCACAATAATTAAATTGGGATAAAATTAAAGATTCACACAACAACATTTTATGCTTTGACTTAATAATGTTCTCTGATATAGATTATTCTGAGATTCATAAAAGCTTTTTTTGTGACATTAGATATGTGTTCTTTAAATCTTAGTTTTGAGTCAATTAGTAGACCAAAGTTTTTGCCGGTATCAGTAAACTGAATATTTATATTTCTAACTTTAATATTAAGAGTATTCTTAAGACTATTTCTGACTTTGTCATTCCCAAACAACATTACAACAGTTTTACTGGCATTGGTACTCAAGCTAAGCGATTCTGAGTATTGAACGAGAGAATCCAAATCATCATTTATTAACTGTACAGCTAACCCCGCATCTTCAGCAGCAAAAGAGTAATGTAACTGAGTAGTGAGTATCATCAGCATATAGATTATAATTACAATAATTTAGAGAGCTACCAAAGTTTGAAACGAAGGCTTTTTCCCTCACGAAAATACAACAATAAAACTTTAAAATATCAAAATATTAATACTTACGTTACAATAATGCTCAAAATTGCCTCAGCTTGAGATCTTGCTCTTATTACAAATTTAATTTCAGGTCGTAGGTATTGGTTCTACAGTTGTCTAATTATTAAAAGGATAGATAAAGGTTTCAAAACACAATAAAATACATTAACTGGGCGCCATCTGATTATGAAAGATAGGAATAATTAAGATAGAGATCTCAGACCATTAACCAGAAAATGAGGTCAAATCCAATAAATTTTGTTCAACTAGTTAATTTTATTCAATAGTATCAAAGTTAGGCTGAATGTAAATAAAGACTTTCATAATTATATGGGTCAATATTATTCGTATTAGTTAAATTAAAAATATGTTTATCCATTAACCAAAAAAATGTTTTAAAAAAAGTAACAACTTGTCAAAAATTCATAGAAATAATGTTCAATACCTTAAGTAAGAGCTCATAACTGAAAAAAATTTACATACGATAAAAAATATTCAATCAACATATGAATAAAAAACATACATAACATTACAAAGTTCAACAAAAAGGAATTCATATTTTTACGATACCTTGTTTTAATTTGGTAATTCACAAACAAAATCGGCACAAAATTACGCAATAATGACTTTTACACACACACACACACACACACACAAACACAGATGCTGCTGGACGATACAAACTGGAATAATTTTGGAAGTATTCTGCAATCCTACTATCTTAAGCTTACGATAAATTTAAAATCCACAATACTGTATTAAAAATGAAATGTTCATTATTAAGATTCACTCATTAAGGTGACTAATATAACCATATAACTTACATAAGGTTAATCTTTAGATTATTAATTAAATCCGAACTAAATTTGTAAAACACTAGAACGTTATTAAAGGTTTTAACTTAATTTCGATAATTGTTCGTAGATTAATCTTCACTTTTACCGGAATTTCTTTATTAATTGAAAATTTGGTCACTTAAATCAAAAAATGTACTTATTAATTATTATTATTATCGGTATGGGGTACGAGACTTATTTTTATCGGTAAACGATACGGAAATAGACGATACTTTTCGATAGGAAAATGGATTTCCCACAACTATAAAACACAGGAATCTGGAAAACTATATCTGGCAATACTTGGCACTAACCACAAATTCTTAATTAACGGTACGGGATCCGAACCCGGCCAAAAGAGTGTCGCCCTTTCTCTCTACTATTACTGAAAACTGAAAATCAACTGTACTGAAGTGAACGGTAACGAAGTCTGTCTCCAACTTGACTTCTGCTCTGTAGCTCGACTGTAGCTTGACTGTCGACTTACTAAAAACTCAGGGTTATTTTACAGTAGACGGGATACTAAGGGGGTACACTTTTACATGGACCAATAAGAATTAATGTTTTTCACACAAAGAGA
This sequence comes from Agrypnus murinus, assembly GCA_929113105.1. Lineage (NCBI taxonomy): Eukaryota > Metazoa > Arthropoda > Insecta > Coleoptera > Elateridae > Agrypnus > Agrypnus murinus. Next base: position 64,215,897 of record OV816026.1, read on the forward strand.
ATTCAGAACGCAATATTTTTTATAGCGAAATTTGCAGACGGGATATATTTTAAAACGCAAATGTATTTATTTAAGATGTACCATTTAACACGTACAGGAAATCGTTCATCAACACAAGATAGGTTTTTATAATATTTTCGTAGAATAAAAGCTGAAACGTATATGAGGAAATTTAAGAACATGATTTCACACTGGCCAAAATCGCCAGCCTTTTAAATTTTTAGGAGCGAAATCATTCGACAATGCAAACACGTGTGTAAACAATACCCTTATTTACGACAGAGACTATAATTTATTGTAGTAGACTGCTCCACTAGTCTGAGAGGGTTTTGAAAGATAACCTTTAATATATTTTTATGGGGTTTATTTATATAAAATGCCGACGGTAATTTTAAGTTACAAGAAGAAGGCAAATTTGTAGGACAGTATTTAAGATTTTTAGTAACTATGCACACAAAATTACATTATTTCGAAACTAATAAAAACGTAACGTTACAAGTTACAAGTATATATTGTATACAGGAGTGGCCCAAGAATTGAACCTTGTGGCACATCTGCTTTGACTGGCAACAAAGTTGACATTTGTTCATTCAAAATGACTTTTTGGTACCTGTTACCTAGATAACTCTGTATAAGTGTTATAGCTTCAACATCTAGACCAACAATATGCAGTACTTCTAGAAGGATGTCGTGATTTATTGTATTAAAAGCCTTTGAGTAATCAAGCATTACCAAAGCTGTCATTTTGTTTGCATCAGTGGCAGATAAGATATCATCAATAATGTTAAGTAACGCCGTTGTACAGTATATCCTGCTCTGAAGCCAGATGGGCTTTTGGCAGAATATGATACTGTGAAAGATGTCTGGTAAGTTGCTTGATTTTTTCAAATAGGTCGCAGATCTTTAAGTACTTGTGGCTGGTTAACTTTTGGAAGAGAAATGATATTAACACACTTCCAAATATCTGGGCATACACTATTATTTATGCAAAAATTTATTATATGCGTTAGAATTTCTAACATCCTAATCCTAATCCCATCACACCCAACGGCTTTAGTTTTAATTTTTCTAATAATTTTTAAAATTTCAGATTCCGTAATCCCGTAATCTCTGTAAAATTTAATTTACTGTTAAAATTCATCAAATAGTTATTAGAGTAATAACGTAGTAAATTTTGATCGACATTTTCTAGGGTATTACCAGCACTAAGAAAATGTAAGATTATTGCATTGACATCCTGCAAATGTAATGGGATTGCAGATATCTTCGACCTTTGATATATATTAAGATTTTTTAGTTCCTTTCAAACAGTTTTAGAAGAACTAGTACGAATCTTATATTCTAAATATGCCTTTTTCTCTTGTTTAATAGCAAAATTAGTATAATTACGCGTTGACTTGTAAGACTCCCAATGTACTGTATTTCGAGTTCGTTTAAATCGCTTTAGTGCTTGATCTCTAAGTGATATCATAAGTTCTATATTGTCTGTCAGCCACGGCGTATGTCGTTTAGAAATTTTCACTGTTTTTACAGTAGAGTGTCTATTGAATAAGCTAATTAGATAATCATTAAATATTTGGATTTTTTCATTAATTTCAGTAAATTCAAGAACAGTATGCCAAGAAATTGATTCTAAGTCAAATTGAACATCTTTATATATGAAGTCACTAAAGTCACGATACGTATACAAAATAGGTTGTTTAATAATTGTATCCCCTACAGGATAATCATAAAACAAGCGAATGATCTGATAAATGATGCATATCGACAACGCCGCTGTCGACTATATCTTTATCATTATGTATTATAATGAAATCAATCAAGGTATCAGAGTCTTTGGTAACACGCGTTGGCTCTGTAATTATTTGTTTGAAACCAAAAGCGTCAAGCATTGAATAAAATTGTATACAGTAATTTTAATGAACTTTAAAAAGGTCAAGATTAAAAACTCCAATGCAAAGAATTTCATCTGAAATAGGCATCAGGAGCGTAGAAGACGAATTTTCAAATGCATTGAGAAATTCTACATAATGAAATTCTTGCCTTCTGTATATGGTTCCAATAATTAAAGTAACTTTATGTATTTTAATTTTAACACATCACATCAACATTCATAATAGAAACCGGAATATTATTTTTAATATACATACTAGGGTGGTCTTTATTTTTAGATTTTTAATTTTCAAAATACGTACCCTCCAAATTTTTTACATTACATAAAAGGAAGTTACCCTAAAAATTTCAAGTTGATCAGATCATGCTAACCCGGCCCGCATTAAGGTCAAAGTTCAGCTATTTTAGACTGTTTTTCACAAAACGCCTATTTGCAGCAAAACGATTGCATCTACGAAAAGAAGCTATTCTTTGTTTTTTGTAGGAAATTTAATCTACTATAAATTTGGTTCTTACATAATTTTCGAGAAATAAACTGTTTTTAAGTTATGGAAGTTAAATCAGATGCAGTAGTTTACGGGCATATTGAAAAATTTTATGTTACTCATTTGTGGTGCTTTTCTTCAATACTCCTGACTACTAGCGTACTTCTAATGCTTTTCTAATACTTCTTACTGAAAATTATTATTAATATATAATAATAATTGCTACTACCCATTACTTGGCGAACCAGGCCCTAGTAGCTATGAAGCTTGTGCTGGGGGAAGAGGTGATTATTACTATTACTCTGGACCAACGTGCGGCTGCAGCCGACTTAACAGATGCTATGGAAACTTAGACACCGCAAAAACTCCTTGCAGAATGCCTCAAAAATATGGTGGCGATAAGCCAAGAATAAGATTTTTCTCTCTATATTTTGCTCTAGAACACAAGCAACATTTAGTCTTCCTGTGTTTAAAAACTTCAACTTTGCCTGTTAATTCCTAATCGCTGAGAGTATCATAGACTGCTGGTGATACTTCTTGCCCTGTCGTTGACAGTTCTGGAATCGCAATTAATTAATCGACACTAATTAAGCCAATCTATGCTCGTACTTTAGATTTTCCAATTAAAGCTGGAAGTAGTTTTGAGTTTCAGTGAATGACTGCAAATTGTAAATATAACTATTTCTAAAAATGGCAATTTTATTTTGTTAGCTGTCTGTATGCTATAAAATTGTCTGTATTCCCTGATGGAAGATCTGTTTATGACATAGTCATTTGGGTCTATTGATACGGCTTCTACATTTGCTGACAATATGTGACAGGCATTCTAGTCACTTAATTTACATCTATCTAGCGCTGATAAAATTCGTGCAGTCAAAATTTGTTTCTCTCTCACAACTCTCTTCATTATCTGACGCTTTTAAAGTTAAGGATCGAAAACCTCGTCTAAAAACATTTACTTGCCTATTGAAAACATTACGTGAATTTCACTTTTTAATCTTACCTACATCAGTGGATTCAGTTTCTTCTCTTCTTGAAGGTTCTGGTACGTCTAAATGCATCTGCCTGTCTGCTCTTTTAGCTTCATTCATTTTCATTTTATTTCCTTTTTTCTGTATTCTAACCTCTTTTCATGGGCAGTAGGATCGTATCTTTGTCTTCTAAGATCTTCATCATTTCTAGTGCATTAGCACGTGTGATATCAAATAAACCATCTTGTTCTTCAAAAAAATTTTCTCTTTGCCTGCAGAAATCACTTTCTTTGTTCTACTTCTTATCCAATTGCTGCCAGGGTGCAAACAATTTTTTCAACTTTTTGTCGCAGTTTAAATAATCGTGTTGGAGAATTCGTGCCTGTTTTCAAATCACTGATCTACCACAAACGCAGCACTTCCATTCAAACAAACTAAACGGGCAGGGACAGAAATATTCTTATAATCCAAAATAGGTATTACTGAAAAAGAAACTAGAATGTATTTCTTATCAGTTATTTCTGGTCCACGTGAAAACTGAAAACACTAGTCTTATTCCAGTTTTCATAAACGTGAGTGAGAATTACCTGCTTTGATTTTTTGATTTAATTTTGATTAATTTATATATATGCAAGAATTGAGAAAGTAATAAGTACTTAGAAAGAAGAAAAAGAAAAGCAATTCGAGAAAACCCAATTGCATTGTGTAGCCGTTATTACACAACAAACAGACCACTGTAAAATAAATACTTGACGGCTGATGATAATGTACAATGGTTAATGGAATAATCAGCATATAGAAAGAATCTTTGTGGATAAATTGAGTATTCCAATAAGTGAGTTTCGCGTATTTTAAAGACAACTCAGAGTCTTCAAAACCAATACAGCACTCTTTCACACAAATATGGCTGGCTTAATATTTTATATCTGTGATGATGAATTACAATTATTAATTATTGATGACATTACCTTATGACCCATATGTAACAGTATTACTAGTGTAAGGACTAGAGTGCTCTTCTCTCACCCAAGCGGTCCGGTTCGACTCCCGGTAATGGCAGACCTAGTTAAGGTTTTCTGCAGTTTTCCTTAGCTGTAACACAAATGTGGGATTTATGCTATACAATCTGTTAAGTCGGTTGCAGTAGCACGTTGGTCCAGAGTAAGTAGTAAGTAACAGCACAAGCTTCATAGGTTCTAGGGCCTGGTTCGCTAGGTAATGGGTAGCAGCAATTATTATTATTATTAATAATAATTTTCAGTAAGAAGTATTAGAAAGGCATTAGAACTATGCTAGTAGTCAGAAGTATTAAAGAAAAGCATCACAATTTACAATATGTAACTGCACGACCTGTAAACTCCTGCATCCGATTTTCCTTTCATAACTCAAAAACAGATCATTTCTCAGAAATTATGTAAGGACCAAATTTATAGTACCTTAAATTTCTAACAAAAAAGGAAGAATATCTTTTTTTCGTAGCTGCAATCGTTTTGTTGCAAATAGGCGTTTTGTGAAAAACAGTCTAAAATAGCTGAACTTTGACCGGGTTAGCATGATCTGATCAACTTGAAATTTTTAGGGTAACTTCCTTTTATATAATGTAAAAAAATTGGAGAGTACGTATTTTGAAATTTTAATTTTTTTTCTTACCCATACAAATAAGGACCACCCTAATACATACCTACCTCCACCCCATGTATCTGTAATTCTATCTAATCTAATAAAGGCATAATCTGGAATTTGTACTGCATCATTTGAAATTGCATCAGAGAGCCAAGGTTCAGTTATCCCAACCACATCATCATGGATAGACAAGACGTAATCTTTTATTTCAGTAAACTTCTCTAGAAGTGAACAGATATTTAAATGTGAAATTTTAATATTCGAAAACATTGGTAATGATTAAAAAGAGAACAACAAAATGCTTACTATTAAGTAATACATTATAAATAAACCTAAACTTCAAATCTGAATTATTTCTAGAAACGATTAAAAATGGAATAGTTAAAGTATACATAAAGCATTTATAATAAAAAAGAATTATTGATACAATTTTCAAACAAATATTCCACGCAGGAGAAACCTGCATAGCCAATGAATCTATAATAAAATAAAATATCGACATCGATACAATTAATGGAAACATACAAATTTATATTGTAACGATTATCAAAAAAGTTACCAACAAAAGTTTACATTGCTAAATGATCTAAATTTTCTTGCAGTAAACAACTTAAAATGCCATACAAAATAATCAAAAATATCAATAACAAAAAATATTCCATCAGAAGATAAGTAAACAGAATTTTCATGTAGTATAATAAGACAGAACACTCAAAAACAAAAGATCACTAATAGATTTATGATTACGCAAGGCGTAAATAGTAACTTACATAATTCATTATAAGAACAGTTCATAAAATAAATTAATAGTTTTATCATACAGACAGAATTAAGTTAAATGCAAGACACGTAAATATAAAAATTTAAACAATGAAATGCATGATAGGTATTAAAATTATCGTACATCGTAGCACATATTCTATCAAAAGAGAGTTTCGACCTGTGAAAATAAAGTGTAAACAAAACACCTGCTTTCTAAGGAACATCATTGAAATCTTCATCACTCTTTATTTCAAACACTCTGGCTTTATCTTCTTTTCTCATAAAAATATTTTCTTTTCTACACCACAAATACTTTATATTATTTTTTATTTTAAAGGTTTTAGCTTTAGCAAACAAAATTCTATTAATTTGAGTGAGAGATTCATTTATAAAAATTGCTGCATCACTCCTACCTAATCTGGCAATACCTTCCATAAGATCACCAACAATAAGCTTTGATGATGAGCTTTGATTTTTACGTGCTAAATTGTTTAGCAACGACTGCAACGACTTTATAAAATATTCATTAATCATTATCATAGATACCTTGCTGACATTATAGAGTGCAATAAAAATTTTATAACCTAGTTCAATAAACGTTACGTTAGTTTTTACACGAAAATTGAATAAATTACTTCAATACTAATAGGACTATTGTTTGAAAATGTATTTATTTCATTTGAACATAAACGTTAAATTAATTTATCATAAACGTAAAAATTCTTACTCATTTCTTCCCCAATTTTAACAATATTTGGAAGCAATTTTCGAAAGATTTTCGTTTGATACAGTCACTTTTGCATTCTCAAATGGTTTCTCGAAGGAAACTCTCGATTTTTGAATGCAAAAGCGATACTTCAAAACCTAGAATCAAAAATTAAGAAATGATGGACAACATTATGTATTTGTTTTTTGCCTACCTTTTTTACTATCTCGATATAGTACTTCTAATTAAACAAACAGATTTGAGTAAACATTATGAAGTCAATAATATTCACTTTATTTTGATAAACACAGTTTAAATAATTACATTAATTACAATTAATCAAAAGACGCAACTTATTTACTGCAAAAAATTACAGCGAATGTAAACAGTACGTCATTTCGATCCATTTAGCGGGCTGGCATCTCGGATAACAACTGGGATGTCATTCAGGTTAGATAGTCCGGGATAGGTTTAACAGTACCAAAAGCCGAACTTTCCTCACATATTAGAATGGAATTTTTAGATAAGTCACTGAACTACAGCATATTGCCGCCATATATAATATCTTTCTATATTTTTTATCACTTCTTTGTGTATCAATTGCAATTCATTGACTTGATTCAATGACATTGTCAAAGCGCGACATTTGCATTTTTTTACGACCTACTTTTTGTTTTCCTGACAATCGGTAAAACCACGAAAAAAAGGACGTTTGTATTAGATTGTACGTAAAATAATTTAGGGTTAGAACATTTGGCCGTAAAATTGATCTTTTTATCAAAAGAGTGGATTTACATTTGTTTCTTTGATTGTGGCCTTGGCCTGAAATAATTTTTTTGGACACTTGTTGAAGAGGCTGTTTAAGATTTACAGGTATTATCTACATTTTGGTATTTTATCAAATAATATTAAATAAAAAAGTACTTACTACATTAATTAAAACTGTATTTTAATTAGCTCCTCATCATTTAATTTACGTTTGTTGAGCATTATAACTTCTACCTGTCATGCGATCGCCGGTAAAGTACATGCCGTATGATTAAGTTAGAAATAAATTGTATTTTAGGTTTTTTATAACTTTATAATTATAAATTTTTGAAAGTAAATGCAAACCTACTTACTAAAGACACACCCAAAAAAGAAAAATTATGACAGCATTATAATATATTCATTTTGACTTACCTGTTGGTGAAATACGCTTGTCAAAGGTTACTATACGAAAGAAAACAAACTAAACGGAAAGAATAACGTGTTGTATATCTTTCAACATAAATACTAAATTATCCTTTAAATCTGATTACAGCCCAATAAAAAATAATGTATGACACAGGGACGAAAACATTTTCTTTCGGACTCACGCACTCGTCCGAAAAATTAGAGTTTTCGCCCTTGTGTCATAAATAACTACTAGGGAAACCTAGTCAAGACATGACGTCAAAAGCATTGAAGGATTTCCCTATATACAACATTCGATGTGTGATTACAATCCTTTGCATTTGCACGAGTGATTATTTAAATAAACGCAACCAAACATAACCAGTTGAAAATTCGAAGCCTAGCGCTCCTCTCTCCCAGCTTACCCTCCTCTCTCCGACGTACATTCCTCTCTGACTTACCCCTCCCCGACGGTTTGTTCTACATAAATACATACATACGGAAATTATACCTTACGAAATGATAAGAATAAAATCAAAAATCGACCTTGTTTAAAACATTCTTGAAAACGTCTATTAGTACATATTTCAAGGACATGACATAAACATAGTGTTGGCAAATTTCCTGCCTTTTATACAAACAATATGAAACTACTCTGAATAAGCAATTGCCATCAGCTAATATTTGTATAATTCGTCTGTTCATAATTTTCAACTATGCAGATTTTGTCTACGCTTATTAATGATGGAAGTGGACGGCTGCATCACCCTTTATATTTATAAGCGAAGAGTACTTACGAAACTCACCACCGTGGAAGGTGAGAGGGCGCCCCTAGTGAATATCCGATTCGCCCGTCTCAAATTAAACATTTTAGAATTTCTCAAATTTAAAATATATACATTAAAAAATATAAAAATTAAGTAGTGTTGACTAATCTACACAGCGAAAGCTTTAATTTAAAAAAAGAAACGCGTAAATCGGGCTGGTGGATCTCTCAAACGAACTGGAACAAAAATAAGCCTTGTTTTAAATATATAGATTTCACGGTTTTGATAAACGTTTTTTTATGGTCTTCGATAACGCCTTTTCAGGGTATCTATTTGTATTTTATATGATAACAAAGTTATAGAAACAAGATTGTATCTTCAGCGCGAAATGTTTTAAGCGCGTTCGAATGACTTTCTTGGCTCACTTGGCGGCATTAAGAAAAATTACATTCTTAGCTTTTATAGGTCTTTTTAGAAAATTGAAAAACAGGTAGTGTATACAACACTACTGTACAAAACTACTGTGTTTTTAACGTATTATTACGTGCTATTTGTACACAATTTCTATGACTATTAGTAGTAAAAACTTACTTTTTAAGACTTACTTTATGTAACACTAATAGTTCCCCTAATTAGATTTACTTCTTCGATTTAAGTCGTATGTATTATTTTATGAATTATATAATTATTCATGAAATTACGCCACGTCCCCGAAATGTAAATCTCGACCAAAAGTACTTTTCCATATATCATACCTACTTGTGCTTGCCATATTAGGGAACTGTACTCGTGTTTCCCTTTACCCTTACAAGTACTTGTATGACACTGAAGATTTTGAGAAGAATTTTCTATAAACCCCTGTTCCACGTTATACATGGTACATGTAAGTATAACTATACTCCAGTAGCACAAGATATTGACCCAATATTGGTGCTATATGGGTAACATATTATATCCAGGCCCAATATTTGAAAGATTCAACCAAGATTGGTATTACATCGGTTAAAGACTGGCACCTAACATATGTAGCCAATATTGCTCCTCTAAAGGATATATTTAAATAATAAGTTTAAAAAATATGTTTTTCTCTATATTGGCCTATAGTGGGCTTATATCACAGCCCACTATAGGACTAATTCATTAGTAGATATTTAATGTTATATATCTAATTAATATTAATCTTATATTGGTTCAAGATTGACGCCCAATATACGTAACCAATATTTCTTCCACATAAGTCCCATATACAAATTATTCATATTGTATTATTCTGTACTGGTCTTAGATTGAACATATAATGCAGTTAATATTTCATCTTTATAGTTCCGACACTGGATAAGCAGCCTTTAAACAAGGTTACTTGATTATTCAAGGAATCATAATAGCAATACATAAGCGGGTGCTTTATACACGTGAAAATGTTTTACAAATGTGTACCACGTTGAGAAAGATCAAAACTGGTTACAAGTTACCATAACTCACACGGTTTTATCAAATACTGAATACGAATAATACCTAGTAATTATTGTATACCTCGGTGTAGATTCTCATAATGATCGCATTTCAAATCTCGCCCCCAATAACGCACAAGCATCCGTGTATTGCAGGGTAGAAACGCTCGTGATTCTACCGCCACTGATACTTGATGCATCTGTTTTAGTGTTGCGATATCTGGTGCTGAACGTTTCTTGTTGAAAAATTTATATTTACTGTTTGTGTGTCAGTTAATTATATTCATTTATGCTGTAAGTATTCACTATAATATCCATATATTTTAATTACTATAACCGCCTAGTTTAGTTAGCGTTTTGTTTAAACATGAATAAAATTGTGTAAACAATATGTCTGTGATTCATTTTCAGAATGTGTAAATACGATAATAGTAGGTACATAATTATGTAATTTCAAATTTATTAAAAATAGCATTATCTCGACTTTAATACATTTTTACAAAGTTTTATTGAAGTGAATGAAATATTTCAAACTTAAGCTACTTAACAAATACTCCAAATATATATTATTGGCACAATATGTTGCCAATATATTTTTGATATATTTAATTTTATTAGTTATCTGTTTTACGTTGATACAGTTTATTTAACTTCTTAACTAGAAATCCAATAGATAAAAGTCCAATTAACAGAATTCAATGCGTTTGTATCTACAGTTTTCGCAATGACGCAAATGTATTATTGTGCTAAGTACAGACATCTAAAACGAGTTCTATATAGAAGATTGATCGATAGTTTTAAGTATAAATGGACAAAATAACAGAGTTGAATCACATTTAGCGGATAATAGTGCTTCAAATTACTTTCTCCCCTCCGACTTCATCTACAGTTGAACATTAACGATATGGACTGTCGGCTTATTATTATTATTATCGTCGTCGGTTATTAATATGATTGAGTTGAACGAACAGAAGATATACAAAGTGATTTGTAACAAATATTACCTGTTGAGGGAGACATTAATCGAAATAAACGAAAATGTAAATATCAAGCATATCACATCAATTGCACCAATACCAGTACAAGTATACTGCACCAATATTACTTTTAAACATTGGATGAATATCCTGTGAATGCATTTCGCCAATATTGTAAAAGAATATTGGACCGTTAAATGTTTCAACGTTGGACCAATATTACCATGTTAGAGACATATTCTATGCATATATTGTGCCAATACTATAAACGTCTATTGAACCAATATAATGTTCCCATGTATGGCCAATATTCAACTGTAGTACTAGAGATATATTGCTTCCGCATATTGTGTCAATCCCGTCAGTGTCTGTAATTTACAATGTTTGGCCAATATAAGGAAACAATATTTTTCCAACATGTGTGTGCTACTGGGGTATCCATTAAGGCTACCTGCTTCAGTTGTTAGGTTTACATAAATTAAAAACAAGCTTTGAAAACTAGTTGGAATAATTTTATTTGCAAAATACAAAAGTTTAATAAATAATAGGTACATTCTTTATAATTAATATTTAATATACTAAACTAACTTACAATTATTAATAGCTAGTTCTTGTAACTTCAACTTTGATAATACTTTTGCATATAGTTTAGTACAAATACGTGTTTTGGAGACATTTCGATCTAGGGCAAAATTAAATATATAGGTTAGTCTGTACAGTCTGAAGGTCATTCGCTTCACTGGGATAATTTAATAGAAATTATCTTTTTTAAATATTACAATAGAAATAATTGTAACTGTGTAATATAAAAATACTATATATAACAAGTTTTTATTGTATATTACAGCGCACAGTTTGAGACCTGCATAGACGTCTTGACTTTCGCGAGTGTATATTTAATGCTAGAGCTTAATATGATTTCTTTCCTTTAAGATAGAAATGCTAACAGTAAATCTGATTTACTTTTATTTAAATTTAAACATATTTCTAAAACTCCATTTGAAAATATTGAAAATGCAGATTTGACGCTGAACATAAGTATAACACTGTGTATTTCTTAAATCATGTTTACCTTAGCATTTCATTAGCAAAAAGGATAAGAAAATGCTTCTTGGAATCTTGCTTCCATATTGAGAATTCTATAAATGTATTTTATATTGTATTAGAACCGTGATCCCATAAGTTCTCTGACGTTTTTGACCCGAAGTAGTCCAGCCTGTGGATATGTTGGTGGTTGAGTGGTACTATTAGTACTTTGTATTGTAGCAACAATAGGCTGTGTACTATTAGCAGATGTTACTATGGATTGCTGAGCTGCTTGACTTATCTGTATTGTTGGTTGATAGGTAGATGCAGGCAAATTATTAGTGGAATAAACTAGTGGAGGCAGTTGTTGTACATTCTGAGAAGCCAATACGACATATTTCGTGTTTGCGTTATTACTAACATGAAATATTTTTTCAGCTTGTTGATTATTTTGTAGTAATTCTACCAGATTACCTTGAGGAACAATTAATGTTGGATAAGATACTATACTGGTAGAATGTCCACTCTGTTGAGATTGTAGTACTGTCTGTGCCGAAGTGGTACCTAAAGAAGGAATACCACTTGATAGCTGTATAACTTGACTATTTGTTTTATTAGTTTGACCGTCGTATTGTCCAATTGTTTGGGTCGGAATGGTACCTAAAGAAGGAACACCACCTGAGAGCTGTATAACTTGACTGTTTGTTTTATTAGTTTGACCGTCGTATTGTCTTATTGTTTGAGCCGGGGTGGTGCCTAAAGAAGGAACACCACCTGATAGCTGTATAACTTGATTATTTGTGTTATTAATTTGGCCATCATATTGTCTTATGGTTTGTACCGGAGTGGTATTTAAAGGTGTAACACCACCTGATAGCTGCATAACTTGATTATTTGTCTTATTAGTTGGACCGTCGTATTGTCTAATTGTTTGGGCCGGAGTGGTACCTGAAGAAAGAACACCACCCGATAGCTGTATAACTTGACTATTTGTATTATTAGTTTGGCCGTCATATTGTCTTATGGTTTGTGCCGGAGTGGTACCTAAAGAAGGAACACCACCTGATAGCTGTATACCTTTACTATTTGTCTTATTAGTTTGGCCGTCATACTGTCTTATTGTTTGTGCCAGAGTGGTACCTAAAGAAGGAACACCACCTGATAGCTGTATAACTTTACTATTTGTCTTATTAGTTTGGTCGTCGCATTGTCTTATTGTTTGTGCCGGAGTGGTACCTAAAGAAAGAGTACCACCTGATAGCTGTATAACTTTACTATTTGTCTTATTAGTTTGACCATCGTATTGTCTTATTGTTGTACCTACAGAAGGAACACCACTTAAAAGAGTTTTTAATGTACTATTTCTTTTATTAGATGGACCTGCAGTGGTACTTATTGAAGTACTTTTAACTAAAGGAGGGACGCTTGTTGATGTTTGGGTAATGTTAATGTTTGGATTTTTAGCTACCGCTTTAGAAGTTACTTTATTTGCACTGTTGTTATTTGCACTTGTAGTTTTTGTAGTATCTTTGGATACGGAATTTACTTTAATAATAGGCTTATTAATAGTTAAAGGTGCCGACATCACAACGTTTGGTTTGGCTATTGGCAGTGATAACTGCTTTCCATTTAATATCACAGTTTTATTCGTTTGTGGGGCATTTGTTTTGTTTTTAGAAACATTTATATTTGTTTGAAAAGTGCTTATAGAACCATATAAAATCTGTGGTAGCTTTACATCAATAACTCTCTTATCTACCCAACTTTCTATAATCCTTAATGTTGCAGATGGAGGTTTATTTTCGAATTTAGCGAATGTCTTTGAACCGAGTTCTATATCCACTGGTATTTTAAACTTGCGCAATTCAGTAACAAAATTATCTATCGTAACAATATCAGAGTCTGTAGACCAAATTCTATTTTTTGGAAGTATATCTGATCGAGGTTCTCTTGTAGATTCTACAGGAGTATGGCTGTTCTTCATAAATAGAGAATGTATCATTTCTCTCTCACCTAAAGTATTAGTTGATTTAGGCAGTGACATCGCAGGACCTGCATTTGTGAAACGCATGTTGGTGTTTATTGCTGTTGTGATTGATGTTTTATTTCTACCAGTAACTCCGTAATTAGATATGGTATTTCTTGCATTCCAAGTTTTAACAGATGGATCGCCTACATTAGACTTACTGAAATTATTACTACACTCAATTTCATCGTCACTGTCATCTAACAGGCATACAACTTCTAATTCTGAAACTTCACTAGTATTATTATTAACGTTTTGGGCTTTGCTATTATAACTTATAGTGTTATTCATTATAATAGGATCTTCATCCAAATCAGAAGACGCATCCTTTAATGTAAATAATTCTTCAAAGGCTTCAGGATACTTCTCAACTGCCTCTGGTATATATTCCACTCTAGTCAACTGAAGATTAGGCAGATTTTTAATCACATTTGTGAAACAACTTTCACTTAAATGTCTATTTAAAGATTTTATACTCTTCACTCTTATTTTACAAAATTTACATTTAAGATGAACCTTTTCATGATACTTCAATTGTTGTTCAGAATAACACAGTTTATTACACACTGAACAAAAGAAAACTGGCAAGGTCTGCTCAGCTAGCATAACATGTTTGCGATCGGCATGCTCGAATAATAATCCATGAGGATCGATCTCAGAAGATATTGATGGAGTAGCTGTGCTTGATACTAAAGATGACGATGGAAATGCTGAGGAAACTAGCGTTGATTCTAAATGCGATGGCCCCGGCAAAATCACACAATTTGTACTTACTGGCACTTCTATTGAAGCTAATTCTAAAGGTGATGAAAATATATTCTTTTGTTGTATTTTATCTTTTGGCAATTGCTTAGACAAATGTATCTGATTGAGAACATTTATTGAGTCTTTAATTTTAAATCCTCGAATTTTCTTCTCTGGAATGACTTCGTCTTCATCATCACTAACAGATCGTTTTCTTGTTGTTAGCGATTTTCGTCCAGGTTTCTTTCTAGACTTTTGAATTAGAATTTTCATTACTGGAATTGGTTGTTTTTGAACTGTTTCATCACCAGATGTATTGTGAGTCGTGTTTATTGTCGATGCATCATTTTCATTCTGACAATTGGAAACATCCTCTTCTTTATCTATGCCATGGCTGTCATTATCACTTGCAGTACTATTGCAACTGGTATCCATTGCGTTTTCTGATACAAGAGGTACATTAGAGACATTAGTTGTAACTTCATCCTTCTCTGCAGTAACGGTACCCTCATAAGTACCAGCAGTTAATGCAGCATCAGAAGATATTTTCTTTATTACTAGACTTGTTAGTCTACTTTGAATAATGTTTGCTTGTTCGACATACCAACTGTTGACTTCGGCACTGTTTAATGATATTACAGGAGAAATATCTGAGTTGAATACTTCTTCCGGAAGAATGATATTTTCATATTCTTTGTACAGTTTATGAATGGAAGCATGTTTGTTAGGATCATTTTTCTCACTAATTACAGAGTCTTTTGATTGGGAATGTATTGCAGAGGTCCCACACGAACTGTTAGAAATAAATTGTTCACTTGCTATCACTGCAGCCACTCGAAGAATTTCGTCTTGATTAACAACCGGTGGTGTATATGGCTGACCACATTGTTCCTGTAATTTATAAAAGCATACATGATGACGTTCTAGTTACAAGCAAAAATTACCTTACCTTTAATAGTTTATCATTGATGATTGCATTAATTCGATATTTATGTAATTTTATTGCAATTTCACAACAACGTTGGCATACCATCTTCGATACCAGATCGGTTTCTTTAATCTGAAATTAAAAAGAAAAGAGGAATTAATACACGCTTCCAATAGTGATGCTGTTGAAGTACAAGTTAAAATATAGCAGTCATTCACAAATTGTAACAATACTACTTAAATTTAAGTGTTATTTATGTATCTAGTACATAATGTAGGGATTTACTGGACCAGCCCAGTTACATACAAAGTTTTATGTTCGATTGCTTTGTATTTTTTCCGTTAAAGTACGTTAACAGTAATGAAAACCTAATATAGGTATTGAGATGATATGGAATCATCAGATTGAAAATTTACTTGACGATTTGAAATTTTGAAGTATTTTAGGACTACGATTAGATCGTAAAAACAAATATAATTATTTCATGCATTAAATAAAATAAATAGATAGATATGCTAGGATATTAGGTTTATCTAATCTAAAAGCTACATGTTAGGTTACAGAAAGATTTATCAATTTTAAATAGAAATTATAGGGATGAGTTTCATGCAGACATAACCTCAATTTTTACATAAAAAGTTTGAATTTAAAAATATAAAAAGGCATATCAATCAGTTAGATTGTTTTTGTAGTAATACATGTTTTATGCAACCCATGTTGCATGTTCAAGATAGTTTATCCAATTTTTTTGAGGGATTTATCTTTCTTTCTTTATATGGGGTTGTCGATAATTAACGTAAAAGAGAACTTTCTTGATCATACTAAGCTGAACCAGTTTCGGGCAAATATTTTACTGGAAATATGTAAAACGGGTCATTATTGTAATGTCTATAACAGTACATTTAACTTGCAATCTCCTGTATTTAAAAAATTGTGTTAATTTTTGTGAAGGTTTTGGCTTTGCTGATATGCTTCAATTTTTTCAAATATTGATTTTATTATAATCAACTGGCACTTAGAGGACTGTATGCTGGACAAGTTTGAGTATAGTTTGATTTAATTTATATGTGGTTATTTGTATGAAGTCTTGCAAACCATCGTTTGATCTTAAAAATGTATAAATGGATCTTTATTTTTGTTTTTCTTTTATTGTAAATATTTTTCTATGTAAACTGCATATGTATGAGTTACCTTGGGTAGCCATATAATCATTTCTTGTACAGGTATAGCTGGAGTTAATGAGTTCTCTTTGTAATTAAGTTTTAATGAGATTGTTTGACCGTTGGTCGTTTTTGTTAATTTTCTCAGTTAATGTTGATTTTAGACTATAAGTGTCTGATGTTGTTTTAATCGTTATTTTGCCAGCTACATTTCTGTCTTTTTTAGATTTAAGATTAGTGCTAATTATGAACACATGTTTTTCGTTAGTGACGTCATGATAAAACTTTGATGTGCGATTGTTTTGAAAATTTGTGTTGTTTTTCGATTGTTTTGGTAAAACATATAAAAAGGCCAGAGAAAATTAACAAATTCAGTCGATAAAACGCATTGGGAGTATCCATGCTCGACTCCAGACCAAAAATCTGCAAAATAAAGTAAGGTTAAGTTAACCATATGTTTTTTTATAAACAATCGACAATTTTAACAAAGTGTTTATGGAAGTGAATAGTTACTTGCGTATTTAAATCAAAGAAGATTTATTTTCGTTCTTCAACAACTATATGGAATTATGAACGATTTTATTAAAATAAATTAAAGAAGATTTTTATTGATTTCAATTTTAACAATTTGGTTTTCGACCTTGATTGGAATAGATATCAGCTATTTGGAAGATTCCTATATTACCGATGCGATGGTACCATAAATAATAAAGAAAGTGGATATTAACGTATAATATACAAGGTTGGTCAAAATAAAATGATTTAGTTCAATTTTTAAAATAACAAAATCATAAAGATAATTATACTGGATGGAAATAAATGATTTTCATCAAGTTACCATTGCATTCCCCATGTAAAAGCACGACGTGCCGCTCTACGAAAATAGAGAAGGCAGTACCATAACCTCAAATTCAATAAATTCTATGAATTGTTTGACAGATTGATTTCATTTATTGACAGAACTAATTTAGTACTAAATCAAAAAGAGTAGAGCGGTACAGAAAAATTTACATGTGAAAAAATTCCAAAGGGAACTTGATGAAAATCATTTATTTCCACGCTGTATAATAAATTCAGAATTTATTTTATTAATTGAGTGTTTTCAATAACAAAGTTGTAACATTTAAACAAGTTCAATTTTCTTATTCGCAAAAATAATTGATTTTTCGTTAGATGCATTTATTTAGAAATTGTAAATATTTTTCTTATCTGATAAACTTAATTGATGTCAGTTTGATCAAATGGAGACCAGTGACAACCCCCATGTCAGGTTGGTAACAAATATTTAACACATTTGAGCAAGCTCAAGGAAGATTTTCCAATTTTTTTACTTTTCTGTTTAAGTATTTTTTTAATTTTCTCTTTCGAAATAGATTTTCTATTTATCATAAATAAAAATAAAAACTGTGTTTCATTTTATCTATGTGTTTATTTGATGTTTATGCAAGCATCCATTTTTTCTTCTCTTCACACATATATAGAGTTTAGTTTGCTGTTGTCCAGTTGCAGAAGTCCAAGTGCATTGGTAGTAAGTTCTTTTCTTCCGGGTACAAGAATCAATAAGATTTTTTTTATATTTCATTTATCTCATGCTCTATCGAATTAAACCTGAGTCAGTCTATTGGGAGAAAGAAAAAAATTGTGGGGTTATATTTTTTTTATTTATTAAATAGGGTAGGGTAGGGTTTTTATTAAATATAATTTTATTTATCCAAATATCACCTCAGTATATTCCAAAGCGTGTATTTGCTATTGTTACGTTGTTTATAATTATCAAATTACTTATATCAAAGATTAGAGAGGGTTAAGATTGGAAGCTAAGCGACTAAAAAAGTTATTGATGATCATGATCAGTGTATTTGTTTGTCAATTTTTTTTAGTAACCGTTGGTAACATAACCTACATAAACTTGTTTACTAACTGTATCTTCAAAACACGGGTTTGAGTATTTTTCTTATTAGTCCACGTTACAAGACAAATGGTCTCGTACTGGATAGTAAAAAATTGCAATAATAATTTAAAAAAATCATCCATCATACGCTTATATAAATATAAATATTCAAAATGGGAAATTATTTATAAAATAAGTCAAAATTTAAACCCACATTTAAAAATGAGATGTGTGCAATTCACATGAGACACTCTAGGACAACTGTTTCGATCTCTTAGATCTCACCAGCTATAGATAGTCTCCTGTGAATTATACACACATCATACAGGCTTATACAGGGTTATGATAATGTAATGCACAAAATTCATAAAACGTACAACGATTATTATGAAACTTACGTTTATTTCGTTTTTTATTCATTTTCTCGTTTTTTTTTCTTATGTGAGCCCTACTGCAACTATTGTTCCCTAGTGTAACAAAACAAGCTTTCTCCAATAATGTAATAAAAATCTTAGCTTCCCATTAAAAAAATATGTTAATGACGTCATAACTTTGACAAATTTGACGTGTTATTTTTGTAACTTATGTCAAAAGATGCGGAATAAAAAAAAACATTTGACGTGTTTTTGCATTTTGTTCCAAAGTGATCGTTGTACGTTTTATGAATTTTGTGCATTACATTATCATAACCCTGTATACATAGCCGAAACTAACATTACTATCAAGAAATGAATGTTGCGACATCTGTAGAGTTATATACCGCATTAAGCGATGTTCTCTACTCGTACCATACAACACTAAATATGAATGGTTTGTCCTCCATTCGAAGTTTAAAAACAAAATATAATACAAAATATTTGCATTATTAAAAATTCAAAGTGGGAAATTATTTACAAAAAGCTAGAGACTATCTCTAGTTAATGAGATCTAAAAGATCGAAACAGGTGTCTTAGAGTGGCTCCTGTGAATTATACACATCTGATTTTTAAACGTGGGTTTTAATTTTGTCACACTTTGACTTATTTATCATTGTCAAAGAATTTAAATATGTAAGTATTCTTTTTTGTATTCACTCTCACTTCAATTGCTGTTCAGGGTTACTTTTCTTTTTTGTTTGCTTGAGGTAGAATTTGCTGCATGTGACTATTTATTAAGGTACGGGAAAGATATCAGGTTTTACTATTCCAACTGAGGACACCACCAATATCGTTTTAGAAATTTCTAGCAAAGTCTCATACCTTCAACTGTAAGTTGAAGCAGCTGTAGAAGTGAATAATATCTAAATTTGTTCAACAAAAGCAACAGATTTTTAAAATGGTGCTGAATTAATCCAACAGTTTGCCATAGTATAACCAAATATATTTCCTGTGATAGAGAAACAAATATGTACTTCCACTTATTTAGGGTGAGATAAGATAACAGGAGAGATTAAGTAAGATAAGAGTGCAAATTTAACGTTGATAACAATTCAGTGACGTATTCTAGGACCAACAGATTTTCATTGCTGATTTTACATTTACTTTTAATTAAAATCAGTTTGTTACGCTACTGAATCTTTCTAGCTCATTTATTGTTTATTTTATCATTTAGATTACAGCGTGGCTTTCGCGTAATTCTAGATACATTTTACATTATTTCTTGTATTTATGGTTGAACTATAGTAGTTTTAAATTTAATTTGCAGATCTGAAGATTTTTAAATGTTATTTTTTGTGCACTACGTATGTACTGCAAAGATTATTTCCTGGGAATGCAGACAAAACAGGAGGTGCCGATAAGAAATTACGATCGCAAATCGCAACCACTGATTACAGTTTTTTTGTTTACACATGCATTTCCTGGAACATTTAACTGACTGTGCCAGAATGTCTAAATAAAAAATTGCGTGCAATTTATCGAAATTCTATAATTATTAGAAAGTGCCAATATTCATACTTCACAAAGGGTATACTTTCATAAACAAACAAATCCCAACAATTCTTAAATAAGATAGTACACATCTGGAATGGCAGCAAAGCGCAAGGGTATCAAAAGAACCTAAGAACGGATCGAGATTTTATTGCTTTTTAGAGGAACTATTAGCCCCTTCAGGGTCATTCAGTAAAATAAACACGTGTTCGACGAACAAAAAGTTCGTCTCTGAATTCGTGAAGTCTGTCTGTCTGTCGGTCTGTCGCCTTTTTCCCTGTTGACTTTTTTGAATTTTTCTTTTTGGAATCTTATAGTACATCAAATTCTAAGAAACTCTTGGTTGAAAAACTTTTTTGTATCTCTTCGGGAAAGTGATCAAAATGACCACCAAAAATTTTGAAAAATTTTTGAAATGAATTGAGTTGATATCAAATCACTTATTGAAAATTTTATCGACCGAACAGAAACGTTAATACAAATATTTTTATATCGGATTTAAATTAAAAGAGGGACATGCCATAGCATGTCCCTCTTTTAATTTAAATATTATACCCATGACATAAATTATACCCATGACATATCATGGGTATAATTAATATAAAGGCTATAGATAGAACCACAGTTAGGTTCATTAATACTTAAATTAAAAATTAAGAATAATGACTTCATGCAAACATAACCTAGCTTTCTCATGCCTAATAATAATAGGTTTCATTTTTAGAAAAAGGATATAAATTAGTTAGATTGCTTGATTATGTTACTTTGGGACGGTTTCCCACTTGTTAGGAAGAAGTAACTTCAATATTAAAATTTACACATTACGATGTTTAACGTTAGATAGATTTTTCTATATTCCAGGAGACCAGCTCAGTTTCACATTGTTAATTAGCTGAAAATATATTAATTAGGTCAATCTTATTATGACTGATATAATACAATTAATCTTTGGATTTGTTTACGAGATTTCTGGTCACTTTAATTAATGAAGGTATTGAATCCTGTCGTTCGTGTTGATATGACTCTTATAGACTTTTATCCTGCTTTTCCTCACCATTGTTTTTGCGCAAGTGCTTAGAGTACTGTATGCTGGACATTTTGTGCATAAATTGATTAACGTTGACTTAATATTTAAGCTGGCACTTGTATATGCATTAATTGGTGTATTCATTGTATTGCGTACTGTAAAAATCATGTTTATATTAAATTGTAAAGATGTTTCTATGGATAAACTATTTGTATTACCTGTGTCATCTATTCATGTAATTAGCTTGTAAAGGATGAACCTTGATTTGTTGAATTTTATATGTGATTAAATCGTAATGAGTATTGTACATTGTTAAACGTTTTTCTCGAATATCTTCGTTACGATACATTTTGGACCAATGAATGTATTATACTTTATTGATCTTCGTTTCAAGGACTACAATCCTATAATAACAGAATTAGGATTAGTGATGATCCAGAACAGCTGTGCGGGATTAGTGACGTCACAAGCTTGCTCGATGTTCCGCTGTTTTGAAAAGTGTCATAGTTTTCTTTTGTTTTGGCAGAAACTATATAAGCTGGGGCAAATTGTAACAAAGTCAGTCGATAAAACGTAGAAGGCAGAACCTATGCCCGACTCCGGATAAAATATCTGTAATTAATTTGAGGTTAGATAGTTAATCATATGTTTTGACATAAATGTCATTGTATAAATAAATTTTTAAAATTAAACTAAAAGCGTTACCTGAACAATCTTCAAGGATTAAAGGAAGATTTAATTATTGTGCAATAATTATTAAAAGTGAAAGTGATTGTTAATAAATTCGGATTGAATTTATTTCTCTTCATCAATTTACGTATCGATATTATAAACAAGAAATCAGCTGACAGGTTCTGTCACAGTGTTACCAATAATAAGGATTAACTTTTAAAAAAGGAAAGTATACTGTAATATACAAGTTTGGTTATAATAAATGTTTCTTGTCAAGTTCATAAATAATAATTAACTTGTAAAGTTCATCCTCAATATAAAATTATTTGGTTTAGTTTATTAAGTTCTTTTTAGAATTTATTTGATTTAAAGTAGTAAATAAAACAACTAAATTTCTTTATATAACAAGTTTCAATTTCCAGACGCGAAAAGGGGATCATAGTTAATAACTATATGAGGTTGTGTGAACAGCATCTAATTTTTTCGGTTTGCAGAATAAAAAGATTGTTTCCTCTCAAAGTTTTTTTTATATATATAATATACATAAGTTCATAAATGACCGTCCAAAGGATTCTAAATATTCATTTCATTTCATCATTTTAACACCTCTATCAAGCTGGCGGGTACATATTGGCGGAATTAAAAAAAAGTATTTCATAATTTTTGACTATTTTATTGCTAATTTATTACCATAATTTTAATTTTTTTACTTTAAGCGTAAACAAAAAAACATGTTTCCGCCAGCTTGAGTTCAAGCTAGCGGAACATATATGTATACTCGTACCACGCAACTGAACAAGATCGTGGTGTAATATTTAATTACTCCAGCAGAATCAAATATTTTGTGATTTACTAAGTAGATTCGACTCGAAACTACTCTTATGTATAGATTTCTATTTAATTACGACACCAAAACTAGAGTAAACACCTTTATAATGTCGACAAATATACTTGTTCCACGCTACTGAGCAAAATCGTTGTTGAATATTTAATTACTCCTACAGAACCAAATGTTTTGTGATTTACTAAGTAGATTCTACTCGAAACTACTCTTATGTATAGATTTCTATTTAATTGCCACGTCAAAACTAGAGTAAACAGCCTTACAATGTCGATATATATGTATACTCGTACCACGCAACTGAACAAGATCGTGGTGCAATATTTAATTACTCCAGCAGAATCAAGTATTTTGTGATTTACTAAGTAGATTCTACTCGAAACTAATCTTACGTATAAATTCCTAATTAATTACTACGTCAAAACTACAGTAAACACCTTTATAATGTCGATATATATACTCGTACTACCTGACTGAGCAAAATCGTTGTGGAATATTTAATTACTCCAGAATATGTCGACATTGCAAGGCAGTTTACTCCAGTTTTGACGTGGAAATTATATAGAAATCTATACATAGGAGTAGGTTCGCGTCGAATCTACTAAGTAAATCACAAAACATTTGGTTCTGCTGGAGTAATTAAATATTCGATCAGGATTTTGCTCAGTCGCGTGCACGAGTATCTATGTCGACGTTCTAAAGGTGTTTACTCTAGTTTTGATGTAGTAATTAATTAGAAATCTATACATAAGGGTAGTTTCGAGTCGAATCTACTTAGTAAATCACAAAACATTTGATTCTGCTAGAGTAAATAAATATTCCACCAGGATTTTGCTCAGTCGCGTGCACGAGTATCTATGTCGACATTGCAAGGCTGTTTACTGTAGTTTTGACGTGGCAATTAAATAGAAATCTATGCATAAGGGTAGTTTCGAGTCGAATCTACTTAGTAAATCATAAAACATTTCATTCTGCTGGAGTAATTAAATATTCCACCATGCTTTTCCTCAGACGCGTGCACGAGTATCTATGTCGACATTGTAAGTCTGTTTACTCTAGTTCTGACGTGCAATTAAATAGAAATCTATACATAAGAGTAGTTTCGCGTCGAATCTACTTAGTAAATCACAAAACATTTGATTCTGCTGGAGTAATTAAATATACCACCACGATTTTGCTCAGTTGCGTGGTACGAGTATACATATATGTCGACATTGTAAGGCTGTTTACTCTAGTTTTGACGTGGCAATTAAATAGAAATCTATAAATAAGAGTAGTTTCGAGTCGAATCTACTTAGTAAATCACAAAACATTTAGTTCTGCAGGAGTAATTAAATATTCAACAACGATTTTGCTCATTTGCGTAATGCAAGTTTATGTGTCGACATTTTAAGGATGTTTGCTCTAGTTTTTATTGTGAAATTAAATAGAAAAATGTATATCGTGGAAATTAATTAGCAAATAAATAGCAAAAAATTTCAAGCTAGTAGATATATCCAGCTGACTGCAAACAGTTCTGCTACGAAATTGTCCAAGCGCTAGCGGAATTATATCAAATAATTGTATCAGTTAGAAACAATATGTTAAGTATATAAGATTGTCTGCTTTATTGATTAGTAATTAATTAGAAGGTAGACGTTATTAATTCGTAGTAAAGTCTAACGCTTTACTTAATATCCAATGTGCAGTTCTACTGGGTTAAGATCCAAGCCAGCGGAATTATGTTTGAAAAATAGAATGAGCTTATAAATATATTTTATACACAAATATGGCTGAATTACTGATTAGTAATTATTATCGCGTAGTTATTAAATCCTAACAAGTTTTAGCAGCATTTTACGCACTTTCGACTGGTGATTCTGCCACGTTACGATTCAAGCTAGCGGAACCGTACTTAAAAAAATATATAAGATTAATAATCGTTTTTTTAATATTTATGTAAATGCTTGCTAGTAATTAAATAGTAATTAATTCTTGGCGAACAATGCATATATTTAAACTTGATTTTTTACTAAATTTTCAATATGTTTCCGCTAGCTTGAACTCAAGCTGGCGGAAACATGTTTTTTCGTTTACGCTTAAAGTAAAAAAAATTAAAATTATGGTAATAAATTAGCAATAAAATAGTCAAAAATTATGAAATACTTTTTTTTTAATTCCGCCAATATGTACCCGCCAGCTTGATAGAGGTCATTTTAACGCGATTGCTTCTTGTACAATACTTTAAATTCTATCGAAACGGCATAATAAATAAATACAACTGAGAAGAAGCAAAAAATTACTTTTTGCTAACACATGTAAATTGATACATTAAATGGGATATTAATAATAATAATAATAATATAATAATTACTACAACCCATAACCTTAACCAAGGCCCCAGAAGCTATAAGCTTGTGCGGGAGGGAGGGGGCGATTATTATTATGTAAGCCCAATGTGCGGCTGCAGCCGACTTATAGATGGAACAGCGCAAATCTCACATTTGTGTCACAGCTAAGGGAAACTGCAGAAAACCTTAACCAGATCTGCCAGCGCCGGGAGTCGAACCCGGGCCGCTTGGGTGAAAGTCCGGCACGCCAGACATTACACTACCAAGGCTATAGAACCTGAGGATATAATATTTATCACCAGACCATCCTTACCACAAGGTAAAGATTATATACCTGAAGATAATCTATCTGTGGATGCCACTGGTTGATAAGAAGAAAATCCTTCAAGAGGAATTTAAGGTAAGCTGCAAGAACTCCATAATACAGTCCACTTTCATCTTTATTCACTCATTGTCAAAAACAAAGATTATTTGCCGCGGACGTTGTTTAAAAACTGTTCTTTTGAGAGCAAACACCTCTTAAACTAGGCTTTGTTATGTTTAAATAGCGAGTGACGAGTCTGACTTAATTGTGGTGTATTTAATTTTCACCAGTATCACTTTCCATCCCATATTACACTGAAACCGTAAGAGCGAGTTAAGCGCACACGGTACGCAAACGCGCATCATATTAAATGAAGCTTCAAGGGTCAGCTAACTTCAAGCGTGTTTACGTCTTGCGATAGGTCTCCGCAAACGGACTTTAGCTAGTAATGTTAGAACCATCGTTAGTAATGAAATAACAGATGTTACGATTAAATTTGGTAAATATGTAACTTTCGTATAAATTAGTATATATATTCATATGATATCTTGACATTCATATGACATTAATATGAATATCCAGGGTCGGCGCGAGGCGGGTTTAGCGCGTTTGCCAGAACCCGGCCAACTTACAAATACACGCGCTTTCTCTGCTGCTGTAGTCACACCGATGTTTCCATGTCACTTAACGACTGGCAAAGCACCAAACTCCCACCATTCAAACCACGTAAATTTTGATGACGTAATTAAAAACTTTGCAACGAAAAAGGCCGTAAAAAGTAATTTATGCTGATTCCGAATACGTAAATCGTAAATTTTTAGGGCAAACGCCGCTACCTAACCATATCGCTATGCAAAAGCAAATTCGAATTTTTTTCAACTTAACCTAATTTAGCCTAACCTAACCTAAGCTAACCTAAACCTAACCTAACTAAATTGTGTAATTGTAAATTACACAATTTGGCAATCATAGTAACTTAATATAATTATTATTATTCATTGCCATGGAGATTAAGCATTTTTTACTTTTGATCCCAAATTTGGGGCCTTTGAGGTGTTTGCCCCAAAAATGATTTACATATTCAGAATCAGCATAAAATTTTGTTAACATGACACCAGTTTGGTCAAAGAATGTTCGGTGAGGGAGTTTTTTAATTATACCTAAAATTTAATTTAGAAAATGCCATCTTTGTCATTTGGGTATTAGAAATCACAAAAGATTAGTAATTGCTAATAATCCACTGACATAGAGTCACTACATCTAGACGCGATAGCAGCCCGCAAAACGCCGCCATATTGGGGAAAAAAAGCACGAAATGATTTATTATCTTAAGCTATATTCAATTTAATCAAATCCACGTTTAGTTTAAAAAGCTTTTCTTATTCTGAAAGTTCAAACCTTTTCAAACCCAAAGTTTTAATTTGTCCATTATTAAAATTCACCCTTCTTTGTTCCAAAATGGCGGCGTTTTGCGGAATTCTGATCGACCAGCGCGATATAGGTGACTAGATGTAGTGACTCTACACTGACAAATGTGCCAGCGCCATCTATTGGCATTTACTTGGTTTTATGTTTACTTTGAATTCGATACAGTATTACAGTTTTTGATTGGTTATGTTTTTTTATTGTTAAAGTCCCTTTCAAAAAAATGTGCAAAACTCGATGCGAGAAGTTATCTTCGACACATTCGCACAAATGAATCACTAGCTTCTTCGTTGCTCGTGCTTCGAGAAACGCCCGAATAAAGACTTCGCGTACTTCGTAAATAACTATAATGAGTTCTATGATTCTATTGTAATACACGAGTATGTGATAATGTGTTTATAAAATAATTTATTTAGAATTTCTTTAAGCCAAATGCATTTTTGAACCCGGCCCCGTAAAAGCTTACGCCGGGCCTGTGAATATCATATATTCATATTCACTGTGATTCAATAGCCAATGGTTGGACTTTGAGGATAAGCTTCTCAGGTCATTAGAAACATAAAACTTTTAGTAACATTTTTTTGATTAAATGAAGATTATGCACTACGCTTTTAGAAAACTACGTATAATAGTCATTGCTAAATCTAATAGGATTAAATGACTCTTTAGAAATTGACACCATCAATACAAAACGTGACATCTGTTGAATGTCATCTGAATCCTGAGCACCAGGATGCAGACAGCGAACTTTTCATTTTTGATGTTGTTGAAACAACGTAAAACAATAGTGTAGTCAAAACAAATCCGAGGATTCCCGTGTTCTATTGTAGGGAAAGCGGGTAGCAGAAATGACATCATTCTAATACTGACCCATTTAATTATCATTATATGTAGTTTGATTTGTTATTCGTTAATAAATAGATAATTAACTGAAAACATGTTTAGATAATTTAATCTATCCATCAACTGGTACTGTTATTTTTTTATCGGAATTCTAAAAAGTTCCTTTAGTAAAACCTTTTATTCTTTTTTATGTTTTGATAGAACGACCCTGATGTATGGTAATTTGTTTACATAGAAAATAACTACAAAGTATAAAAATAATGGGTAAAAAATAAGTACTGTTACTGTTTTACTAAAAACTGCAGTGTAAGGGGTTTGAAATTTGTTATTGTTAGAGATGAGATCAGAATGATAAGACATGTTGTTCAAATTCTTTTCTGCATGTATTCATATTTAAAATGCATACAAAATAATTCACTTTTGTATACCCATGTTAAAGTACTGGTTTGTAATGGCAATAATTTAGTGATATATTGATACCTTTACAGTCATATATTTGAATATCATATTTCAACTTAATGTAAATATACGAAATAATTAATGCTGTCAACTGGATTTGATGAGCTCATACAAGAGTGTCATACTCTTTAAATTACAATATTTCAACTAAGCGTAGCAACATGTAGGGAAAACGAAGGGATACTTACTTTTTAAGTCGAATACGAGTGAAATAATTTAAAACGTTTGATGGCTATTACAGTATTTTTCTTATAACAATTTTCATAAAACTAAAGATAATGAGTAGCTATAGTTTCTATAAATAATGAAAAAAAATGAATTTATTATTTCAAAATTATATTTCAAAGAACAATGGTAAAAATCTGCTGATTTTGGTATCGGAAATTGTCAACGGACAAATTATATATCATTTTGTTCGTCTTGGTGTGTAGATTCTAACGGTACAAAAACGGGGTTCCGAGGGAACGGGAAGCTATTACCACATTTGTGTGTTTATACGAAAAGGGACCTTACGAAGTAACTAACCCATATTACTCCTGTTCTCATCACATCTTTTAGATAGCGGTTATCAAGTATCAATATCTATGTGTGTTTATTGAAATAATAATAACAAAGCGGTACGTAGAGTATTTATTGCCGATTTATGTTTTTTTATCTGCTATTATGCACATTTTAGGAAGTAAACAGAATGTTTACCTCCTTGAACTTCAATAGTATATTACATGTTGAGTTGGTAAAGGACATTTTTACAAGCCAAACGATATTGTTTGCCCGAGACGGTACGTCGAGGTCAAACAATATCGCGAGGCTTGGAAACTTTACCAACAAAACATGTATGCTATTTTTTTATTCACAATCATTAGGCTTAAATAATCAAAATAAAAAATAATTATAAATTTTAAAATAAATTTTCTGTAAACTGTTAATAATTTCCAATCTGCCATCTATTGACCAAAAAAAATCTTAAGTAAGGTTTCATTGTGCGCCGCTAATGTATGCTTTCAATATTTTAAAATTGAAAATTAATTAATTTCATCGTATTTATTAAATATAAAATACGGAAAAATAAAAATAAAACTAATATTAAATAAAAAAGATATTTTTAGCGTTAAATACACTTACAAAAGCCAAAATCTAAGTAGGATAAAACTTGTTTTAAATTATTTACAAATAAAAGTTAGCCAAGACTTTACTGGTCAGTTTTGCACACATGTAAAGAAAATTGTCAACTACTTTGCTGTTGCTATCTCAATAGCTTATTTTCCGAGGTCTTTACAATGATAACGTGTGATTCAAAACAACTTTCATCAAAGTTAGCCTAGAAAAAATTCACGTACGTCGTTGTCGAATTTTGTACCTAACCTCAAACCTGTCACCTAAAAGTCAAAATGATATCTGTGGGGCCTGGGGCCTGTGGGGCATAGGTACAAAGCGTTAATTGCCATTAGTGTCATCGGAGGATTTTAGCGTTTTTAAAGTGATTTTGCAATTCTAAAACAATGACGACAATGATGTGTAATTAATAAAACAAGAGCCGGCAGAGTGTGTAACCGAGGGTATTCATCTGCTGGTGCAAATGTCGAATTGACAAGTGGGGCTGCTCCTCCATCAGTCCTCTCACAGCTTCAATGTTGTCTGCATTCCGTACTCTTGGTCTTCCTGTACATGACTTACGGCCTACGCTTCCTGTTTCGCGATATAAATTCGCAATATGACGAAGAGCTCGACTGAACGTGTCATAGTGAACGGCCACATTTGGAAAAGTTTCCACAAAATCTTCAAAAGCATTTCTAATGGAGTAAACCCATTCACCATTGATTTTGTTACCGTTTCGGAAGTACATCTCTAACATGCATCGTTTTTGATAGTCAGTGAATACCATGGCTTATAAATACACAACTTGAAAGTTTTGCCAGATTTGTTTGACATCAAAATGACGTTAATAATTTTAAATGAACCGAATCAATTTTGCACATAACTTAGTGTCTATCTCTCTCTTCCTTGGCTATCTTTGATGAAAGTTGTTTTGGATCACACGTTATAAATGTACATATTGCAATACGAGGGAAGATCAATATTTACGGTCCCTGATATAGAAAGAGAAAGAATTTTTAAAACATTATTTATTTATTTCTCAACATAATCTCCCTGGACTTTAATGCACTTGGTCCACCGATGTTCCAATGCTTCAATGCCTTTCAGGAAGAAGTTTTCCGGTTGCTCCTCAAACCAGCCATTTACTGCGGTCATAACTTCATTATCGTCTCCATATTTTTTTCCACGCAGGTTTTCCTTTAATTTTGGAAATAGATGGTAATCACTGGGTGCCAGGTCTGGTGAATATGGAGGGTGTTCTAGGATTTCAAAGCCAGCGTTCTGTATGGCAGCCATGACAATGCAGCTCTTGTGGACTGGAGCGTTGTCCTGATGGAACAAAATTTTGTGTGCCAACTTTCCTGGTCTTTTTCGGTCGATGCTTTCGCGCAATTTTGGAATTAACCCTGCATAATAAGAACCCGTTATTGTGTGTCCACGCTGCAAATAATCGATCATCAAAATTCCTTCTGCATCCCAGAACACTGTGGCCATAATCTTTCCAGCCGCCCGTTGAACTCGAAATTTGCGTGGAGGTGGAGAACCTCTATGATGCCACTCCATACTTTGTCTTTTCGTCTCAGGATCAAAATGGTGCACCCATGTTTCATCCACAGTCACAAAGCGAGTGAGAAATTGCTTCCGATTGGCCTTCAGGTACTCCAAATTGGCTTCCGAATGCAGCACTCTAGAGCGTTTCTGATCGACGGTCAGCATCTTTGGAACCCAACGCGCCGAAATTTTTCTGAGATCAAGAACATTTCTTAAAATATTTTCAACTGACCCATAAGAGATGTTCGTTATTTCCGCGATATGGCGAATAGTCAGTCTTCTATCTGCCATTACCATATCATGGATCAAATTGATGTTTTTGTCAACGGTGACACAGACTGGACGTCCCGCACCTTTCGTATGTTTGCAAGTTGTTCTGCCTAATCTAAACTCACGAGACATATTTTTCACCACTTGGTAAGAAGGGGCAGAGTCCCCTAAAACGTCTGTCATATCCTTGTGAATTTCAGTAGGTGTTAATCCTTTTTTTTGCAAATACTTTATCACCGCTCTGACTTCACTTTTTTCCATTTTTAAAAATTGTCTGTTAGCGACCAGCTTAATTATTAATAACTTTCAAAGAACAACACGCACCTACGCAAAACTTGACACAACAAATAATTAGTAATGACAGTTCTCATAGAAAAATGAGTGACGATATCATGCAAAGCCTACTATGTCAGGGACCGTAAATACTGATCTACCCTCGTATGTTTATGAATTAAATATGTGTCATGTATATTCTTACTATTTTTTAATTTGAATACATTGGGCTGAACTTCGATACCGTTTTTCTCCAAAAGTATAAAAGTACGAGGAAAATGGTATATAGGAATTTGTTTTCGTTAATGATTATCAAACCACTGGGAAAGTCTGACTATTGCTTCAAGGGGCACCGTGTATATTACTTTTGATAATGACACAATCGAAACAATTTCCCGGTAGAAAAATTGCAAGTAGTCGTTGCCAAGGACGCCGTTTATTTATTTTGAACCTAATGTCGATTGCGTTACGAGCTTTTCGTTCGGAGCGGACATTATTTATTATAATGCCCGCTTATAATGTCGTGGTTGTTATGAACTTGTTTATATAGTATATCGTATCACACGTATAAACAACGACTATAATAGGCCAGTGAAAATATTAAAATGTTGATATTTATTTAATATTCACAGTTGAATCCGATTTACTTTAGTATTGTGTCGTTGTTGGCAAACTAGAATAGTCTAGATAGTATTCATTTTTTATAAAATAAATACAAATACAGCATAAGAATAACCAGCAGATGCATTCTGGTTAATATCTTCAGCCACCGAGTGTGACCTTAATTTATTTTCAGTCTGCTGGCAGACTATGGAGCAGCGCAGTTGCAATATAGCATCCGCAGTGAACACATCGATTACAACAATTCAAAACTTTAGTTTTGCGTTGTTTAGTGGACCGGTAACAAATGAGTGCTGTGAGACGTTCTGCAGCCAAAAGCGGTGTAAATACTTCCTTTAGCTTTTTCAGATCTCCTTTGGATAATCACCGATAAGTGTTGTTTTGTCGTATTAATATGTTTTAAATATTATCATAAAAATGCTATTGTATTTAAGAATTCACTTTTGTGCATACCAATTTCTTAAAATTAAAAAGATTACCAAACTTCAGATAAATTTAAAAATATATATCAGACACGTACTATGAAGTTATGTAATAAAAAAATGTTTATCGGTACATTCTTGTGAAACATAGGCATTGTCTATAATCTTTAAGATCGAAGAACATAACCTTAAAAAGTATTATATCTGGTGTGCTTTTCCTATAATATATATATACGATTGCTTCTTCTTGCATTTTGTACAGATAAAAATATTTTTTACACATCCTTGCTACATGTTGATTTGTGGTTAACTTGTCAAAAACTAAAAACGACAAATCACGTTTGTACGCTGATTCGTTAGTCGATTCTAGTGCACACATACTCGAGATGTTATTTATCTCCGTGAGTGTCTATCAACCGTCTAAAAGGGTGTTGCTTAGCTAGAATGGTATGCAGATAACATACGTTAATAAAAGTTTTCATTTCTTATAAGTTATTCTACAGTGAAAAAGATGTTTTCAGTTGTCATTTATTAATTGATGCACATGCTATCTTAAATCTTACGGACAAAAAGTAAATTTCGTTAATAAAAAAAACTATTAAAAATTTTTTTTGCAACAATTCTATTTTCTCTCTTCAACTGTTTTACCTAACAAGTTTTCAGTTTTTAGTAAACAACAAAATTTATTTGCCACAAAGACATAATAGTACGGAGTACATATCTACTCGTTATTACGATGACAAAACACATCGGTACACTTCGGCAAACTGTTCGTACGTGTATGATATTCGAGATTGGCTGAAAAGTATCAAAGTGCCGACAGCCAAGCTGGTTATTTTTATGATGTGCTATTAGGTTACTAGTAATACAATAAACCACTTTTTGGACTAAAAAGTGGACAAAATCATAAATTAAGTAATCATAATAAAGTCAAACATAATAGTTTTTCTGCTACCAGAAAATATTAATCCGTTTATAATACTCATAATCAAGCACATTTAACGTAGCATAGAAATCTACCAACAGTACCAACCATTATTCAAATACTATTTATTTGTAAACATTTATGTTTTATAAAAGTTTATCTTCAAGTTTAAAAAAGTTCAAGATATAATTATCGATGTTATCAAGCGAAACAACTTCATTGTCGGATTTACACAAACAACTAATTGGACACCCCGAACTAAGAATCAATAAACGTAAGATTTTCATTTTTATTGACTTACTTCGATACCAGCCACAAGCAAAATTATATTACGTATCATTTCAAGGTTTTTCACACCTTGTTCATTATACAAATGGATCAAGTTCGTTTCTATTCCGCACAATCTACATATGCTCTCCATTTTTGCTGAGAAGACTGAGAATACAATTACACCCACTCCGACTTTCAGCAACTACGGTAACAAGTAGAGCCCGCGTGATGAGTTCGAGTATCAAACTTCAAATATTCGTGAATTATCGTGACTGCATCGGTTTAACTAGCCCAAGAAAGTAGTCTGAACTGATGTAATGTATATTATGAGGTTGTAATTTAATTTAACATTAAGTAAAAAAATATTTAAATTTAGTTTAGCTATTGCTAGTTTAGGTATAATAAAGTAATTCAGTGATAATTTGTTTGTCTCAATACAGCATATTATATTTAATTCTAAAAGTTGATACATTTTTATGAATACGAATACGTGTTTATCAAAACTACGCCAACTACATATAGAACAAGTATAACAAGCACAGCTGTATCTGTAAAAGCGATATAATTGTTGGGTTCAACGCTCTTTAGCAAACGCATTGAGCATTCGAACCTACCTATTTCGTAAAAGTAAATGGAACATTCCCTGATGCCACCAAGAAAAAGTAATAGATGGAGCTCGGAATTCTATCTTTTATATTCTTAATTCTTTTCTGTATATTCTTTTCTACTTTCTGGTCCTTTTATTACTAACTTAACAATATAAATTATAAAAACTATCAACGCTTAAAACTGCACTAAATGCACTTACTGCAAATAAATTAATATCAGAATATATGAATTCATATCATATAAAATGAGTTATTTACTATAGTAAGGCTCCGTTATCGCGTAGGTAAAGTACCGCTTAAACAGCTCTGAAGAATTTCACGGAAATTTTTAAAAATTGCACTTGGTTTACATTTATTGTGCATGAGATCTTTTCTTGAAGAGTATCTAGTTTATATTATGCTTTATAGCAAATACAAAATTACAAAAACTATTTCCTTAACGAATAAAAAAGTGTAAATTTATAAAAACAAAACTATAGCTAGAGAGCTTTTAAGAATGGTAAGGTGTACATCCTAAATTATCGTTCAAGTGTTATTTGCGATAAAAATGCCCGAATATACAACAGTATAAAAGAACGGTATGAAATAAAAAAAGGTCATATCCCGCGTTTATTCAAACATTTTGGTAATTGACAACTATCGTTCTTAGTTCAGGGTTTTGCTCACAGAACGCGCTGTACGCGGATCGGGTTAAAAAAGCGGGAAGTTTCAACGAGTTTGATTTAACTGTTAATACATTTAAGGCATTTTCGTTATTGTTACATATATTATTGTGATTGTCGATGTAAAGTAACAGATTATTGTTTATATCCCTTCCTATATTTTAACTTTCCTAATCATTTATTATTAGTTATAATAGTTATTATAGACTATTATTTAATAAATTACCAAATAAATGTTGTTTTACTTTACTTAAGAGCATGTGACGGTTAATTTTTGAATAAACTATTTCACTCTTAATTAGTCTTGATTAATTTCTTAAAACGAATATATATTTTAATACTTTTAGTATAGTAATACTTTTCATTTTCTTAAAACCAGCAAGAACAACTGATATTTTTAAAGATATTTAGCAGTTTTATATTCCCCTTTTTAATTTTACTACCTTAAATTATTCCTTGGCATTTAAAAATTAAAAATTTCAGTTAAACTTAAAATATTTTGAAAGTTCCGCATGTCTGGCAACACTGTAAGCAGACAACTGCGATTTCCAAATTTTAGTTTTAAAGGAATTAATTCCCATTTGTAGAGTCACTGCATCTAGTCACCTAGGCCAGCTGGAAGTCACTGCATCTAGTCACCTAGGCCAGCTGGAAGATCAGAGTACCGCAAACCGCCGCCATATTCGGGCAGGGAATGGTGATTTTTAATAATGGACAAATTAAAACCACGTCTTACGTGTTTGACATATTAGAGGTTTGATCTTTCAGAATAAGAAAAACCTTGTAAAGTAAACGTGGATTTGATTAAATTCAATACAGAACAAATAATGAACAATTATGTGCTTCGTTTGCCCCAATATGATGGCGGCTTGCGGTACTCTGGTAGACCAGCTGGACTAGGTAACTAGATGCAGTGACTCTACCCATTTGGAGACTGTAGCGCCTTCTTTAGGTGTTTATAGTTAATGAAACTTCCTATTATTAAAACTGGCGGCGATAACGGTCCCATAAGGGGGAAAAATTACAGATGTTAGCGCAAGTTTGGTTCGTCTCCACATACACAGCGAAGGGAGACGGTCACACCGAGCGTTAAACTTTGAAATGTTCCCCGTGTGTAATACAATTATTTTTCTATAACCTAATAACGGATATAAAATATTAAAAATAACTTGATATAATAGTGTAACGTTCTTTTTCAAATAATAATACAAGTGCTGTTTAAATCGTCTATTCACAAACAAATATTTATTTCTATACACTAATGAATACACTATAAATTAACGCTACGATTATAAAACATTAAAAACTATTATTTACAGACTATGGATTTCTAATACAACATTTATATTCACTATTTATTTTGTAATACACAGTTAATGACTTGCTGTTGACTGACTCTCTTTTTATCCGCAATCCGCTTTTATATCCTCATATAAACGCACCAGAAATAGCTGGAACCTTCTATGTATTCCAGAAAATGCTAGAATAAACCACGTCTGATTTACATGCTTGTGCGATGCGTCATTTTCTCGAAGGCGGCAGAACACACCACCTGTCGCTCGAAAAGAGGTTCGTTCCTTTTCTCTCCCGTTACACTGCCCCCCTCTTCAAGCCTGTTCTGTCCCAGAACAGGTTTTATGCTCTGGTTCCTGTAGAACGGGTCATGACGATATCGACAGTCTTCACCTCGACTACACGTTCCATTACGGTAGAAATAACAGTCTACACTCTTCGTTGGCCTTAATGCGGGCTGTGGGTCAAAACTGCAGACGAAGATCTTGACGTCCGTACCTCTAAAGACAACTTCCAGCATGTTTCTAACGATTCTCCAATCCAGCTGGTCCCGCCCACAGCCGAGTTTGGGAACTGCCAATTTGTTAATTCCCCTGGTAAGCAACTCGATTCTCAAATTCCATAGTGCCCTCCACAAGTCGGCGTAACTCGGTTTCTGGTAGTAAAACTGCTTGGTTACCAAGTAGTAAATGGATCGGTCATGATCAGGCAAGCGTAAGGATTTTGTTCTCGAAGTTCATTCAGCCGTCCAAATTTATTTCTAAACACTACTGCGATCCCCCTGGACATACGGAGATCCGCGGAGACACAGTGGGCAATGGAATAATCACCAGGGACCCGGAAGAGATCTTGTTGCATCTCAGTCGTGACTCCGAATCGCGCTTTTCTAGTTCCAGAGAACGCAGCCATAAATTCTCTAAAGGTTGGCTGATCATCTTCAGGCCTTACGATATTGATAGCCACCTCGGCCTCATCTTTCCGATCCGGGACTGCGTCATTATTTCCCTCATAGTGCGCCAGACGATTGGAGTGTACCACCTTTGGTTTCCCCCTTGGCAATTTCTGGATGCGATAAATCAAATCATTTATTCGTTTCTTCACCTGGTATGGACCCTCCCAATTTCGCTGTAACTTTGGAGAATAGCCACGACGCCTTTGCGGGTTATATAACCAGACAAGCTCTCCAGGTTGAAACCCTCCTTCTTGGGCTCTCACATCGTACGTAGCCTTCATCCGGTCACTCGCGATTCGACTATTATTTCGGGTTCGGTCGTGAATATCCTCCAACTTCTTCTTTAAGTTGATGACATAATCATTCCCGGCTACCTCCTGCTCTATAGGTGGAGACCCAAATTCCAGATCACACGGTAACCGTAACTCGCGTCCAAACATTACAGACGCTGGTGACTGACCGGTTGTTTCGTGGACCGATGCACGATAAGCCATCAGGAACAGATGCAGGTATTGGTCCCAGTCTCGTTGATGATCGGAGACGACCTTGGCCAAATATTTGCCCATTGTCCGATTCATGCGTTCTACCATTCCATCGGACTGCGGATGTAACGGTGTGGTCCGAGTCTTGCGAATGCCCAACAATCGACAGACTTCTCCAAAGAGTACAGACTCGAAATTGCGGCCTTGATCCGAATGCAGCTCCATGGGCACTCCGAAGCGACTGAAAAACTCTTTGACTAATACGTCAGCAACAGTCGCAGCTTCCTGGTTTGGTAGGGCATATGCTTCTGGCCATTTGGTAAAATAGTCCATTGCCACTAATATGTATTTATTCCCATCGTCGGTTTCGGAAAATGGTCCGGCAATATCTATGGCTATTCTTTCCAGAGGACTACCCACATTGTACTGCCTCATAGGTGCTCTTCGTTTCCCCAAGGGTCCGTTACCAGTGGCACATAGTTCACATTTCCGGCACCACTCCTTCACGTCTTCTTTACAGTTGACCCAATAAAAACGCTCCCTAACTTTCTCCAAAGTCTTTTTCACACCGAAGTGTCCTCCTGAGGCACCGTCATGGAGATGTCGCAATACTGTAGCCACTCGGCTTCTTGGAACCACGAACTGAGACCTAATGGTGGTGCCATCTTCACTCTCCAGTACTCGCTTCAGGAGATCGTCTTCCACCTTCAAGGACCCCCATTGGGCCCAATATGCTTTGAGCGTTCTGTTGAAAGGGCTGACGGCCTCCCAGGCAGGCCTTTCTCCCACGCGCTTCCATTCCAGTACCATTTTTAGTTCGGGATCAGCCTCCTGCTGTCGTTGCAATTCTTCCGGCAACCAATTGTCGTTGACGATGGTAGTCCTTAATACCTGGCAAACCCTCTCCTCCAAACGAGAGCAATGACGGCAATCCGTTGGACAGGGTCTTCTTGAAAGAGCATCGGCATTTCGATGACTAGTGCCCGCTCGATGTTCGGTGTCAAAGTCGTATCCTTGTAATCGTTCGATCCACCTTGCGACCTGGCCTTCAGGATTACGGAATTGTAGAAGCCATTTCAACGCTGCATGGTCCGTCCTCAATAAAAACTTCCGTCCGTACAAGTATTTGTAAAAGTGCTCAACGGACTTCACGACGGCTAATAGTTCTTTTCTGGTCACACAATAATTCCTTTCGGCTTTAGACAAAACCTTACTAAAATAGCCGATGACCCTTTCTTGTCCATCCTGTATCTGAGAAAGTACCCCCCCAATGGCCAGATTACTTGCATCTGTGTCAAGTATGAATTGCCCTTCTGTCCGTGGATAGCTCAATATTGGTGCTGTTGTCAGGGCACGCTTCAGCTGTTGGAAAGCTGTTTCACACTCTCCGCTCCAAACATACTCGCGCCCATCTTCAGTTAACCTTGTCAGAGGTTTCGCTATATTGGCAAACCCAGGAACGAAACGCCGGTAGTAGGTACATAACCCAAGAAAACTACGAACTTGGTGTTTATCTTTCGGTGTTGGCCACTCTTGAACTGCACGAATCTTATCGGGGTCGGCTGCCACTCCATTTTGTGATACGACGTGCCCGAGATATTTCACTTCCTTCCTGAATATGTGGCACTTTTTCGGACTCAGTTTCAGATTGGCTCCACGTAGTCTTCGGAACACTTCCTCTAGGTTTTTCAAATGTTCGTTGAATGATTTTCCGACTACAATCACATCATCTAGGTATACCAGGCAGGTCTTCCACGACAGCCCTCTCAGGATGGTCTCCATTAAACGCTCAAAGGTGGCCGGAGCGTTACATAAACCAAAAGGCATAACCGTAAACTGCCATAGTCCGGAACCAATAGTGAACGCGGTCTTCTCCCGGTCTTCAGGTTCCATTTCAACTTGCCAATAACCACTCTTCAAGTCCAAAGTCGAAAACCATCGTGAACCAGACAGGGTATCTAACGTGTCGTCGATGCGTGGTAAGGGATAGCTGTCTTTCTTGGTCACGTCGTTAAGCTGCCGATAGTCCACACAAAATCTCGTTGACCCGTCCTTCTTACTGACCAGGACCACCGGTGATGCCCATGGACTGCTGGATGGCTCGATGACCCCTTGTTCTTCCATATCAGTAATAATCTTTTCGGCTTCTGCTCGCCTTGCTAGAGGTAGACGCCTCGGCTGCTGACGGACAGGCATAGAGTTGCCTGTATTGATTTTATGTTTTACTATATTTGTTCGTCCCTTCTGGCTATCGTCAAGAGCGAAGATATCTTGGTATCGGTGAACCAAACCCTGTACCTCTTTCACTTCCGTTCTGTTAAGGTCTTCGCACGAACTAGTAACCATACCCACTAATTTTCCACCATGGTCTTTGGGCACTGGTTTTGGAACATCAGCCATACACCTGGCTACTCGGAATACTGGCACACACTGTCCCACAAGGGTACTCTTCTTCAATGTCACCGGATCCACATTAACGTTCATAAGCCTCACCGGTACAATCTTTCCAACCTTGATCAGCGCTTTTCCCACCAATATGCCACTCTGGATCTTCTTATCACAAACAGGCTCCATCATTCGCACACATCCTACCCGAAGATCTCCATCCAAACCCGCCTCGACAACCATCTCGCTTTGACCCGGCAATATCACATCTTCAGTCAGCAAAACCCTTACAACCGGCTCTTCTCGTGGATGCAACGGAAGTTCTTCGTTACCGACCTTCAAAACACCCTCTTTCAAATCCAACGTAAAACCAAATTTTCTCAGGAGGTCCATTCCCAAGATGAAGTCATCAGTAATATCGGCTACCAGCACCTCATGATCACGTTCTTCACTTCCAATGCCAATCTTCATCTTCACCACTCCGCGTGTTGGTATCACTTCACCCGTTGCTGTACGGAGTTGAGTAGTTGTGGGTAGCAACTTAATACTTGATCGTAGAACATCAGGGCGTACGATGGATTTTGTCGCCCCCGTATCAATAGGTAGTGGAACAGTTCGATTAGCAATCTTCCCATCTACAAACAAACTGCCGTTACTATTCTTCGATGTTACGGCATGGATCGTGATCTCCGGGGCATCTTCACTCGCCGTTAACGTTCGCCCCCTCTTGCCAACCACCTTTAACTTTTCCGACGGTTGTACTTTTCTTATTTTGGGACAACGGCGTTCTACATGTCCTTGTTCGCCGCAGTTCCAACAACGAGGCCCTCGAACTTCTTGAGGATTCTTTTTACGGTTCTCTTCCTTCTGAAGAACTCTCATTAATAATTCTTCTAGGCGATCTTTAGAACCTTCTTCTTCCTCCACAACGGCCCGAACACGCCCGTGACCTCGGGACGCTTGTTTTGCAGCTTCAAATTCTAAAGCGTGAGCAAGCGCATCATCAGTTGTTCTTGGTCGTGCTAGCCTCAATGATTGTTGTGTTTCCCCGTCTCTTAACCCATCAATGAAAGTCAGCACAGCGAGCTGTCCCAAAAATGAATCGGGTGCCGTAGGGTACGCCAATCGAACAAGCCGCGCAACATCGGCTTCAAACTCCTGCAGGCTTTCTCCATTCTTCTGGATACGATTCTTCACTTGCGCGTGATACACTTGTTGAAGATGTGCGTCTCCATATCTCATCTCCAATCTAGACACTAACAATTGATAATCATTTTCCTGTCCTGCTGGGATTGTTTGCAGGACGTTCAACACGTCTCCACGCAAAGCCACAGTTAAAGAAACGGCCTTTTCCTTGCGTGTCCATCCGTTGGCCCCAGCGGCCGCCTCAAATTGTTTGTAGTAGGTGGACCAAGGTATCTTTCCATCGAACGTGGGTGGTTTTACTTTTATCCCTACAGCAGGACCCTTTTCTTCTTTAATTTGCTTCTTTACTTCATTAAACTCAGAAGTTGAGGGAAACCGTAGTTGCCTCATTCTATCTTCCAACATATCGGTTATGTCGTATTTCTTAGCTGTTGATGGTAATTGCATTTGGGCTATTTTCTCTTCTACCATCTTTATTACCCTATCTTGTTCCGCCAATCTACCTTCCAACAGTCCTAACGCACTGGCATTCTCAAAAAATTCTTCGAAAACTTTATCTTCTAACGCTTTGACATTGTCCTGCAATTCTTCTTTAAGCCTTCTGGAATTTTCTTCAGATCTCCTGGAATTCTCCAGTATTTCTTCCTTTAGCATTCTAACATTTTCTTCGGACTTTCTAGAATTTTCCAAAACTTTTTCTTCCAATGCTTTAGTGTTTTCCATTAGTTTTCTAGAATTCTCTTCGGCCTTCCTAGAACTTTCCAGTAATTCCTCTCTTAAAATTCTAGAATTCTCTTCGGACTTTCTAGAACTTTCTTCGGCTTTTCTAGAACTTTCTTCCATTTTACTTAACAACAAACTAGTATCAATTGCGGGTCCAGGTATTTCGAAGCGGTAATTTTCAGGATCTTCCTTCTGTTCTAAAAGCCATTCTCTTAGCCGATTTATCAAAACTTCTTTCTTTCCATTACTATCCAAGTCCCTCTCGTCCAATTCCCGTTTTAAATCTATTACTAAGAGATCTTTCAATAGTTTCATCACCATTTTAATCGTTTGTTGAAATTAATTTTAACACTAAAAATTTATTCTCACAGCACTTTATTTAATTATTACGCGATTTTATTTATTTTAGAACTCCACACCTGACATCACTGTAACGTTCTTTTTCAAATAATAATACAAGTGCTGTTTAAATCGTCTATTCACAAACAAATATTTATTTCTATACACTAATGAATACACTATAAATTAACGCTACGATTATAAAACATTAAAAACTATTATTTACAGACTATGGATTTCTAATACAACATTTATATTCACTATTTATTTTGTAATACACAGTTAATGACTTGCTGTTGACTGACTCTCTTTTTATCCGCAATCCGCTTTTATATCCTCATATAAACGCACCAGAAATCGCTGGAACCTTCTATGTATTCCAGAAAATGCTAGAATAAACCACGTCTGATTTACATGCTTGTGCGATGCGTCATTTTCTCGAAGGCGGCAGAACACACCACCTGTCGCTCGAAAAGAGGTTCGTTCCTTTTCTCTCCCGTTACAATAGTACAAAATGACAATAGCATAATCAGTTTTAGAATAGTAGGCTAATAGTTATTTATGGTCCTTGTAAGTTAAATAAGATATTATCCACGAAAACATTCATTATTTTTTCTGAGTGAACATCATTAACTCATGTGTACCATACAACGCTTTATCCAACAACTTTCTATTTAAGTTGAAATATTGAATTTGACATGTATAGATTGGTGTCTATTTTCTTAACGGTAATAACGACACTCGCCTAATGACTGGATTTTAATAATATATTTAATAAGCTGAATTGGTTACTGCCTACAATCGCAGCCAATCGCCACTCTACAGTGGGTAAAACGTTTTTTTTCTATTCACTAGTGACTAGTGAGTAAACTTCAACTTGAATTGCTTTAAAACAAGATCTCTAGAGGCCTTTTTATTTAGAGGTGTTGGATAAAATATTTTATCTACGACGACTATAGAAAATTACACATTCTGCACAATCTAGTAACCGTGAAAACTACCAATTGCAAACAATCTTCAAACTGAACGGTAAAGACAGTGAGGAAGGATTTCTCAACAATTAGCAGTTCTATTAAAACGCCATAGATGTCAGCACTTGCAATATTATAATATTATAAAATATTTGAAGTATAAAATTTAGATAAAGGCTAATTTATTTTGTTTAATTAAGGATGTTTTACATTATATTATATTTTGAATGGAAAACCATCTAGAAAAAATATCATCGGTTGGGCGGGGAATCGAACCCTGGATCGCCTGTCTACTAAGCGGGAGCTTAAGCATTCAGCTACGTAGAG
Organism: Agrypnus murinus; assembly: GCA_929113105.1. Taxonomy (NCBI): domain Eukaryota; kingdom Metazoa; phylum Arthropoda; class Insecta; order Coleoptera; family Elateridae; genus Agrypnus; species Agrypnus murinus. Next base: position 64,259,585 of record OV816026.1, read on the forward strand.
GTCTTGAGAAGACTTGGTTATTTTTCATTATATAAAGTTACAAAGATTGTTATTCAATTAAAATGTAAAATTGATCAGTTTTTGATTGTTAATATAATATTATTTATTACTATTGCTAAATGACAATAAAAACAATGAAAGCATTTATAATTTGCTACATAATGTAAGAATATGTTGATATCATCCGGCAAAAAAGTTAATAACTTTGACAGTTGAATTGTGTACAAAGTTTAACGAATATAATAATAAAAAGAACAATAGTTATTTATGTCATAGTCCTTTAAACAAGCCTCTAAAGGCGAGGTAAAGATGGGCTTCCGAAGTTTATTTTTTAAATAACTGTTCATGTCACCGTTGAAATTGAGTGATGTTACAGGCTCTATGTCTTTTGTATACTCCGTAATTGGCCACAAATAATAGAACGCATTCTATTTGTGCTATGTAATTCTGTAGGACTGAGGTACAAGTACAATTTTTAGAACCCTAAGTTTTTTGAAAATTGCCTGTGTCAGAGTTGCCTCTGATTTTTCATGTACGTTGTATTAATTATTTTTTATTTTCCATTCTTTGTACTAAAATATCCCATACTAGTATGCAATCTATAGTGCGTTCAAGATAACGAACAACTAAACAAATGAACATTTCTGATGTTTCTATGGTTATATAAAGACGTTATTGCACTAAAAAATATAAATATTTTATTTCATGATTCGCAACCTGCTTTATCGGTATGTCAATTCACGCCGATAAAGAAGGTTGTACCTTGAATATTAAAAACACAAGCCCACAACAAATATTTATTACTCCTATCTTTCTAGAATCAATCAGATTCTGAAAAGTCACTTATCATTAGAAACTTTTATACGAATAATTCAATAATTATATGGAAATTAACAAACGAAACTAAAATGACATGATATCATTTTTCAATATAGTAATTTCTTATTTGGCACTTAGTCTCTCTCCTTTTGAATACGTATCCATCCTTCAGGAAGCTTCCGTATTCCCCGAGAAAAAAATCTTTTGATTCTCCAACAGCTTCGGCGACTTAACATTAGAGTAAAACTTTTGTCCCTCTAAAAAATTCTTAAGGTTGCGAACACGTGGGAATCTGAGGGAGCAAGGTCTGGACTATAGGGCAGATATGGAAGAACAGTCCACTTTAATTTTTTAATTTCCCATTGTTATATCTCAATAAAAGCTCAAGCTCAAATAAAAGTTTTACATTTAAAACATACATTTTTGTACGACCATGATATTTCGGATTGTTTACCATACTTGGTTTTAGAACAGTAGGTTATATTTACTGGTTGCTAAGCAAAAACGCGTCGGTAAGTAATTACTTACCGTTCAGTTCTGTCAAAAACAGAACGGTAAGTAAATTATATGTAATTTATAAAATAAATGCATGATCTTTAGATGTCTCTTTCGCGAGAAATCATTTATTTTCTAAATAATTGGACTATTTAAAAAAGTATGTTGTTTATTTAAATTTGCTCAGGCCTCTTCAATATCCCAATTATATTCGTTTTCAGATTCACTCATTCTCACGAGTTTGACAAATATCGTGACATTCAAAAATAATAGTAATTACAAACGTATCCATGGTAACGACAAAACCTACTTAATGTTTGGTGGATATACAGGGCAAAAATAAATTATCTTAAATCTATTTTTTTCGGGGATATTTCCTTAGTTAATACCTTTGTATTCATAGTGGTCGTACAAAAAATAGTATAAGCATCTCAAACAGTAAGGAGTTTACCGATCTCCTCCAATATTGGCGACTTCGCTTCGCTCAGTCGCCAAACATTGTCGTCGATCGGTAAACTGTCCTTACTGTTCTTGATACTTAATATACTATTTCTTGAGCAACCTCGTGTTCGATTTGTAACCATATTAACTCGATTGGATTAAGTTCACAATGATAACAAAGTAGTCGCAAAACGGTTATTACCTCTTTACCCTTCGCCATCTCATCAATAGCATACGTATTGTATTTATTTCGAGACCTTTTCGAAAATCCAAATCCAATAATCTTCAATAGTATTTAAAATGTTTGTCTAACATTGTATAAATCTTCGTCGGCATTAACATCACGTAATATTTTGTCAATTATTGTAGGCATTTCGTTTTTAAAAAAGTACTGATGAATGATTTTATGAATGGCATAACTTTAGTCAACCAAATCAATAAACTTTTTTCACTCTATTCTTTTTCAGCGGAGAAAAGTTGCCGGTTTTTTTATATATATGTATTCTTAGATGACTTTATACACTGTTCCACATGAAATACGTGCAAGATGCTATGTATACATATGTATGTTTTATGAGATAATGCTAAAAAACCTTTTACCTGCTACATCTGCTGTTTGTTTTGCTTTAGCTTTTAATTGTATTTTTGGATTGTTTTTTAATAATGTCGTATAAATGTTGAAAATCGTATTTTTCTTATTTTTTGTTAAAGAACTTTTATGTTCCATTATTTCGTTTGCAATCAACGCACATAAATCTGTCAATAAGCAATTTTGACATTAGGAGAAACAATTGTTGAGTATAAAACTGACTCAGTCATGGCCTATGAGATTATGCTAGTTCTGTTTATTTTGAGTTGTTCGTTATTTTGAATACAGTATAGTTCATTAACGACAAGAGTTGACATTGTCTGTGCTCCATCACATTTGATTGTTAGATTGTATTTAATGACGAGTTATCATTAATTAAAGTATTAGATGTATGACAAAATGAGATCATTTAATAAAAACCACATAATTTAAGAAAAGAAGGTTGTGGTAGCTTAACATAACGTTGTGAAGTCATTGTAGAGACAGATGCCGGTGATATACCCGTACTAATATTAGAATTAGAGGAAACATTGGTTAAATCAGTTGCTAGAAAAGTACCAAATGTATAGCAGTTTCAATCCGGCTCGAAGGACCAAATATGCTTTGTTGTACTTCATGGATCTCTACTGCTCGAACCATTGGCGCACTATTGCGATTGTGCCTTTACCTTCGATAGACCAGATTACATGTGATTAACAATTAATGAGATTAAATATACAAATTTTTGAGAATATGTCTTTACTTAGCAGGATTTGCTAGTATGTATCAACAACAATTGTTACAACAAAGGAAATTGTAAAGATACCTTGTTTTTACATCGCAATCTAAATCAGTGGTTCCCAACCGCCGGTCCGCGGACCGGTACCGGTCCATCAGTAGATTTTGCCGGTCCGCAAAGAAGTAACAGTATTTTACAAAATTTTACTGAAAGAATTTTTTTAATTCGTGTTATCCTGAAGCTAACATAAGGTCAAATCGTTTATCGGAGTTGACCAAGAGTAAACTCTGAGTAAATTTATACGAAGCCGGCGCTATATACATACTCGTACATACGTGATATTATAACGCGCCCGCTCCGTACCTATGTGGTGGTGTAGTATGTAGTAATAGGTAATAAGGAGGATCTTCAATTTTAGAATTTTTAAGCGGGTTTGGAGTGCACGGGTCTAGGCATACCAAAACCGAAAGAATTTTCGTCTTGCGTCTCCGATTAACGTGAACGATCAAAATCCGGGCTTGGCGGTTTCGAGCGGCCGCAAAACTTGTTTCGATCTAGACCGTTTTTTGTGTCGATGCATTGGGTAGTTCCCATGTCAAATTTGAAGTTTCGACCGTCTCCGGTAAACCGATTAGGCGGAGGCGGCAAAAAACTGACCGTGGAATATTTGCCAGCGCAGTACCCCAATCGTTTCTACCAGAAAAGCCTTTTTGTCAAAACTTTTCTGGGGGCGGGGGCTAATGGTTACATGGGATTTTTAAGGGCGATCGAACATGTGTACGAGCGGCACATGTATTGGTTTTCCGTACCTCCGCTCTAGGGGGCTACGCCCATTATCGAGAGGCGGTATGTCGGAAACTATAAGAGCCAAAACAACTATCTTGGCGTCAAACGACGGACAATTTCAAAATGTTTCCCCATCAAGTGCCGTACAAAACCATAAGAAAAAAGTTACAGTAAAAAACTCGAAATTTTTTATTTGCTTTTCACCCGAGAATCGTGCTAAAGTAATATCGTTCCCCACCAGCCTTATCGGGCTCCTAAGTGGAAACCATTTCTGGAGGTCTTATATGATTGCCTCCTGGATCGTTAATGACCGCCGCTCCCGAAACCCACTCGCCAGCGTTTTCGGTTATATCTCCGATCCCTGTTTACATATCTTTCGTTTCTCGACGTTCGTTTGGCAAAAAGAGAACAACTCCGGTCTTACGGTATCCGCCGATTTCGCGCCGGTCCCCATTTTGGTCGTTCGAGGTTATATACGGTGATATGCGAGAAGCAGATGAGGTGCAAAAACAGACTTTTGTTATTATAAAGAATGGATATTGGATATTTATTTATTTTAGATTGTTTTTGTACAGTGTAAAAGTAATTTTATTATTATAAGATTTATTTTGCGAAATGTTTTCTTTAATTTTTTACCTTACCAGTCCGCAAGCAAATGCTACATCGTTTCGCGGTCTGCGAACGAAAAAGGTTGGGAACCGCTGTTCTAAATCATATCATAAAGACATAACTCCACCTGGACACAATATTTCCACTCCTGGCTAATTAATTAAATTTAAATAAATTAATTATATTTACTTCCTTCTTATTTTGCTTCCTTTCATCAATATTGTAACGAACGGGGATACCACGCGAGAGTTCTCACCGCATCGACAGCTTTCTAGCTAGCTAGTATTCCAGAACTCGCGACGGATTACGCCAATACGTCGAGGAACGTTTATAGGGGAAATATAAATACATACTACCGCCCAAGGGGTAGAGATTAGTCAACCAACAAAACACACTTGCAAATCGTAGGTAGTATAACATATATATATATATATATATATATCAGTGTAATATAAATCTTGTTGAAATAAATATTTGTGTAATTAAATTAGTCTAAGTTTCTTAATAGTTTATAGTTGTTTGTAATTAGTGTTAGTGTAAATATTTTCTCTTGATAATATGTTTTAATGGTAAAACAGCACCTTTAGTATTATGAAATATAATATAAATACAAAGATTAGTTAAGGTTTCACAACTTTAAACTTTAACTAATCTTTGTATTTATATTATATTTCATGATTATGGAGTTCCACAAAGTAAGGCTGGAGACGGTAAACGCTACCTTTAGTATTATTTAAAAAGAACATTACAATATAATAAAACACTGGGACTAGTTACTTCCATGAGATTTTATATTGTGATCATTTAATTTTACAGTTTCACAAAGAGAAGGTTTTATAACGTAGTCTTTAACATTTTTTATCCAAATTTACTCCAAGTTTTCTGCCATTTTTAACATGTTTTACATTTTAAGAAATTTTTATCATTTAAAGATTTTCTTGTTATTCTATTTCAATTATTTTCATTATTATGTATCTAGGCTGTTCTATATTTATCTCTACCTTTTATCAATAGATAATAAATTTTATTTTAATTGTCTATGCTTAGAAACCTTTATTTTTAATGTTCACTATAGTAAACCTTGTATTACTATATTGTTCCTTATTGCTTCCTTTTATTTTTGGTGGTGGTATGTAATGATGCTTATATTTAACAAAGATTTTCTCTGTTATAGCATATTTGAATGTTTTGAATGGCCATTTGAACAATAAAATCAAATTAATAAAACAATCTCAACAACTTAAAATATCCTTTTATATAAATATTATATGCATGGCAATATTTTTTTATATAACAAAAAATGTATTTTTATGAACATTGTTGTATATTCTGGTTAAATATCTTTTGATTAATTATAATTTTTATAAATCATTCTAGAATCGACATTCATAGTTAAGAACTCATAGAGGTCACTTGTTTAAGTAATCAAAGACGAAAGTTCTGCTAGTTATAAATTTAAAATAGTGAAGAGTTACTTTAGATAGTTTAGAAAGTGATTCCTGTTTAAATTATAATTAAAATTGAAGATTAATTTATTAATGAAAATAAAAGTGAAAAGTATAACAGTTAAATATGTTAACAGCTTACGATGCGATTTGAACAATTCAGCTTATTATATATTGTGTTTGATTTAGAAAAAGTGTTCGTTGAAAATAAAAAAGTGTAACATATAAGACACTCATTGTAATTATAATTCAAGTGCATGTACTCAAACAAAAGTATATGATTATTAAAATAAAAACGAAAACCTGTTTTTACTGCTAAAAAATAAAAATTAAAAAAATTAAGTAAAATAAAAATAAAAAGTTAAAAAAATGAGAAAGTATTCTACTAGAAAGTATTTCAGTATCGCATTTTGTGAATTGGATAGAGCCGCTTTTAACAAGTTAAATCTGGTTAGAATTATTAGTATTTTTACATATAGGTAACATGACAAATGCATAAAAATAACTGGTTATTTGAAGAAACTCCGCCCAGCCCTTCAATTACATTAAAAGTTGGCAACACTGCGCGGCAATCGCTTGGTGCCTCTCTCAACAGCAATCAATAAAATTAATCATGAGTTGGTTGTCCTTGTACCTACTGTTAGTAGTATCGGCAATCGTATAGAATGCTCAATAATTACCAATTTTATAAAATTGCATTACATATATTTGAATATAAATAATAATTTTGAAACATTTAAATAAAACAGTTAATCATTTCTTGTGGATTGGTGTATTTATTCTTGCTGTCAAAACAGCCTTGAATAATTTGAAACGTACTTATAAGGCTAACTAACAAGATACAAATTCAATTATCTTCACAAAAATATTTTGTATTCATATTTATTATCGAATCTGTCAGCTAATAGATCTTCCAGTTTATTTATATGTAATTTAAAAGCATATTGATTTCTAAAATTATAATTTTGAATATAATATTTTTGAAAATTACCTTAAAAGACTGTAATATTTTATAAAGGCTTTATCTAATCTATTTTATCTATTTAACTTTGTTTCTTTCTATCTCACCCTGCTTCATTCTATTTTATTATAATTACTTATCGAAAAAAGAGAAAATTTCAAGGCCACACCTGTTTCTGGTCACTTCGAAGTTAAGTTTTCACTGCAACGCAAACAAGCTTATGTACGAAAAAATGCGATAGTATTGATGGTTATTTATTGATTTAACACACGGTCGTGCGATCGTGGCGAGTTTAGTTCCGATTCTGGCCAGCATGGAAAAGCAGCTGGCGCTGAGAATACTGAATCGAAAACAAACATCAATATTATTTTCTTTTTTACATGTAGAAATAACTTTTACAAAATAGTGATAACATATCTGTGCGTCAGTAGTTTTCATTTAAAAAAAGTAAACATGAAAATTACTTCAGCAAGTGCTACTGAACAACACACAAGAAAATGCGAAAACTTAAGCTTTCTAAGTATTCGAATATCGTGTAAGGTTGGGTTCCAATAGAATAAGAATATCCAGCTTCACGCACTCTGTAACAAAAGTAGTCACGAAGATACAGTCCATCAAAGGGAACTGTCGTGTAGGTAGCGCAGCAAGACGACATTCAGACTAAAAGGGATGCATCGCTCGCACTATCTTCCATCCGTCCATATGACTGTGCCCGAAGTGCATCGCAAGACGTTTAAGTAAGAAATGCGATACCGCACTGATAAGGCAATATCCGAAGTTCACATGAAAATGTTCGTTTGGTGAACTGTATGGGATGCAATATACGCTTAACACGTTGCTTTAATTTCGCGTTTTTCCTTCCTGGACAATCCAGTGCACTAAATGTAGGCCGTGGATCAACCAAGTAGAACCTCAAATGGTGACTGGGATACTAGGGCTGTCGTAGGACTAGGTCTAGCGTAGGAGTGCGTAGGATTTGCCCGTTGTGGCCTATTCCCTGTAAGCCTCGACAGTGCTCCATCAAACTCTACCTAAAGTTAGAGACCTGGACATACTACTTGGAGGTGGGATTGTCTTATATGTGATAGGCTATGTGTTTGCGCCAACATCCCTTACAGATGATCCGCCTAGCATAGCTTAAAGCTCAACCGTACCCCCGGATGCGAGAAACGGGGGCCCATGTCGGGCGATCGGTTTCTAGTCAACATTACAATGCAAAATCAGTAGACGATTAAAGTTAATAATGCACAAAAGTCTAGAATTGGGTGTAACCTTAGGCCATAAGATGATGAACAAGGTAAAGACCAAGCATAGAATAATAAGTGATGGTGGTCCGTTTGCAATTTTATAATTACTTTTCAACTATTTTTAAAAATTTTGAAAAAACACTGACGTCAGAATCCTTTGTTATTCAGAGAAAATAAATTTACAAAAAAAATATTTCTAAGTGACTAAAAATGTTTAGCAGATAGTTCTTGAAACGTGATAACTTAAAGAATTATTTTAACGTTAGCCGTTGTTTTATTTTAAACCAATCAGTATTAGTATTATTTATCAGTAACAGAAGTATTTGTTTAAAATACTATTTGCTACTATTTGAATTTAAATTTAGCGGTAAGAAACTTCCAATAGCGTTTGAATGTTTTAAATAGTTTCCAGAAAATGCAGTGAAAGTTATGTATAATTACTCATAATTTGTCGGTTAACTCGTTTTGTTTTTGAAATTTAAAAAATTCTAAAAAATTCAATTAACAGGTTAAACATATAACTTGAGATTTTAAAAAGGCATCCATGTGATGTCACAATCCCTTATTATTCTGAAAACCCCAATTAGCTGCAACTTAAGGAATGGTTTCGTAAGTTCTAGAAAAAGCAATTGTCGGATACATGTTTAAGGAATTAAATATCGCAGTTATCCTAATTTTTTCTTTCTAACTAATTGGTCTGATAATTTAAAAACTCTTTCTGATTGACTAAATTCAAATTCCCGCAGTTTAAATTATAAAACTAACATTTTTGAGAGCACTGTGAAATTGCAATTAAGGTATTTATTTTGGAAAAAATGCATTGATGTCATAATGCCTTGTTCTTGGAAAAATCAAGTATCGCGTCAAAAATAAAATTTGGCAAAAATAAAGAACTTCATAAGACCGGCAGATTGTCGTTACTGGGTTCAGTCGCATATGGCTGTATTCAGAATTTTAAGACGGATTCAAATCAGTCAAAAAGGTGGGAGTTGCTATTTTACAGCGAAATTGATGCCGTCACTAAATACGTTGTAGGGGTAAGAAAATATGACAACTACTGGAAAAGAAGCGCAACCAAAAATAAAATCGATGTGTCTTAACACTTTGGCCTCAAACAAAAGGGGAATGTTATATTTAGAGTGTTCCCCGCGAATCGAACTGTATTTTGATTATAGATGACGCTAAAAACAAAAGCAAGACAAAGCCAGTTGATATAATTAAGCACCGTCACGTTCGAAAGGCAACAATAACGATATATTCTCCACTAGATGGAACCGTAGTTGTTTAACTTTTTTTTTAAATACCTTATGTAAATTTGACATTTTCTTTAGTTCAAAGTTCCGAAATATTAGTTGCCAATTAACTAAAAATAAGTAATAATAAAAGAATAAGTAATATTAATTAAAAAATAACTTTACAATACAATTTCGCAATACCAACATCTAAAGCGTTTGCGCACTGTTTGCATTACTAATCTGTCACTGCCAGATTTACAATTCAACAGATTTTCATCAGTGCCCTCTGACCGGGAGTAGATGGTTAATGTTGTCTATTATCCACAGCCTCCTCGATTTGAACGACAAACGCGTCTTACGCGGCCGGTGGCGTTGAAAAGTTTTGAAGTTTTTGGACAGTTTTAGTATCTGTCGAGACCTGCAGTAGTTATTTTAATAAATAATAAGTTTAATAAACTTAAAAATCTTGCTTGGCACTGCTTAATTTCATTTTTTAAATTTCTAATTAATAATAGTGGGCCGTATGCACATCTCACTATTAAGTTAATAACATATTTAATTACCATGGCGACCAATACTAATCTTTTCGCACCTATTAGAAAAAGTAAATAAAGCTATCTCTTTTCTTGTTGAATCTAATCATAACTTTAGATAAACACAATACGACCCATTATATTTAGTAGATACATTCCAGCTCGATTGTGCAAACTAGCTCTAGTTTGTTAGGAGGCACCTGTTTTCAAAGCCTCAATTTTTAAAAGAAGAAAATCCTTTAACCGGTCAACTGACGGAGGTTTGCTATATTTTAAAGTTTTCTCATGTCTCATTAAATTTAAATATGAACTGATTTTGTAACATTTTATTTGTCAGAACAATGAATGCGATAGAACACGCTTATCTCACAATAAATGATTATTACAAGGCGCATACTGCGTCGCGACTACTTCTACTAAATTCCAGCCGCCGAACAGATATAGTAATTAAAACCGCCTACAATTACCCCCTCTTTTTAACAAAACCTTTCTAGTTGTAGCATTAAAATATGCCACTCAAATTGAAAGGCATGTTTAATGTACCAAAAAGATATTAATTCGTTTACTGTCAAACTGTCTTACTCATGAACTTTATATGGCATTTTTATTAAATTAATAAAACTGCAATTTTTTAAAATGTATGGTTATTATTTATACTAGCATCTCTCGAAGTGATATTATTTAAAATGAATTAACAATTCATATGGAAAAATGTTTTATTGCAAATTTCACTTTCACATAAAACCAATCAGAACAATCTGAACTATCTTGATTTTTTTTTGTACTATACCTATTCGGCGGCGCGAGTATAACATCCATATACCAAACATCAGAAGGAAATAGACTGAGTTATTTGTATTTTTATAAAACTGTAAACGTAGCAAAAAGAAAATGTTTATTAGAAAAAAAAAACTAAATCAATTGGATAGTTACAGAGTTATAGAATGTGTGAAACATGCTAAACTGAACAAATTTGTAATATTTGTGTAAATAAATGGCATTAAAAACAAAACTTCGTTGTATTACCCCCTAATCTAACTATAAACATATAGCTAACTGCCCAAATTTTTATTTTATGCAAATTTTGTATAATTAAATAACAATAACGAGATTAAAGTAAAAAGCTGCATTGTTCATCTCAGTTCTAGTTATTAGGCTAATGCACTATCTTTGTCGTATAATGTCGAATTCTAAATGTGCATTTGACGTGTTGTTAAGATTTACAATCGCCCATATAAGATACAAATACTAACGTCGTTAATTTCTCATAATAACATAGTTGGGCAACTGATTTATGTTTTTTGTATCTATTTTATGGCCGGTGTGCGGGCTTCGGAAGCCCTCGGCTGCCAGTTGCAATCGAGTGCCCTTCTCTGTTCGATTAGGTAACGCACGATAGGATAAATAAAGAGAAATTGAGTATTACAGAAGTTTTTTGAGAAATAGAATAAGAATTATTTTTAACTTTTAAAACAAATATTTTGAAGATTTACTTTCTACAGATAGCTTTGTTCTGTTCTGTTGAATTTCCCCTTCGCTTTAGTTTTTTTAACTAGATAAATAAAATTATACAATATAAAAGCACGTAATTTATGAGAGGTTATGTTTTCTTAGCAGCTTTGATAATTAGCAACCGGGCAGCAATGCAATATATCTAAAGACCGATGGATAATACGCAACCTGAATGTTTTGTGTTGTGGCTCCCACTGCAAAACAGAAATATTGCCTGCAACTACAACAAACGCGAACGGCCGTATAATAAGAGAAGGCCGTCTCTTTAATCGAGGAAGCTGTGCTTTTATCATTCGTGGTACGGCTACTTCGTTATATCAAAGGGCTTTGAAGCAAGAAAACATCAAAACTACTTTCTGTCTAAGCCTACTCCCTTTTTTACCAATTAAATACTGCACTTGAGTTGTTATATTTATATTGTTTATTGTTTCCAGCCTTACTTTGTGGAACTCCATAATCATGAAATAAATAAAGATTATTAAAAGTTTCACAGTTTTATTAAAATACAACCTGACAATATTGTTTCGACAGCTATGCTGTCATTATCAAAGGTAATATAATTATAAACAAACACGTCGCTAAGGTAGATACAAAAATAGGTAACTAGATAAAATAATAATAATAATCAGAATTAAATATCTAATACTTCCAGTAACGGAGAATTACTGAGCTCAAGTTGTTCATTCATTAAAGGTACCCTGAGTTTGTGTTTGTATATCTCAAAGGCTTCTAAAATGTCTAATTTGCGTTTGTTATTACAAAAATGTAGGAATTTAATATTATTTTGAGGAGTCATTGTGTGATTTTGTTCTAAAAGGTGTTTGGCGTAATTCGATTTTTCAGGATGTTTATTTTTGTAATGACTTACGTGTTCTTTATATCTTATGTCAAAATTTCGAAGTGTTTGTCCAATATATACCGAACTACAAAAAGAACAATTTAAACGGTAAATGCCCGATTTCATGATATCATGTGTTCTGTCTTTAGCATTAAATAAAAATGAAAAAGTGTTAGTGTTAGTTTTAAATGTTATTTTATAATTGTTGGTTTTTCTTAGTATACGTGCAATTTTTTTCTGATATTTTGCCAAAATATGGTATAGATATGTAGTTCGTGTCTTCTGTTTGATTGTCAATGGGATATATTCTTTTGATAGCTAACCTATAATCTTTTTGTTTAATTAAAGTGTCAATCATGTTCGGATTGTAATGATTTGCATGTGCTAGTTGTTTAATGGTTGATATCTCTTTGCTAAAATCTAATAGTAATCGTAATCGTAAAATCAATAGATTGTCTGCGTTAATCTTGATATTTAAGTCTAGAAAGTTTATATCCCTGTTTTGTTCTGTTTCTAGTGTAAATTTTATATTAGGGTGGATACTGTTAATAAGAATTAAAAATTCATTGATAACCTCAAAAGAACTGTCAAAACAAGCTAAAATGTCATCAACATAACGAAACCAGAAGATCATGTGTTTAAAGAGGTTTAATTCAAATATTCGATCTTCAAACTTGTCCATAAATATGTTAGCTAATTTAATAATGATAACCTTTAATGAATGAACAACTTGAGCTCAGTAATTCTCCGTTACTGGAAGTATTAGATATTTAATTCTGATTATTATTATTATTTTATCTAGTTACCTATTTTGTATCTACCTTAGCGACGTGTTTGTTTATAATTATATTACCTTTGATAATGACAGCATAGCTGTCGAAACAATATTGTCAGGTTGTATTTTAATAAAACTGTGAAACTTTTAATAATCTTTATTTATTTCATGATTATGGAGTTCCACAAAGTAAGGCTGGAAACAATAAACAAGATTATTTCGTCTTCGTTAGAAGAACAAGCCAAGTTATACAAGAAACTTATGATCAAGTCAGAATGTTTGGTTTAATCAAGAATGTCTGAAACTTCAGGTTATTCCTAACTACATAAACATCACTACCAGAACCAAGACTTCGATTACAGAAAAAGTGATTAGGAATGCCAAAAGAAGATGGCTCAAAGAAGAATCGAAGAAATGGGTTAGTATAAGAGACAATATGCACATTTATATAAAAGTACTCCATACAGAACTTACTCATAAATTACACAATATCCAATTTGACATCTTAGATTTTGACATTAGAGAAATCGTCAGTCACATTAAATTCAAAAATACACCACACAGAAAAATAAACATCATCGACTTATACAACAAAAACGTATCACTACCAAATAACCTTAATTGTCAGAACACTGCAAACTTTTATCCTCGTTTCATAAACTTGTCGAATATTAACATTCAATGACAGAGAAACACAATTTCTTAACAAAGGTTTCAAATTTTGTCCTTTTCCAAAATTTACCAACAAAATTAAAGAAATTTTGGCCGTTGAATGCGAAACTATACTTATGAAAGATCATAATAATTATACAAAATTCCAAATTTCGAATTTGTTAAAAGAGATGTCTTTGAAACAGGACAAAATGTACAACACATCTAACATATCACTTCTTCAATCTATAAAACAGAAAATCATAGAGAACAATCTAATTTCTGTTAAAGCAGATAAGGGTAACACTTTGGTAATTCTTTCAAAAGATATTTACATTCAAAAAGTTAATGAATTTATTAATAAAGAAAATTTAGAAACTTTAAACAAAAACCCAACCACAAAATTCCAAAAAGAAATAAAACAAGGTTTAGAAAACTGCAATATCTGCTTGTCAGAATTAGAAAAGCAACAAATAATTAATAAAAACCCACAAATACCTAAACTATATGGATTAGTCAAGACGCACAAACAGAATACGCCAATAAGACCAGTTGTATCATACATCAATGCACCTAATCACATTTTATCCAAAAAACTGAACCAGATTATTAACACGATAGGTTACAAATCGAAATACTCTGTTAGAAATTCATTAGAATTAGTAGATAAGCTGCAAAACATACATCTTCCACCACATTCAAAACTTGTTAGTTTTGATATTTGCAACATGTTCTCCAGAATACCCCCACAAGAATGTATTCCTTTATTAGATAGTTTCTTGATCAATAGTAATATAGAATTAGTTAAAAGGTTAGAGTTAATTCCATTATTTGACCTTTGTATAAGTCAAAATTATTTCACTTTTAATAACATAATTTATTTACAAAAGGATGGTTTACCTATGGGTAATTCTCTAAGTCCTCTATTAGCTAACATATTTATGGACAAGTTTGAAGATCGAATATTTGAATTAAACCTCTCTAAACACATTATCTTCTGGTTTCGTTATGTTGATGACATTTTAGCTTGTTTTGACAGTTCTTTTGAGGTTATCAATGAATTTTTAATTCTTATAAACAGTATCCACCCTAATATAAAATTTACACTAGAAAGAGAACAAAACAGGGCTATAAACTTTCTAGACTTAAATATCAAGATTAACGCAGACAATCTATTTGAATTTTCCATATACAGAAAACCAACACAAACAGACATAACAATACCAAATGAATCTTGTCACCATAATGCACATAAAATAGCAGCCTACAGATCATTAGTACACAGAGCTTTAACTATTCCACTAACAAAATCAGATTTTAGCAAAGAGATATCAACCATTAAACAACTAGCACATGCAAATCATTATAATCCGAACATGATTGACACTTTAATTAAACAAAAAGATTATAGGTTAGCTATCAAAAGAATATATCCCATTGACAATCAAACAGAAAACACAAATTACATATCTATACCATATTTTGGCAAAATATCAGAAAAAATTGCACATATACTAAGAAAAACCAACAATTATAAAATAACATTTAAAACCAACACTAACACTTTTTCATTTTTATTTAATGCTAAAGACAGAACACATGATATCATGAAATCTGGCATTTACCGTTTAAATTGTTCTTTTTGTAGTTCGGTATATATTGGACAAACACTTCGAAATTTTGACATAAGATATAAAGAACACGTACGTCATTAAAAAAATAAACATCCTCAAAAATCGAATTACGCCAAACACCTTTTAGAACAAAATCACACAATGACTCCTCAAAATAATATTAAATTCCTACATTTTTGTAATAACAAACGCAAATTAGACATTTTAGAAGCTTTTGAGATATACAAACACAAACTCAGGGTACCTTTAATGAATGAACAACTTGAGCTCAGTAATTCTCCGTTACTGGAAGTATTAGATATTTAATTCTGATTATTATTATTATTATTTTATCTAGTTACCTATTTTTGTATCTACCTTAGCGACGTGTTTGTTTATAATTATATTACCTTTGATAATGACAGCATAGCTGTCGAAACAATATTGTCAGGTTGTATTTTAATAAAACTGTGAAATTTTTAATAATCTTTATTTATTTCATGGTTATATTTATAAGTTATGCAACGTCAATAAATAATTATTAGAAAATAGTGACATTCAATATATTTCCATGCAAAATATTGAAGTAATTCAATATTCAATTCAGGAGTAAAATATAAAACTCTTTTAATTTTAATTTGGGTTGATAAATTTAAGTACAAACGTTAGTTTTCTTGTTAATTACAATTACCTTTTGATATTAAAAATGAAAAAGGAAAGAAACATACACAGTTTTTATTTTAAATAGTTTCGCTCTGTATAGATTGTGGCATGAACTAGAATTCAGTTATAAAACTTATCGCTCTGCACTACGGCAAGAGATGAACGTACCTGAATTCCGGTCGCTAAAAAGATGCTCAGGCGTATTTGTTGCCCGCGACTTAATTGAGCATGGAAAACATCAAAGATTTGTTCCGTACTACTCGAACATAATCGACAAACAGACATTTTTAGTATTTATTTAGTTTATTCCAATATTTTAAAAGCTCACTAGAAAAAGGAAAACATTTTACAGACTATTAGTGGAGGGGCTGGTAAACAAACGCGACGCATGTACATAACACTGCTGCAATAGGCACTGCGCACTGGAGGTTAAAATTAACGAAGCATCACGATCACGATTCCGTTGTTGATTGCATCGGGTATGCTCGGTAGTGGGAGAATATTTTTATTTTCTTTTTGCTTAATTGAATAAAACTTAATCAAACGTTTTCTTTTTGTTAATCTAGTAACTTTTATTACCGACAGCAGTTAAGATTAACGTGGTTGAATCTACAAAACTAAATTTTTAGTGATAATTATCTTTCTCGTTTATTACCAGGCTTTAACTGCGTAATACATATTTGGCGACGGAGAGTACCGTAGTTGCACGATTCTGTTTTGGGAGTAGGAGAAGCACAGTTGGATGTTTCGATATAGATTCGTAAACTAACGATTCTGACCGAGAAGTTAAAATTGTGTAACAGTACAACAAAAACGATGCGCTATTGATTTGTTTAATAACTTGCAGCAAATACTTTAATGTTATTATTACTGGAAACTTGTCTCCTGCGGTGTGGTGTAGAACTAAATCTGATATTTCTAAAATATTTGGAAAGTAATTAAAAAATAATCATTGTAATAAAATATTGAATAGTTTAGACAAATTGTAAAGGGTGATGTAGACTAGCATACAAATAATAAACCACTGGCTATTAAAAATAGTATTATTTTTTAATTAGTTAGTTAGGTTTCTCACCGAAAAAAACATTTATTAGTTGCACATTCATCTGCGAAGATGGCGGTACAAAAATGTCGCTTATTTTTATATGGTAAAATATATGGATTTTCCGTTATTAATAATATTAAAGTATTAGCTTGCAGTAATCAATAGTGTCAATTGCAAAATATTATTTTGAACCGTCAATCCTTATTGTTATACGCTATTGACGCATATGATTTGCTATAACCCCTCTGTTTCAAATAGTAGCGACATCTTGGAGCAAACCTGACATAAACTTTAATAAAGAAAAAATTACTACATGGATATTGTTACATTATTTTAATAAAACGTTTAACTATTACAATTTTATAGGTGTACATTGTATTAATGCGATCGTTTTTACAGAGCATTATTGTTCATTATCAAATTAATATTGAATTCTGAATATTTCTGTACATGACTATTTATTAAATCTAAGATTTATTGCAAAACGAAATGTCAAATCTGGTAACTTTCAATGTCGCCAACATCGTTCTGGTGAGTTTGCTCCAACGACGTGGTCAATGGTTGTCGCTATTATTTGCAAATAAAGGGGCTATATGATTTGCGTGGCACACGTGCCATCTGCCTGCGTAAGTAAATCATATACGTATTTAACTTTCACGTTTGACATAATGCAAATAAAATTAATGAAACATAAAAATTGTGACTATGATTTGCTATTATTCAGAGAAAAGCATAACGTACTTTTTTATCATGCAAAATAAGGAATACATGAGCATTCTCTGCAGTATCGATACAACCGGGGCGTCGAAGTGGCGATGTTCTGTTTAATGCATTCCTGGCCGATAGTAACTACGTCATCACCCCACTTGGTAACAGGTTTACAAGCGTTTTTCTCATAACGATATATACTTTAAACAAATCGTTTTGAGAAATTAATTTCTTTTATTCTTGACTATTAATAACCTGTTAAATAAAATAAAATACTAAATAACCCAAGATAGACCTCAATGACTTAAGAGGGTCTTTAACAGCCATCATGTAGGGCATGTGAAAGAGAAGATCTGTATAACAATAGTAAATAACTAACTGACACTCAGAAGAAAAAATTTCAAACACACCCATTGTTGAGGTATGTTAATGAGATATTTTATAATGTTTTGATAAATTAAAAAATGAGCGTCCAATATAGCTGTAATATTGCACAATTTTTTTTAATATTGCATAAATAATATAGAAATATTGGTTTTAATTGTCACATAAATATTGAAAAATATTCACATAGTCCAGTTAAATTAGAAAAAATATCGGAAAGTTGCAGTAAGTCCTTGGATTTTTGCGTAGGCCTTCCTTGAGGGCTGTTAAATAACCCCCTAAAAGCCACCGCCTGTAAATAGTGAGCTCGAAGAGATAATGAGGGTAAACCACGCCCCCTAGCGGTTTTTGTCGTTTTTCTCGGAAACTATTAGGTTTATCGAGATGAGGGAGGTTAGGTAAAATAAAGTTTATTTAATTC
Source organism: Agrypnus murinus (assembly GCA_929113105.1). Classification (NCBI taxonomy): domain Eukaryota; kingdom Metazoa; phylum Arthropoda; class Insecta; order Coleoptera; family Elateridae; genus Agrypnus; species Agrypnus murinus. The sequence continues at coordinate 64,278,073 of OV816026.1, forward strand.
CCTACCAAAAGTGTCGGAATGTTTTTTCCTACCTCGCCTTCTTTTTGTATTATCTAAGAAAGAAGATATGCTATACATGGATCAGCAATTTGCACCAGTAAATTTGCTCAAGGAACTAACTTTCGGACCGGGGCGCCGTCTGGGGGGGGGGCACCAAATCGGCAGTGAAAAAATCGAAATTTCAAACATGAAAAGATAATTTTCTCATAAACACAACCATTATTACATAGTATTAAGTACTATTACAGTGTTACGGTGCTCGAAATTAGTTACCGTGTGGTCGTGCAAAGAGTCACTGTTTTAATTGGGAATTCCCACTGCGTTCGCGTCATCGCCTGAAATACCTATACTCTAACAGTCTAATAAACAAATGAAGAATCTAGGTCACCGAAATCACGAGGGCGAAATTGTAAAAAGCATCGCAAATCACGCAGTAATCAAGCGGCTAGACGCAACTATCACGTGGTCGACTCGAGTAATTTAACTGATAAGAGAAACTGCAGGTAAGCTGGAATGATTCAGTAGCATCAGAAACTGATCTTGCCGATAAAAATGCTCACAAATCTTTTTTGTAGATAACAATTTTCTGATATATATTTATTTTGTTTATTGTTTTTGGCAATAATGTATGTACGTTATAATAAAATGTTACGATTTCATTGTTATTTTTTTCTAATCTATGCTCCATCGTGGTGATTTTTGGTTTTAAGGGGTGGGGGCACCAAATTACCCTCTCGCCCGGGTGAAAATTTTACCTTGAGCCGGCTCTGTTTCGGACGTAGCTTTTTGTGATCCCATATTCGTTATGAAGTAGCTAAGAAAAAATCGTTGAGAGCCGGACGCGATCGAAGTCCAGTCATCTTTTACCTCAGCATTTGAGAATACACTGTACTACTATCGAATGCAAAAGTTCTGAGCCCTGAGTTTGAATGTGCATAGCAAAAAACCTAATTCGAACAAAAACGGTTAGACAGACAATTTAGTTTTGTATAAGATAATAAATTTGTAAAATTATTTGATTTTTGGTTTTTAATTTTTCGCAAATTATGTTACAAAAGTCTTGTTTTTTGGGAATTTTGAAGTAAAGCGTGTCTTTAATAATTAATAATTAAATCACTACTCGACAGAATTGAATGTAATTTTATATGCAAGTAGCTAATAGTGTTGTCTGTATTTGTACTTTGATATCTGTATTATTTATCAAGTTATTCTTTGAAATAGAGGGTGTTCTGGTGCTTTAATCAAAATCTTCTTTTTACAAAAGATAGTATTTTGTTAATAAAACAAGAAATACGAAAATAAATCTTGAAATTATTTTGAAAATATCAACGAATTAATTAATAAATAATTCTTTAAAGAATTATTTATTAATTAATTACTGAATATTTTCCAAATTTCGTAATGTTTTTGTTGTTTCAGTAAAAAAAATCTTGATTAAGGAATCAGAAAACCAGAATGGATTATCCTGTTTCATAGAATAACTTGAGAAATAATACAGATATCAAATTTACAACAGTACTAGTTATTTGTATATAAACTTCCATTCAATTCTGTTAAGTAGTTATTGATATATTAATTATATTATAGACACGCCTTACGTCAAAACTCCTAAAAACCGGACTTTTGGTAACATAATTTGCGAAAATTCAAAAACCAAAAATCAGATAGCTTTACAAATTTTGTATCTTATACAGAAATAAATTGTCTGTTTAACTGTTTTTGTTTGAAAATTTGAGCAGTTAGTTGATAATATGTATTATTAATTTCCGAAATTGTATATGCAGCGTGTTGATAAAGTACGGAATAATTTTAAAATCGGTTATTTAAGAAAATACTCGTAAATTTGAATGCCCACTTTTTGATATATTCATTAAGTCTGTGACGTCACTCGTCGAGATATGGCGTCATCGATAAAAAAAATTAATTTTATATTATTATTATTTTCGTTTTACTATCTGCCCGTCACTTAGGAAATGACTAGGCATAATTATTTGCCGGATTTGACTATGTGCCTGCGACCTATACATGTCATGTCTCATGACATGTGAAAGATGCTACAGGATCATTGCCTAACTAAATTATCTGATAATTAGTTTATTTTATAATTTTTTAAATCAATTATACTCTTCTTACAAAACTCTTCTTACTCGTTGAGTACGTGATCTCACTCTACACCTGACTCCACTCAAATACCGATTACTAATACCAAACTCACCTGTTGTTGGAATGGAGTAGAGTGAAACCACGTGGTCGACAAGTAAGAAGAGCTAATACGAAGTAAACGAACAAAACGGAGTATGTGCTCACGCCAAATTATAGGGTATGATGTGCATGTAGAAATATAATCGAGATAAATTTAAATTTTAGTTTTTAAGCAATCGTCAGATGGCTACGAAACTCAGAAAAAGTATTTCTAGTTAATTCCCTCAAATATGGTGTATTCCTCTACATTTTCCTTTACAATTTCCTCTACATCTCTGTAAAACTGACATGTAAAGTCTTGGCCAACTTTTTTTTGTGAATAATTAAAAACAGGACGTTTTATCCGATTTAAATTTAGGTTTTTATAAATGTATTTAACGCTAAAAACATCTTTTTATTCAATTTTTTTTTATTTGACGCCTACACTACGGGGGAACCAACATCCAAGGTCATCTGTCCCCCATCTAACATGCAACACGAATACACACATCCATAGTTGAGGTGACGGAATTTTCCAATTAGAAAAATCCCGCCGCCCCAAGTGAGATTCGAACCCACGACCCTTGGAACACGAGTGATGCACTAACACCACTCGTCCACCGCTGGCCCTTTTATTTAATATTAGTTTTATTTTTATTTTTCCGTATTTTATATTTAATAATACGATAATAATTAATAATAATAATTACGATGGAATTAATTAATTTCTAATTTTAAAATACTGAGTGCATACATTGCCATCTAGCGGCGAAGAATGAAACCTTACTTAAAATTTCTTTTGGTCGATCGATGGCGCTGATTGGAATTATGGCAGTTTATAGAAAATTTATTTTAAAATTTAAAATTACTTTTTTATTTTGATTATTTAAATCTAAGTATTGTGAATAAAATAGTATACATGTTTCGTTGGTAAAGTTTCCAAGCCTCGCGATATTGTTTGACCGAGACGGTACGTCAATTATCGCTTGGCTTGTAATATTCTTTACCAACTCAACATCTAACATACTATTGACGTTTTGTGGCGTTCAAATGTGTCAAACTGTGTGAAATTTCAAATGGGTAGTATAAAATAAATGTTACCAATCTTACAAAACAACTAACTATTTTTTGTTAATTTAATAATAGCCTCTATTATTAAACCGCTTTCAGTGACACAATGAGTCTATTGTTAACGCAAAGTAAAAAAAGTATGATTAAACAGTTTAGTGTTTACACGGTCACACGGTCATTGTACGTACGAATACTATATGTAGTAGGCTGATCGAAAACAAAACATAATGAGACAGGGAATTAAAAGACCTTTCAAGAAAGGAATCCCATTCACATTATCCATCTTACTATTTAATTTTTATTATCAATGATAGCATATTTGTCAACGAGTGATGTCACAGTCTTAGTAAATACGTTAGAAAGTAGGCATTTGAATTTACTGAATGACGTGGATGAGTAGTTTGGAAAAATTACCGATTTCAAAAATATACCTCATGGTCAAAAGTAAATTACCCATTAAAACAACATTAAAAAATTTTTAATTTTAACAATTTTTTGTTTTATTTCGTTAAATTAAAAAAAATATTGTCGGGGAAAAATACCGAATATACATACATAATCCATTCCCCTTATACCGCATTTCGCAGTGTCGAGGTTCCACACAAACTCTTATGGGAGTGCAACGGAGGTAATGGAGCTATTGTAGCAAGTACATTACGCTCCCCCATACTTTCTCACTCATACAACTTTCATACCTTAAGCTAAGGAGTTCAAACACGATCGTACTAATTTTTAAAATTCAGTCGCAACCGAGGTTTGAACCCCTGTCCCTCTGAACGAGAGGTAGGATCTCTACCACTCGACCACGGAGGGCCAAAGACCGAATATAATTGGTTTATAAAAAAGAATAAATTTTTTACTTTGATTTTCATTTTTCCGCTTGATTACGCTGTGCATCAGTAACGCTATTTTAGTCTAAGATTTTTAGACATACCTATATAAAATATATATTGTTCAAATCAATGCATTAAGCAATTAAGTTAAACAACTTACAAACGTATTTTTTGTACGTTAAGAAAACTTTAATTTTTAAAAAAAGCGCATAATCAATATAACAACAATAAAATATTATAATACATAATTATATAAACAAAAATAATGAACAATATTTGAATACGAGATAGTTGATGATGTGTAGAAAAAACCTTTTTTTTTTAATGTTTACTTTCTAAGTTATTTAAAGTTTAAGGCATTCTCCTTCTGTGGCATAATGCCGAGGATTGTTGTTTTCCGAACTTGAAATAATTTGTCAATAAAGCACGATTTTGTCTATACCGCAGAATACTCAGAATGACTTAACATAGATGACTGTTGATCTTGAAATACATTCGTAAATAAAACACATGTGCTTTTTACTTATTTTGCAGTTTGTTTGTCTTAAATAGATTTAAAGGCAAGCTAAGTAATGGCAACTTTAAAATAAAAATATCTGATTTTTAAAGAGAATATTTGGTTTCCTAATAAGGTAAGTTTATTAGTGTGCGCGAAAAAAATAAAAACCATTCGGCTTTATAAGCAAATTACATTGTGAGTTCTCATCTGTGATATTGGTAGATTGTTTACAACCCGATTATTTACTTGATTCCAGTAACACTAGGTACGGCAATTTGTATTAAAGAATCTTTCTTTCGTACTCTATGCTTGAAAATAAAATATTTTGTTCTGGCTTATGAGATATGATTGTTATGAAGAATACCTAATTCGCATTAGTGTAAATAGTTTATTACGGTTACTACTAGGTGACAATTATGTTTGGACGCAGTTATATCTTATATATGTTATATATGTATTGAACAAATAACAAGACTAAAGTTCAATGTAACCACCCCTCTCTCTAATTATAGCTCTCAAACGTTTTGGAAGCAGCAACCAGAGTGCTTCAGCGATTCAATATTTGGATGGAGTGTAGCACAAGCTCTGCTCTCCCGAATACTCCATCGGGAATGGAGTATTCCTTGTAATTTCTTATAAGAAGCCGAATCTTGTTGGAAGATCCATTTTTGTTCTCCGAAATCCACTGTTGACACCAAAGAAGCAGAAAACCCTGAAGAATATCACGACGGTATACTTCTTGGTCAATCTTCATTCCTCTATCCACAAAAATAGCGGTGTTTTACAATTTGACGTTATTCCAGCCCAAACCATAACAGCCGCGAGTTTTTGCGATCTTGAAACTTTACGTCGAGTCAAGTTTTCTCGCTCAATGCTTTGTGAGTATATTCTGTCACTATGGGGATTAAATAATTGTAAATAACTTTTCATCAGAAAACAAAATCTTGTGATAATTGCTGTTTCCGGAGACTCGTAATAGTCAGTGCCGTTCCTGGACAGGATGTTGTTGTTGTTGTTGTTTGTAGGGGGGTATAAGCCCTTTGTGTTTACGTATGGGCTAGCTGCTATTTTTAGGAAGGAACTAGAATAATTGTTATACATTCCAAATAACATGGATTAGACCTACTGGGAATACTACATAAAACAATGCGTCTCTTACTCTACCTCCGCAGTGGTGTGGATAGGGTCGCATTTTCTGCAGAAGTACAGTGATTTAAAATTGTTAACCAAAAATGAAATTTTATGATTTTCGGCACCACAAAGAACACCAACACCAACCACGCTTATTGAGTTAATCATAAAAGAATTATCAAGCTGTCAACAAAAGAATAACCTCACTTAATCAGGTAAATACTAAATTTTTTATAATTGATTTTGTTATTGATTAAAAAAATTTAATTTAAGGTAATAACTTCAATTTATTGATCAAACTTGCAACTTACTTTACAGTGGCCTGATATTAATTAACTATACAAATAACTTCTGATAATGTACAGGCAAATAATATTAATTTTTCTTTTGTTATATCCATTTACAATAATAAACCGTATCACTTTTCACTCACTTAAAACAACGCCAACTTCCCAACGAACGGAGAAAACTGCACTCCTTCCCCCACTTTGAAACCAACTGATGGCACCATTCTTACCGAAACTGGATCAAGCATTAAAAAAACCTAAAATTTCCATTCCAATTGGTATCTGGAAACCCTATATAAGAAATATAAGATACAAAGCTTTTTTTATTGCAGTTCAATCCTATGAATAACTTGAACATCTTTTATGGTAAATACTTCTATTCGACAAATCGTCTTCAAATTTACAGTATTTTAAATTGATTTAAAAATTTGTTACACTTTATAATAATTAAATTGAATATTTTATCAATTTTCTCATTTCAACGGTTATACTTGTTTTCTTTCGTTTACAACTTTTTCTCAACTAAATCTTGTTTTATAACTCTCCCTGGGATACGTTTTTTGCTCAACTTACCTTTTGGAGACAACACCTTAAAGACTACACTTTAATTAATCGTCTTAAAAGATAGTTGGATTTGCTTACCTCGATAAGGTGTTCATTATTATTAAAACATTATTGACGGGACATTATTAAATTATTTCTAACCTTTAATTCAAAATATTTGACTTTATGTCAAAACATGTGTAAAAAAACGTAACACAGATTTACATTTTCTTTTCTTTTAGTGCTGCTGCAAATCCTAGATGCACTAAAATACAAATAAAGAAAACCTTTGAATAAGGAACGAAACTTCTTATAAAGAAGATTTAAGTAAACAGTTAAATTATATCGATAATTCTCTTTTTGAGAATGGACCCAATGTAATAATTTAAAAAAACACTCGACTAATTCGAAGCACTCGTCAAACAACCACTGACGTTTCACAAAAATAACATTAACCTCAAAATCTTGACATCTCTTTGTTTGCATTTTTAACTTAAAATATAACCTTAAATTATATAATGTTCTTTAAAAGGTTGCGCACTTTTTGAAAGATTAATTAGAGAGTTTGTTACAAAAATGTCCGTGTTTATATATGATTTTGGCGAAAAAACGAAACTTTGGCAAATCAATTTAACATAACCAAATTATTGTTTATAAATTTAAATTAACACAAAACCTAATTAGATAATCTAATAGATAAAGAAATTTACAATCTAATGGTATATTAAAATTGTTTTCATTACAAAATCAACCCTCTTTGGAATGTCGATGACATCCCTATCACCTCATAACTTTTATTAACTTAATTACTTAAAAATAGCTTTTCACACCTTCATATCTTCACAAATTGAAACATTATATCCTAACAAGCATTATTTGTATGTTTTTGGTATCAACAATATGAAAATTCAAGCCAATTGCAGTATTTCAATGTACGTTCTAAAAGCAGAATATAATTGTATGCTGTTTAACTGATATCATTAATAAAAAGCAGCCCCCACATTTAAGATAGTTACAATAATGTGGTAATGAAGCAGCTCTACAATCGCCCACAAAAATTATTTAACCAATAGCTGTTAAATTTTGAAATACAAAAAACTTATGCAACTGAAGAATTTCGTTAACATGAAAACACATTTCTTTGCTATTAAATGCTCATGTAAAGTAGTAAATACTTGCATACCTGCCCATTACAATGCAACTTGTCTGTTTTAGGTTATATATAAATATCTGTTTCCTGTATATAATGTTCCGATTTTTAGTTTTAAGGTTAAGATTCACAGTAGCCTTGATATATTGTGCACCGAGGATTGAATATTTAGAAGTGAGACACACATAGCTGACGAATGAATGGTGTACTGTGCTTACTTAAATATAAAAAACTTAAATATGCGTTGTTGAAAAACTGCATTTTACCGAAAGTGTATTATTTATTAAACGAAATATAAGCTTTCGGTATTTTATAAAAGGGACACTATCCCCAGTTCACACAGAGTACCAGTGAAATGAAGTGAGGAATAAGGACCTTGTTTTAATAGTAGGTGTGTAGTAGGTGTGGTATATTGGATACATTTATTGATAATTAATTTAAATCATAGGTTCTTAACGGGGGCGGTACCGCCCCCTACTGGGCGCTGGAGCTTTTCGTGTGGGCGGTAGCGGGTCCAAAGGCAAATGGGGGGCGTTATGACAGTCAAGGGGGTGGTCGCGTCGTAGCTACCTAATTAGAACTTTAATATAAAATCCTTTGAAAATACATCTATTTTCATGAAAAAACATTTTATCTAGCCGTCTAGATGTTTATCTTATAATTATGGCGTAAATAAACATTAAAACATTTAAATAAGCATTAAGTAGAAAGATAAACTAGCTAATTGATTCGGTTTAGGACTGTCGGTAACAAGTCTATGCAAGTTGGTAAGCAAAGACGTGATTTACGCAATCAAGCATGTTTCGACAAAAACACGGGAACTTGTAACAACCTGTTTGGAGGGCAAGTGCACCGGGGCACAGCAAACAAACAAAGGCATACAAGTTGTTGCGTGCTCGAAATCAAATCTTTAAAAGGCAGGGATAGCTCTTCTAATGTCTTATTGTTTTTGTGTGCTTCGCCAGTGATCCATACTCGCGCGTGGCTGATAAAGTAAAGAAGTCATTATAGCCATTAACTTTCTATAAATCGGTTGAAAAGTTAATGTATTGAAAGTGTGAATTCCAAAATGTCTTAAACTAAGAAGAAATGTCGGCAGCACAATAGTGAGTATTTGAAATATGGATTTACGTAATCTCCAATAAACCAATTATTACCTATGTGTTTAATTTGCCAAAAAGTATTTTCAAATGAAGTCATGAAGCCTTCTAGGCTCCAAGAGCATTTGAATAAAATACATGCTGATAAAAAGGACAAAGATTTATCCTATTTTCAAGGACTTGAAAAGAAATATTTAAAATAGCCAACTATATCGAACCTTTTTGCATCGTGTTCTAAACAAGAAAATGATGGACTACGAGCTTCATATAATATTTCATTATTAATTGCAAAAGCGGGAAAACCACACATAATTGGTGAGGAATTAATTATGGCGACAGTGAAAGAGGTAATCGAAAAAAAATTCGACTAATAATACAGTGCAAAGAAGAATCGATGAAATGGCTAAAGACGTTGAACTATCATTATGTGACTACTTAAAAGACTTCCACATTCTCCATTCAACTTGATGAATCAACTTTACCAAATAACGAAGCACTACTCTTGGCTTACGTCCGATTCATAAAAGAAGAAAAAAATTGTCAAGAGTTATTATTTGCAAAAAATTTGGAAACCGATAGAAAGGGAGAATCCATATTTAATACCATGCACGTTTTTTTTTTCAAGAGAATGAAATTCCTATTCGAGATATTTTGTCAGTTGCTACAGATGGTGCTCCAGCAATGACGGGGAGTCATAAGGGTTTCATTTCGCATTTAAAACAAGCAGTACCAAATGTACTTGCTGTACATTGTGTTATTCATCGTCAGCACTTGGTTGCAAAAAATCTTAATGAACGCCTGCATACGTCGCTCCATTACGTTATTAGAGCAGTCAACAAGGTAAGAAGCAATTCATTAAATGACAGATTATTTTGGCAACTTTGTAGTGAAAATGATGAAGACTATAATCGCTTGCTACTGCACACAGAAGTACGATGGCTCTCGAAAGGTGTTTGTCTGAATCGCTTTTTCAATCGATTGATTTCAATCTTTGACTCAGTACGGGACTTCCTTGAAAACAGAGACGACGAACTGCTCGGAAACTTGATTGCGTCCAAAAATGGCATCGCTTATTTGACATACCTTTTTTAGTTATTTATGTATTAAGGGCATAATGAAGCTTTTATGGCCAGAAGCGTTATTTCTAGCCCGAGGCGTCAGCCGAGGGCTAGGAAAAGTCTGTAGGGCCATAAAAGCAAGTTATGTCCGCTATACATACACTATTTTATGCACAGATGCATTATAATTAGACTATTATTGATAGATCTATCTAAACATAACTGTCTCTTTATGCCCCAAGGGCCTCTTTATGATCCGACGGGCAATAATGAAACGTCAATTAAATGTCAGAGCTGTATTTGTAGAACTTGATTGGTTCTTAATATAATTTGTAAACTTATCACCAATGAAAATAAGCTGAAATTAAGTATTTTAGATAGTAACTATAGTAACGTACTTCGTATATATGCACATAAGTAAACGTACAGCGGCTTGATGTAACCTACGTACTCATTTAATTATATTTTTTACACAATAATAGATTTGAGATAAAAACAATCTGTGCATAAAATAGTGTATGCATTTCGGGCATAACTTGCTTTTATGGCCCTACAGCCTTTTCCTAGCCCTCGGCTGACGCCTCGGGCTAGAAATAACGCTTCTGGCCATAAAAGCTTCTTTATGCCCTTAATACATAAATAACTATAATAACCAATCAAGTTCTACAAAAAAAACTTCTGACATTTAATTGACGTTTCGTTATTGCCCGCCTGACCATAAAGAGGCCCTTGTGCCATAAAAAGACGTTTATGTTTAGATGAGTCTTGCAATAATAGTCTAATTATAATGCATCTGTGCATAAAATAGTTGTTTATGTACCAAGGGCGTTAGAATGATGATAATGCAAGGATGGCGACTATGTTCCAGCCCGAGGGCCTGAAGGGCCCGAGGGCTGGAAGTCGCCCGATGGGCATTATCATCTAGTAACGCTCGTGGTGCATACAAAATTTTATGTTTCACAAGATTATGTAGAATTATTTTTAATTTATCTAATAATAATAAAATTATGATAAACGCGTAAAAATAGTAACCTTGGTGTTGCTAAGATTCGTTTCTCTATTTGTTTTGAAACAGTTGAAAGTAGCGTCGACTTCATACATACGTTTTGTTCTGTGACGATGATGGAGCAAAAGTTTGATGTTCCGGAAGGTATTTTGGAAAAACCGAAAAGGGCAACTGAAAACTTATTGCCAACAAAATCTAGAGTAAATTATGAAAAAGAATTTAAAATTTTTGTTAACTGGAAGTTGAAAAGTGCAATTAAAATGGTAAACGAGACGGTGATGTTGGCCTACTTTCAGGAATTGGTATGTTATTATCGTGTTTTACTACTTGACTTACAATATGTTTGTTTATTTTGTTCCTTCGTTGCAGGCTGACAAATATAGTCCCAACACGTTGTGGACAAAATATTCCATATTAAAAATCGACTTTAATTGTTAATGACAACGTTGACATTTCTCACTATAGTCTCTTCATTTCATTTCTGAAACAAAAGTCAAAAGGATATATTCCAAAAAAGTGTAGGGTTTTGACAGGGGATCAGGTTTTGACGTTTATAAAGGATGCGCCTAATGAAACATATCTTCTACATAAGGTAAAAGGCTAAGATTTATTTATGTTGCGTATTGTTACGTAAATGCATAATTACAGGTAGTTTTGGTTATGGGTGTTTTGGTGCTTTGAGAAGGGATGAAATAAAGATGACTATCGACGATATATCGAAGATCGTTAAAAATTCACAAAAGTTTCGTGTTGGGTCTGTTTCGTTTTCAGGGACGTTTCATAGCTGTCAGTTCCATGTTAGAAAAGATGCTACCAAGTAATGTTGTATATATGTTTTTTTCATGTTGTAATGATAATTATTTATGTACTATGTAAAAATAAAGTTTTTGTACCGCCGTCCAATTTTATTTTAATTATAATTGTAATATAGCAGATCTCAAAATAGTCCAAAAACTAAGCATGCCAAAAATTAGGAATTTTTATTGTTTATCGGATGGTAACAACTTTTACTAAATTTGCAAAAGTTAGACAGATAAATGACAATTTAAATTCAAATGTTTTTGTTATTACTAACTTAAAAACAAAAAAGCCCTAACAGCACTAATGTCATCTAAAATATAGGTTAATTTTAGCTAAGAAATTTTCGTCGGCAATTAAGTCGGCACAAAAGAATTCGTGGATCACGCGCCCAGAAACTACGCGCAAATACTCGTTATTTGTTGTGTTGCATATTCGTACGCAAACATATAGTTTGTGATCCAATGATCCAAATTGCTATTGAAGGTAACGCCGCTCCGATTGTAAAGTAAACCATGAGCGGGCGTTATGAATTATAACGCCCGCTTATAATGCCCTGGTTGTTATGGAGTTGTTTATATAGTTCGTATCACAGGTATAAACAGCCAATAATATGCAAGTAAAACATAATATATATTATGTAATTAGGAGATCAAGCGATACTTTAAATCCGAGAAGACTATTATAACGCCTCGGCTGGCGCCTCGGCGTTATAACATCTTCGAGGGTTTAAAGAAGCTGGATCTCCGTATTGCATAAGTTGTTTTATTTTATTTCGTATTTCAATCCTAATTTCTGCCTTCTAAAATTCATCCGAATTTATTGTATAAAGAAGCAAGTTGCCTTGTCTGTGTCATCATACGCGTAACCAAGGAGATAAAAAGCAGCATAACACGTGTGGCTGATATGCAACATCAAATGATTTTTAAGTTGCCAACAATAACGGAGATCAAGAACGTCTTGAACTCCGGTGTCACTGACAAAGGAGATCAAGTTATACTTTATTTTACTAATTGTAGTATATAAACAATTATTTGAAATACGAAATGAAATAAAATATTTAATGACGATAATTTACAAATGCAAGGTGATGAGTTGAATTTGATAAAAACAAAAAACGTCATAGCTGCTTTTGTGGGAAAACTTCTTCTATTCAAACGAAATCTAGGAAGAGGTGAATACAGCCACTTTCCGACATTATCAGCATTATCGGCAAGACAGGAAGATTTACTTACTTACTGCCAACACCTGGACGCTCTTCATGCTGATTTTACAGAGCGATTCCAGGATATTTTAAATATGAATATACCAAGCTGGGCTTTAGACCCTTTCGCAAATGCACATACAGCAGAATCATCAAATTTAGAAGAAGAACTCGTAGAACTCACAACTAATGAAGAATTAAAAGTAAAATTCATAAATAAAATACCAAGAGTTCTGGCTCCAAAAATCAATATCAGCTCTCCACCCTGGATTGTGGGAAATAGTACAGAAATTTTTAATTGCATTTCCTTCATCATATTTGGCTGAGCTTGGGTTTAGTGCAGTAGCTAATTTACTGTCTAAGAAAAGGAATCTAAGGACTGCAGATCACTGAGCGTGGTGATTTGCGTCTGATGTTAACTAAATTGAAACCCGACATTAACAAATTGTTAAAACTCCACCAGCCTCAACTGTCTCATTGATATTTATGTTTACTTATTGAATTTTGTTTTTTATTATATTTTTTACTAATTTTGATTAATCGTCTTGTCTTTGCCTTTGTGCAGTGCGCCAGTGCGGGGTGCTCCAGCTTTGTGTATTGTCTTGCATTTGTTGGTTAAGTTATAATTTTGTTAATAACACTTTGTATGGTCTTTGTCTGAATTAAATGTTTTTATTATAACATGTTTTTGTATTTTTAAATAATTAATAATCACGACCCTCAGACACAACCACGAGTAGCACGATTACAGAGAGAGAGAGAGAGAGAATTAATTTTTAATTTGTGATTATTAATAGATAATAGACAGACATATAAAATTGGTATAATTAACTATTATGTAAAGGGGGGCGTTGGAATTTTTTTTCTTGTAAAGGGGGCGGTAGTCCATAAAAGGTTGGGAACCTATGATTTAAATTAATTAAAAATTAAATTAATTTAAAAACTCAATTTGTTCAAGGTAGTTAGTCAGTAAATATTTTTCAAGATGACGGCGAGAATAAAATTTTAAAGTTTTGAAGAATCTTTCATGTGGTTATCTGGCAACAGATAGTTGTATATCAATTTGTTCTTATTAACTATAAAATCTATTGAAAAGTTAGCTAAAAATATTTTAGATGTGTGATGGCGCATCATGATATGCCCTAGATCTCTATTTCAGTTTTTACCGTTAACGGCTATAAATTCGGTTGCCGGTAGTTCCACCATTAAAATAAACTAATAAGCAGGAACTACCGACAACGGAAGTAGTTACAGTTACTTGACATTGACATTATTATCTTCAGTCACTCCAAAACGGTGATTAAAGAAGAATTCCAAATGCTATTATAAGCTAAAATAGAACTTAAAGAATAAGTAATTATTCTAGACATGTTTTGTTTCATTATTATTTTACTACTGTACCTGTTCTGCACATCTTCTAATTTAAAAGGCATCGTGCATTTTCATCGATATTTCAACATGCTTCAGTTGTTGGTCTGGGATAAAATAAAACATATTTATGAATGAATGAATGAAGTATGAATATTTTTATTTTCATAATACATTATTTGGAAAACTTATTAATATTAAAGATCATCACAATACTAAAATTAAAATACTACACCTGAACTAAAATAAAATAAGTTATTTTTTTGTAATTCAATGCACACACACATATTTTGAAGTACACACTCTGCTAAACCATCTATAATGGGTGAATTTGAAAGATTGGCCACAAATAAAACGGTTGAATCGGTTCTTTCTAAAAACTTTGCCATTTTCTTTCTGGAAAGCTAAAAGACTTTTAATAATGTCATATTGGATCTACTGGCGTCATTTGCTGAGAAATGCCACATCTTTTGCGACCAATCTTTCAAATTCACCCTTATTAGTTTTCATCTATTTCAGTTCGTTAACTAATATCAGTCATATAAAACATTAGCTGTCTATAAGCAAAAATAGTAAAGAAGTAAAACATTACAATTTTCCTTTCATTTGAATAGCTCCTGAGAATCTTATGCGCTAGAGACATATTTCATTTGAACTGAGTGCCCATGAGTTCCCGTAAGTCTTTAACTCGAAGAGTACCACCCTGTATATGTGGAGTAGGTTGTGTAATAACATTAGTGGTTTGTGCAGCAGTAAAAGTAGACTGTGCATTCGTATATGTTACCATTGGCTGAGGTGCTTGATTTATCTGTATTGTTGGTTGGTAGGTAGCTCCAGTTAAATTATTGGAATAAACTAGTGGGGGTAGTTGTTGTACAAGATTTTGAGGAGCTAGCACAACATATTTGGTGTTTGTATTATTACTAACATGAATTATTTTTTCATTTTGCTGGTTATTTTGCAGCATTCCAACCAAATTACCTTGAGGGACAATTAATGTCGGATAAGGTAGTACATTGGTAGCATTTACAGTCTGTTGGGGATTTAGTAGTGACTGACCCGAAGTGGTAGCTACTACAGTACCTTTAATTAACGAAGGGACAGTTAAAGGAGTGTTTTGAACGGTACCTTTATTTACCGAAGAAACAGTTAAAGGAGTATTTTGTACAGTACCTTTAATAAACGAAGAAACCGTTAAAGGGGTGTTTTGTACGGGTTGCACAGGTGTTTTCAACGCAGTTGAAATCTGTGTAATGCTACTCTTTCCTTTGTTAGTTCCTGCAGTAGATGTGATAATAGTGAATTTATTTACATTGCCACTGTTACTAACACTTGTAGTTTTTAAACTAGTGTTAGACGTAGAAGTAATTTTAAAAACAGGTTTATTAACAGTTGGCTGCGCTGACGTCACAACAGTTGGTTTGGGTAATATGTGCGTCATTTGTTTTCCATTTAATATTACATTTGTTTTTGTTTCAGGACCATTTCTATTTGTCTGAGACATACTTGTATTTGTTTGAAGAACGCTTCTAAAACCATATGGAGTGTATGGCTTTCTAATATCGAAAACTTTCTTATCTACCCAACTTTCTAAAATCTTACTACTTGATGTTGTAGATGAAGGTTTCTTCTGGAATTTAGCAAAAACTCTCGAGGCAGGTTCAAACTGAACTGATATTTTATGTTTACGAAGTTCAGATACGAAATTATTTAACATTATCTTATTTGAATCTTTAAACCAAATTTTATTTTTAGGAACTATATCGGATTGCGATTCTTTTGTGGAATCTACAGGCCTATAGTGTGTCATAACTAGAGAATGTATCATTTCTCTTTCATTTAAGGGACTGGTCGATTTAGATAGTAATCTACCGGATATGGAGGAGTTCTCGTTATCTTTCACTGATGCACTATATGTACCACTTACTGTGGAGTAAGATCTTTTACTTTTTCCATACTTTTTAACAACTGAATTCTCTGTAATTGGATGTCTAGAAGTTTCCGTACATTCAACTTCATCTTCACTGTCTTCTAAAATGCATACTACCTCTACTTCTGAAACTTCATTAGAAGGAATCCCAATTATGTTTTGAGTTGTATTATTATAGACTACATTGCTACCAAACTCTGCCTTTAGTTTAAGTCCTTCTTCCTCCAAATCAGAAGAGACATCCTTTAATGTAAATAATTCTTCAAAGGCTTCAGGATATTTCTCAACTGCTTCTGGTATATATTCTACTTTAGTCAACTTAAGATTTGGTGGATTTTTAACGATGTTTATAGAACAACTTTCGCTCAGATGTATATTCAAAGACTTTATACTTTTCATTCTTAGTTGACAAAATTTACATCTAAGATGAACTGTTTCATGCTCTTTCAGTTGTTCTTGCGAATCACACAGTTTATTGCACACTGAACAAAAGAAAACTGACAAAGTCTGCTCGGCTACCATAATATGCTCGCGATCTGCATGCTCAAATAACAGTCCATTAGGATCGATGTCGGAAAATGATGGCGGTAGAGTAGTTGTACCTGAAGCAACAGATGGCGGTGACAACGATGATGAAACTAGGTTTGATTCTACAAAGGATGGTCCTGGTGAAGTCGCAATATACGTACTTGTTGATAATAATCCGCTTGGAGCCAATTTCAAATGATAGGCAGATGGTGTGAGTATTTCGTCTTGATGTGTTTCATCATGTATTCGCCGCTTGCGCATATCTACCACATTAAAAACAACATTTGGTGGCTCTTTACTGTTAAATGCTGGTGTAACCAGCATTGGTTCTAATAGTTGTGAAGTCGCATAATTTCTATTTCCTAAGGTCGCTCCTGTTAATTCTAAGGGTGATGTGAATATATTTTTATGTTGTATTTTATCTTTTGGCAGTTGGTTAGGCAAATCTACCTTATTAACAACATTTATTGGGTCTTTACTTTTAAATGCTCGAATTTTCTTCTCTGGAATGACTTCGTCTTCATCATCACTAAAAGATCGTTTTCTTTCTGTTAGTGATTTTCGTACAGATTTCTTTTTAGGTTTTTGATTTACAAATTTTATTAGTTCCGGAACTGCTGGTTCTTCATTTCCGTGATTGAATGATATATTGGGAGTTGTGTTTATTGTTGATGCATCGTTTTCATTTTGACAATTAGAAACAAAGTCGCTTGTATCCATATCATCGCTGTCATTATCATTTTTATTATCATTACAACTAGTATTTATCACGTTTGCTGGCACAGGACATGTGTCAGCTTTAGCCTCATCATTCTCTGGAATATCACTGCATTTATAGGTATCAGCAATTACTGCAGAAGCAGAAGGTAATTTTTTTATTACCAGATTTGTTAATCTTTTTTGAATTTTACTTGCTTGTTCTGAATACCAATCGGTAACTTCTACACTATTTAATGAGATCACAGGAGAAATATCCGATTTGAATACTTCTTCGGGAAGAACTATATTTTCATATTCTCTATGGAGTTTATGAATGGAGGAATGTTTGTAAGGTTCTTTTCTAACATTATTTATACAGCCTGTTGATTGAGAATTAGTTGCCGAATTGTTTGCATTCTCATTATGGGAATTGACTTGTTCACTAGCTATTTTTGCAGCCAAATGCAGAATTTCCTCTTGATTAACAATTGGTGGTGTATATGGCTGACCGATTTGTTCCTATAATAATTTACAAAAGCATAAAAAACGAAATTTCTTTTAGTTACAAGCAAGAATTACCTTTAATAATTTATCGTTAGATATTGCGTTAATTCGGTATTTATGTAATTTTACTGCAATCTCGCAACATCGATGGCACACCATCTTCGATACTAAGTCGCTTTGTTTAATCTGAAACAAAAAAGAAACAGAAGTTAGTGGTAGTGTAGTGTGTATGTTAGAGTACTGTGTCTTTTAATGTAGTATTTTGTAAATTTTCCTGCTAAAAAAATATTACTAACATTTTAGTGCTTTTATAACTTTAGTTATATCTACAGTGAAATGCCTCTTTTGCCCGACTGCCTTAATAAACCCGAATACTCCTTTTAGAGTGTCCATGCGGTATAATAAGTTGAGGCAGTAAGGCAAATACGGAAAAGCGATTTTCCGGTAACAAAAGTAACAGTAAATATTTTTTATGAAAACATAAATACCAAGAGTGTTAAACTAAAACTTTAAACGGATTACTGCACTTAATTATTAGTAAATTGCACCCAAAAGCACCAAGGCATTTATTATATGCCACAAATTTGATGAAAATTCATCTAATATCAATAAAGACCAGTCAAGATAATGGTAGGCAAATACTTTAAAAAACCAAGCCACATTGGTGAGATACCTTATACAGGGTGTAACCATGAAAGCTGAAAATTTGTAGGAACTAATAAGAGTTTAATACGGACCCGGTTTTGTTTGAAGAATTTAATTTAAAACTGAACGTGCTCAAACACAAAATAAAGTAACGATAAAGTGATAAGGCAAGGTCAACTTCTGGCTATGCAGCATCTTTTGGCATTCGGCATAAAATAAATCAACCAGGATCAGGAAAACCATAACAGTTGACATCATAAACCACATCAGTTAAGAAATGCAGTTCCAGCAATTTTGAAGTTGATCCATCTGATATTCTCTTTTAAATTTGTTGGTTCTTTCTTTCTTATATCTTGTAATGCACATTCATTATGAAATAATAAATCGGAAGTAGTAAGTAATTTAAGAAGTAATAAATTACTATTTGTTGTTTGCAAATTCATTGCTTATCAAATTATGTGATTAAAGTATAGTATTAATAATATAATTATGCAACAAGTACAAAAACATTGCACAGTAACTTAAACAAAAGTAATTTATTCAATTTAAGTACAATCAAAGATAACATCATAATTCACAAGGTTATAAGGCATGATTGGTATGCCTTTTTTGTTTTTAAAAAGTGATACCAACTGCACTAACGTTTACAATAGTTTTTATCGTACAGATTGATTGAAAAGCAAATACAAGAAGGCATAATCGTCTCAGATTGTTCTAGTCTTTCGTCTGCGGGAGCATAAATTTTTATTTTAATTAGAATACGATGTAAATATGGAATTTATGACTTCAAACGTATTTATGATAAAAAATTATACGAATACCAGTTAACAAGTACAATAACTGCAAAACTCGTAAAATAACGAACACCAAAAAAAAAACACACAGAACAAAACAAAAAACTAAAAACAGAACGAATAGAAAATCTTTTAGAGTAAATGTTTAAAATGGCAGCCATTCGTTTGCATACACATACGTACTCTTCTACGCAGATTACTCTGGACGTCCTGTAAGTGGTTTCTGGTGCGAATTTGGTTGGCGGCATAAAATATTCGCTGGTCTACTTCTTCCACAGATTCTAACGGAGTAGCATAAATAATACTTCTGATAAATCCCCAGAAAAGAAAATCTGATGGATTTATGTCGAGACTGCGTGGTGGCACTGGTCCATGTCTGCCAAGCCATCGATTGGGATATAGAATGTTTAAGTAACTTCGAACAGCACGAGTAACTAAACTAAATAATTGCCTAGTAAGTAACTAATGACTAACCAAATAGCCAAAATAAATAAAAGAAAATCGAATTAACTACTATAAACAGTAAAAAAATAACTACGGGGGAACTATTAAGTTTTTGCCACTAGTCACAAGCACGTAGTTACTACGGTTTTATTACGTGCCTGGAACCAAAATGGAGAACAATTCGTGGGTAGCAGATACGTTGCAGTAACCTCTCTGGAACTTGTCCAGCTAAGTTTCGGTGTACGTTTAGGCTACGTAGCGGGAACGTGGCGGCGTAGTAATTGCTACTTTCGTGGAACTTCTTTTCTCTTTGACACATCGTGTCGCGTGGTTGGTCTCTCTTACACTTGCAACTTCACAAATATTCTATCATTTTCTATACTTCTGCTACGATCTTGTCACAAAATGGATTACTATTTTATTTGTAATACGTACTTAATAATACAAAGAGCGATGAAGTGTTTGATTATGTTGTCATTCCACTATACCAAAATTGTAAGCCATTGCAACTTTTCTGATAAATGTGATGAGGATAGAAAATAGTTATAAGTTGATACACGTGATAGAAACCATTTTATATTATTCCTAAGGTAAAATTTGTTATTTTTATTGAAGGTTATATGATAAAACATATATTAATAATAATAATAACCAAATTACTAATTGATTAATGGCCTCCAACATTTTACAAGTAACTATGGAGATGGAGTAGTTTAACGAAAAACCACTTTAAAGTGATTCTCCTGGGTAGCAAAAACGTAAGTTTTAGTTTCAATACTATTGTAAGGTTTCTTGAAGGATTAAGCAATGGTTTCAGACAGGTGGCAGGAACTTTCAGTACTATTTTAAAGTTTTAAAAACTTTAAAGTAGCTTCGGGTAAGTTACTGCTACAATCATAATACTACTTTGAAGTTCCAACGACTTTAAAGTAATTATACTAAGTGGCAATACCGTTCCACATACTTGAAAAGTTACTCCAAAGTAATGGAACTACATAGTTCCAATAAGTAGTAGAAACAACTACATACTTACTAAAATATTCCGAACTGAAATAATTAAACCTATGAAGTCATAAATCTAGTCGTAGTTACGTAACAACTACTCAATAAAAGTTCCGATCTCAGTTATACTGCTACTTAGATGTTGCTTGGGTAATAACATCAATAGTTTAACTAACAATAATAATAACAGTTTAAAACTTATAGTGTTGGTTTTTTCGTTACATAAACATAGATTACTTCTTTGTGCCAGTGCCGTAGGTTAGAGACTAGGCTCTGTATCACAACACTTTGTAGGCCTCTGCTAGAAAACAAGTTAACGGAACATTTAAAAGTAATTATTAAATACATTCTTTACTGAATCCTTTTTTTTATATGATTATCAAAACAGATTTACGGTATGATTGAATCTCCAATCTACAACCCCAGACGAGTAGATCCATTTGAATATCCATTCATTGTTCAATCTGGTGATACACTTTTAAACAATGAAATGTACTTGTGTCTTCTGTGGAAGCAATATACCAGGTTTCACTTGAACGTCTTGAACTGCAGATTTTGTCACCTTTCATATGATCGTTCGAAACCGAATCTCATTCAGTGTATATCCACCACAAAAAGAAACCGTAGCTTCATAACCAGCAGCTTGAATTTCTTCTTTTGATATTCCTAGTGATTTGAGAACGGCTGCTTGTTCCTAGGAGGTGTCGTTTTTACTGTGCCACTTTTCTATAATGCTAAATATTTGACGTTGTGTCAGATCCTAATAGTTCATGGGCAAAAACAATTTGAGAACAATTTTCTTCGCCAAATTCTTGTTTAATTTCCTTGATGTCCTAGGTCCCTAGGACCTAGACAGTCACATATTTGAAATCTCCTTTGGGTCTGAGAAAAGGAAAATGCCACAACAGAAAGATACCAGTTATACAAATGGGGATTATATGTTCAGAAAATCCTAATATATTAGAAAGGTACTTAAATAGATATGAGATAATAAAGAAGAGACAATGTACATAGTCAATGTGGTTTAAGCGAAAAAAGTTGCATATTGTAAAAAAATATCGAACAGTATTAACAAAGACTGTCATAGGGAGTCTGTATCTCATGAGATAGATAATTTTATATAAAGAAATTTATGTAAAGGATACAAGATTTGAAGATATTGATACCAAAAAAGATACAAGCCAGATTGTACAAAATATATTTTTATTATTAAAAAGCAATAATTTTATGGTTTTATGTGATGAATACTCTAATTATTTCAATAGCTTGACGAGTAGTCCTGGGCCTTGGTTACAGCCTTGGTAGTGTAATGTCTGGCGTGCCGGACTTTCACCCAAGCGGCCCGCGATCGACTCCCGGCGCCGGCAGATCTGGTTAAGGTTTTCTTCAGTTTTCCTTAGCTGTGACACAAATGTGGGATTTGCGCTGTTCTATCTGTAAGTCGGCTGCAGCCGCATATTGGGCCTACATAATAATAATAATCGCCCCCTCCCTCCCGCACAAGCTTATAGCTTCTGGGGCCTTGGTTTAGGTTATGGGTTGTAGTAGTTATTATTATTATTATTATAGCTACGTTAGCCCATATGTAAACACGGCTCTGTTCAATAATCTTAATTGTAATTATAATTCTTTATTGTTATTTGCAGTTGGTAGATAACATTATCGTATGAGAAATATGTTTAGTAATTGTATCAAGCTCTTAATTGCTGTTATATATTTCTACAGACTTTTAAATGACTTTTATTTTATAGCATCTTGCAGTTTTACTTTTTTCAAAATATATTGCTATTTGGCGGTTTCTCGATATTTTCGTCAAAATGTTCTCAATTTGAAGTTAGGTACCTACATTTTATAAGTGTACCTAAGTGCACCTAAGTGTTATTCATTTTATAAAAATGTTCTATTTTATTGCATTGTTAAACCAATGAAAAAGAATGTATAAAAGGAAATGGATACGATACAATTAAAACATAGTATTATTATAATATTATAAAATTATTTTTATTATAAAACTTTATTGTCTTTATTATTATAAAATTTTATTATAAAAACGGCACATAACGAGTCATTGGTATTGGAAAAGTACATCAACTTCTATTGCTATATGTACTTCCGTTGCGAGGGTCTGAATCAACGTCTGCTGCTTCCTTTAACATTTTATAGTGTACAGTTAGGCGGCTCTCACACTAACGCAATAAGCAATCAACAATTAGCAATTGGAAACACGCAATATTATCGCCATCGGGTTGTTTACATTGAATTAAATCAGACGTCCCACATTGGAGCAACTTGTTATCGCTTCTACAAAAACGTTGCCGGTTGCGTTAATACGAGGGTGGTCTGAAAATTTTCCGACCTAACAAAGATACAAGACATTTTTTCTTTAAATTTATTTTTATTTTTCTACATAGTCTCCTTGTAAGTCTACACACTTCTCCCAGCGATGCTCCCATCTCTTTAACCCGTCCAAATAGTACTCGGCGTTTTTCTCTGCAAAATAATTGTTCACGAAGGTGATTGCCTCCTCATTTGACGAAAATCTCTGTCTTCCGAGCGCAATTTTTAGATGAGGGAACCAAAAGAAGTCGCTTGGGGCTAGATCTGGTGAGTAAGGAGGATGGTCAAGCAGTTCAAACCGTAATTCGTGGATTTTCGCAATGGCAACCGCGGAGGTGTGAGACATTGTCTTGTGAAACAGGATTTTCTTTTTCTGCAAATGTGGCCGTTTTTCCGCAATTTCTGCCTTCAGCTTGTCAAGTAATAATGCGTAGTATGCTCCTGTAATGGTTTTTCCTGTTTGAAGATAATCGATTAAGATAACTCCATGACTATCCCAAAAAAACAGTCGCCATCACTTTCCCAGCCGACATAACAGTTTTTGGTTTTTTTGGAGCCGATTCCCCCTTCGCGGTCCACTGTTTTGACTGTATTTTTGTTTCGGGAGTATAATGGTGTATCCAAGTTTCATCTACAGTAATTAATCGGCGCCAAAACTCTGATTTTTTGCGCCTAAATTGCGCCAACAGAGCGTTGGAAATGTT
The DNA here is from genome assembly GCA_929113105.1 of Agrypnus murinus. Classification (NCBI taxonomy): domain Eukaryota; kingdom Metazoa; phylum Arthropoda; class Insecta; order Coleoptera; family Elateridae; genus Agrypnus; species Agrypnus murinus. The sequence continues at coordinate 64,301,889 of OV816026.1, forward strand.
CATTCGAACACGTTTTTGGTCTAACGTGTGCAAACGCGGCACCCAACGCGCGGACAGCTTTCTCATGCCTAAATCTTGATTCAATATGTGACAAACACGTTCTTTGGACATATTCATAGCCTCTGCTATCTCTCTCACTTTAATTCGACGGTCGTTTAGCACCATTTGGTGAACTTTAGCGATGTTATCGTCAGTGGTTGCAGTTTTTGGACGTCCCGAACGTTCATCGTCTCCCAAGCTGGTACGGCCCCGTTTAAATTCAGCTGCCCAAAATCTCACTGTGGTAAATGATGGCGCAGAGTCCCCATACACAGAGTCCAACTCATCTTTGATTTGCGTAGGCGTATTGCCTTTCAAAAACAAATATTTAATGACAGCTCGATACTCGATTTTTCCATTTTCACAAAAACAACACTCACATCGACTCACTCAAACGATTGTCAAATAACAACTGCGCGTCCAAAATGGCTGAAATTTTAATGAGTACCTGTCAATAGATGCCCAACTACATTCCCTAGCTTTTATTAACGAGTGCTGCCATCTTCACGTTAAGGTCGGAAACTTTTCAGACCATCCTGGTATTTGTTGTCGGCGATATGCACTGCATGTCGAAAGCCGATTTTATCGTGTCAATATAGAGCAATACTTGCATTATTATAATAGAGTGGAATTTTTTTATACAATAGACATGACGATACAGCATTTATTAAAAACAAAGACATATGTGTATAACAACTATTATTTATGCTATTAGTATATTAGGAATACTTGTAAATTATTAATTTTTTTATTATTTACTGGAATTATTAGTTTTATGATTGCGGCCGAAATATAAGTCAAGGTTATGAGGTCAGTGGCTGATGTAATTACAAACAAGGGTCTAAATAAGAAATGTGCATACTATATTTAGCATAAAAAAGAAAAAGATGTATTATTGTTATTGAAAGTTGTTAGAAATCTTTGCGTGCAAGGTTGACGCAATTGGATTATTCTTCACCTAGCACTTAATAAGTTCTGATGGTTGTTATTACAACTTATATTGTTTTTAAATAATCTGTTAATAAATTCGAAGTTTCGCTAATTTCTTCGTTGTTATTAAATTTATGTTCCTTAAATGCCACCACATTAAAATCGCATATCCAGAGAGGATGACATGATTGTTTGAGATTGCTACACAAACTAAAAGGAATCAGTTGCTGCAGTGTGAGAGGCGGTCGAAATAATATTGTCTGTTGCTTATTGTCAGTTTATAGTTGCTAGTTGAGCATTGTCTAGGTGTGAGAGCTTACTTAAGGGGGCTAGGAACAGCTCGTGAATCTCGGTTTATTCGACTTATAAATTATTTGAAAAGTTTTTTTTAAATATAACTATGCACAAGCGATTGTATATCAACCAATATTATAATAAAATAGCAAACGCCATTTCAAATTAATTTTTGTAGGTGCTATCTGCTATCTTGAACAACAGGACTCTACTTTTATTTAAAATTTTTCTTTTAACCTATCGCTTGTGCATAGTTAGATTTCACAAAAAACTTTTTAAATAATTTATAAATCGAATAAAACGTAATTCACGAGCTGTCCTAGCCCCCCTAACTAATACCGTTAATATTCTATAATTATTTTAAGTTTTAATTAGTTTAAAATTGGGAACGGTATTTTAAATAAAGTTTTTTAAATAATTAAAAACTCAAATTATTAAATAAATAATCTAAAGTATTTATTGAATAAATGAATAGCAAATTATAATTAATACTAATATAATTATTACCTCAAATAATTATTTAAAATCAAGTGTAGGTAATAGGTAATTTATTTAGTTTTCAAATTAAGAAAATATAAATTAATAGAATAAATTGTAAGAATACGATGTCTAGATGTTGGTTAACATAGTGGCAATTATTAAAAAAGTGCCGAATCGTCAAGTCAGCGTGAGATATTTGAAAAATTTGAGATTTTGTTTACATATTTGTTGGAGGCATTTTATTGAATGCGGCTCTGCGTTTTATTTACCGGCGATGGCGGCCGATAAACGTCGTTTCACTACTTCGTTTATGGGCGTGATATTCGAAGGTGGATTAATAAAATATGCAAGTGAATCTACTGATTGTTATATATAGTGTGCTATGGCCTGTCGTAAGTAAATGGAATCTTCTCTGACGTCACCATCAGTGTTGCCACATCTACGTGCAATTATATCGCGTTACTTAACATAATTATTGTAATTAAAGCATTATTATTTATGAAATCTTAATAAATTGACGTTTTTGCTTTGCCCTGCAAATAAATCACTAGCCAACGCAATCATAGTAAAACCAACAATTATCCATATATACATTGTTTTTTAAACGTAAACATTAATGTATTTTTAATAATCTTCTTGTTTCACTTTTATTTGCACCTACATTCCTTAATATAGTAAACTTAATATAACCTTCGGAAACTCTTGCTGTCCTTTTCTTGGCAAGTTTTTCATTATTTGTCTGACCCTTCTGTAATATTCTGTGTTGAGAGTAAGTAATCTAAGTTCTGTTCCAATAAAGATCGCGATAACAGCCACAACATAGACCTTTCAATTATTTATTAATTTATGTAATTAATCCGCTACCGCTTTTTCTTATCATATTTTAGCAATAATTATGCAAATTCGACGTAAAAAAACTACTTTATAACTATTACATATTTCGAGTTAAACGGTAGTAATAGGTATAAGAAGTAGTACGGTCATCTCCCACCCTCCCACGGGATCACCATTCCTAGTTTCAGCAACGACTGGTTTGAAAAAACAAATAATAAAATAACTAATAAAATTAGAGAAAAATAGTAAATTAAAATTCAGACATTTCAAACTTTTTTTCAGAAATTGTCAGTAGGAACGATAAGCCACTTCAATACAGGGTTGCCAGCTGGCGGGATTACCGCAAAATTAGACTCGAAAAGTAGACCCGTTTAGAATAAAGAGGTGGGTGTTTCTGGCTATTTAAAAAAAATAAATATATTTCAATGAGACATATCAAATATAAAAATCCTTTTTGCAGTTTTAATTATTTGACAGATTTATGGTATCTTGTTAGTTCTAGTTATGCAAGCAAAACATTATTTTTTCAACAAATCCAGGGACGTCCGAAGTATTTTCAGTTAGGTGAGGGGAGTGAACTTTGCTTTCACAGATAAGATAAACAATAAATGGGAACTGGACATATCGCCGAAAGTAGACAAATCGCCGAATAGAAAGGAAATGTCCAACTCTCAATTTTGTCAAACTTACAGACAGGCTGCTCTAACCAAACTGCCGAAACACATCTGTAGACAAATCACCGAACATGGCCAAAACGCTGAAACACATCTCTGGACAAATCGCAGAAAGTGGTCAAAACACGAAAGATATATTTGGAAAAAACGTTGAACGCGGGCAAAACGCCGAAATGCATCTGTGGACAAATCACCTAAATCAAATAAACAATTTGAATGTAAAATAAGTTATTTGCCGTTGGAATCTCAGAAACCCACACGATAGACAGAAAACGAAGATTTAAAAAAATTAGTTAGACAAAGCACAAATCCCTATGCAGGGTGGAAGTAATGGGGGACAGCTGTAATGAACATGTTCTCCTTATCAATATGTGGTTGTTTCCTGCTAGTTTTCCCATTAGCAGCAAAAACTAGGACGTCACGGGAGGAAAAAACATGCCGCAGTCAACTTGTGCGTGATATTTATTGAAATAAAATAATTATCTATATTTGGCATTTTGATGATCGCAGATGAAGTAACGATAGTACTGGTTATGTACCTACTTATGAAATTTAATTAAAAGTAAAAAGTAGTCCGTCGATCTCGACCGTCCTCCAACCTCAAGGAATACCTAATCAGGCATAATCTATCCCAATTTGAATACAAGACCTCTGAACAAGGAGACGATCCGTAGTAAAAAATGGGTGTAGCCCGGCCACACCCACCTTAGAAATAGAAAAGATTTTCTGTTCCTGGATTGCTTGCGCTACTCTGCTATTGCGTTTATGTTATGTTATTTCTTGTTCTCTTGGATTTTATTGCACTGCTCGCCATTGTATTAAATAGAAGTGTATTTTAAGTAATAGTTTCAATCGGCCGATTTTTTCATTTCTTATTGTTAAATAATTAATTGACATTTGTTCTTAAGTACTTCTGTTTTTTAATAATTCTGTTAATAATTTCTAAAATATACATCATTAAATATATGTCATCTAAGTTGTCACTGCTAAATTTTTATCATCGACTTTACTGGCCCTTTTTAATCTTAAGTATCGAATAACTACTAAAAATTACAAGCCCCCCCCCCCACAATTTACAATTTTAAATTCGACTTATTAGTATCTCTATCTTTCCACCCAGTTGTTGTAGTTATTATTTTTTAAGTACAAACGTAAGGAATAAAATATCTTCTTAACACAACTCATTGTGTCCCTCTAGACGTCGAAGGGCAAAAAATATAAATAATATATTCTTTCACTGTATTTATAGGATCTGTTAATATTTATGTGTTTTATTGTTTGTTTGGCAACTACTTTCTATGTTTCCGAGAATTTAAATTAACACCTTAGCGCTACAAGAATTATATTAATCTCATGTTGACTCTATAATTTAGACTTAACTTTGTTAGGGCTTTTATCGTTTTAACGTTTAACAAGTTTAATTATTCTTACTTAACTGATAAAAATATACATTTTGTTTATTTTTGATTTAATTACGACAAAAGAACGACAAAATCCGTTTCCTAAAATAAAAATTTCATAGAACTATATATCATTTATCAAAGTAGTTTTCTCTAACATTAACTTAACAATTTACTAATAATAATAATTAATTACTTAATAATTATTAAAGAATTTTTAATAATACAGCTTGATTTCCCTCTAAATTGTTCGATAAGATTAGATTAGGTACATTTTTAACAGGAATAAGTTCATATAGAAAAGATCTTGCGCTTTCCGAGAAGGTACTCTACTAACTGAGCTACCTAAGGTGATTGATTAACAGCAAAATGACAGAATCAAAAATATTAGATCCTCTAGATTGAGTAGTAGTTTTTAGTAAGTCTAATAATAATTAAGAGTAGGTAACTAAATTAAGAAAATTCAAAAAATTCATTACAGAGTACCAATTAACTATTTAAATAATTGTTTAGTGCTGAATTTACCAGAAAAATAGTGGTCAAAATTGAAACCAAACATAAGAATACAAAAGTTACTATTATTAGATAAATATAATAATAGTTGTAGTGGGAATTAATGTCAAAATTTAATTTAATTAATTTGAAGTAATAAAAATTAATTAAAATTTTAAGCTCATTTAAAATTTGATTTAAAGTTTAAATATACTATGAGAGATAATTATACAAATAAAATTCATAATACATATAATGAATGCATTGAGAAATGTTCACTAAAATTTATGCAAGGTCAACCAGTTTTGTTGGGAATGCAACACATCGCCGCATACACAACATTCAAGCCATACCTCCCTCGCACTTTCTAATGGAAAATTCCGTGACGTCAGAGCATCAAGGAGAAGGGAACACGAACTCCGAGTGGCGTACCGATCGTGTCGACGAACACAAACTGCGATTGAGGGAGCCAAGGCCAACCAACGTTTGTGTTGGTGTCAAACAGATGTACTATTCATATCGCGCACAAAAAATAAACAGAATGATTATCAGGTCTCCGTGCGAGGGAAACTATTTACAGATGTTTTTTTTATCAGCGTGTTCATGTAACCAGTTTTCTCTACTGCATCCTCAAGGCCGCTTAAATGAGCGAAGCGGGTTGTATTAATGTTGAGTTTGTACTGGGCTATCCAAAAGTATTAATTTGGTAGCGTTCAATTAATACTATAATAAACAATATATTTATTAATTTGAAGTTGAAAATGTATTAGAGAGTTATAAATAAATATAGCAAAAATTAGCAGTCATAACTAGTCAAAATAAATTTTTATGCAAAATATTTTCGCACATATATATTTATTATATATTCTACAATTTCTGTTAAAATTTACAACGTTAATAATTTTCGTTTAATCGCTAAATACACCTATAACAGATTTATAAAATACATTTTAGATTTAAACTTCACGCTAAGAAAAGTCGGTTATTAAACTAGGACTAACGGTAATTATTAACTTCCAAGTTCAATTTACAAACTTACATTGTATTTATCTACCAAGACACCAAACATTTGACAAGCAATCAAACATTTTTCCGAAGGACCATTGTTGATGCAAATATAGAAAATATTATTTTTCTGGCACTGAATGGCACTTCAGGCGGCTTGCCTAATACGCGTCCCCACCTCAACACCTGATCGCTCATAACTTTCTTCTCCGTAGCTCTATCCTAATATGCGATACAAACACGCGTCATACAAAAAATCAAATACTCAGGTGAAGATACAATCTTCAAGAATTGTTTTATTTGTTTGTAAGTGAGGAAATGAGGTGGCGTAACATCCATATTACATCATGGCACCGAATACTATGATTACTTGGTGAGCCCTACTCTACTAGAATTATGTGGTGAATTATCTGGAGGAATTTCTATTGTTCCAAACATCTCATTATCTCTATTCAACCTAGGAGAAGGCGTGTTTTTGAAGGCCATCCAATTTTGTTAACAAAATATCAAGACGGAGATGTCCGCCAACTTTGTTTCAACTAGCCAACGCACCTTCATAACGACATAATAACGTTGTTGGGGACATACTCTGTGCTCCCACTCCTCCAAAACGGATAGCCAAATTGTTCCTTCATTTAACACGGCTTCCCTCTCTTTAAAAAAGAATAATTTCTAATGCAATAACACATACACATTTATCTCATCTGTTTGCAGATGACTGCTTACCAGCGACGTTTAGAGCATGTGATGGAATAATTAGAGTAGAGGGAAGAGTGCATCTCTAAATAGAATAATCGAGACAGATCGGACTTCTCGTAAAACGACAGAAATTCGGTGGGGCGACAGTGTCGCCAAATGTGGCGTAATTTCGATATTCGTGTGGAATTTAGCCTTGTTGTCGCGTATCAGCAGCAAAAGAAAAGTAGATATAGAAAAAATATATTATGACTGATATTAGAAGTCTCAAATATTAAAAGGTCGAGAAGGTTAAAGGTTAAAATATGTCAAACCCTCGTCAATCGACTGGTCAAAGTAATTATTTTTCTTTATAAAAAATTGAGGCCTTGAAAACAAACAGCGCTACTATGCTAAAACTGTAAAAAGCAGAAGCAGGGGAATATAGAACAATATAGAATTAATTCCGATAGTTAGGATATTTGCATTTCGGTAAGTCAGGTCATGTCCCAGTAATAAGTCACGTTCGGGGAGTTAGTGTCGGGGAGCCATGGTCCGTGAGCCAATGTCTTTCAAATCTCGGCCGTGTCACGGTGGTACATATATCACACTTGTCATATTTACATCAAGAGCTATCACATGATACCACATATGCCTAGGTTACGCAACAAGTAGCTGTATGACGTGTTTGAAACCAAAATAGTTCTGTTCTGAGAACCTAGGAATCTTTAAGTCTTTCAATATCTACCTAGATTTCTTATCCCAATACTGCACGCAATGACTGTCAAATGCTTACAAATAGAAGAAAGAAAGAAGCTGTTGTTTGATGAGATGTCCATAAACTGACAATTCGCCCACGACATGGAACTTGACAATATTTGCAGTAAAGGTATTAACCTTTCGAGGAATTGTAAAGAATTAGAAACAATCTTTCTAGTACTAGTATGACACCGTGATGACTCAACATCTTTTATTGAAAGTAATAGTGAAAATTTAAACCGTTAGAGTGAAAGTATTGTTCGCAATCTCGGACTTTGGAGTAAAAATCCATCCCTTGAAACACAAGAAAACCTCTCCAATTCATGTTTCAAGAATCCATTTGATGAAAGTCGCGTTGCACAAGTTTTTGAGACATTCCTCATATTCTCAAATTGATCTCGGTAGCGGATTGCTTAATGACAGGTATTCCCAAAAAAGCCAGAAATTACCGCGTTCATTAAATTTATCAACAATGGATTCGATGTCCTCAACTCACTACTGAAATTTGTATGAAGTTGGAGTTTCAAAACGAAGTATTGAACCGCCTGAAAGCCATGATTTCGTCATTGATGTTTTATGCAAAACTACGACCCAAGAAAATCGTCACTTTCGAAGCAGAAAAGCTTTTTTGTTTTGTCCATCAATTCGTTCAGGGCACTGGGAGAAGAGTTAGATCCAGATGCAGCATCCTTTGTTTAATAGGAGCTCGCGTGAATCAAGATATCCTGGAATCATTTATCTCACAAGTACGTGTATATGACGGGCCCATCACAAGTCCTGGAATCCAGGATGAGAATTCGTGAGAAATCAATGATGAATTTGGAGAAACCGGTGGAGAAGCCTAAAGTAAATCCAACTTCACTCATCCCAAATTCTGCCTACTCACTTTTGGCAGACAAAAATGTTGAAGCCATACGCAAGGCACTGCTTAGCCGGATATCTTGTTTTCCAGATCAAGCGAAACTATAATCTACTTTAAAAGTATAACAAAATACACTATAATTTTAATTTCTTTTAAGAGAAGAAAAGCCGTTAAAAAGTGTTCTAAATTGTTAAAAAATGTCAGCGTTCATGTCACTCTAGTTCAAGTAACTAAAATGAATTGCACCAATATAAACTTGACAGTGTATTTGACAAGGGAAGCGTGTGTGCAATAACGACACTAACAAGAAATGGCGACAACCAGGTGTCTGCTGTATTTGACTTCCACTAGTTATAACTGTTGACATTTTTTTGTAATTTCAAAAGTTACTGAAATTGGTGGGAATTTCAAAATCTTACAAATAACTTAATATAGCTGCTCAATTTAAAACATAATGAACAACTAAGTAAATCTTACGAGATCAAAATTATATTGACTAGACCCAAAACAGGTTTCTGTACATAAATAATACTAGAATAGTTTCAGGATCTCATGGCACTCTACTTCAGTAAAGAGGGTAGAAACTACTCAGCATTTTTAAAAGCATTACTAAAAAGATTGTCCCAAAAACGTCATGCTGCATATGTCATACGAGAAGCAGATTTGAAAGTTTCAAACTTTATAAAGAATGTCAATTACAAAATAAATCAAACAAAGATTGCTTCTTAACAAAAAATGTCAATTTGTAGGCGTTAAGTATTTTTAACATACAGTCCGTAAAATGAATGATTTTACTTTTTGCATTAGTGAGGATTAGGGGATTTCCTTTCTCGGACACCCTACCGTCTTTGTGTTTCTGTGACCAGGTAGACCGCAAACAATAACAAAGGACAAACTTGTCAGTCAGATAAACAAGTTTTTTTTCAAACGTCAGAATATTGACAATTTTGTGACTTGATGAAAAACAGAGAAGTGTCGTTTTATTGATTAAACAGATAAAACTATCACCTGCTGTCACTTTATCTGCTTAAGCAGAAAATGCTGTCACTTTATATGCTTAAGCAGATAAAGCTGTCACTTTATGTGCTTAAGCAGATAAAATCAAAACCAGTAATCTTTAGTTTTTATTAATATTGATTACAAATTTGATTTTTTTTATTGTGCCAGTTAATCTCACCTGCAACTGCAGCGTTTGAAAAAAAAATCGTATATGTTATTCGGCGCAAAAGTGCTTTGTGTGCTTCAGCTGGGAATGGCTGCCTCACTACCGTTCGGCAGTCAAACGCCCAGCTTCAGCACACAAAGTAACACTTTTGCGCCTAATAACATAATCTACTATTATGCTAATCCGAAAAGCAAAATCTCTCATTTTAAGCGGCCCCTAGACGCTCAATAATATTGTGCAATATTATTGATGCACCCTCCAGATAACTCAATAATTGTGCAATAATTCAGTTCATATCAAATGTGTCCAGTGAATCCCCAAGGAATCTCATCTCATCAAAGTACCATAATGTGGATTCTTCAACATTATCGGTACTGATACCACTTCGTTTAGAGCCCTTAATTCTTTTTACCTCCTTTCGGTTATTCGTCCTGAGTGAATTAGATTTTTTTTACATCCTCTCTGGTTATTTCGGGGTACCTTTCTCTGTATTTTGTAAGTAAAACTTCGTAAACGTCATTTTTTTGTCGATAACAGTATTCTTTTAGTTTCACATTCAATAGGGCTGGTAGCGATTTGTATACCTCAATGCATTCATTTATAAAAGCCCTTTCGTCAGTTTTAGGTGCACTATTTTTAGTGGTCATCGTTTACCCCACTAGTAAACGTTAACGTCTTTGCAACTTGAAATTTTGCATCACAATGAATTAATATTGTGCAATAGTATCCACAGACAGACCAATATTTTACACATTGCGCAATAATTTCAAACAGTTTTTGATTGAAACAATATATTGCGCAATCTTTCAATATACGCTCCAGACGATCAATAATATTGCGCAATATCAATTATTGCGCAATATTGTTGAGTGTCTAGGGGCCGCTTTACGGACTATATAGAAATGCACGGAATGTAGAAAATAATAAACAAAATTTTTTGGTTTTTCAGTGCTTGAGGACTGGCAGCCTTTAATAAATCATCTATTTTAAAATCAATTTAACGTTTCGCCCCTCAATGTGGGCTTTTTCAAAATTATTTTATTATCTTTTGTTCTATGTATAAAATTTTGAACATAGTTTTTTTACACTATTTAAATTAGGAGTATACATTTTGACAATTTACAGGTATAATCTTAAGAATTTTTCATTTGTTCAGTAATTAACCCTATGATGGTATAAATTTAATAAATTTTAAAAAAACAAACGGAAAAAAGAAAACAGGGTTAATATTATCGATTTAAATATATCAAACAGAAAAATATAAAGGTTAACTTCTTAAAATAGTGTAACAATATAAAAAAAAAAAACTATGTTCAAAATTTTATACATATAACAAAAGATAATAAAATATTTTTGAAAAAGCCCACATTGAGGGGCGAAACGTCAAATTGATTTTAAAATAGATGTTTTATTAAAGGCTGCCAGTCCTCAAGCACTAAAAAACCAAAAAATCTTATAAATAAAATAACAGCCTACAAAGAAATAAATTTAATATAAAAAGAAAATTTATTCATTCATTTATTTATTCAAAAATATAATTTAAATAATAAACAAATGTATTTAAATTTTAATAATTTTAGTTAAATATAATGCAGTTATTAAAAAAATATAATTTTCTACTAGTGAAACCATATACAAGTTGAAATGTTTGCTAGAATTAAATGTTTAATTACTTTTGTTTTTAACTTTATGAAAAACCCGCCTAACAGCATATTGGTATTGATCGACTAATCTACAAGAACAAAAGGTACATCACTGAAGAAGAGTAAAAAATATTTTTAAACTTTATTTTTCTTTATATTTCTTAAATTGACGAAAAAAATATTTTTTGATATTTTTTGCTTAATAGTAATCTACCGTGAAGTGTATGACCACTTTTACATTTCTGCGCATGTTTTCTCGCGTGCCCTAAGATCCTGAAACTACTCTACCTACATTAAGTTTAGATTTGTAAAATTTTGAAATTATCGATAATTTTAGTAACTTTTCAAATTGAAAAGATAACTAGATAACTATAACCTGATAACTAGACACCTGTTAGTGCTAATATGTTCACGTGTTTTTACTGCGTGTGAATGTGAATCTTCGCAGTTTCTTTTAATAATTTATTTATTTAGCGGATGGCTATACACACACAGGTAATATATACAGTTTGTAATAACAGTTGTGTAAACATAAGATATACAGTTCAAACATAAAATGTAAAGTATAGATAAAATAAATATATAGAATAAAAATAAAAAATATAATACTTAAGCTATATGTAATAATATAACATTTATATAATTTTGCACAAAACCTAGTTGCACGTTAATAAAAATATTACAATTTAAAGTTGTAAATCCAAGTTGTTTATCCAGTCAATAGCGTCTGGTGTGGCATTGAGAATATCCTCTCTTGTGCCGTTGAAGGCTCTCCGACTACATTCAAATGTGATGTGCTGGACTGTTTGTCTCTCTTCGCCGCAGTCGCATTCTGATGTTGGATTTAAACCCCACTTGTAATAAGAGTCAGCACATCTTCCGTGGTTTGTCCGGATTCTGTTAAGCGTAGTCCAGGTTTGACGTAGCAAATTGAATCCGTGGGGCGGTTGTCTTGTGTCCAGAAGGGATTGCCATTCGCGTGCAACAAGCGAGTTCCACTCGTTTTTCCACGATGTTTCCCAGTTGTAGTCGGTTTCTAAGAGAGCACGTGCAGTTGTTACAGCTGGCAATCTAGATTTAAGGCGGTGGAACTGAGTGCTGTTAATATCAGCATGTATTGGGAGATCAGGATTATCATTAATTCTTGTATATTCGCGTATGAGCGCATTGTTTCGGCGGATGCTTTGTGGTGCAATGTGACTTAGAATTGGTAGCCAATATGTGGGAGTGCATCTTAATGTTCCTGATATCGTACGCATTGTTTGATTTAGGGCTACGTCAACTATTCTGGTGTGTGGGCTGTTTAACCAAACCGCGGAGCAATATTCAGCAGCGGAATATACTAATCCGAGAGCCGTGATTCGTAGGGTTGTTGCGGAAGCTCCCCAGGTTGTTCCAGCAAGTTTATGTAGAATATTGTTCCGCGTCTTTAGTTTAGCAGCAGTATTACTCAAATGTTTCTTATATGATAGAGTCCTGTCCAGAGTAACTCCCAGGTACTTTGGGTTAGGGTTGTATGGGAGTGTGGTTTCATTTAAAGTCACATTCAGAGTGTTATTTGCAAGTTTATTATTTAGATGAAAACAACTTGTTTCTGTTTTAATAGTGCTTAGTGTTAGTCTCCATTCTAGAAAGTATTCACTTAGTGTTTCTATGTCTTGAGTTAAGGTATCTTCAATGACAGCCATTTTAGCGTGTTGTCCAGTTGTAGCCAGGTCGTCATCATATGCAAATTGTCTAGAGGTGGTGGATGGTATGTCTGCAATATACAGATTGAAGAGAAGTGGAGCTAAAACAGACCCCTGAGGGAGACCATTATTTAGCATTCTGGTGTTGCTTTTCTTATTGGCTAGTATCACATGAAAGTTCTATTTGTCAGCATGTTATTAATAAGTGATGTCATTTGTGTGCACTTTATAGTCCTTAGTAGCTTGTACATTACTCCATCCCGCCAAACTGTGTCGTATGCGGCTGTTAAATCTATAAAGACTGCTCGAGTTTTAAGCCTTTTTCCGAACCCAGCTTCGATATAGGTGGCTAGAGCTAGCACTTGATCGGTGCAGCTTCGGTTGGGTCTAAAGCCAGCTTGTGATATTGGAACTTGCTCCAGAATGCAATCACTAATTCTGTTGTGGATTAGTCGTTCAAGAAGTTTGTAGGAGGCGCTTAATAGTGCTATGGGTCTGTAGCTTTCGGGGCGGTCAGGTGGTTTTCCAGGTTTTAAAACTGCAATAACCTTAGATCTTTTGAACTCCCGGGGAAGTTGGTTTCTTTGCAGAATATCTGAGTAGAACTCAGCTAGCCACTTTCTGGTGCGTTTTCCTGTATGTTTAAGAAATTCTGAGTGTATCTGGTCAGTTCCAGGAGCTTTTCCAATCTTCACTAATGTCAGCGCCTCAGTGACTTCCTCTACTGAGAATGGTCTTGATATATTATTGTCTTTAGTGCACCGTCTTTTAAGCTCAGTCAATTCTTTTCGGATCTTTTTAGAGTGAGTTTTATTTGCAATTGATCGAGACGTCTTCACTATCTGGTTAGCAATCTGGTTGGGTGTTATCTCTGTCTTATTTGCAGGTACATGTGCACTGCCTCCCAGTTTTCTAAGTAAGTTCCATGCTTTTCGGCTAAGCGTTTAAAGTCCATGTTCTGGACAGTGTCGACCCAATTGACTTCTGTTTTCGTTGAGGCTTTGCAGTAATTCATCTGCTATTTCACTTCTATCGTTCTCTAGAAAGCTTTTGTACCTAGTTTATCTCTAGTTTCGTTCCAGCCCGGAATGTACTCTTTTAATAATTAATATAAGGTAACTAAAACAATTTTACATTTTATTAATACATGTATTATTTTATAATTTTGTAATTAGTATTACTTATAATGAGTAAGACGGGAGCACTTGGAAACGTATAAGATATGTTCAACAGTAAACTATTTAACATTGATATCTAACGAAGTTAGATATTCTAATATTCTTAGATATTCTTTTTTCAATAATTCATATTCGGTGTTTTATTTCCAAACAATGAACAGAGATATTAAGATATTAGGTAAGGAAAAGCAATAATTATTATTATATCTAATTCGCAGAACAAGAGAGTAATTACATTACAATTGTAGTAACTTTGAAATTTAGCGGTGTTCACGCAGTGCTGCAAGGGAATCTCTTAATAGAAATTTCATGTTCACTCTAGCAACAATTATTAACAACCATACCATGGACCAAGAAAAACATTTTCGAAGTAAAGGTTCCGGAATGTCCTTTAACCAAAATAGAAGTGTCCCAACTGAGCTCGTATATATTTTTCAATACGTTCTTATGTTTTAATTGTATATACATATATACTTTATATGTATGTGTGCATTGCAATAAATAAATAAATCACTTATTGTATTATTGACCTTGGAAAGCTTGACTATTTTTACTCGAAATTCTAATCTAAATAGAAAACAAATCATACAAAACTTTTATAACAATCCACTCTAAATAAGCCATATTTTTAGTAGTAGTTTTTAGTAATATTTATAGTAAAAAATTCAAGAGTAAGATCTTATTCCGAAACTATTAGAAATTTGCAGCATCCGCTGGTATGGGAGAAACAATTTTGAAAATTAATTCCTTAGAAATCAAACAATTGTTAACAGCTGCGCCCAATTTTAATCTACACACTTTGATCTACTTTTAAAATTTGCCCCATTGGCCGAGATTCAAAAGAGAAACACTATTTTTCGGGAGTCCCTCTTCTTTGGCACTATTAATAACTAAACCGATTCAGTGGAGAATATAGCACTTAGGCAAGTGATACTATACCATTACCACTTACTGAAAGAAAGTATTTCTAAAAACTATTTAGTACTTGAAAAGTAGTAAGTCTAAAACACTACACTACACTTTATAAAAGAAAAATCGGCGCGTGTTTGACCAATAAACCGAACGACTGCAATTTTCTTTAAATTAAATATTTTCTATACTATGGCCTGTCCCCAAGGCTTCGCCCACGTGGAAATTTGATTGGTGTAGTTGCATACATTGTTTTAAGATGTGGTTTGGGATAATTTATATAATTGTTTTCAAAATTTTTCTAATAATTTTTACACTTTTACTTAAAAAATAAAAAATGATTGTTATTAAATTAAAATTATAAATAAAAAAAATTAAACAACTAACTTACCGTAGGAATACAATTAAAATGCATTAAAATTTTAATAAAGTACCTACTAAAATGAATGTTTTTGTTAACAACCCGAGTCGTTCTTTACGAAAATGCACGACACGACTCGAGTCTAAGTACATGAGCACTAAATGGCGTGTCACCCCAGAATTGTATTTTTATTAATTATGCTGTATAAGTTTACGTACGGGCAAACGGATATAAAAGATTTACCTTAATCAACATAAATGTATCATTTGTAATAATTCAATTCAATTCAGGTAGCTTATGCTTTCATTAAAAGTGAGGAATGCTATGTTTTAAAAATATAGAGAATATTTCTTAAATTCAATTATTAGATATTCCAATTAAAATGAGCGCGTTAAAAGTAAATGTTTTTAACAAACTATTTTCAAACTTATTGCTATAATCTAAAATCTGGACTGAATTTTTGCTATTTGATGCAATTGATGTAAGGGAAAAAACACACACACAATAAAAAATAATAATTATTTTCATTAAAATATTGCAATTCAACTAGTAATTAACGTTTATAATCTTCGTTTGTATTTTGTATTAAAATATCAATTAATAAGTTTCCATTTTAAATAATAAAACTACTTTCTGAAATAATCTTAAAGGTAAAATACCTTTCCCTTTCCTTTAATATTAATCAATGATATGACGCTCAACACAAATAATGATACGAGCTAGTAATACCAGTTACCGCTACTTTTACATCAATACGTGCACGTTGTGGGTTCTAGCTTTCACTCTTTATACGTACCTCTATTCCCGTCGCTAAAAAGATGCTCAAGCGCAGTTGCTGCCCGTGTACTAAGTGTGAATGAAATACATCGAAGATTTGTTCTCTACTTGAACACAAACGACACAGTGCCATATCGTCAGTTATAGTTTTATCAACACTTGCATATATATATCTATATATTTTTTTAAAATAACGTTATTTCAAGATTATATTTTATACTTCAGAGGAGGGGCTACACGACATTCACCGACATTCGCATCACTACTTCACAACACTCGTCCAATAAGCACTGCGCACTGACGGTTACGTATAGGACGAAGGATCACGAACACGAACAGATTGATGTTGTTGCTGGGGTCGGTTTTGTCTGGTAGTGGGAGACTAGTCGTTTTCTTACTCCTTAAAAGAATAAAAGGAATACTAATTATTTCATTATTACTTTAGTAACGTTTATTACTAATTTTGAAAGTAGTTATTCTTACCTTAGTTTATGCCTTTTACGGTTTTAAATTCCAAGTAAAGGTTGTTTTTGTCCGAAAAATACTACCTAACTTGCAAGCTTCTACACCATACGCCTCGCAACGGAGAATGCCGTACCCGCACGATTCTGTTTTTTGGAGTGGGAAGAATAATGACGAAGGGAACGGCCAAAGAACAGTTCCGGAAATTGACGAACGTAAACGAGCATTTGAAGACAACGCAACAAAAAGTGTAGGATGTATTTAAACAGACGTTTTTTTTTAAATCATTATCAGTACGGTTAAGAAATAAGCGTGTTATTTTATTTAATCTTTACTAATATTCCATAATTAGAAATATTATTAGTCAACTTATATTAGAATATTTTATTACGCTTTGCAATTCACTTTATTCAATTTAATAAAATCCATTACACTCTATTTTTAATACACGAGAGTAATTGTTTGAAAGTACTTCAACTTCTACATCAGAATCGCAACAAAATTATTAATTCTAATTACACTTCTCTCGATAGTATGCATATTTTGTGATTCAACAAACTCACTGAATGAAGTTTATGGCGCATGTAATACATCGCTGACTTGTTAACCAAACAATCGCAGGGTCAAATCCCAATCCGATGGGTAAACCTTTTTTAATTTTTTTCTTGGGGAAAATGTTTTAAGAAATTAATTTTTTATTGATAAATTTTATTTTTACACGAGTTTTGTTACAACATAAATAATTCGATAGCCAAAGACATGAAAGATTTTGTCTAATGATTTTGGTTCCAAAGTTAGTTTTAGTTTAAATTAAATTATATTTGCAAATATTTGTGATAATACATATAAATCGTAATATTACCGACATAGTAATTAAATAAATTAATCAAAACAAAACTTAACGAATTAGAAATAAAGTCAACTTGATGTAAAATCCACCCCCTGTGTATTTTAGGGAAATTAATACATGCCATGATTTCATAAAATTTTTAAAAATAAGAAACATGACAAGTCAAAATAGTTAATTTGACATTAGTCATGAAATTAAGTACCAAAGCATTACCTCTACAAAACTACTTGGGAATTATATATAATCCTTGCTTTTCAACATTGAAAACGTCACACTTTGGGGACAGTTTAAAAAATAATAATTTTGTAACGAATAGAAAACCCTATACGCCGTCATCGAACATTCTAGAATCTGGCGGCAAGATGTATGATTCATCAACACCTGCATGTATGATTCTTCGGAGTGAGTCATCGACGGCTGCACAAAACAATAAACCAACTAGTCTAATCTAGAGTTCCTAAATGTAAACTTTAACAGTGTTATTTTAAAGTTAGGATACGGATGTCAAAATCTATCTCTTTCTAGGCCAAAACTAAGCTGTCCGAAACAGAGATACTTTTTTGTCTCTTTTTACTTCAGTGACAAAATTCAGCAAGTCAATTATAAATTTTAGGTTATGTATTATGCCATGCTTATTTTTATGCATAGGTATAAAAGTTTTTTATGTGCAACTTATCATTTATTTATTGATTATAGAGAATCTTTAAAACTACTACACTAAATATATCAATTTTAAAGTACAAATAAAGTATTAACTGTAAGTACCCAATTTCAGATTTATATGATTGTCATTTTGACAGTTTGATTTATTAAACCCATTTTCATGATTACCTCCTAATAAATAGTTTCAAAGTATGGAATGTTACTAGAAGAATTTGACATGTGTGACTTAACTCTAAATAACACAGAGCTCAGTTCATATTT
Organism: Agrypnus murinus; assembly: GCA_929113105.1. Classification (NCBI taxonomy): domain Eukaryota; kingdom Metazoa; phylum Arthropoda; class Insecta; order Coleoptera; family Elateridae; genus Agrypnus; species Agrypnus murinus. The sequence continues at coordinate 64,320,290 of OV816026.1, forward strand.
AGGAACTCTAGTCTAATCGAGTACGTTCTAGAACATTTATGGGGCTATAAATTGACGTTCGCGCACAGAAGGGGGTTCAATTGAACCGGTGAATTGAAATGTGCTTTATGTAATTAGTTAGTAATCAAAGATATTAGTGAATAAATAAATGTTTAATAATTGTTGTAATAATACATAAATAGTTCTTATATAATCCACTTTAAGTTTGTAAATATCTAGCATTAAGTTCGTTAAACAGTTTATAACTATAATGTTTTAATTAATGTATGTAAATAATATTTCTCTTGTGAATAGACGATTAAACAGCATTTTTGTTATTAATTTAAAAAGAACGTTACAATTTTGATAGTGTTGGAGTACACATATATACTGTTATCGGGAAGCCGATTATTTGTCTGGACGCATAATATCAGGGATTATTACGTGTGATAATGTGTTTGATGATTATTATTAAGTTGATTAGTTGTGATCTAATTCTTTTTAAGCTTGTTGAAATGTATCCCATAAAACTGGTGCTATTACCACAATGTTTATATTTGTAATTTATTGGTTAGTTTCTAGAACTATTTGTTTTATGGTTTTGTTCTAAATGCTGTAGTTAAGTCAGTGAATGATGTCATCAGAAACATGTATCGATGACAAGGGAAAATGATTTATATATTGAGGCTGGATGTTGTAAAAGAGTGGCAATATTAAGATTAGTCAGTAATTAGCAATTAAGCAGTGCGGATGTATGGATACAAGAGAATAAATTCGTTTGTCGAATGCATTTTTAATTTACTGGCTAACAGTACTAAGAATCTTAAGAAGAAACAAATTAATTACATACAATGTAACTTATACGTATTTGAATGCTTCTTCCCATAGTTGTTCAGAATAAATAGATTAGTGAGTCAAGGCCTACTAATTTCAAGAAAATGCCCTTTAAAAACAAAGAAATTAAATAGTATATTGTGTTACTAGTGTAGAAATGTGCCAATTTTTCACAAATGTGAAGTAGTTCGGCATAAGAAAAGTCGAATGCCGCAATCACACGAGTGTGAAATTGGCGTTTTTGCACACATTATACACTATACTTTATCTACGACTACTAATAAACCACCAAAAGCTAAGAAAAATATTTAACCTAGAATTTATACTCGCATTCATATCTTTGATGTGAAATCTTTGGCAATAAATTAAGAGATGTAATGTGAGCAGCATCTACGATGTTTGAAGGTGTACAAGTCTATACTCCATTTTCCCATCATCGGACTCACTCATGATAAATCTAGAATTTCGAAAACGACAAAAAAGTAAATATTAAATTTTTAAATAGTAATAATACGTTTACAATCTGTATAATTTCAGTCAATCTACTATTTAGTACTTACAGCTAAACAATCATACGTACATATGTACTCGTTTTCAAAAAGTAATTTTTTATAAACAATCAAAATTCAATTGTCAAGGTTATGAGCCCCTTTGTTGCGAAATGTAAACATATTCTGACATGTAAACATATGACGAGGAAGGTAACTTTAAGTGTACACATCGCGCTTGCACTTGTGAATTATGCAACTAATTATAAAAGCTTTCATTGTTTTTATTGTAATAATATGATAATAATAAATAATAATGAATAATATTATATTAACAATTATATAATAATGTAAAAAATGAATCCATTTCACGCTAATTGAATAACAATTTTATAACAACTTTATATAGGAATAACAACTAAATTATTTTAGGCCGTCTAGATAGGTGAAGGTATGAGGTGTGGCTCAGCAAGCAGACGGTCTAGGGTTCTATTCCCCGCCGAAGCGATAATTTTTCTAGATGGATTTACATACAAAATATAATTTAATGTAAAACATAAATTAACCTTTATCTAAAATGTATAACTTTTATATTTCAACATAATTAATAATGTTATAATATCGCATATGCTGACATCTATGACGTTTTAATACAACTAATGATCGTGGGAAATCATTTCCCACGGTCATTACCGTTCAGTTTAGAGATGGCGAGCAATGAGTCATTTTCACGGTTACTAGATTGTACGAAATGTGTAACTTTCTATAGTGGTCGTAGATAAAGTTTATTATGATGTTCTCGTATAAAAATAAACAGTATGAACATGCATAAAAGCAAGAGTAAATGAAAATTAAGCTATCATCGGGAAAATTAAAATAGAAAAACACATGGAGAATATTAACCGAAACCTACTCATATGATTAAGCTTAATTATAATTTAAAAAATAAATCTAAAAAATGATATAAGTTGTAATTGTTGCAATGATAGAAAGAGAAAAATTAAAAATACCCTAATAACACAAAAAACGTATCTTAAATAATAAAAATTATAAAATCGAATTGTATAGTGTATTTCAGTAAATAGATTAGGGGGAAAAACTTTTCACTGTCGCTACAGTTGCGGCGGGTGATAATTCTATTTGGAAGGGGGTGGGGGTTTCTTAATTTTTAATAGCAAATTGCAAAAATACTCTTTACATACACGTAAATGAAATGCATCTTCAATTGGTGATAATTTGTCATTGCCATTTTTACATCGTCGTCAAAATTTACCTCTTCATCTATTAGTATAGCCATGCCAAGAAATTGCAGATAGATTTTGGGTTGATTTTTTAGACACATTCTTTGGTAACTTCGATTGAATCTTGATCTGAACTGTATACTAAATATAAATGTTTCCCAGAATTATAAGCATTTATAATAATAAATAAAGTTCCCTGAAGGCAAATCTCCTGACTCTGCGGAATTAAAATTTTTAGTTGCCTCCAAGCTTCCAATAGTTCTTTTTGTAGAAACACATAGTTAGATAATTTGGCACTGCGTAGAATAATAAGAAATTTATCCCAAACTGTTTTTAAATTTTATATACACCGTGACCCATTAAGACTAAAAATATAGTCAGACTTTACCAGTGGTTAGATAACCATTAAAGAAAGAAAATCCCTATATACCATTTTTCTCGTATTTCTATACTTTTGGAGAAAAACTGCATTGAAGTTCAGCCTAATGTTTCCAAATTTAATAGTATGAATGCACATAACACACATTTTAAAAAGTTCAAGCAGATATATGATACTACATTTTTCTTAGAATGTGCAAGGATAGCGTAATAAAGTAATAAACAGGTCTTTATTTTGGCCAAGTGTTTCGTAGAACAACAATAGATAAACAGAATTAAATAAACAAAGTATGTTGAGAACGACCTCTCGATGGATATTGTTTCAAAAATTTTTGTTTTGTTTTGTTTCTGATTACTAAAAGACAATTTCAAGTTCTATTAATAGGCACATTAACCCCTATGTGTAATACAATACTGCAGGTGTGTGAATAAAAAATTATAGTACACGTGATAGTGATACATATTCTCCGGTCAAGTTCAATGAAATACATAATACTATTTGGTTTCTCAAATGATAACAAATTGCAAACCTCTTACACTGCAACTTTTAGTAATAAAACGTAACAGTACTTGTACTTGACATGTAAACAAATTCATCAGTCATTCAGGGTCGTTGAATCAAAACATCAAAAAGAATGATAAGGTTTTACTAATTAATTTTTCTAGAATTCTAATAAAAAATAACAATACTCATTGATGGATAGATCAAATTAGCTAAACATGTCTTTACTTAATTAAAACTAATATCTGTTTATTAACGCATAACAAACCGAATTTAATGATATCATTAATAGGCGAGTATTAAAATGATGTCATTTCTGTCTGCGTTTCCTATAAAATACATGGGAATCCCCCGGATTAATAGATCGTTTTTTTCTAACTACATCCAAAATGGAATTTTGCGCCGTTAGCATCCTTGTTGTGCTTCTTTAAACAGATGTCACGTTTTTACTGATGGTGTCAATTGCTAAAGATCTTGCATTTATTTCTATTCGACTTAACAACACTGACCTGCATCAATTATACGTACTTTTCTGAAAACGTCGGGCAAAATTTTCGAAATTTTCAAGTTCATTTAATCAAAAAATGTCACTAAGGTTTTATGTTTCTAATGACCAAAGAAGCTTATCCTCAAAGTCCGATCATTAGGTACTGCATCACCGTGTAGATAATATCTTCAGTCGTGGAATAGTTTGGATTCCAATTTAAGCTCCAAAGTTTAGTTTCTCTTTGAGGAATAATTATTATTTCAGCTATCGTTAGTATTTTTTTGCTAATGAGGGACTTGTCTAGATAAAGAGGGATTTTTATAAATATTTCAGAGAAGGTTAAAGATTCCTTTGTTAGATTTTTTCTTTTTTTATTCTAGAGGCATAAATCGTATAAATACAAGTATCACTAAACCCTTGGATTCTGTGTTATATTTCGTAATGGTTAAACCCTTTTACTTTAGTCCATACTTCATCTTGCATATTCAAAGTTGTTTTATAGACGATTCGGGTACAAGATCTTCTACACTGCGCGTGAAGTGAATTTTTTATTTATACCTATGATACGAACTGTATAAACCAGACCATAACACCCAGGGCATTATAAGCGTGATTATCGTTTATAACGCCCGCTCAGCGTTTACTTTACAATCGGAGTAGGCGTTACGTTCAATAGTAATTTGTATCATTAAGGCAGGAGCTAGATGTTTGCGTACGAGTGTGTTGCAAAACAACAAATAACGAGTATTTGCTACGTAGTTTCTGGGCGCATGATCCACGGATTATTTTGGGGCCACTTCTGCAGAAACTTCTTAGATAAAAGTAACTTATGCTTTAGATGAGATGTGCTAGTAGGATTCTTTTCTTTTCATGTTGGTAACAACTACTCGTAACAATAAAAATATTTGAATTTAAAATTTCATATCTCTGTTTGACTTTTGACATTTAGTAAAAGTTTTTACCTTCCGACAAAAATTAGAATTTCTAGTTTTATAAATATAAATAACGTCCTTGGTAACGCCAATAATTCACGTGAAAAATAAAATTTTGTATGCTCTACGAGTGTTACTACATGATAATGCTCATCAGGCGACTTCCATCCCTCGTGCCCTTTAGGCTCGGGGATGAAACATAGTCGCCCTCCTGGCATTTTCATTATCTTAACGCCCTTGGTACATACATACTATTAATAACTACCAAAATATTATTAGATTTTTCGGAAACTGCTTGTAACAAATACAGGAATTCGTCTGTTGTAACAGCTTGAACAGTTGCAAAACTGCTTTTTTGACAAAATTTAATTTTCTGTTTATTAATTTACTATTTCCATAAAAATACTTTGATACTTAACTGAATACTTTGATGTAATTATTAATAACTATCACTAAATTTCAAATAATCTTCAAACGAACGAAACTACTTATGCGAATGGCAAGGCCGGCGTAAGCTTTCGCGGGGCCGGGTTCAAAAATACTCATGGCCTAAAGAAACCTCTAAATAAATTATTTATTATAAACCATTATTACCTATTACAGTAGAATCATATCGTATCATTATAATTATCTACAAAGTACGCGAAATTTTTATTCGCTCATTTTCTGCTCACTTCCGGTTTAATCAGAATTAACAGCGTATTTTCGGCGATGAGGCAACTTTGTGATTTCAAATGGAACACCCTGTATATTTTACACAGTTGGAAAGCCCATTGCTTCCCCTTTACAAAAGTACCATAATTGTCATGGCTATTAAACAGGGTAGTAGTTTTACAAGTAGAATATGGAAATTGAAGAAAACATTACTGTAAACGTCAATTTGACCGGGATCCAATTTGCGTAAGAAACGTGCGGGACCCTTTGTCAAATTATTTTGGAATTATTAGCGATTACTAATCTTCTCTTGTGATTTCTAATAGCCAAATGGGAAAAATGGCATGTTTAAATTAAATTTTAGATAAAATAAAGAATTCTCCAACCAAGCATTTATTGGCCAAACTGGTGTCATTTTAACGGAGATTTCATACTGATTCTGAATATGTAAATTATTTTTGGAGCGAACGCCCCAAAGTCCTCAAATTAGGATCAAAAATTAAAAAATGCCCTATCTCCATGGCAATGAATAATAATTATATTAAGTATGATTAACTATGATTGTAGACGGAGAGCCAGCAACGTATTTCGAGTTGTCTTTTCAACAGTCGTGAAAATTTGGATACTAAATCTTATATACCTGCTGAACACTAAAAGTCGATTCTGGCAGCCCCCTGCGGCCGGGTTATACTACCCCAAAATTATTAAGAGGGTGAGAAATAAGATTCAATTTATTTATTTATCAAGTAACAGTCATGAAATTTCAGTTTACTTTCGATAGTACTATTCTTTATTTATAAAAAATATTGCCAGAACATTTCCTTCCCTTCTAAATGTTGCCAGAACGCTGTAAATGTTGATTTAAAAAAGTGACATTTTTGTTATTTTATTTCATTTTGTATTTCAAACAATTGTTTATATACCACAATTAGTAATATAAAGTATATCTTGATCTCCGTTGTCAATGACACCGGAGTTCAAGACGTTCTTGATCTCCGTTGTTGTTGGCAACGTAAATAATTTGATGTTGCATTATAGCCACATGCATGCATGCATGCTGCTTTTTATCTCCTTAGTTACGCGTATGATGACACAGACAAGGCAACTTGCTTCTTTATGCAATAAATTCGGATGGATTTTAAAAGGGAGAAATTAGGATTGAAATACGAAATAAAATAAAACAACTTATGCAATACGGAGATCAAGCTTCTTTAAATCCTCAAAGATGTTATAATGCCTCGGGTGGCACCTCGGCGTTATACATCTTCTTGGATTTAAAGTATCGCTTGATCTCCTAATTACATAATATATATTAAAAGTCTTGAAATTTTGACACAATAAATAAAGTAGGTATATGTAGGTTTACATGTTAGTGCGAGCGAGACAGTTATATAGCTTATATAGTTATATAGCGGCCTGCGGGTTAGAGAGAGAATCTTATTTCTCACCCTCTTAGTAATTTTGGGGTAGTATAACACGGCCGCAGGGGGCTGCCAGAATTGACTTTTAGTGTTCAGCAGGTATATAAGATTTAGTCCCCAAATTTTCACGACTGTTGAAATGACAACTCGAAATACGTTGCTGGCTCTTGGTCTATTGCCAAATTGTGCAATTTATAATTACACAATTTAGTTAGGTTAGGCTAGGTTTAGCTTAGGTTTACGTTAGGTTAGGGCAGGTTTAGGTTAGGTTAGATTAAGTTAAGTTAGGTTAGGTCGAGAAAAATTCGAATTTGCTTTTGCATAGCGTTTTGGTTAGGTAGTGTCGTTTTTGTGGAGGTTCGGTTGGTAGCAACCAATTTTGGAGACTTAGGGCTATTTGCCACAAAAATGTTGATTCTGAAAATGTAAATCATTTTCGGTGCGAATTCCCCAAAAGCTCCAAATTTGGGGATCAAAAGAAAAAAAAGCTTAATCTCCATGGAAATGAATAATAATTATATTAAGTTTCTACGATTGCCAAATTGTCTAACTTACAATTACACAATTTAGTTAGGTTAGGTTTAGATTAGCTTAGGTTAGGTTGAAAAAAATTTAATTCACTTTGCATAGCGTTTTGGTTAGATAGTGGCATATATCTATTGTGAAGGTTAGGTTGGTAGCAACCAGTTTTGGAGGCTTAGGGGCGTTTCTCGCAAAAATGATTTACATATTCGGAATCAGCATAAAATTTCATCAAAATTGTTTCAAATTATTTTACAGAGTCTAGAAGGGCCAATGCTTTTTGCATCTTTTTGAAGCACAAGTGCGCGAGCACTACGTTTGCGTTTAACAGTTACATTTGCAAATGTCAGTTTGAACGTGGCGAGTTTAAAAAATTATTTTTCTCCAACCGTTACAAAAGTATGACATTTTACGACTGTCAGGAGGCTCTAAGGTTGACATTTTCCATACAGTAAACAAAAATTGGTATCTTAGCAACAAAAGTATTCACTTTTAATCCTAGGAGCTAAAGTTGTCACTTTTAATCCTAGTATTAAAAGTGTTGATTTAAATTAAAACTTGGTACTTTTAATTTGAACAAGTTTATTCAACAATCTTTACAATTGATGTTTATTCACACTGATATTGAATACACAGTTTGAACAGGTATTAAAATTAAATAATCCACTGGAACTTCCAGCACCTTCATTCTTGGAACAATTCTTAACACAGTCCAACACGTTTTCACTAACAATTATATTATTTTCCGATGCTGTGTCATTAGAAATGACAGTGGTGCTTGGTTTATCATTATTATTACCACTATCAACCTGCAGTATTCTTTTCGCAATATTTTCTTTATTCAAAAGTGAGTCTTCGATGTAGCCTTCCGCCACAGTGCTCGATCTCCATCCTCCGTGTCTTTTTAGACAAGTGAGGCCACCACCGCCGTCAATTAAAAGAGTAGCAGACGTTCGTCGTAATGCGTGTCCCGTGTACTCTTTCCAGTTGTCCAGGTTCAAAAATTTTGCTACTTCTTGCGAGACGGCACTGATTTTATGAATACCGACCACCATTAGATGACACTTTCCACTAACGTATCTGAGAAATAATCGACGTTCTACCAATCCGGATGGACGTAGAGCAACATATTTTCGATATAAAGTTAAATAATTTTCTCCCAGCACAGTAAAAGATCGTGGTCTCTTGGTTTTGGTAGTGGGAATTTTGATAATTAAAGCGGATTTCACATCTTCAACATTATCAATTGTTAGATTGACTAATTCATCAGAGCGGCATGCGCCTGCAACCCCCAATATTAGGACAACCTATAAAAAAGCTTTTTAAGAATTTTGTTCTTTCATTTTGAAAGCGTTTACCTTCATCATCAAATATAAATTATCAGGTGCACTATTCAAAAAGCGGTCAACTTGCTCCTTTGTAAATACTCGCGATTTTTTTGATGAATATCCCTCATTTTGTCTCTTGAGAAAAGCACGTAGCTTTGAATATTTACTCATATCAATCCCGTTCTTTACATCCAACGTTGACCGCAACATTGAATATTGTGACCAAAGCGTTGACGGCTTCATTTTATTTGCTAAGTTTGAGAAATACACCATCAGTACATCTTCTGAATACAACTGAATGTTTTTTTCTTTGCACCAATCCATAAAACGTCGATACGCAAATTCATAAATTTCTCGAGATTTCTTAGGGAGAAGATTCAAAGAAACCTCTTTCGCACACTCCAGTATCTCCCTAGGTACACCTAAATCTTCATCAGATTTCATTTTTACACAGTTTTCAACAAATTAGACCACAAACAATCACAAATGAACTCAATTAGCAAAATGGTGACCAATGTTTGACAAAGTGTCCATGACTACACATCGATACCTACTTTGCTTTATTATCCCAATGTAGTTTGAATAATTTTGTTCAAAACACAAATTAATAGTTCAATGGGTGATTTCGGTTGGAGAAAAAGTAGCATGTTTCATTCGGATTAAAGGTGCCTTTTTGTGACTCGCAATTAAGCATCCGCTCGGCTTCGCTACGCTTCGCCTCGCAAATGCAAAATTTGCTCGTCAAAAAAAGGGGCACCTTTAATCCTAATAAAACAATCTACTATTTTCTGGCCTTTTTTGTTGCAACATTTGTAATTAGGTCATCAGAATTTACATAGGTTCAATGATAAGAGTTTGCTTTGCCAGTGGATAAGTGATACGGAAACTTCGGTGTGACTACAGCAGCAGCGAAAGCATGCGTATTTGTAAGTTGTAACGCGGCATCTTGTAAAGCGTGGGGCCGTCTAAAGCGCGGGGCCGGGTTCCGGGGAACGAGCTGAACACGCCTCGCGCCGGCCCTGGCGAATGGCTAAAAGAGCTGGTGTAAAGATGATCGGTACTGTCAAGATTGCGCTTATATATCAATAAATATTTCGTCCAGGAAGAAAAATTAAAAAAAACAAATTAATAAAAATAATTTGGCCTCATATGAGCAGCTGCCACTGCTGCCGTATAGTACTTATAGTGAAGCTTGTAAAGAAGCGTGCGTTACGATTCGTTTGAAATACAGGCGTATGTATAATAACGCGTATTAGAGATAGTAAAGATCTCATTAATTTATTTATCCACAATCACTATATAATAAGGTAATAATTGAACTCCTTGCCAACGTATACTGTGGTTTATAAAACTCTAGGGTTTCTATACATAAAACACATGGAATTATAATGATTGTTGAACACACTAGCAACCAGTAAAGCAAAGGTACTACGACAAATGGAACACGAATAATGATTTTCAAGGTAACATCCGCCGTCGCAGTAAAATGTCAAATAATTTTTTGATAAAATTCGGCAATTCTGATTCTAAATGAGTGTGATTGTGGATAAAACATTGTATTGCATACGGGTTTTAGATGCATTTTATTCACTTAAGAAAATTAAACGCTCGAGCAAGCTCGCGCGTTTAAACATTCTTGCGTAAATAAAATGCTATCTAAAACCCTTATACAATAAATTACTATTAATTACTATGTCGGTAATATTGGGATTTAAATGTATTACTACAAATATATGACAATATAATTTGATAAATAAGACTAAATAGTCTGTCTCTAATGCTATTTATGTTTAATAACAAATACATGAAAGAAACTGTCTTTCTTTAATTATTTGAATTTGCCGCCCTCAGCGGATAAAGTAGGAACCGTCTTATACGGTGGGGGAAAATAGATATTGATTTTTAGAAAATTGTGTTACAAGAAAAAGTTGAATATAATTTCGTTAATTATAATAAATTGGAATGAAGGCATTGACAACTTAAAGAATTAACGTTAATTGTCGTTTCTTTATTTACAGGTAGGAATTTGTAGATAGTGTTAAAGTAATAGAAAAATAAAACTTTATTTACAGAGCAACACAACTTCGTTTATTTAATTGCCAATTCCCAAGAATTAAATTAACAAAATATTATAGGTATACATAAGTTACATCTGCGTAAAGAATTTTAGTAAATTAAATTATAAAGTAGACCGATTCGTTGTTCTACTTCATTTGTTTCTGTAGATCATAAGTTAGTACATTAAATGGTGTCATGGTCGCGCATATGCATATGCTGGTTAAAATGACCTAGATGCCAACAATTGAAAAAAGGTTATAATTTTAACAGCTTTAATAGTGAAAATACTTTTTTATTCCATTGTACGTAAAATCATGTTTTAGGATTAGAACATTTGGACGTAAAACTGATCTTTCATCAAAAGAGTGGATTTCATTTGTTTTTTGATTACTGCCTTGACCAGAAAAAATTTCAATAAATGCTCTAGTTAGTCTAGTTAATTTTGTGTTTTGTGTAGAAGTTTTCAGGAAAGATTTGTCCCATAACGCTATTTTCCTTTTTGTAACTTTTCTATTTCTAAATGAACTCAAATAATTTCTATGGCAATTAATGGGTACGGCAAAAACTGCCAACCTGTATAAACAAATTGAAATTGAAAATTGCTAATAGTTTTTTTCTACGAATTTACTGCTGGAAAAATGTCCCCGTCTGTAACACGGAATGGGTGAGATATTATTAATTAAAACTGTGTTGTAATTAGCTCCACATTATTTAATTTATTAGAGTCTGTTGAGCGTTATAACCTCATCCTATAATGTGATTGCCGGTAAAGTAGGTAACGATACATGACGTAAATTAATAGATAACGTAAAAAGACCTTCAGGAACTTCATGACGTATGATTAAATTAGAAAGAATTTTTATTTTAGGCTTTTTATCCTAAATCATTTATAATTATAAATATTACATAATTTATAAAGAATTTTTCAAAGTGTAAACCAAGACACTTAACTAAGACACATCGAAATAAGAAAAAATATGACAGATTTATTATGTATTCATTTGTTTTTTTATCCGAGGTAAAATACGCTTGTCAAAGGTTACTAGACGAAAAAAAGAAACAAAACGGAAGTATAACTAGCTAGATATCTTTGAAATAAATACTAAATTATTCTTTAAAACTGCTTACAATCGAATAAAAAAAATGTATGACATATGGTCGAAACATTTCCTTTCTGATTCATGCATCCGCCGGCCTCGAATTTACTCGATAATAAATTGAGGTTTTCTCTAGGGAAACTAGATTATTTGTCATTATTTTTTATTTCACTTTTAAAGTTTTAGTTTTTTTGGATTGTTTAATTTCATAAACATCTATTTTTATTATTGCTGTAGAAAACTACAAATTTACTAAATCTATTAAAAGAGATTTCAAAACAATATATCTATGAGGTAATCTGATTAACCATAACTATATAGAGCATACATTATATAAACACAACTATGCATTTTCATAATTATAAATACTGCATAGTTGCAAGGCTTTCAACATTTAATATGCAGCAAATGGAATAAGTTAAGAAATAATTAAGACAATTTATTTGTTTATTTACTAAATTATATTTACTAAGTAAACTGTTATTGTTTCTATGATTATATCAGTTTTATATTTTTGTATTAAAGAAAAGAGAGGCTTTTTTAAATAAACCAGTATGAATTAAATTTCTACTCACTACTATTAGATTTCAATTTGGAGTCTCGAACGTGTTCTGCCTAGTTACAATAACGCTACTACGGGTAAATCTGCTCGTAACAATTAGAAGACTGTTAAGCGATTATATTCATGAATAAACAATTTTTCCCATTAATTTTATCTAATGAAGAACAACACATTTTTCAGTTAAAGATGTAATAATGCCGATTATATCGTACTAAAACAAAACCTTGTAAAATTGCTATAACTGAAAAAACTTGTAATGGTCGTGAAATGTTATGGTCTTTAAAACGTACCTATAGTTTATAAATTAAAAACAGCAGTAAAAGCAGCACTAATTTTCACAAGCGCGATTTATGCATCGCATCAATCGTAAGGATTATTCAACTCAGAAGTCAGTATGTTTGATTAGGGTATGGGAATAATAAGTTCTAACCGTTTCTTAGAATGTTGGTAATCTAGGTATATAAAATATATTTTTAATAAATTAAACTATAAGATGACAATTAATCTGCAGTTAGGTACAGTTAATGCTTTATTAAGGGGTAGTCAAACATTACTACATAACTATAACATTGACATAAATGAAGTAAATAAATATCAGTATTTTATATCTATATTTTTCACGCCAAGTAAAAAATTACATCAGAAAAATAATTTTTCTCCTAATTTAAGTAATCATGTGATTTTCTTAAACCAGTTCGACTGCTTGACCTAACCTAAAGGCAAGTCCAAAATTACCTCGTGACTTTTGCTGTTTTTACAAAAATTCTCAAAGTTCATACGTAAAGTACAATTTATAAAAAAAATTTAAAGAGCCATCGAATGCTTGATATTCAGATATGAACAGGTGAAGCTGTGCAGGTAAACTATACAGCGATTCATATATCAAGTTCAGTAGGGGGAAGATAGGACAATGTAAATCTTATGGTACTTTCCTGGCCAACGTTGCCACTTCTCGCAAGCGACCGACGCGTCGATCGATTTTACTTCCAGCAAATCTGAACCGACGCGACGGCTTACATTTACTTAGATCCCAAACAATGCTGCTCATTTTACCTAATATTATGCAGTCGGTTTCACATATAAAAACTAAACCTATATCTGTAAGTTAAATCATTGTTAATAAAACTAATTTAAAGTTATGTTTTTTAGTCAATATTGTACTATTTAAAAGTGCTAATCTTTTACCTACAGTTTCGATTTTTTAATTTATTTTAAAAAACTTTTGAGCAGTTAAACGTGAAAAGCATATTGATTCATTCTTAAAAAGTAGATCCTAACATACAGAGTAATACCATGTAAAACTAAAAACCTATTAATAACATATATACTGTGGTGTTATTTTGTATATTGCAAATCGTCAATAAACCTTATATATCTTAGGGTCGAATTAATACTCAAAACTCAATAGTAAAGGTTATCTATAATTTTTTTTATTTACCTTAATATTTTACCTTAATATGAGACTCTAATGATTATCTTTCAATATTGGGTTCAATTATTGAAAGATTAAACTTTACAAATAAATCATTTAAAATTTTCCACTCTCACACGGTGGTTAGTAGCTCTCAATAAATAAAGTTTGGTTATTACTAATAGTGATTGACACATATATCTGGAATGTCAAATCTGACAGTTATCAATTAAATTTTCCCAAGAATGAACAAGTAAGTATAGCATATATTTTTATTTAATTCTTTATTTTATAAATCTTTATTTTTAGGATGTTAAATTGGAAAAAAATCTTACCCTGTCAACTTACACATTAACTTTTCCTTCAGGTAAGTCTTCCTCGTATGTCTCTCCAATAGTTTCTTGTTATTTTGACACAAGTATCTTCTAATCCTTTTCCAACAATTACCTTCACTTTCACTAAACCTACAACTTCCACAACATGCACTTTCCGCCAGGAACCGTGGCCACTGCTGCTGAATCTGCAGACCTCGCACCACCAAAGACCTCGTCACCGGACTACAGGACTGCCTCCAGACTGCTACAAGAATGCTATCCTTCCCAGGTCAGGTTAGTAAATTTGATATTTCTTTTAAATTCCTTTTACCGTTTATGGTTTTCTTCTTGTCTAGGGCTCGAATGAAGACTGCAATCTCTCCAACACCTCAGTAAGTATCTTCAAAATCTTTTTCTTCTGATGAAGTAACCTTAATGATTCTTTTCTTTTACAGGAATATAATGAAGAATTCGACTCTTCAACACATTGGTAAGTAACAAACCCAGCTCAAAGACGGTTTTTCAATTTATTTTCTTTTCTCAATTGCTCTTACTGTATCGTTACGCCCTTTAATATTGCTTCCTGTAACTAATACACTGAAACTCTTCCTTTAATCAATAAAACGCTGGACTTTCTTTTTATGTTTATTAATTTAACAATTTTACTTCTTGAGCTTTATTATTTTGCAAATTCTATTAACACATTTATTTTATTTACTATTATTTATACAAATTCTCTCTTCAGTAAGAATTTTATAGATTCTCTCAAGAAAAAAAAATTATTTATTATTTTCTCGTCTCCACGAGAGACCCCCTCTGTTTTAACTATTTTGTCTGTTATGTTTTCCTTTTATCAAAATTTCAAAGATAGGGGGATCTTTGGTAATTCTTTCTGTTTCCTCATTAACAATGTCTATAACCATAGAAGTTATTTTTTATACATTATTATTGAAGTACAGAGAGGATTTTAAATATGCTATAGAAAATCAATATACCTTTAAATTATTTTTTTGATTGATGCCACGATATCTTTACCTAATATCGAGGATATCCTTTCCTTTTATTATCCTTGTTAATGTTAATATTGCATCATAATACCATAATAAATATATGCTATTCCATTCTGTTTTATTATTTTATAATTATATTAAAATTTTGTATTCTTGGGATATCATCATAACTTTGTATGTAAGTTTATATGTTTTATGTTTTTATTTATTGATTCCTAAGAACCACGTCTATGCAATAATGATTCTTTAAATTTTTTTTTATCTTATGTACATGCTCATATTAATTTTCCCACTTCACATAAACGTGAACATAACAATACATATTGTTGTGATAATGTGGGGTCAAAAGAAAAAAGAATTAATTGTAGTGAATAATAAACCCTCCAACACTTGATGAAACATAAAAGGTTATAAATTGCAAAATAAACCTGTTATTGTTAAATTCACCAACACAAAGTCATGGTAAAACAGTCTGAAAATATACACAACTAAATATCACTTATCTTTATAAAAAAGTTCCATAAATGTATGAGACGAAATCAGGCGGGTCGATAATAATAAATTAGGAAGTTATTTAAATTATATCTGTAAAACGTTGTTAATGGACCAGACACAAATAAATTTCTTGTTAAACATTTAAATAGATAATTTTATTTATTAACACAAAAAAGAAATAAAAATTTTAAATTCCATGAAGAGAAAAGAAAACAACTATTTAAAATTAAAGAAAATCAAATTAAATCTCGGTGTCAAATACATTTAACAAAATAAGAATTAAAAGACATTCTAATTCTCTTTGTCCTTTTAATTCTTTTCTGATCAATCCAACAATCTTAAATTACTATTAATAAATAAAAAAACGAAAATTGAAAATTATTTTAAATTTTAAAATTATTTGGCGCCACACACAAAAATGAATCACCCTAACTAGATTTCTGTTACAGTTGGTAAAATTACCTGCTTATTTGTTGATAAAATGTTCACGTTCCATGTCAAATAGATTTTATTTGTGATTGTTGAAGATAATTATAATTATTAATGGAGCAACATGTATCTTCCATGACGTGAGTACATAAAATAATTCGGTTATTTATAATAAGATTCCATTACCTTCCTTTAATTTGTTCCATACAAAATAAAAATTCCAAACATTTCTCCAAACAACAATAACAGTCTGATCACTAAATTTTAAAATACTGTACTTTCGTTTTATTACACTTTTAGTTCATGATTTGATTGTTCATTTAAATTATTAAGAACTTATAAAAAGATTTAAAAATAAAACAAGATGACATTTGTCATAACCTCACTTTGTTGACATTTAAGTGACGTAAAATTCGCCACATAACCTCGAAATTTTATTAAAATAACTTACAAACTAACGTGACTTCTGCTCTATATGAAATTTCAAGAGAAAGTAGCCAAATTTTCGTGCTGTTTTTATAATAATTGGAAAACAATTGCGAATCGCTAGTGATTTTCCCAGTTCGAAACTAGATTAGTGTGGTTTCTAACTAGAAACAAAACAACATCTTTCCCACCAAAAACCTTTCTAACCAAATTGTTGATAAAAAATTAAATTAATTGTTTAAATAAATGTTAAAAATTGAAAGAGGAAAACTTTTCCTTCTTTTTGGTACCTAATACGGCTATTAAAATGCAAATTTAGAGTTAGGATTCATTGACAACCATCTTGAATTTTCTAACAAACATAATTTCACAAAAATTCAAATAAAAACATTTTAACATTTTGCTACATCCTTTTCTTATCACAAAATTAATCCTAAGATCCTATCAAATTACATAAATTTTGACACCAAGATTATGAATATATACTATATTTTAACATTCTAGCAGACCCTGCTGAAACGTTACATTTTTGGGATTTCAAAGGCCTAAACCTTCTCTATACAAAGTTCCCCACTTTAGCATTCTAGTGTCAAATGCACCCTAGAACTTGATTAACAATATTGCAGTAAAATATTTTAGTTAGAAATACAAATAACATTGAAAAATATCCATTTACTATGGAAAATTATGAATCGTCAAAGAAATAGAACACTTTCTTGAAATTCAATAATAAAAACTGTAAGTAAATTGAGTTTGTGAAATTCAAGTGAAGAATCTGTTTAAGATTTATTCCTTTTCACCTCACAGTGTTGTAGTGTATGTCTTGAACATAATTAATGCAAAATTTTATTATTTTTATTATAAAAAAATTGTTAACTCCCTTCGCCTGGAAGATAGGCAACACATCGTGCATACGTGTTATGCGGGATGCCTATATCACAACAACATGTATGTTAAACGGCTTGATAGTACGTCACACAGATTTAATACTAAATTTTGAATATAGTGTTAAAATTGTTAATTTTATTAAAAATATATTTTGCATAAAACTTGAGTGTCACTAACATAAAGATCCAAATTAAACGAGGTAAGGTAATTAGGAGATTAGTGCTTGGAAATACAAAATCAGGATTTATTTATGATTGACAGGTACCTATTGCTGTCGAAGGAGTGTTATTCTGAAATGTGGCTACCACGTATTCCACAAAGCACCATACTGAACTTGATGTTTGAAACAAGGTATAGGCACCAAATCAGAAGTCATAAACGACATCATTTTTATTTCGTAAGAAACAAGAAGGGTTCAGGTAGACTTCCGTCAGAGAACGAAACGCGACGCACAAAACAAGATATCACTGGAACTATAATTCAAACGAATAAATTTTGATATGACTGATAGTTTTTCACACCTTTGAATGTTTGAATTATTATATCAATTTGCGTGTTTTTTGACTTTAATCGGCAAAGTTGAATAAAACAATATTTTAATTAAATGAGATCTTTATTACGTTTGTTTCCATGCGTATGTTTAGATTTTCTTATAAAATAGTGTTCAGTGTTTTTTTATATATATTATAACAATTAGTCCACTACTAAGTGGTCACCAAAAACATAAATTTGCAAGAAATAGAGAAAAAGTTAAAATGTAAAATCTTAGCAATAATACAAAATTTATTTTACAAAAAAAATCTTCACTATTTTAATATTTCGTTTTTCAATAGAGTTTATTCAGAATCTATTGCAGTATGCGCATTTCTATCATTGTATAAACCTTGGAAAGTAAGTTATTGCTATAGCAACAGCAAAGTGGTTAACAATTATTTGCTTTAAACATCTGTAAAGCTGACCAGTAAAGTCTTGACCAACCTTGATTTGTAAATAATTTAAAACAAGGCGTTTTATCCGCTTTAAATTTAGGTTTTTATAAATGTATTTAAATATAAAAATACCTTTCTATTTCATATTAGTTTTATTTTTACTTTTCCGTATTTTATATTTAATAAATACGATTGAATTAGTTAATTTCCAATTTTAAAATATTGGGAGCATAGATTGCTATCTAGCGGAAAACAATGAAACCTTCTTAAAATTTCTTTTAGTCGATAGATGGCTGATTGGGATTTATTGGCAGTTAACAGAAAATTTATTTTAAAATTGTTTTTTTATTTCAATTATTTAAGTCTAATAATTGTGAATAAATAGTATACATGTTTCGTTGGTAAAGTTTCCAAGCCTCGTGATATTGTTTGACCTCGACACACCATCTCGGCCAAACAATATCGCTTGGTGTTTGAGAACATTTCTAACTGGCTGCACCTCACGGTTCTGGACAATATCGTCTGGCTTCAACACCGTCAATCAATCTTTTATGCTTATTATTTTAAACAGTAGACATGCCTGAAAATATTGCCAATGGTAATAAAATAAAAAGGATCGATATTGCTTTACCTAGAACCAACAAAATATTAGAATTCGTTCGTTTTAGTTCTTTACACTATATCAAATAATAACATAATCTATATTTAATTAAGCAATTCATTAGAAAGTACCAATAATTTAAATAATTACCATAAATTACTAGAAAAATACTGACAAAAACTGAAATCTAACATAAGAATTTCAAGTCCTCTAAGTTATTAGATATAATAATCTTAAATTTGAGCCATTCAATAAAATACAAGCATAAATCATAGAACTACATAGATACTATACTATAAGACGATGAACAATATTAATATTAAAATGCAAGGTCAACTGTTGGAATTTAACAAACACACCACATCCGTTACTAACGCCGACGTGATAGTCAACTTCCCTTGCCAAATAAACGAACTTCCCTCACGTTATCGAGTGGAACATTCCGTGATGTCATCACATTAAGTTGAGGGGAATTTAGAGACAAGTGGGAGGGGGGGTTAAATTTTAGTTTTACTACTATTTAAAACATATGTACTTACGACCTTGCCCACATAAGTAGAATTTCAAAATAGAAAAAAGAGGTAAATAGAAAGTGAAATATTTTATAGTTTTTATAGTAAGTATACGGTTATACGTATATGGTTTCGTATCAACGACTTCTTTTTTCCCTACTACATCCACAAGGTCGTCTAAAGGGGCTAAGCTAGATGTATTATTATTATTATTATTATTATTAGTTATTTACTAATTTGAAATTCAAATGAGCTACTGTGTTATATTTATAGAGAAAGTTGACAGTCATAACAAGTAGAAATAATTTTTATGCAAAATAGTTTGATACATACGTAATGTAAAATGTAAAACATTAATTATCTTTCGGCGGCTCATTTCTATAACTATATAATGAATATATTATTTTCCATTCTAAACGTCACACTTCCAAATTCGTCGACGACGGATCGTCATTTTACCGAACCACGAATGAGTCACGACGGGAGCCGAATGAGCGTGAGTAACATTCAAATCTTGTTGAGTGACACTATATTTAACGGTGTTCCCTAACCACACATTGTATTTGACTAATTGCCAATATGTATTTCGGTAACTATGTTACCTTTTTCTCGGCATAAAACCGTCTGAATTCTAAAAGTTGTTATACTAAACCTCTCCTGGGTGCATTTTTAAAGGACCAATCAAAAACCATGCAAAACAATTTTAACACAAACATGCCACTAAGGCATAGGCGCCCGGAAGGGGGGGCAAGCCCTTGCACTTGCCCCCCCCTGGAAGTTGAACTAATTGAATTTTATTGAAGATTTTGTAAAAAATGTCGTTTTTTCTAGGTTTACGCCCCCTATCATGTCGCTTATGCTAGGCTTGCCCCCCCTAGCATGTCTTTCATTCTAGGCTTGCCCCTCCCTGGATAGATTTCTGCGGGCGCCTATGCACTAAGGATAAATATATATTTTTGTACTAGAAAGAGAAAAAGAAAAAAATAAAGATTGACAATAGTAATTTACGTTATAAGTCCTGGAAATGGAATTTTACAGTCGAGTAAGATGTTACGGACAAGGCGACGAAGGAGCCGAGTCCGGAACATCGAAACGAGACTGTAAGACCATTTCCAGGACGTATGACGTAATGCGTTTTATTTCATAATGCAATTATTGGATTATTGGTTTAATTTAAAAAAATATATAAAATAAATTTCCGACTGTAAAATATGGACATCTATGAAGAACGAGTGTCCATGGTAACTGATTACGTACTAAAACATTGTCCAGTTGATTGATTGTATTTGCGTCCGGTAAAATTTTTTATGTTTCACTTGCATATTATTTGTTGTTTATACCTGTGATACGAACTACATAAACAACTCCATAACAGCCAGGGCATTATAAGCGGGCGTTATAATTTATAACGCCCGCCCATTCATGGTTTACTTTACAATCGGAGCCGACGTTTAATTTAATTTGTTCATAAACTCATCTAGTAGATAAGAAATGTGAGTTCTGGATAATTTTTCCAATGTTATTCTTATGGGATTTTACTGAATGGCATCAGGACTTTTTTGTGAGGTTATGTTAGTGTAGCGGAGCCCTACGGAGCCCCGGCGTCAGTCAGGGGGGCCCCAGTCGGGGGCCGGATTATCGGTCCGGGGCTCCCCAGGGGGGCGCCGCCGGCGCCTCGGGGCTTCGCCCCCCAGCGCAGCGCAAGGGGGCCCTCGTGTGGGCGGCGGGCATTTTGGATTTTGGGGGGCGTATCTGCTGCTGCGGCGGCAATATGGCGCAGCCAGCGCGTCGGGGCTTCGCCCCCCAGCGCAGCGCAAGGGGGCCCTCGTGTGGGCGGCGGCCATTTTGGATTTTGGGGGGCGTATCTGCAACGTCAATATGGCGCCGTTTGAGCGTTCCGGGTCGCATCCCCCCTGCGGCCGACAACCCCTACGGCCTGCAACCCCTAAGCGGGCCGGCTTTGGGTAATTAAGGGTGTAATATGCGTAATAGCAGCAGCAGCAATATGTACATGAGATGTGCGAAAAGAAAAATAGAGAGATAAAGAGAGATTATTAAATATTTTTTCAATAATAATAATAATTGAAAAAATATTATGTAGTTTTAATATTAAAATCTAATAAAAAAGCATAAAAGCGACGGCAATTTTATTTGCATTATTATTATTAGCATACATATATTATTATCTCTCATTTTTGAATAGAGAAGAGATAATCAGAGTGTAAT
Organism: Agrypnus murinus; assembly: GCA_929113105.1. Taxonomy (NCBI): domain Eukaryota; kingdom Metazoa; phylum Arthropoda; class Insecta; order Coleoptera; family Elateridae; genus Agrypnus; species Agrypnus murinus. Next base: position 64,342,014 of record OV816026.1, read on the forward strand.
GTGATACCTATTTGATAACACAGTTTTTTTTGGGATGACGATGCTGTGCATGCTGCTGTTATCTCGTTTTGTTTTGTTTTGATTTTATATATAGGTAAAAATAATAATAATAATTAACTAATTAATTAATTATTAGAACGAGTTTGAGTGAGAGCGGGTGGGGGCCCTCGTCGGTGGTGCGGTGCGGGGGTCGACGGCAAGATGGCGCTGTCTGTGCGTTCTCTCCCCCCTGCAGCCAGCAACCCCTGAGCCGACCGGCTTTGGGTAATTAAGGAACGTGATGCGTAATATATGGCATATACCTGTGTGTGTGCTAATAGCAATAATTATGTGTATAAAGAGATTATCTTTATTAAATGTTAATATTATAATTTTATCGTTAAAAATAGTATTATGATGCGGTTTTAAAACTATAAAATCTAAAAGCATAAAAGCGGTGACAATTTTATTATTACATACATAGGTACATATTATCTCTCATTTTTGAATAGAGAGGAGATAAGTAGAGTGTGTAATGTGATACCTATTTGATAACATATTTCTTGGGATGACGATGCTGCATGCAAACCAGCACGCGTGTTGTTATCTCGTGTCTTTTGTTTTTTATAATTAGAGCGAGTTTGATTACGGCACATTACACAACAGTTTTGTTTCTTTAGAACTAAATGGTTTCTTTACTTGTTTGTTGAAGTTAACAATAATAATACTAGTAAGATGTGGATGATGTATAGTGCACATTCTTATCCTACAATTGTAGATTTGAGAAGCGGTGTAGAAGGATTATCTCAGGAGTTTGAAGATATTGCAAGAGATGCTTTACACGGGGCTGTATATGAGGCAGACACCTATGGTTACGAGTACTGTATGAACCGTAGACACAAATATACTAACGGTATGGATATATGTAATGAGTTCCTAAATAATGTATTATCGATCGAAGATTTTTGTAAGAAGCTAAAAGAAATCGGTTTGTCGCATCATTTACATGAGCTTAAAAAATTTCTCGAAATTGAAATATCGTCTGATGATGATGATAACGATGATGATGATGACGATGATGATGACGTCAATGATGACGTCAATGATAGTAAGAGCGTGGAAGAACAGACGACTGCGAAAGAAAGAAAGGGAACAGAATAAAGTTAACGAATCTTTAAAATTAAGACTATTATTAGTGTGCGTGCGTGCCTACTAATACAGTCGTACTACGTGTCGCATTATAATATTGTAATAATGATGATGGATTCAGAAGAAACATTATCGTCGCCACCACCAACGTTATCTTCACCACCGTTACCATCTTCATCTTCATCTTCTACAACGACATCAAGATTCTTTTCGGCATTAAATAATATTGGATTAGGGGTTCAGAAACCGATAAAAAAAGTAAAGGATTTAACAATTGATCATAAGTATTCGGTGTTAGACATTCGTGCAATTAAAACAAAAAGGCGTGATCGTGCACTTCTTGTTGAATTCGAAGATAATGTAATGTTTCTTCCTAAACGAATAAGTGATTATCTTACTAGTGAGAAACTCAACATGCTAAATTTATACACGATATGTTTAATATATCGCGGTGAGAAGCAAATATATGAATTTTCGGTTGATAACAGCAACAACGACGATGATGATAACAATAAAGAAAATAAAACATTTCCTCTAATAGAATTTATGCCAATCGAATAATATTATTATTACTTAAAGAAAAGTGGGGAATGGTAATAAATAGCTCGTTTTAAAACGAATAGTAATTAATTACATAGTTATTGTTATCTAAAATGTTGATGCAACCGGTACCGTTAATTTTATCGGCGATTATCAATAATACGCTTTATGTATCCCGTCCAATTGGTAGTAAAGATGCATATGTGGGATTTTATTTCAACGATGACGTAACATCTATTCAAAAAATTGGTCCTCCGGAAACTTGGAATAGAATGCAAATAGAATATGTTAATAGCAGTTTCACGTTTTCGTACACCTTGGATAACACTTTCTATCATTATCATCGAGAACGTGAACGGTTTCTTTGGATCAAGCTACGTTTCTTTTATCAAAACGATAGCTGGCAAGAATCCAAGTGGACTTTTGTGCTACGCAGCAATGAGTCAATGTTATTTAGTGCACAAGAACATAATGTTTTGAACGCTAATAATAATAGTTGTAGGAATGATTTGATCATTACAAATACTTTATTTTTATGTCTTTTACTAGTATTAGTTAAAATTGTAATTTACAAACAATATTCTTACTGTTCCGTTCAAAATAATCTTTGTAGCTGTATCTAGTAGTAGTAGTAGTAGTGTTGTAAGACAAAAATAAATAAAAGATTTATTGTTTATTATTATTTATTATCCATCAGTACATAATAAATATTATTTACAATATTGAGAGCACATCGACAGTAATTTAATACATGATAAAAGCATGGAGGCTTCAAGTGTTGTAAATATTTTATAGTAGGCATGGACATTCTTCCTTCTCCTTCATCTAGATCGACTACAGGTAGGTTTGTATGCTTGCGTAAGTAGTCTGCTTTAATTTTACCTTTACAATAAATAATATTATCACGTGATGCGACGACGTTATTCAATATTCTGGAAAATTCTCTTAAATCCACATTACCCGATGACATCGTAATCCGTGTAGATTTCGAGTAAGCCAATTGACAGATTGTTGTTGAGATGGAGTCAACTGATAAAATGGACATAGTGGTTTGAAAACGTAATGTGCTGTCCGATCTCCATCCGTGATTACCATTTCTTTAACAATGAAATCGGACACTTCAAATCCCTGCAAGTCTACGATTAACATGTCGCCGTACACTATTTACAGGGTGGTAACGGTATTCGTGATAGGTTCGTAGGAAACCAATGTATTGTGTAACAGCAGCACGTAAGCGTACGTATCTTCAGCAAACGCAGCGTTTGCTTCGATCTCTATTTTAACACTGATTGTTCCTGACTTCACGGTCTCATTCTGTTTCGTAAGATCTATAACGTAAAGGGGGGATTGTAAAAAAGCGTTGTAATCTAAAAATGGACGAGGAAACTGTGAATTATGCCCATAATAAGAAGACTGAAATTCACAATAGTTTTTATAAGCTTCCATAAATAGATTTTTATCGCGTTCCAGATTCATGCGTCTATTGGGATAGGCAACTGCATCAATGTAGATAGTAATATTCCTGATGTTAGAGTGATCGAAAATGCTAGAATTTGCTGTTTGAACGTTATCTTTACCGACTTGAAATGCAACTATTGCATGGTGTGGCCTCTCGAAAGCTTTCATGGATCCTAATTGTATAATATCTTCTCGTCCACTGCGAAGGCTGGGTATTATGTTGAGGGTTCTTTTCCGAAACGGTATTGTAATAAATTTACCTTTATTTACTTTATTTAAGAGTCGCAGTTTGGCGGCATAACTTAATTTAAAATGGGGTACTCGCCATTCGACTTTGCTTAGCTCGATAGATCCATTGACACCTGCTGCTCTGGCTTGGTAACAGTTTGCATCTGTTCGCGATCGTACTAAACTTAACTGCAATTTGGACCAAACGATGACTTTGTTATATGGTATAATCTTCCGCTACTCCAAACCATAACGATAACGGTATTAAACAAGAGAACTTTTTATCTGCACTCTGTATCGGCACAGGGACAGTAGAGAGAGTACTACCCCATCCAGCAATTTCTAATGATTTTATGGTTTCCTTAGGATACGAAACGACAGCTTTCATTGTTGAATTAATACCCGGTTTGCGCACTGATTCGACAACGGTGCCATTAAAACTTAGTTTCACTTCTTCGAAGAAATGCGAAATACCGTTGTTAATTAGATTGCATCCCTGTCTTCCACCTTCTTCTTGTGTTACGTTCAAAACGCCTTCCACATAAAGATAACTTTCATAGATACTAATTAATGAATCACGCTGTTCTACTGTTATGATCATTTCATCGTTAGTTTGAAGGTTTCAGCACGAGTAGGTGGAGTATGACAAACCCATTTTTGTTCAATAATGTCTTCACTGAATCTGATATCTTCAAAAATACTTAATTTATCGTCCATATTAGCCATTGTTGTGTTTAAGAACCGTAAATCCTAACGATTTTAAAAAACTAACGTCTTCTGGTTTTAATCGTTTCACGGTCGAACGATTTGTGCCGCACGATGAGTGTGTATGTTTCCTATATTGTGGCTTCTTCGAGGTTGACGCAACACTGCTTTCGTCTTTTTCTTCATCTTTATCCGACCATTTTGGTTTACAGACAAAATCTATTCCCATGTTTCACGAGTTAATCTTATTTCAATTCTAGTCTTATCGTAACGTCTTCTTCACCAAAATTAATTAAGTTTCCGTGCTGATCTGTAATCTTTAAAGTGATGTTATCTATTTTATCTACAATTACTGGTAAATAGATAACGGGATTAGGTTTTTCGTTTATTTGCTCTCCAGGTTCCACGGATATTGCGAATTCGTATATGGTGTGTGTTGGATTACTGTTCAAATATGCACCTCCGGTTATGTTACACTCTATTCTTATATTGGTGACCGGCGATATCTTGACGGGTAAAGTCGATCTGTGTAGTACGTTGGCTTCTAGAATTATCGTTGAAAACCCCAGCATACGACCAATAGAGTCTGCAGGTCGGAAATCAATGGCGTATACACTTTTAAGTTCACACTTTAAAGTATTCAAATTAGGCATGAGAGAAAACACATCTTCGCTTACATCGTTATTCGCCAATTGCAACTTCGTAGAGATATATTCGTTTAGGGCATGTATCTCATATGTTCCCGACGGTATGGTTATATTTTCGAAAGTTTTACGCTTTTCACCATTCACAGCTTTTTTTTTCCAGTAAATTCTATTGTTTCCTGGGTGAATATTTTGAAGAGCATTATAGCTGTAGAAACCTATTAAACCGAAAGTATACTGCCGACCAGTTTCTAATTCTATGGCTGGAAAATATGTTTTGGTGATGTAATTGCCTTTGCCCGTCAGTGTAAATGTCTCGGACATGACTGCAGAAAATGCAAACCTGTGTTTTCTATTTATTAATTTTTCCCATGAGAAATTTAATACATAGATGACCACAATTGTACGAATTATAGTTCTGATATCGTTGAACGTTATATGTTACCTTGGCACTTTTGAACGTTATATGTTACCTTGGCACTTTTACCAAAATAACTTATTAATTCTCTTGGGGGATTCAAATTTCCGAATCCATCAAAATAGTCCACGCTGTTATTAGTTTTTCTATACGCCACCCAATGTGTTCCTTTCCCGATTTTAGAGTCCAAATTGACTATGCCGCTCTCCTTTTTCCATGGACGTCTTGGTAAATTATCGCGCATGAAAACACCTCGAAAATATGGTATATGGGTTGCATACTAGTAGATATCGACGTTTGTTAGTGCTCTACGAGGAAACCTTATTCGTTTTTTGACGGTCGCTTGCGTAAATAAAGTCCTTTACCGGTTTTAGGTTTTTTCGTTAAATATAAACCAAGTCCCGTCTTATTCGGCGAACGTCGTTTTATAACCATGCTGTTATAACCACCTCTTCCAATCGCTATGCTCTCCATTTTTTTATTATGATCTTTCATTTCAGCCAATTGATCTTTGGCCGCTTTGGCTTCCTTAATGGTTTTTACTACCTGGCTTATTCCACCTGTTAAAGATCAGAGGGCAGCCAATCCACCAAAAATTGCCGGTAATATAGGTAATAAACCGCCTTTTTTCACATCTCCATTAGGAATTGGAAGCACTCGAGGTTTTCTTACTTGATTTTTACCACCAGCTTCTTTAACCGCTTTTCTTGCCGCGGCTACAGCTACTTTAGCAGCTTTCATTACTGTTTCAGCATTGGCTTGTTTAACGGCGTTTATACTGTTTTTTACAATTTTACCGAAAGCTATTTTAGAGTGCTTGCGCTGTTGATGACCGCGATGACGACGTCGTTTATCACTGCTGCCCATTCCAAATTTCCTTTTAGCTTTCATTGCGTTTACAACAAACCACGAATTCGCTTTTTCTGAAAGACTAGAATTTTTTGACTTAACTCGCCCCCAGGCTTTCTGTTCAAGCACTGCGTCTGCGCGATGTCGTGATTCTAAATCTTTATTTTTTAAATAAGCTATATCGTGTTCCTTACAAGCAGCATCCAACGGATTAATACCGGTATCACCACGAGCTAATCTTTGTTGTATACGCGTACCAGGACCACAGAACTGATAGCCCGGAAGATGTAGTTCAACCGGAAGCTTATCGATAAGTTTATTTAAAACACCTGCACCTTTGCGTACGATCATTTGTGCTTAAATGTCACCAAACCATGACAGAAGTCAGTATATATCAGTTAGATCGCGTGACTTGTCGAAAGACAACATGAAGATTATTAATCATCGTGAAAGATTACCAGTGCGCGATTTAGAAAAACATGCGATTTCTACATTTTGCAATAAAATCGTCAAGCACGGTAGTTTATTCCCTTCTGCAATCAGGTGTATAATATGTGGTCCTTCGAATTGTGGTAAAACAAATGCAATGTTAAATATGTTAATTGATGGCAACGGGTTAAAATTTGAAAATGTTTATTTATATTCAAAGTCGCTTCATCAACCTAAATATACATTTTTAGAACAGGCGCTGAAACGTGTAAAAGGAATGGGATACTTTAGTTTTCATGAAAACGATACACTTATGATGCCAAGTGAAGCTCGCCCTAATTCAATTTTCATATTTGATGACGTTATCATGGAAAATCAAAATCCTATGCGTTATTTTTTTAGCATGGGAAGGCATTATGGCATTGATAGTTTTTATTTGTGTCAATCCTATACAAAGATTCCACATATACATTTGCTACGCGATAATGCTAACGTACTGATACTTTTCAAACAAGACGATCTTAACATGCGCCATATATATAATGATCACGTCAGTATGGACATTTCTTTTAATCAGTTTTACGATATATGCACATATTGCTGGAACGATAATAGATATGGATTTGTAATGATTAATAAAGACTGTAACGTAAACGACGGACGTTATAGAAAAAATTTCGACGGGTTTATTAAGTTTTAGAAGTCTTAATAGAAAAGACGAGAGAGAGAGAGAGAGAACTTCTCTGTATATAAGTAATGACGATCTTTCTATGTATGGTCAGTTGAGCAAGCACTATAGTTAATAAAAGATGAACACGAATGAGGATAAACTTCGTAAAATAGCCTTAATACAAGTAAGTAACGATATACGAAAAAAATATAAACCTTTAAAATTGGGTAAAGAAGAAGCGGAAAGCGCATATACTGTAAAACATAAGCCGCTTATCGAACCTATAAAGGAAATTGCCCAGTCTCTAAGAGATGTTACTACACTTTCAACGAATAAATCTCGAACGTTAATTAAACCGAAGAAAGTATTGAGAACTCCTCGGACACCACAGCAATTACCTAAATCAAAACCACTATCGAATGTGCGAGAGGAAAAAGAAAATAAAACAGAAGAAGAAGAAGAAAATGAAGAAGAAGAAGAAGAAAATGAAGTAGAAGAAAAAGAAGAAGAAAATGAAGAAGAAGAAAAAGAAGAAGAAAATGAAGAAGAAGAAGAAGAAGAAGAAAATGAAGAAGAAGAAGAAGAAGAAGAAGAAGAAGAGGTAAGCACTGATAGCGAAAGTAAGGAAACATCGTGGGCTAGCACATCGGCTACAGAATTTTTAGAACAGTATCACCCGTTACCCAGAAAATATGTTACTCTATTAGTACGAAATGATAGAAGCATCGATAAGTCGCCTTATGGCGTTACATACGACATTAGATCTGATAAATGGAATTTTGGAGATTCTTACATTGATATAGGTGCTAATGAAAAATATTTTAAAGTTAAAGGATATAGGTATGATGGAACAGAAGGTATATACCAATTGCTGACTCTAAAGAGACCTATTAAATATACGGCACAAGATATAAGTAATTATGTAAAAATAATACGTGCTACTAACGCCGATAGACATGGAAATCCTCTCTTACAGCGTTCGGGTAACGGTGGGTATAAATATACGCAAATTATAAAACCCGCCATGGAAGCCATATTAGGAATTAGCACTTTGAAAAAAAAATAGTTGGACGAGGTGCTGCTGCTCCTATTCCTATAAAAAAACGTGTTACCGATAATTCGCTCGAATATATCTATTGGGATTCCCCCTCTGAACTTGTTGAACGTTTAAAGCTATTGGTTGCTGCTCAACGCGCGGGAAATTCGAATGTGCAAAACGAAATTGTTAATATTGTTGAAGAGTTAAAAGAGGCAGGATATATAGAGTAACCTTATCAAAGTTAGTTCATTTGTAAAATGCCTATTCGAGTTATTCTACTAAAAAAGCATTTTTTGCCGAAAGAGTCATTAGAACTATTAAATCAATGCTTTTCAAAGAATTCAGTTTTAATGGTAATTATAAATGGTACGACATACTGCAAAATGTTATCGACAGATATAATAAATCGGTTCATCGATCGACCGGATTAAAACCATCTGACGTCACTGTTAATACTGACTTAAATGTCTATTTCAAACACTTATAATACTAGATCGCCAACCGTCAAGAATGAAAAACCTAAATTTAAAAAGAACGATGTAGTGAGGATTTCAAAATATCGAAGTATTTTTTCTAAAGGATATCAACCGCAGTTTAGTACAGAGTTGTTTCGTATTATACAAATTCAACATACAAAACCAATAACTTATTTGCTGGAAGATATGAAAGGGCTACCTATTAAAGGTGCGTTCTATACTCAAGAATTGTTAAAAACAAAACACAAGAATATTTATCTCATTGAAAAGATAATTCGTCGTGATAATCTTCGTGGACGAGCTCTGGTGAAATGGCTGAATTTTCCTGATAAGGATAACAGTTGGATCGATATAAGTGATATTGTTCTGTAATAATAAAACAAAAAACTAAAACAATATTAAAATAACAATTATGTTTATTAATAGATATATATGTGTATATATTCAATTACATGCGTACATTTTTTGATACATAGTTTGATTAGTACATTTTATGTAATTTAATAATAATAATAATAATAAATGCTAACAACAAATGAATAGTTTAATCGTTTTGTACATTAATTTTATAATGACCCCAAGGGAGAGATTGAATTCGGTTCTCTTTTGAGTAAAACCGTTTATCATCGTTTGCATCTAAGGACTTTTTTATAATAAAATAAGTGTAAACATTGTGTTTATGCGAACGAATAGTTCTAATGCTTGTGAATCCGACATTAGATTCAAATAAACTTTTATAGTAATCTTCAAAGGTTATTCGATTTTTTAACGCAGTCTTATTAATGCCTTTAGCTTTTTTTATTAGCCATTCGCTATCATTATCATCAATATTGAGACCAAACAACTTAAATAAATACATTTTAGCTCGTAAGCCAATAAATACTTTCATAAGTCTACCTTTTAATTCGTCTTTAAATTTACCCGGAACTTTTTTGTTTACCAATTTAATATTATAAGGATTATTAATTGCATAATTAGATGTATCAAATATGCCATCGGCCCCTTTATAACACTCATTTCTTATAACATCGTAAATAGTTTCACCTTTTGCACCAATGCCGAATGAATAAATCATGCCATCAGTATCGCAATAATGTAAATAAAAAGGACAAGGTTGACGAGCAATGAACTCGTAGTGAAATGAATACATGACTAATTTTGATAAGTCTAAAATCACCATACCAATATACACCGGTTTATTATATTTAATTGATGTTTTGTTTAATTCAATGGCAACTAGATTATGTGAGAAAATTGTACAGGAACGAAATTCGGGTAACGCGATATATTTCTGAGCACCTTCAAAGGAATGTACCAATTTCATACGGCGATGATTACGAATGTTTTCCATGGTCTTTCCAAAGACGGCATTAACCATGGTTTTATAAAAATCCTCTTCGAATGCACTTTTTGCTTGTGCACGCATTCTTGTGTTCAGATCTACGTAAGATTTTAACCATTTGCTTTGCGAAAATTGTAAAACTCTGTGAACTTTTTTCAATCGGAGACCGTGTAATAAACACTGAAACAAATTTCTAACGTGCAACACATATTTTTTCTTGTCGTATAGAGTTAACATTAATTTAGGTGGGCTATTTTTAGGAGCTCCCGGAGCTTTTCTGTGTTCACAACAAAAGGGAAATTGAGCATGACTATCGTGTAATTGGTGATTATCATAACTGAGAGTTACCTCGAGAAGTAACGAAATCGAAGTTTCATCGCTTGCACTATTACCGTTTGCCATATTTAAATATGACATGCATGCCTGATCTGTGTACATAGTCCAATTAATCTCTTGACTGTTACAATTTAAATCTTGCAAATTATTTTCGATTTCTCCAACCTGCGTTTGTGATAACCATTTAAAATTTCCGTGCGGTAAACTCTGAGTCATTGCGTGTCCATACGAATTCTTTGCGTCGAAGTACGCAAGATAATTTTGCGGTTGATCAGGATCAAAATCTTCCATGCCAGGAATATTGGCTTTACCATATCTTAAAGAACACTGAGTTATTCCACCTCTAATTGCTTTTTCGAAAAAGAGAACCATGTCTATGTCTGTTAACAAATCTAATTTGACAGCTGAATGTTTTAGTGCAGCATTCCAAGCTAAACCCGGTCCTGTGTAAAAATGAACGCTATCTAAGTCATATACGCGCATGGATAAATCGCGAAAATTTTCAAAAACATCCGTTAAAAGTTTTACGTCGCATTTTAAATACAACTCACTGTATTCCGCTAAAGTGTTAACGTTGAACGTTTTCCAAACGTTTTCAGCATGTTGATATTCCTCGTCGGTGATATTTGTTTCATAAATTGCACTATAGAATACTTCTTTCGGAGGCAACGCTTCGATATTTAATTTTTCCCAAAAATCTAAATAATCGTAACAGAAAACACCCTTACGCTTCATTAGATTAAAATGCAACGAATCCGGAAATGCTTCGCGAACATACTTAAACATATCGGATGTTAAATTTTTCGCTAGAGTGTCCAATTTTCTAGGCAGAAATCTGAAACTATCTAAAAATCTCCATTTCATATTACCACATTTTTTCGAAACCGAAATATAAGTTTCCTTAGTTACCGGTAAAATCTCTATCGGTTCATTATTAAAGTTTAATTCCTTAATAATAAAATGAATATCGTATCCGGTATCATGTTATGAAACATGATCGGTATATAATTTCCGCACTTATAATTGAGATTGCAACCTTTACATAGAACCGATAAAAATTTACCTGTAAAGTGATCATGATTTCGAACTTTTATCTTTTCAACTCCATCGAAATCTTTTAAACAATGAGCGCAAGATTTCACACTATCATATTCTAATTGCTGTTCGGGTGTTAATGGTAACATTGGTATGTTTATTTTAAGTTTTTCTTCTATAATTCTGGTTTCTTTAATTAATTGAGCAATAAACCATTTTTGAGGATTTACACTCAAATACATATTAAAATGGGACAGAGTAGAATTAAACGAACAAACTACTTGATAAGCCACCGCAAACGGTACATGTTTCTGGTAAGGTTTTGTGCAACTTCTCATATAAAAATCATTTTCGTAATCATGATTATCATCGTTAAAATCGTCATATGGCATTACGAAACTTTCGAAATCGGCATATATAACAAACGGATACCTCATGTTGTAGTTTAGATTTTTAAAATGTAAAACGTTTTCGTTCGGTTTTTCAAAGTCTATTCTGACAGCTTCAAATTTACTGCAATCCTCTATGTGATTTTCTAATTTGCGAAGGCTCCAAAAATGCCGCAGACATCTATCGCAAATGTACGTACGACGATTATGTTTTGCAATTGATGATTTAACCAATCTAGATAAATTTTTAATCAAGCAATAGTGAGTAATATTATTTTTTTGCAAATACAACATGTTGACATGTCGTTCTTTAATCTTTTTAGTATGGTAAAGCGGACCAATAACTTTGTTACCGTTCAATCCATACACATTAATCGATATGTTGGAATTTTGATTTTCAAATTTTCTTATATCTTTAATTTTTATCGGACATTTTAAACCTTTTAAATTGAAAAGTTGCTTAAAATTCTGAGGATACGATGATGGTAAACCTGGATTTCTTTCTACAGGATACAAAGCTGCAACAAGTGTATATAAGAAACATTCATTGTTGTTATTTTTCACGTTAACAATGGCCTTCTTATTTCTAATTGCTACAGGAAGCTCGATGTACCGGGAACCTCGTAAAGGACTGTATTTGTTCACATTGACCGCCAAACTGTTAATGCTCTGTAAGACACCACCACTACCGAGCTCTTGAAATTGTTCCATCTGCATAAAAAAAGAAGAAAATTATAACTCATGTTAATAAAAGAAAAAGATTTACATACCTTAGACAAAGTGTGATGTTTCATTGTTTCGAAAACGTCTCCTACATTGGTAGATCTATTCACAACAAAATTGGACGTATTAAAATATTTTCGTTGAACATCCTGGTTTAATTTCATCATATAATCTGCGCATAAAGTGACGTTGACTTTAATATTTGGCATTCGTTGTTGTAACGATCCAGTAATCTTATTGATAAATATTGGCTTTGCCTTTTCGAAAAATTCTTCAGGATATTTTATTCGATTATTCACGATAAGACCGGTTTTTATGCGTCCTTTAAAAGCAGACTCCAACTAAATAGGTAAAAACAACAAAAAATGTAATTGTTTTATCTGTTAATAAATAACTTAATACTCACATTGTACCACGTAAGATTAGCGTCTTCCTTTTCGCGACTATACCCACTTCCTTGAATTAAAATATTACGACGTATTTGATCGTCGTAAACTTGAAATTGAGCCAATAAGATTTCCAAGTGTCGTTTTTGTCCTATGGAACCGTCAAAAGTTCTTCTTATAACTTCCGATACCAATTTTATGCTTTCCTGATTAAGCGCTAATAACGTATTGTAATCTTGTAAATTTTGTGACTTATTCAAATATTCCTTCACAAGGTGCAGTTGTTTTTGTAATATTTCCTCCATCTTTTTTTTTGGTATTAATATTTTGTTGTTTAAACACCTGGAGAAAATAATCTTATTTAAATTTATATATCAATAGAAATCCTCTTCTTCGCTGCTAGTAAAAATATTTCTGCTAATGCTATAGCTATCACTTGAAACATAACTGGATCTTTCTTGATCGTTAATATTTGTTGAAATTCCTTGATCTGAATCGTAGGAAGGTCGATCACAATGTAACCGTGTACGTTGCCTACACTCTTTAATGTTCAATACGTCAAAAGGTTTTATAAGACAATTTTGGCACCAGGAGCTTCTTTTTTATAATTCGTCTTAATAGTTGCTTATCGATAATTTTTTTGATGACGCATATGTTTACTAAATCCACAAAATATCTTCTGGTATCAAAGTTTCATAGCAAATTAGTTTCTTGTCTTGAAAAAAACGTTTTGTAAATAATCAATAAACTGATGCGGTAAAGGTAATGCCTCGATAAAACGATATTCACGTATATTTTGTATTATCACATCAACAGATAAACTAAACATAGAATTTAACATGCGAAATTTATTATTACGATTATTTAAATTACTGAGTTTGTGGTTCATTATTCCCTTTTACAAATTCAATCAACAAAGCTTCGTTTTCTTTATTATTGACGGGTTTCGTTCCGCGAAAAACCAAAAATAAATCCGAATCTTGATTTAATTCGACGATATCTACATCCGTCAATGTTTGGGACATACGTTTAGGTAAAAACGTTATTTGATCACCTAAATCAACAATTACTGCATTTTCATTGTATGGTGTTTTGCAACGCCGTAGTTCACAAATTTTATACAATTTATTAATTATCATATTACGTATTTTTAAAATTGGTTTTTCGTTCACAAGCCCGCTAGCATTTAGTTTGTCTAATAACTGATTGCTTGACATTATGTATTATTATTACAAAAAACCGTACCGTTTGATAATGCTAAACCTCGAATGAATATAGAAGCAATTTGATTGTGTATTTATCATAATTTAGTAATGTTCCCCTTGGGAATACAAGATAACAAGTTTTGGTAACAGCTGCATAAGATCAGTAAGTTAAAGGGAATGACATTAAAAATAAAGCACTAAAAGTCATTATTGTTTGATTCCGTTTGGCATTTCACTTCTCAGACTCGTTTTTAGTTTTGCATTGAAATGTTTCATTAATTCATTTTAAATAAAGATTATTTTCAATTTAAGAAATTATTTCTTAAAATGTAGCATTTACTTGTATGTACTTATATGTACATGATTTATGTTCCAATGTTGTAAATGAAAAACGCAACACTTAATTATAAAATAAATAGATTTGAATTTATATTTTATTACTGAACAGGTAAAACTTTAATTGGCGTAATCAAACTCGCAGATAATACTATTTTTAACGATAAAATTATAATATTAACATTTAATAAAGATAATCTCTTTATACACATAATTATTGCTATTAGCACACACACAGGTATATGCCATATATTACGCATCACGTTCCTTAATTACCCAAAGCCGGCCGGCTCAGGGGTTGCTGGCTGCAGGGGGGAGAGAACGCACAGACAGCGCCATCTTGCCGTCGACCCCCGCACCGCACCACCGACGAGGGCCCCCACCCGCTCTCACTCAAACTCGTTCTAATAATTAATTAATTAGTTAATTATTATTATTATTTTTACCTATATATAAAATCAAAACAAAACAAAACGAGATAACAGCAGCATGCACAGCATCGTCATCCCAAAAAAAACTGTGTTATCAAATAGGTATCACATTACACTCTGCTTATCTCTTCTCTATTCAAAAATGAGAGATAATAATATATGTATGCTAATAATAATAATGCAAATAAAATTGCCGTCGCTTTTATGCTTTTTTATTAGATTTTAATATTAAAACTACATAATATTTTTTCAATTATTATTATTATTGAAAAAATATTTAATAATCTCTCTTTATCTCTCTATTTTTCTTTTCGCACATCTCATGTACATATTACTGCTGCTGCTATTACGCATATTACACCTTTAGTTACCCAAAGCCGGCCCGCTTAGGGGTTGCAGGCCGTAAGGGTTGTCGGCCGCAGGGGGGATGCGACCCGGAACGCTCAAACGGCGCCATATTGACGTCGCAGATACGCCCCCCAAAATCCAAAATGGCCGCCGCCCACACGAGGGCCCCCTTGCGCTGCGCTGGGGGGCGAAGCCCCGACGCGCTGGCGGCGCCATATTGCCGCCGCAGCAGCAGATACGCCCCCCAAAATCCAAAATGCCCGCCGCCCACACGATGGCCCCCTTGCGCTGCGCTGGGGGGCGAAGCCCCGAGGCGCCGGCGGCGCCCCCCTGGGGAACCCCGGACCGATAATCCAGCCCCCGACTGGGGCCCCCCTGACTGACGCCGGGGCTCCGTGGGGCTCCGCTACACTAACATAACCTCACAAAAAAGTCCTGATGCCATTCAGTAAAATCCCATAAGAATAACATTGGAAAAATTATCCAGAACGCACATTTCTTATCTACTTCATCTATGTCGCACATTTTTGTATTAAACACCGCGAAAATATTGTCTACGTCCCTTAGCCATACTTTCGGAAAATATTTAAATTCTTCTTTTATCAACGTTTCAAAATTACTCATGAACAAATTAGCCATAAAGTGACAAAGGGTTGCCCATCGCGGCTCCTTCACGTTGTTCAAAATATTTTCCATTTATTTAAAATTTGTTTTGATTCATACATAATGAAGTTAAACGAATAATGTATTCCGAAATCTTCTCCTCTTCTAATTTCTGCTGATAGCAAGGAATGAAGGCATCGACTGCTGATGCTGTTGCTGATGGCCATGTATTGTTGCAAAACTCAACCTAATTAAATATACGTGGTGTAACAGGAATCACATAGGAGACGTTCTGCAATTCTTACTAGAACGATAGGAATAACAAATTAGTATTATAAACAAAATCGAGCAACAACAATCATTTCTTCGTTAATAAGTGATGCTTGCGTTACGATTTATTTGTTGTAGCTTTCAGAACTAAAAATAACTAGGCTAAATTAATCTAAAAGCTTTAGCCTAAGTACGATAGTGAGTTTTTGGTTGACATTGATAGACGTGAGTGCCTTGATATAGTTCGTAGGAATGAAAGAAGTTGAACTGTATCTCGTACGGCAGCGTTCATAGCAGTTTCCTAAGGATGTAGTAAGAATTAGTAGGTGAATTTCCCGTTGGAGAGTATAAATGAATCTTCTGAATTCTGTAATTGTTGAGGAGAATGAAGATTTGAAGCTTTATCCGTGGCACATTCAGGATTGATAAGCTGAATTATATCTATGCATGCATACGTGTATTGTCTTTAGATTTGTAAAATGTCGAGCTGACGAGACTTGCGTGAGAAAAATACGTCACTAATGTTTATTGTTGCACTTATTGGGTATGATGGTGTAAAACTCAAAGTTACTACATTCTACATAGAAATTCCAAAAGTTTCTATCGAAATGGAACTACTAAAGTTCGCGTGAAAAGAACATTTAAGTTTAGTCAATAGCATTTGCATAGTTACAAGTTTCTCGGTTAGCAAGTAATGGAACGTTCGCATCGTTTTAATTTTTGATGTGGACTCAGGATGGTGCGTACAAATCACAGACGTTTACCTCCGACAGAAGAGAGTAAATAAACTCGAAACAATTTGTCTCGGAGTACCGTCTGTGATTTGTACACATTTATTCCATTTAGTGGGTGAGACTTGGAGTTTTACATTTTTCACCTTATAATAATATGTTTTGTCTTTAGTAGAGCTGGGGAGGGAGATAATTATCTACAGTTATGAATTCATCCGATTGACCAAAGAAGTTAGAGAAATAAAACGGCCTTCGAAATAATGGAAACAGCTTTAGAGCGTTTTTATTTTAGGAAATTTCATTAAAAGGCTATTGTTAGAAAATCCATAGCGAGATGATCGTAGAGACTTATTTGCGGTAATTGTGTTAAATTCTTAGGCTTTATCTCTTTCCAGTGACAGTTTTTTCACTTATTATATAAATTTTCTAAGTACGAGCTAAAATATAGTTACATAAATAGCAGCATAAATCGAGCTAAATGATGGATTCGCAACACAACTAGCTAGCTTAGCTAAGCCTCCAAACTAAGCAGGTATTTTAAGCAGCTTAAGCGCACAATCCAGGAAACTTGCTAGAAGTTTTCTACAAGACTTTAATAAGATTCTATATAAGGGTATAGGTCAAACCCAGAGTCAGACAGTTCAATGGTTTTCTAATAGCAACACTAAAAACAAAAGAAATTAAGAGAAAAAAAATTATTCTGGTTATATTTGACAAAAATATATGGTAGCTTTCTGTTTCAAGTCATCAAAAAACTTAAAAGGGCCGGTGGTAGGTAAGTGGTGTGAAAGCGCTACTCTCATTCCAAAGGTCGTTGGTTCAAATCCCACTTGGATCGGCGGATTTTCTCTAAACTGGAAAATTCGGTATCTTCAACTATGGGTGTGTGTAATTGTGTTGCTTGTTAGATGGGGGACATATCATCTTTAGCTGTTAGCTTACCCATAATGTAGGCGTAGTTTAAAAAAACTTAAAACTTGGAAACATACGGTCCGGACGATACCAACAGGAATTACGCAAGACGAGCAATTATAGATTCATAATAAAAAAACTACGTTTAGTTTCTCGATAGATCACGAAAAGTAATATCTACCTTAAAATAATACTTACCTGAACTCAATCACTACTTCTTTTTTGCGAAATTCTTGAGTGCTGTTATGATTGACAAATACTAAATGTCTTTTCCACTGTCTGACGAACATGTATACCGACGTGTTTACGTCGTTGAACATGTAATTGGTAGAATTAGAATGGAGGGTGGGGTATGGGACAGGGAGTTAAACGAGTCAGTTTATAGTAGTAGTAATCAGTCTCAATCATCGCTAGTTAACCGAGTTATTGTGTAGAAAATAGTTTAAGTATCCTACTGCTATTATATTACTTCTTAATGTTGAGTGCCTCTTTTCTGTTTACCGGGGACAAGACATTATATACAACCCTAGTATCCCTATTGTGATAGGCTAAGGTCAGCCATGTTATATAATGCGTCACAATGTCAGGAACTGGAAATAATGTTTTTTGCTACTTTAACAGAAAATTTCAGTTGCTCCTGGAACCAGGGAGCAAAATAGCTCTTTATCTATCTAGGGATGAAAAGTATAGACTTAGAACTACCAGGAAGAAAAACTACCAGGAAGAAACATAGGAAGAGACATAGCAAGCAGAGTTGAAAATATTACTAGTCTTCTTATATTCTTATTAAGAAACTTAGATTCTCGTTTTTATTAAAATTTATTTTTTTCTAATTTTAATTAGAAAAAAATCATATGTGCAACTAAGAGGGAAAGTGTCTTTTCCTCTACAATACACTCTATTTTCTTATCTCAAATTTTCGATATTTTCGAGATTTACCGATGGGCAAATCGGGAAGGTATGCTAAATAACGTGCCCAGGACGTAGTTTAGCCAATAAATGAGAGTTCAGTAAAGCGGGTAAGCGGCGTGTAGTTTGTACCGGTATATTTTCTATCGGTTTCAAATAGGTAAAATTTTACATTTATATTTATCAAAAATCTAAAGTTCGGTCCTGTAAGACTGTGTTTTATTTGAAGTAGAATTTTGCTATGTAAGTATTTTCTATAAAGAACATTTTAAGAAAAGATTGTTTTATATTTGTATAAATTTAAAGGACGTTGAAGTCATAAAATAATGCTTCTCGTATTTTGTTTACCAATTTAAATTTTTGTTTACAAAAATTTAAAGATCTTACTAAACATCCTAATCAACAACGGATATCCTAAACCATTAATTTCAAAATTATTGTTTTGTACTAATGAACTACAACAACAAGATAGAGTGGGAATCCATCAAGAGACAGTAAATCAACAGTTATATAAAAAACTACCGTTTGTAGTAGCTTTAACGACCAAATTAAAAAAAGTTTTACACAAACCTAATATAAAAATTTCTCTTTACAATCCTTTAAGTGTTAGAAATGTTTTCTCCAAAACCAAAGATAAAATACCAATGATGAATGAATCCAATGTAGTCTACTCCATTCATTGTTTGGAATGTGGAAAGGTCTACATTGGACAGACTTCATCTTGGTTGAAAACTCGCATCACCCAACACAGAAGTGATTGTAAATAAAAAAAAACGAACATGCGCCTTGGCCATTCACACAAATGAAGCAAACCACTATCCTGATTTTAATAATTGCAAAATCCTTGAAAAAGAACAAAACTATAAAGGCAGACTTTTCCTTGAAATGACACACATCCTAAACAATATTGATAATTCGCTTAATTGTAAAACTGATGTAGAAGGCGTCAGCATCATTTATTCTTATTTACTTAATTTTCAACAACCATATAATCAAAATACATTATCTTTCAATGAAAGTCTTCTATAAATTGATCTTGTTCGGTATTGAATTTTCAAAAATGGTCGCCTATTCTAATTTCATTTGTTATATACAAAAAAGTCATATAGACCTCATGTCATAGATATCATGTAAATGTCTAACAATTTTAATTTATTTAAAATTCATCTACTCACAGTTCTGTAAGTACTATAATTGTATTAACACATAAATAAGCCATATGCTCATTATTTATTACAATGTAGATAACCCTGACGAAGAAACAATAAAATAGTTTCGAAAGCTTGGTAAAGAACAAAGAAGTATTTATTGATATATATATATATATATATATATATATATATATATATATATATATATATATATATATATACAGGGTGTCCCAAATATAAAGGATTTTGAGTTAATGGGTAACATATGAATAATGGAAGAAGCCAAAAATGCATAAAATTCCGCACTATCTAAAAAAAATTTTTTACTAAAAATTTGTGGGCACCCGGAAAACTAAGCAAACTGAAGACGGCCCTGGTGTCTGGTGAAGCTTAATATTACATAGTATGCTGATCTCATTCTATTTAGTTTATTCCAAGCAAAACGATGTTTACTATTTAAACTGTTATTATAGTTTAATAAAGACATAAATGCGTCCTAAATAAAGATAGACTAAACAACAGTGACCGGGTGTTTTGTTATTCTTCTTACAACATAGTAGGTACATGCTGTAGTAGTATAGGTTGAAAAACCTCAATGAATTTGAATTGTATTTAATCTCAAGACATCCTTAGAAATAAGTAAATAAAATAAAATCAATTAACAGTTAGAATTGCTATAAAACGAATTAGGTAATGTTTATATCAACACAAGTAAAGCATACCTACAACAGCAGATCATATTTCGACCTACTAATAGGTAATAACAACTTTATTTACGTTGCAGACGTTGAGATATCGTAAATTACTTTTGTACGTGACATACAATAACAATTTTTAAAGGCACGCAGTTCTACAAATGGTAACAAATATATATATATATATATATATATATATATATATATATATATATATATATATATATATATATATATATATATATATATATATATATATATATATATATATATATTTTTTTTTTTTTTTTTTTTTATTTTTCTTGGTGTTTTTTAAATAAATATAATTTTAAAGTTAATTAAAATCAGTAAGACAGAACCATTTAATTATGAAAGTTTTTATTCACATTTTCATTAATCAGAATTATTGACTTTGTTGAAATTAATTAATTTTTGTACTAAATTTTTTGATCGGTCTGAATTCATTTTCTGATTAGTGTTTTCAGACAGATCTATTAAATTTATCTAATCTATTCGATCTACTTAATTATCATTAATTAAGCTTCATAATCAGATGGCGCCCTTCTTGTGTATGTTTTTGTGTTTTTTGAAACCTTTATCCATTACTTTATAAATTAGACAACTGCAGAACCAATACCTACGACCTGAACCTAAAAATTTGTAAGATAGAGCTAAATCTCAAGCCGTGGTAGTTTTGAGCATCATTTAAAGTAAGTATTATGTTTATCGTTGTTTATTGATTTTCTTATCGACTTTGTAAGTTATTTACTCCGACAAAAAAGTTATGTTTCAAGTTTTAATCGTTAAGGATAGAAACTTTTATTTGTAATACAAACGCGCGGACTTAAAAGCTATAGTTCGTCTCAAAGTGAGTATTCTGCGCGACATTGATGCCATACTTCCATGCAAATTTGTATTGAAATAAACGTACACCTGTTACTTATCGGCCTAATCTGTCTTTTGTTATGAGGGCAGCTTAAGTACCAATGCCAAGTAACGACCCTATTGGCTTCCTTTTGTCAGTGGTTCACAAACATTAATAATATTTCCTACAACATCTTTGGGTTAGATTAAAACAAAATAGAAATTAAGAAATACCTTGTATTTATGTCACACCAGTAGTTTGTTTTTAATGCAGTATGTGCTAGTGGTACAAATAATTTGATTGAAGTTACAAAACAGCGAAATAAAATTAATAAATAAATTAAAAATAGAAACAAAAATTAAATATATTATTAATCAAATATGTTGGAAGTAACAAAACCGAGAATTTTACTAAAAATATCCGAATATTTATACCAAATATACCTAACCTAAATATACTAATATATTTGGTTCCTAACTCGAAAACGTTAACGCGCTCCGAAGAACAAATACAGGTTTTTAATAAACATATTCTGTACTAGAATTACTGAAATTGCTTTTTAATTACTGAATAACTTAGAAGAAATTATTTCCAATTGATATCAATCAAAATTACAAATTCCTTATAGTCATTATGGCAGTAATTATAAAATCATTTTCCAACTGCAGCAAAAGTGTATACACATAAGTATTGAATTCACGATATTTTTAATTTACTAAATTTACCTACCGCAAGGATACATGATAGGTAATAAAATTTTAAATCGAACAGTTCGTGGAAATTTTTGGAATTATTTTAAACTTTGAAATAAATAATTATTGTACCAAAAGCAAATGTTCATTTAATGCACATTTTATTATACTACTGCTACTGATCCAAGTTACTATTACAAAGTTACTAAATTATAAATAATGTAGTACTATTACGTAAAATTATTAGCAAAATAGATTTGTAAATTACATAAAGTTTTACGTGAGGACTTCTGAGATCTCTTGGATAGTTTGAAAGATAGACAAGACCATCGCTCACTGCATAAAACCGGCAGCCTCTGAGCGACATTCCCATAAAGATATTGTATAACTTTAGCACGCAGAATACTCACTTTGAGACGAACTGTAGCTAAGAATTAAGTTTTAAAATATTTTAAACAATTTGTAGGTGAATTGAACAACAAACACAACCAAACAAGTAAAAAATACACATTTTAGAAGTGTTAAAATATGGTTATAACACAAGTTCTTGAATTATTGAGAAAAAACCAGAACCAACTCTGGAATCAATCATAAGGCAGTGTGATAAGCCAATCACGGTAGGTGTGTGTAGTGCAGTCAAGCCGATGTATTGAGAAGATACCTATTCCTGCTTTCTGTAGACATTACTGGCGGTGCTTTCTGAAATAACCCAATAAGTGTCACCATGAAGCATGAAGATGAATCGTCACTGCTTAATGGTATTAAAAAGAAGAATACCAAATCTTTTACTATACACCAAAATGATTTTAATTTATTTATCTAATTACTGTACCTACCTATGTTCCTCAACTGTCAGGATTCATCTTTAAACATCGGAGTGATTGTGTAAAAGATTTCCCATCCAAGTTAAACAATTTTGCCCTTCATACGACCAGATGCGAGACTCAAAGATCAGCCATATCGAAACTCTCCGGTTTTTTCTGAGTACAGATTCAACCCCGATATGGTAAAACCAAAAAACTTACCATAATACCAAATTTCTATTTTAAATAAATATTTTGGTGTATTAAATAATTTAGAAACTGATTAAAGTAATCAAAACGTTGAAGATCTGCGAGTGACGTGTCAAGATGATCAGCTCTATGCTATAGCCCCTTTATTTCCAGTAGTAGCGACATCCTGGAGCAAACGTGACACAAACTTTAATAAAGCAAAAGCATATGTATTTTGTTACAACAATTTAATAAAAAGTAGTTTAAAACTACAATTTGGTAGATGTATACATTAGATTAATGTGCGCTTGTTTCTACAGAACATGAATGTCGATTATTAAATTAATGTTAAATTGTGAATATTTATGTGCGTGGTTATTATTAGATCGAAAAGATTCATTTCAAAATGGACTGTCAAATTTGGTAACTTTCAATGTCGCCAACTTAGTTCTCGTACCTATGTTCAGTGGATCAATCGTATGGACGATTCTACCACCAACAGTTAGCTTTAATTGAACGTAGTGTAACGGGAAAGGGTTGGTAATTAGAGTGCAGAGAAAGGGTTAATATATTCATATAATGAGGTACTTAATGAGCGTGTATTCATTAGCATATTAGAGAAAAAAATCCAGATTTAAACGTGGTGGAAGGGTTACTGAGGATGTTAATGAGAGTCATGAAAAGTGTGTACTTAATGTAATAGTATATAATTAGTGTATATATATTTCGCATCTTACTCAACGAAAGTTCTTCTGTTAAATTTTAAAAGTTTGACTAGATTATTCTAGCAAAAATACAACACGGAGAACACTGATTCTTTTCTTTTGTAGAAGCTGATGATTGTCAGGTCTCTAGTATTCATTATTCTCTTCTATAGAAGATGGTTGACAGGTTCTTTAGGGTTTCTTGTAAGTATCAAAGGAAACTGCAAAAAATAATAGAATTTTATATAAGTCTGAGTATCTACGAGGTGTTCTATACTTCATACTTCATAGGAACAGTAGCAGGACCGTAGCCGGAAATTTATTTCCAGGGGGGTTCTGGGGAATTTATTTTCGGGGGGGCAGCAGAATAGAAAAATAATTTTATTTTGTTATTAGTATTAAGTTTAGTTTCGGGGGGGGTTCAGACCCCCTAACCCCCCCCCCCCCATTGAATACGGCCTTGAACAATAGATATTTTTCCTATTATATGATTTTATGGAAAAATATTGACTCTTTTGTTCATTTATTATGGATGACTGAATACTAGAAAGAATACAATAGGTTCATTTTTTAATATTTTTTTCTTTCCTTCTGTAGAAGATGATTGACCGGTTCTTTATTGCAAGTATCAAAAGAACTCAAAAAATAAGAGAATCTTACATAATCCTATGGTGTCGTCTTTAAACTACGTAACGCTTGAAGGGGGAGAGGAGTTTTTTTTGATAGTGTTACCCAGTGGTTGTAATTACAAGGGGTAGGGGGAGTCTTAAGCTTAGCGTAACTTAAATTTTGTTTCAAGAAAAAAATTTACTTAATTGTAAATTGATTTAAAACGATAGTATGAATTTTTTTTTATTTCACGCCTACACTATGGGGGAACCAACATCTAAGGTCATCTGTCCCCCATCTAACATGCAACACGAATTCACACATCCATAGTTGAGGTGGCGAAATTTTCCAATTAGAAAAATCCCGCCGCCCCAAGTGGGATTCGAACCCACGACCCTTGGAACACGAGTGATGCACTGACACCACTCTTCCACCGCCAGCCCTAAGTATGAATATTATTTTCAGTTCAGCCTAGCATTACAAAGGGGTGGGATGTACCAAATCTTTTCTAAATATGCCTTACGTAATTTAAGGACGACCCCCTAAGATTCTACGATATCTACGTAATGGTAGCAGATTTCAATAGGAACAATAGTTATTTTTTCTTTTAAAGGAAGATCCCTAGTATTTATTCTTTTCTTCTATAGAAGCTGATGATTGAAAGTTTGTTTATTGTGTAGGCCGGGGGCGTAATTCAATAATGATTTAAATTTGTTAAACATTCTTTTGGTACATTCATTTTAAAGAATTCTAATTCTCACAAATCAAAGTTAACCCCAGTTCTAAATGTTACATTAGACAGGTCCTTTCGGGTCGTGCTTACTTGTGAGTGGGCGGGAACGGTTGGATACGTTTCACTATTAGTAACAATTCATTGACGTGTTGAGACCAAAACGCAAAATACCACAAGACCGGATTAAGGTACACCTAAAAAGAAAATTACAACACATTAGTCGTTTACCCTTTACATGTAAATTAGCAGTACGGGGGATTGGGGATCCCCGTATCATCCCAAGTTGCTTCTGGATGAGTGGAGCCTTCAGGAGTGAAGACCTTCACTGCACTACCACGATCATGATGATCTGAAACGAAGCTTGCCGCATCGGGCACCCTTTAGCCGAATGCTAAAAAGACCAAGTACACACGGAAGGTTTCGTCATATATTCACCTTCCCCGAGGCCGCCCCTCGTCGGGATTGACATACAGGAATCTGTAGGGGAATAAGCACCCCAGTGCTGCCCGGTGATCGGCCGGGGCCACTGGCGTAACTCTAACTATAGCCACCCAGGTCGAGGTTGACTTCGAGATACGCTCATCTCTCAGTCTTCAAGCAAACAGTATATTGTGCGGTTAATTTTACAGAGCTCGATCAACATACATTAAAACAACATTACTAACAAAAAACAAACACAGATATTATATTTTTATTAACAAAAGTTAAAATATTTATCAAAAAAGAAAATAAAACCATTTTTTAAATTAAAAAATTAAAAATAGGAAGAAAATCTTCCTTGAGCTTGCTCAAATGTTTTTGTTATGATTGCCACCTGACATGGGGATTGTATCCGATCTTCATTTGAACAAACTCTCAGCAAATAAATTTATCAGATAAGAAAAATATTTAAGTACTAAATCGATTTATCTAACGGAAATTAATTGTTCTTGTGAATAATCAAGTTGAAATTTCCTAAATGTTACGACCTTGTTATTTAAAAAAACTTTGCAAACAAGAAAAAATAAATTATGAATTTGAATAAAAATGTCTTTATGCTTTTGTTGTTTTAAAGTGAACCAAATCCTTTTAATTTTGATTTACCTTGTATATAAACGTCAACGAATCCATTCAAATCTTTGTACAATTGGTACTACAGCATTTATTCAAATCTAACAAGCAGATAAAACCTTCCAGAAAAATGGAAAAACCATCCTAACATGTGACCTGGGTTGCATAAAACATGTATTACTATAAAACAACATAAATAATTTATATCCTTTTTATAAATTCAAACTTTTTATGTAAAAATTTAGGTTACGTCTGCATGAAATTCTTCCTTCTATAATTTCTATTTAAAATTGATAAGTCTTTCTGTAACCTAACATGTAGCTTTTAGATTAAATAAACCTAATATGCTAGCATGTCCATCAATTTATTTAATGCATGAAATAATTATATTTGTTTTTACGATCAAATCGTAATCTTAAAATACTTCGAAATTTCAAATCATCAAGTAAATTTTCTATCTGATGATTCCATATTATCTCAATATTTTGTTCGATTCTTTGTAGTGCATCTCTTTTAGAAGTTGTATAACACAACTGATTCGAAATACGCCTAATTCGAATCAGATGAGTTACAAACTTAGATTAGGTAGGAGAGAGAGGATAGCGCGTGACGTATATCCCCAATGCTTGTTTAGTGTTACCATTGATTTGATGGCAACATGATCATTGAGCTTCGGCACAGTATAATAACATACAGTAACGTAACTCTCGCAAATAATTACCATCCACCACATAACAAGCTGGGATGTGCCGGCAGTACGCAGAGTGTAGTTATGTTTCAAACACGCGACAGAGCACATCGAATTAGCCAGGGCCGTAGTACAGAATGAATAAACACAGTCGTTATGCATTTATTTTTTAATAAATGCTGTCGTAAAAATAATGTCGTATCTAAGAATTCACTTTTGTATATATTTACCAATTGCTTAAAATTGAATTGATAACACGTAATAGAACAAATAAGCGATTACGAAATCCTACCTAATAAAATTCTTTATGCTGACTTCTTAAAAGAGTTCAACAATGAAGAATTTAGATCAACGCCTTATCAACAGGTGTGAAAACATCGTCTTTTGTTACTCTCGGCTGTTAAAAAAAGACAAAGCGAGTTAACATTAGTTCATTATCCAAGCGAAGTGCTACCTCATTATAACTATATGCGAGCTGAATGCCTCGAGCGTGGGGCGCCCACGATTGCTGCCGCTATCAAACCCACGGCCACGTGTGTGCATAGCAAGCATCTGGAGTACGCAGAACTCTATAAAGAAGTCACGTAGACCACAGCAGCTGCAGTACGCAGAACTCAATAAGGAAATCACGTAGACCACAGCAGCTGCAGTACTCAGAACGTTAATAAGGAAGTCACGTAGGCACACGGCCACGATTTCACGCCCACAAAAGGAGTATATAAAGACCAGCACTTTATGGGACAGTTCAGTCTGAGTTACGACGAAGCTTGAAAGATAGAAACTGTCTATCAGGATAGATGTTTACCTTCTTTTAAGCAATACTCACCCAGAAAGCCGTAGAAACTGTTTACCAGGGTAAATGTTTACCTCGGTCTTTCTGAACATCATAATTACCAGCTTTAAGTTAAAATTGTATAATAGTATTTAAGTGATTATGCAAGTGCATACTGTGTAAATTAACGACGAATAAATATCTTATTGTACTTAACTGTAAACTGTGTTCATTTTGTAACTTGGGCTCCTTTTTTTGAGTTTTTGAAATAAAGTACCATTTTTAAAAACGCCTTTCTTCGTCAAGAAACGTTAATTGGCGCAGTCGGTAGGATAGGCAAAAGGGCTCAGGACACCGTTTTTCGAAAATTAAACGCACCGTCGAGTTCCTTGGCTTTTAAGTCTTCATTTGCCTATCGAATCAACATCTGGGAACCAGCGATTCAAAGGACAAACATCTCCTGAGACCGTAGCCGTTTCCAGAGCATCACCTGTACGTCGCATCGCCGTTTCCAAGGGACAAGCATTGCCCGAGGTACGCACAGCTGCTGCAGAAGCCTGACTATTGGAGTCATTTAACGGCAAAATTTAAGCCAACAATGAAGATAGAGTAAGAAACTAACTATCAATTATTATTATTGTTAAATGCGCATTGCGCAAACAAATATCAAACAATTTACAAATTATATTCAAAAATCAAACAAGATTAACAATTTATTAATTTTAAGTTTAATACATACTAAACCCTTTAGATTTAAGTTCACGTTTGCTTGTAGTAAGCTAGACGGATTGGTGTATCAACTAATGATACTTAATTTCCAGCCCACTTGCAAGCAATGTGTAGGCACCTTGAATAGGCCCTTACTAACATAAAAATCATTTTTAATAAGTTTAGAATATTTCAAACTTTGTTAACAAATTCATAGAATTTTTAAGTATTTAATTTTAAAGTGCAAACGATTTATTAATCGTTTAACATTCTACTACTTTGAAATCACGAATTCATTTTCATGATTAATACTGATACATCATCAGATAGTGAAACTGAATCACCGATTAACAAACCTTTTGTAAGATCTGCACCACGACCAATAAGTTTACGTCCATCTAAATTATCGATCAGCAAGCAAAGCCATACTACAATGGCACAAGGTAATCAACCTCAAGTACAACCCCAAGTAACACCAGCACCTATTGTCCAACAATGTGTAGGCTACCCACCTGGCTTTCATACAAGCCTTTTAAATGAAATTCCAACCTATGACGGAAACCCCGTCGAATTATCTGAATATATTCGAGCTGTAGAGGACATTTTCTGCCAATTTTGGCAACCACACGACCCAGCGGCTTATATCAACAGACTTTTACTTTACTCAGCACGCAACCGCTTAAAAGGCCCAGCCTTAGAGGTCGTAACTGGACAAGTATTTGATTCATGGTATTCTTTAAAAGACACCCTTCTTAGTAATTTTGGAGACCAACGATCGGAACTGAACATCCGGATCGATCTGTCTCGTATGAGACAATTATCACGAGAATCTCCCGTAGAATTCTATAATCGAATTAGATCCTTATTAGCCATATTAAATTCTAAAATTGCACTAGGCTCGAAAATACCAGAAATAAAAGAGTACCAAGCCCGAGATGCTAAAGATTTAGCTCTTAAAACCTATTTAGGAGGACTTTCCGAACCTTTTGGAAGCTTCCTTCGTAGTAGAGCACAACATCGCTCGAAATAGCCTTAACTTATATAAAAGAAGAACTGGACATACGATATTTTCAAAATACACAACAAAATAACTCACAACCTATGTTTTTACCACAACCAGTTCCCCTAAGTAATTTCAATAAACCCCAGCCAACTTTACAACCCCCTCAGTTTAAACCACGATCATACCAGAACGTATTGCCACAATTTAAGCCTAATTTTAATCCCACTCATCAATTCAAACCAAATGTTAATAATACAAATCAATTTAAATTTAATCCAGTAACTCAGCAATTTGGAAATAATTCCCGACCTAATGTTTTTGCACCCAAAAGAGATTTTCAACCACAAAATCTGCCAGAATCAATGCAAGCTAGTACCATTAAACCAAGACCGATACATCCTAATACATCCATGAGACCTCCTAATCCAAACTTCAATCGAAATATAAATCAACCTAATTTTATTCGACCAAGTCCCCAACCACGAAATTTCCTTTCCGAAGAATTATATTCAACAGAATTTCAAGAAGAAATCACACCTGTTAATCAAATTAACACTGGCTTTGAATACGACCACTACGATGAGACCCACGGAGAAGAAATTAACGAAAATTTTCGCGAAGAAGCCTCGGAGAACAATTAAAATCTTTT
Organism: Agrypnus murinus; assembly: GCA_929113105.1. Taxonomy (NCBI): domain Eukaryota; kingdom Metazoa; phylum Arthropoda; class Insecta; order Coleoptera; family Elateridae; genus Agrypnus; species Agrypnus murinus. The sequence continues at coordinate 64,371,865 of OV816026.1, forward strand.
ACATTTAACCCTAAATCATCTACACCCTTTATAATTATACCCCAAACAAATGAAAAACTCTTACTAGACACAGGGAGTAGCAAAACTATCCTTTCACCCGAATTTGTTTATAAACATTACCCCGAATCCATTTTTGAATATCCTTTTGAAATTACAACCTCTCACGGCACAACGTATCACAATCAAGTAGCAACAGTTCCTATTTCCCTTTTACTCGATAAAATAGAAGGAAAACATTTAGTATACCTTCTTAATTTTCATTCCAATTATATTGGCATTCTTGGAAATGACTTATTGAAGAAATTAGGAGCAAGAATCAATTTTCGTGGAAATTATATCCAACGAAACGGAAAAACCGTAGTACCATTATTTTTCAACGAACCATCTCTTAAAGAAACTATATTAATACAACCATCCTATTTCGAAAATCCCGCTTCAAAGAAATCCAAAATTTTAAATACTTCAAACAACTTAACTTCACAATTTAACCCAACATATATTAGTTTTAATCAACGTGAAAATAATTTTCCTTCACAAAATCTGTCGGAACAACATAAAAATGTTCAACAAAAATCAACTTCAAACAATGCTTATTATAACGACTTCGAGAATATTTTTCATTTCCCAAATTTTCTAACTCAACCAAATAGAGAAAATATTGTCCCGACGGTAACTCAAGAATCAAATCAAAAAGATCAATCCAATTTAAACAATACAGAAATCATTGTTCCAAAACCGATTCGTATTAAACAATAATCTTAATAGCACTAAAACCCAAAAATTACGTAACGTCCTACAAGGATCAAAAAACCGCAAATCTTATGAAGCAAAATCTAACCCAAGAGCAAAACGAATTAAAACCAAACAATTTGTCGGTATAAACAAAACACCCAAAAACGGTTTCCGTAAAACGAAAGGTAATACATATACACAAAAATGTAACAATGCTGTTCGTCAACGAAAAATCAATCACAAGGCAAGTCGACATACGACTAGAATCACAAAAATAATCGACCGAATGCGACTAATGGAATACCTAAAATTTCAAGACAAAAATAAACAGATAATTCCTCTTAGGATAAATAATAGACGATTTACGTATTTAAAACCCAAAATGAAATAATCATCTGACAAACTAAATTTCAAGTAGATTAAAATGACTATTAACAGGCAAAGAATAGTGAACACGATTTAAATACCAACACCTAAACCCATAAATATGAGCGTATAAATCATATTTATAAATACGTATATTAAAGAGATTTCAATTAACAAAATTCCCTTCTGCAAAGTTAAAACTGCATATAGCGCAACGATAAGAGTACAGTACAGTAAATAGTATATACGCTAAATCTCGGAATGTGACCTTCAACAATTACACTCAGCAAAATCTATTTTAAAAGGAGACAGCTGTTCAATCTCAAGTTACTCACTGATAACAACAATGCAGTTCATTGCAATAACAGAAAAGATAATTTTGCTGCGAGGAATTATTACATTCAAATGCTTTGATAAAATAAATAAAACTTTGTAATGAACCATTTATTTAATTAAGTGTCAACAAATAACTCTTTCGAGTAATTTTAACAATTTAATTTACCCAATTTTATAAATATTTCTAACTCAATGTCAATTCCAGACAACTATATTAACCCAAAAATATTTAAATGCATATAGGTAATAGATAAACATACGTAATACATAAGTAATACCTTCTTCAATTTTGCTTTTAAAATAAACTTCATAAATTTTAATGTCAGTTAAAGATGAAATTAAATTCGAACCATAGCTGAAATTATGTAATCCCAGTTCTACAGAAATAATTATTAGATCCATAAATGGAAAAACTTTCCTGGAAATCATTTCCCAATAAAGCAATTTTTATTTTAACATAAAAGGAACAATTTGAACTTATAAACTTTTTGAACTTCAAGCATTCATCTATACAATATATTTTAACATCGCCATACGTGATAAAAATTTAGTTTACTGCTAGCAATACAACAGCAATACCCCCTTGATAATTAATGATGATACTAAATAACCATAAAAATAATCAAAAACTCCAGAACTTAATTCTGACCTATACAGTGTATACCTGACAGACCAACTCCATAACCTAATCCTCACCTATACAGTGTAACGCTGACAGATCAGACTCACAAGATCTAATTTATTTCTTTGTTATCCCTACGATTAATCATATAAACTACCTTATCACGACAAATATATTCAACCACTATTGACGGAAATCGATTAATATAAGTTTTTGTTAACCAACAAAATCAAAATAATAAATTTCATGAATTACTAACTGGAACATTGTTTACCACAGATTATCACTGCTTCTTTCCGAATGATTCTCTATATAAGGACTTTTCCCATTTTATACTGTCTATAGCAAATGAAAATACCTGCAAATTTCATAAGATGCCTTTCAAAATTTGCTCAAACCTACTATTTAAAATCAAGTAACATCATAGATGTTGTAGACCGCTTATTCCATTTCATTATAACCTATACCACGCCGAAAATATTAGTCGTTGACGGCGAATTCGATAAACAACCCCTAAAAAGTTTTGCTGAACTGCACAAAATTAAACTACATGTAACGACCCCCTATAACCATCAATCGAATGCTACAGTAGAACGTTTACATTCTACGCTTCTCGAACATTATAGACTATTAGAAAACACACTTGAAGAAAGACGAATTTATTATTGTATCCTAGCCTATAATCACTCAATTCATTCAAACCTAAAATATACCCCTTTTGAAATCTTATTTGGCCATACTGAATGCCAAAACCCATTTGATCTGGAATTCGAGAAATCATTGGAACCCTAAATACGTTTAGTGTATTAGATCAATTAATTCAATCTTTACAACTATTTATCACCACATGTATGGATCTCAAAACCTCGTTAACCTTTGCCCAAAACCATCAGCTACATTTATCTTTAATTGATAACAACGATTTGTTATCGATACTATCTCAAATCTCAAACACACTACAAAGACTACCTACCAAACAAACTTTGGATGTCCCATATCCCATTAACCATGAGAATCTACATCTTTATGAATCCTTAATTTGGATCAAGGCATATCAAAAGAACACCACACTCACGTTTATATACGAGATTCCTCTAATAAAACCATCCACAGAACACCAATACATAAGACTAATCCCATTTCCTGCTGCTCACAACAACCAATTCCAAATGGTCATTCCCATCTACAACACCATACTGTTTAATACCGACTTTAGCATTCCCATCACCGATAATCAGTGTATGCAAATAACCCCTTCACATTATTTCTGTTCACAAACAAATTACTTCACAATCCCAAATTCCAAATTGTTCGAAACACAATTATTAGCCTTCAAGGAAGCTCAAAACTGTCAACCTGTCATATTTGAATTGCATACGACAAAAGTAATAAAAATAAATCGATCTACCTGGATCATTAGTTCCCCTAATAAAACGATCATCGATAGCAGATGTATCGACTCTATAACACGAAAGACCATTACTGGATCAATATTACTCCATCTTACCAGTGGCTGTTCCGTTCTAATCAATCAAAACGAACTTTTGGCTACATTTCAATCATCTTCCCTAGAAGAGAAACAAATCGCTATGGCATCCATCGGAAAATTGCAACCCGATTCAGTCCATGTACCCGAAATTACAAAAATTGACCTATCGCCTATAAATGTTCATCAATTAATTCAGAATCAAGCGAAATTAACAAAGGACATGTCTACACTCGAAAGTATCAGTATAAATATTACATTATGGCCCTTTTATTCTCACGCTGATCATGACTATCATAACAATAAGTCTTATCTTCTTTGTATACTACAAACGCAGATTAATCGCCACCAAAATGTATCAACTAACGTCACCCCTTAAAGAACCCGACATTGTAACTTTTAACCCATCTTCAAGTCCCCTGGTCCAAAGCAGATCACCTTTAACATAACTATTATTGTTATTATCAATACTAACCTCATACCTAATTATGATTACACATTAGTATTAGTATTATATATATTATCATTACATTATTGCTCTGTTCTATGTTCATATTATGTATTCTATTATGTATCTATGTAATCTCCATATATTAAGTACTATTTTATTTACTGTTCTTATCAGTATATTTGTAAAATGTGACACCTCCTACTTTTTATTTAGCCAGTCACTTTATTGTAATCACTGAAATATTCTTCTTCAAAGTACATTTCGTTCTTGCGTGGGAGGAGTTAACATTTGTTCATTATCCAAGCGAAGTGCGACCTCATTATAACAAAATGCCTGCTGAATCAAACCCACGGCCACGTGTGTGTATAGCAAGCATCTGGAGTATGCAAAACTCTATAAAGAAGTCACGTAGACCACAGCAGCTGCAGTACGCAGAACTCAATAAGGAAATCACGTAGACCACAGCAGCTGCAGTACTCAGAACGTTAATAAGGAAGTCACGTAGGCACACGGCCACGATTTCACACCCACAAAAGGAGTATATAAAGACCAGCACTTTATGGGACAGTTCAGTCTGAGTTACGACGAAGCTTGAAAGATCGAAACTGTCTATCGGGATAGATGTTTACCTTCTTTTAAGCAATACTCACCCAGAAAGCCGTAGAAACTGTTTACCAGGGTAAATGTTTACCTCGGTCTTTCTGAACATCATAATTACCAGCTTTAAGTTGAAATTGTATAATAGTATTTAAGTATTTATGCAAGTGCATACTGTGTAAATTCACGACGAATAAATATCTTATTGTACTTAACTGTAAACTGTGTTCATTTTGTAACTTGGGCTCCGTCTTTTGCGTTTTTGAAATAAAGTACCATTTTTAAGAACGCCTTTCTTCGTCAAGAAACGTTAATTAGCGTGCGTTAGGATTGTACTTTTTAGCATTCGTTTGTCATTGTGTCTTCAATTTAATATGGATGAAAATAAATTTTATTATAGTTTGGTGAAATAGAATGATTTAATGTAGACGTTATTAATAGTCATTATTATTATAGTGTAAATTGATTTCATTTTCTCTATTTTGTACGTAATGTGACTTCGGTGGCCTAGATTCTCCATTTGTTTGTTGAACAGGTATTAAAATTGTATACAGCTATGCAGTTGTTCGTAATTATTTCTAAATTATTATGAAATGGTTAATGGCTTGTAATAGGGAACATTTGGAGTATAAATTGGAAAACATACATATTTAACTCGATAAGTAAAACTTCAATCAAGTGGTTCCCTACACATAATTATATTGCCTATTTTACTATACTATATATGATTATTTTTTATGATTTTTTTCTACATTTTTGATTATTTCAATAACGTTATAGAAAAAACGTTGTGTGCATTTCGTGCTCGAAATGACTTGAACTCCTCTACGCCTCGTCAAAAAACTTCTTGACCACCAAAGTAGCATTTCACGCACTGGATACTACACAAATAACTATATATTTTGTACTATTGTGTTATGTTTTTAACTTTAACGCCACATCTTTCTTTTTGCATCCGCTATCACAGAATGATATCACATGTGTTTTAATTTTATGTGTAGTTTTGGAACGTCCAATATTGAAATCTAATAACAAAAGGTATTATGGCCTCGAGGGAATTCTGAGAACTAGACTATGACAAACATGTCCAGTGTCTTCTTTTAAAATGCATTAAAATAATGGACTATAATCCCTTGCAAGTTGGATTATAACGGCATTAGCTAAAACGCTGTTCGGAAAGCTATATGGATCAAGTTCTCGATGAAGTTCTCAGAAAATCTTGACAGTTTTCATAGACCGGCTCATATTTTAGTTTTAGTTCGCTAAATCGAATTCTACTTTGAAATTACGTAAAGACAGAATTTCATCAAAAGATTAGTTAAATAGAGAATTTCGTAACAAAAGTTCCTTAAAAAGAAGTTTCTCTTTCGAAAAATTTAAAAATTGAATTAAATGCGATGGATTTCATGGAATTATGGTGTAAAATAACGTTTTTCTAACGGCGTTTCTTGGTGAACGCTCAAATCTTCTCTATTCGTTAATCTTTCAAAAAACACATGGAGTTTGACGTACCCGTCAAATGATGTCATACTAATTTGTAAAAGGCCTGAAGAATATTTGAAGGCCAATCAAAACCGTTTACATGAAAAAAATTATTTTGAAATGTATCTTTGCAGTGGCGTGCGGTCCATGGAAGCAAGGAAAGCAATGCTTCCATTAAGAATTTATTAAAATTAAAAAACAATGCTAACAAAAATAGTTTTATAAAATTATGGTTATCGTTTATTTAAATTTGTAATGTTTAATCAACTTAAAGCTCAATATCAATTCCGTACAGCAAAAAGTATAATTATTTAGAGTACTATTTTAAATTAGGCTCATTAAACTTGCGCGGAAAGGTAATACCGATTCAAATGTGTTAGTTACACTGCATATAAGCACGTGTAGTTTTCGTGTTTGTTAAATGTTACTTAAGCAATGTAAATCTGCGAATGAGACTGTATTTTGGAACATTTTATTATTTCAATTTATATAAGTTCGGATTTTTTTAAAGACAAATAATTCTATTTGGTTTGTTCTGTATGCAACATTTAAACTTGCTTTATCGTCATGACGTCATGACTGCAAATTCAGATGCTTCGGTGGAAGGTTCGAGTACCGTTCAATTTGTAAAGTATTATTATTATTTGATAAAAAATTACCTTCATACAGTTTCGGAGGAAATTATTGAGAAAGGCAGACCAAAACCAGAACTTTTAAATTTAACAACAAAGATTAAAACCTGCACCAGGAATTTTACAAAAAAGACCGGAAAATCGAGTTGCATTATAAATAAATAGTAGTACTTTTTTTTTAATAAAGAATAATAGTCAACAAATTCCATAAGTATAAAAGACGTATTCTTTTGCACATTGTGATTAAATCTAAACAATCATAAAAATTTGAAAATGCTTTGTCACAAAAGAACGTTGGCAATAGTTACAAGTTTCGTTACAGCACCTTTTATGCTTCAATCATGTCAATCACAGAATTTCTACGATTCAAAGGGTTAAGGAGATCACCAGTCATGCTAAAAATATCTTACTAGGTGGGAGTTAATCAGTATCCAAAAGAACGAGATGTGCTAAAAAATTACCAATCCGATTAATCATTATAGAGTAAAAGAATACTATTGAAGTGTAAGAATTCTTCCTTAAAAGACTTTTAAGCTTAATAATTATAACACTGTTTTTTATTGTACCTAGGTGTATTAAAATTTAAATCGTGGTTGCTTCCCTAGCCTAAATTCTCACCGCACGCCACTGTATTTTTGAAATTATATCTAATTGTAACATTGATATTTTGTCAAGCTCTCATGTTTTGGAAACAGTTCATATTATATTTCCTAATCAAAGCAATTCGTAAAAAATATATAGGCACGCAATTACATTTTATTTGCAAAATGCATAATCATCGAGACCGAATCTGGAATCAATTAACGAAACTGATTTTATTTCAAGCACAATAATAAATTAAAAAGAAAATACGTTAGTAAATAGTAAATATTTCTATTTTTGAAGATTTTTTTTAAATTAGAATAAAGATTTGAATAAAAATGCGACTTATATCCTCTTTCCTACCTAATCTAAGGTTACAAACTTGATAAAATGTTAATAGGTATTCTGTTGGGTTCATTATATATGCAATTAATAAAAATCATTTCAATAGACGTATTTAGAGTTTTCGAGAAGAATAAGAATTAAAAAGAAATATAACCTAATAGATGTTATGTAAAGATTATAGACAGCAGATTTCTAATTCTCGTTTTAAAAATTAATTATTAAGGGGAGCAGCGAAAGCAGCATCTGTTTATTACGTCATACAAACAAGCTCTGACAAGATTAATCAAGTCTTGACAATATTTCGCGTAGATTTATCGTTTGAAAGCATTGTACGCATTATTTATCATTATTGTGTAACATCTGCTATGTGTACATCACTGTAAATATTCAGATGTTACGTGGGTGGATAACAATAACAGAATCTAGTATGATAGTATATTTCAATTTTATATTTTAATTAATATTACTTTTGTCGAAACAATATTGTCAGGTTATATTTTAATAAATACTGCGAAACTTTTTAATAATCTTTATTTATTTCAGGTTTATGGAGTTCCACAAAGAAAGGCTGGAAACAATAAACAATATTACTTTTGTTACTTACTATAATTAATTACACTATTAATTAAAATTGGATTTCTGTGTATGAGTTACTTGATTTTTAACTTCAACTTTTTTGACTGCAACTTCAATTATAACTGTCTTTATCTCGTACTCCTTTCTTTATACCGGGTGTCCAAAAAGTGTGGAAACGCTTGAATTTCTCGAGAACGACACATCCGATTACAAAAAGAAAAAACACGTGTTCCTTTATTTTTTGATACCTATTCAGTCATGATATGCAAACATCACCCCCACCCCCCTGGGGGGTGGGGCGGGAGTAAGTTGTGAAAACTTAAATGGGAACACCTACTTTTTATTGCACTTTTGCATTCTCCATAAAAAACTGTTCTCAAATTGCAAATTTCGCCCCCCCCACCCCTTTTTCCTCCAAAATTTTTTTGTGATTTACAAATAGTCCGCCCCCCGCCCCACCCCTTTGGGGTGGAAATTTTGGAGGAAAAATCTGGATGTGTCGTTCTCGCCAAATTCAAGCGTTTCCACACTTTTTGGACACCCTGTAAATGGAAGTTAATAGATTGATCAAAGATCTAAGTCTTAATTATGTCAATCTAGTACAATGAAAAGAGATAGGACTACGAGATTAATTCAGTTCAACTTCTTAAAATTTATTTACAATAACACCTATATTCCTTTTTTCATTTTACAAAATATTTTGTTTCTCATCTTATTATAATTAATAACAAACAAACTTTTATTTCGCGTACCCACTAATGAGAAAAGAACGAAGTTGTGGATAAATGCAGCAGGCGGAATTAAACACATCTTACGAAAACTTCATGCTTGTATGTGAAGATTATTTTAACGTAAGTATAACAACAAATGTATCCAATATTTTAAAACCGAAAAATACATACGCGTTTAGTTTCGTTTTAATCATTTATTATATAACAATGAAAGCACGGCAGTTGTTAATTAACGTATGTAATAAATTTCTTAGGCGATTAAAACTGTCACGCTAACAATCAAACCTTCTTTTGACGAGAACGGCCTTACTTTTGAATACAGCCAGTGGCGTAACAATAGGGCCCGCAGCATCCCAGCTGCGGGGAGGCCCCGAGCTTTACGGGGTCTCCGAACTTCAAAAGCCCCCAGTTTGTGACGACACTGGAGCCATTGCCACCTATTACTATTAATATTCAGCAAAAAGAGCAAAAATAAATCGTTTTATTACTTTAAGGGCCTAGGATACTTAAAAAAAATTATAAAAATTGATTAATTCTTGTTTGCGTGTTGTGTGGGTTCATCTAGTATATATGAAAAAAATATTTAAAAAAATCTAATCATTAACAATTTATTAATAATTTATAATAAAAGAGTAGATTTACCTACACTTTCATCAGTTCTAGCACAGAAACTATTCAAACTAAGTTGATGAAAATAGCATATGTTACTCATTACATAAAGACCATTGACATCTCGTCAATATATTTTATTAATTGCTTCATGATTATGAGAATCAGACACCTTTAGTAATTACTGCTGTATTTGTTTTGCATAAATCAAAATTTAAAATAATATTACGTTATGTCAAAGATTACTAGTATTACAAGATGCAGAAAAAATATGAGTATTGTTGATATATCTGATAGAGTTATTAATGTAGAAGATTTACAAATTAAAAAGTACACACCCACTATTGGTGCCTACCCCTCATCTTTTGTTAAGAAAAGTAAGCTTATTCTACCCGCCTCCTTTTATGATCGCATAGACCAACCAGTAACATTTACTGGTAAAAGTAATATTTAGTATTATTAACAAATTATAACATTATTATTTACATTATATATTTCTTATTATACATTTCCTAATGCTATACTTTTGATAAGTTTGCATTCTGAAGAACATCCATTTTATATTTCTTAATATTGATTTTTAATAATTAATCGATTAAGATCGATTAATCATTAAATGATGATTATTAGATGATTAAATCAATATTTTAATGGTTTTTATCTTATTTTAAGAGGTTAAATGATAGACCACAGTCAGCATATTAATTCGCCTATCATTTTTTGTAATTATTGGACTGTTGTTTTTGTCACTTTGTTCACTATTATTATAATTATTTTTAATAGATATGAAGATAGGCATTAGTTTGTTTGTACAAATATTAAATTAAATTAAAAACCGCTGTACACTGTATTAGTAGTATATCCTAACTACATATTACCCCTTAAACAAAAGTATTCGCTAATTGTACTAATTTGGTATTTGCAATAGTATGGTTTGCAATATTTGAGCATCTAATCGATATTTATTTCATTATACATAGTTATCTGAGTTCAATAACAATAGCAAGGATTAAAGTATGTTAGCTTTATAACGTTTCCTACATTTTCTAAGCATCTTATTCATTATTTTAACAGGTGGTTCAACCAAGTAGAAAATAATCTGCTTTCGGACCTCAAGCCTTCTTGGTAGGACTGTCACTTTCTATTCAAATAATTTAGAATTTTAGAATCTGTCTTTGCTACCGTGCCGCTAATGGTAAAGAGACCATTCATTGACTAAACTAAATTTTTTCCAAGAAGCATACAAATATATTTGTGGGACGTAATGGTGTTGGTGTCTAAGAAACAAGAAAAACGTAAATATAAAAGGTGTCAAAAAAATCTACGTACATCATTTCATATTCAGTGTTAGTAGTATTTGTACGCTTCAGAAGTTTTTATTTTTTCGTAAAATATGTCAAAAACAAGCAGCAGCGTGCAGTGCATACGAAACAGTGGAAGCAATCCGGATACGACGTATGCACTATTACGCTCGTACGCAATGTGTACGAGAGTGATAGCGCATACGTCATATCGGGACTGCTTCCACTGTCTCGTATACACGGCACGCTGCTGAAAACAAGAGTGCTTTTGTCTAAACAAAGAAAAAACGAACAAAAGTAGAGTACACATTGTATTTATATGTTTGTATCAGTGAAGCTTATTTAGTTACATATTACATCGTTTATTATTAGTAGTTAGACTATGTGAGTTCTGGCTCAAAATCCCATGTTATTTTAAAGGGGCCTCAAAGTTAGCGAAAATATCACAATCCAAGATGGCGGCGGCTTGCGACACCGTATACCGTGCAAGCATATATCATCGCTAATTTTGAGGCCCCTTTAAAATAATATGGGATTTTGCTATGTATATTTACTAATTAACAACAAATTAAGAAAAAATTCACATACACATGTCAACTTTAAATTACGGTCGACAGGAATCGATATCAGAACAACTAGTATTTCCCTTTTTTACTTTTAAATTTATATATTATCGGAGACCCGCTCGTAGAAAAAGGAGTTTATTCACGCGTCAGCGTGTTAAATCCCGTATATTCCAGATGAATGAACGCTTTTAAAAGTAAAATAACACTTTTTATTAAGACCTTTTTAAAAATTTTGTTTCCAGGCTGAAATATAAATCCAAACATACAAGTTTTATCAACTAATAATTTTTTTCTTCTTTAGATGTAATGTAATAATTAAATCGATCCCATTGTAAAAAGCGTTAGTATATACAATCAACCCTCCTTTGCTAAGAGTATTGATTTTCTAGGGGACCCTTTTTTTTCCACCCCAGCTCAATAGGTAATTAAGATATATGTATAAAAGGGGGTCTGTCTGTATGTAATATATATTCAGTTGCATCATTTTTAAAAGCATATTCCAGAAAATAATTATCATTTCTAACAAAAGAATTTAATTAACAGTCAATCGTGGTCGAGTCGATCCACCCTCGGCCCTATGACGTAATGTCCTTAAAAACTATAGGTGGAAGCAATAGTCAGCGAAAAGAGACCGCTCGTGATCGCGTGAAGTGGTCGGACATGAAGGCAGCCTTTAAGTCGCGCATCCGGACTGCTGTAATCACCAACATCAAGCATATCGAGCCGAAAGCATTCATGAGTGACTGCTCAACCATTTTTCAACGACGTATTCTAAACGCCTTAAAGAAAGATGCAGCGTTAAAAGTAAACACGATTTTAACTGGATTATTCGAGATCAAGAAGAGAGATGAGATCATAGAGGAAATAAAGTACTTGAATACAAGAAATGCAGCCATTTATCAGGATAGTGATATATCCCAGTGGTTCGTAGACAATATCCAAAACTCTATACTGAAAGATCTCGAGGAATTTCAAGTAAGTTTAAAAAATCTCATAAGTTAGAAATAAACTAATGCGCGCATATTTCTTTATCTAGCAAAAGGAGAGCGGATGGAGCCTCAAATCAATCATCAACCTTCAAGTAAACATCAATAAGTTTACCCAGCAGCTAGGCTCTTCATATATCGATCTACCCAAGCAGATTAAAAGGAAGAAAGCTTGTATCAACGTGCACAATAATGATGAAGCCTGCTTCGCATGGGCTATGGTGAGCGCACTGTATCCCGTTGAAAAAAAATCATTCACGCACCTCTAAATACCCTCACTACTCTACTGTCTTAAACTTGAAAGACATTACAATGCCAATGAGGATTAAACAAATACCCAGATTCGAATGCCAAAATAATATTTCCGTTAATGTATACATCCTGGAGAAGCAGAAGGGTATTTGTTTAATCCTCATTGGCATTGTAATGTCTTTCAAGTTTAAGACAGTAGAGTAGTGAGGGTATTTAGAGGTGCGTGAATGATTTTTTTCAACGGGATACAGTGCGCTCGCCATAGCCCATGCGAAGCAGGCTTCATCATTATTCTGTACATTGATGCAAGCTTTCTTCTTTTTTATTTGCTCAGGCAGCTCAATGTATGATGAGCCTAGTTGCTGGGTAAACTTGTTGATGTTTACTTGGAGGTTGATGATTGATTTGAGGCTCCATCCGCTTTCCTTTTGCTAGATAAAGAAATATGTGCGCATTAGTTTATTTCTAACTTATGAGATTTTTTAAACTTACTTGAAATTCCTCGAGATCTTTCAGTATAGAGTTTTGAATATTGTGAAGTTGTAATTTTTTTTGTGTATGGAAGTAGTGGAGACATCTATCGCAAAAGAACTTATGACTACGATTTCCACTAAGCTGTGAAGATAGTAGCCGGCTTAGATTCTTGATATAAACATAATGGAAGCGTGGCTTAAAATCACCATCAGCTATCTGTTCATCATCATCATAATATACATCCTGGAGAAGCAGCAAGTTGACGTGTTTATCTTGCTTATTTTTAGTTAAATAGGTGGGGCACACGCTTAACTTTTTCTTACCCTTCTGCTTCTCCAGGATGTATACATTAACGGAAATATTATTTTGGCATTCGAATCTGGGTATTTGTTTAATCCTCATTGGCATTGTAATGTCTTTCAAGTTTAAGACAGTAGAGTAGTGAGGGTATTTAGAGGTGCGTGAATGATTTTTTTCAACGGGATACAGTGCGCTCACCATACCCCATGCGAAGCAGGCTTCATCATTATTGTGCACGTTGATACAAGCTTTCTTCCTTTTAATCTGCTTGGGTAGATCGATATATGAAGAGCCTAGCTGCTGGGTAAACTTATTGATGTTTACTTGAAGGTTGATGATTGATTTGAGGCTCCATCCGCTCTCCTTTTGCTAGATAAAGAAATATGCGCGCATTAGTTTATTTCTAACTTATGAGATTTTTTAAACTTACTTGAAATTCCTCGAGATCTTTCAGTATAGAGTTTTGGATATTGTCTACGAACCACTGGGATATATCACTATCCTGATAAATGGCTGCATTTCTTGTATTCAAGTACTTTATTTCCTCTATGATCTCATCTCTCTTCTTGATCTCGAATAATCCAGTTAAAATCGTGTTTACTTTTAACGCTGCATCTTTCTTTAAGGCGTTTAGAATACGTCGTTGAAAAATGGTTGAGCAGTCACTCATGAATGCTTTCGGCTCGATATGCTTGATGTTGGTGATTACAGCAGTCCGGATGCGCGACTTAAAGGCTGCCTTCATGTCCGACCACTTCACGCGATCACGAGCGGTCTCTTTTCGCTGACTATTGCTTCCACCTATAGTTTTTAAGGACATTACGTCATAGGGCCGAGGGTGGATCGACTCGACCACGATTGACTGTTAATTAAATTCTTTTGTTAGAAATGATAATTATTTTCTGGAATATGCTTTTAAAAATGATGCAACTGAATATATATTACATACAGACAGACCCCCTTTTATACATATATCTTAATTACCTATTGAGCTGGGGTGGAAAAAAAGGGTCCCCTAGAAAATCAATACTCTTAGCAAAGGAGGGTTGATTGTATATACTAACGCTTTTTACAATGGGATCGATTTAATTATTACATTACATCTAAAGAAGAAAAAAATTATTAGTTGATAAAACTTGAATGTTTGGATTTATATTTCAGCCTGGAAACAAAATTTTTAAAAAGGTCTTAATAAAAAGTGTTATTTTACTTTTAAAAGCGTTCATTCATCTGGAATATACGGGATTTAACACGCTGACGCGTGAATAAACTCCCTTTTTTACGAGCGGGTCTCCGATAATATATAAATTTAAAAGTAAAAAAGGGAAATACTAGTTGTTCTGATATCGATTCCTGTCGACCGTAATTTAAAGTTGACATGTGTATGTGAATTTTTTCTTAATTTGTTGTTAATTAGTAAATATACATAGCAAAATCCCATATTATTTTAAAGGGGCCTCAAAATTAGCGATGATATATGCTTGAACGGTATACGGTGTCGCAAGCCGCCGCCATCTTGGATTGTGATATTTTCGCTAACTTTGAGGCCCCTTTAAAATAACATGGGATTTTGAGCCAGAACTCACATAGTCTAACTACTATTATTTTTTAGTTAAGTTCAATATTATTAGTATTAGTAATAACCAGGAGCAACCACATGGTTACTGAATGGGTAGTTAAGTGCACAATTTCGTGTAGTCGAATGTATAGGTATAAAATTACGGTAGGTTATGGTACGGTTAGGTATACATTCGACTACGCGAAATTGTGCACTTAACTACCCATTCAGCAAGCATGTGGTTGCCCCTGGTAATAACTAATAACGGTATAATAAGAAATACTTTTTTGGGAAAAATGATTTGAGCCATAATCAATCAATATGGTCAAATCATAAATTTATGTACCAGATCCAGGAGCAGTTACACGTAACGGACCGTGCATACTGCGAACTGGTATTGTTCTCTAAAGATGATTTCCACCTGGAAAGAATCCTCAAAAATAATTTGATATGTGATAAAATGTTAAGGAAATTAAAAGAATTTTATTTTGATTGTCTACTGCCCGAGTTAATAGATCCTCGAATAAGCAGGGGTATGCGCGTTTGAGAACCGGAATGTCGAATTCGGGCACATCAAGAACACTTTAAAATCAAAACATGTTCTAGAAAAGAATGCGAAATTTGTAAAAAATAATTAATCTTATACATATATTTTTTTAAATAAAATTTAATTAAAATATTCACATATTTTCTTTTATACACATTATGTCCGAATTAGAATTTGCAGTGGCTAGATAGTAAGGCATTTACACAATTTGTATGCATACAGCAAATTAAATGCGATGTTAAAATTGTTAAGAAACATTTATTTTCAACTTGGAATGATTTTCTACCTGCGATGCCGACTACAAATGCAAAGAGTGTCACAGTAAGCAAGCTTGGCAATTACTTACGCTCAACCTACCTTGCTGACTGATTGATTTATGATCTGTTGCAGAGAAGGATGGTCCTTTAGTAAAAATTGTATATTGATACAAGTGGCGCCCCTATAGCGGATTTAGTTTTCGAAACTACGTATCCTAGGCCCTTAAGTAAAATATAAAATGCACTTTAGTAAAAGTTTTAAAACTGCCCTTTTTATTATTTCTTAGAAAAGTACAAATCTACAAGGGACTGGAATTTGGTTTGTAACAAACAGATGTTGGCAATAAAAGTGAAAGCATTTTTGGCGCATCTTTGTCATTCTTTTGTGATATTTCTACTTGGATATTTAAAAAAGGACTGCAGGTTTGCATTTATGAGCAAAAAATCCAGTGAAATAATAACAGTGAGAGCAATTATGCTCGTAAAGAATAATTATAAAGCTGATAAATTCCAAAAAACGTCTTTCATTAAAAATATGCGTATATTAATTAATATGATCATAACAATTTAAAAGTTCTATTAAATTATATATTTTTTGTAATTAATTAATTAAAAAATTCACTGCAAGACAAAGATTGATAACGGTTATGACAATAATAATCTGTTTATAGTGTTTATTATTACTCTTTACGATCCTTCATCCTGTCGGTTTCCGTCAATACGGGGAATAATGGTTGGCCAGGGTGACCAAAGGAAAAACCCTTCTTCACTTATTATCTCTACTTTCATGCGGGTGTTTATTATTCAGATACATCAGTTTAAAATCAACTAGTAGCAGCCAATAGATTTGAATAAAGTTATTCATACTTTTGCAGATGCTAATAGCCGACGAAAAATCTTTTTGTTAGGTTGTAGCACAGAATGTCCTTTTTGATTTTTTTACTGTTGAATAATAATATTCAATATAAACATTCAAACGTTGGTTTTATTTTGTTTAATTTTATTTTTAACTATGTATCAAATTACGGCTAGAGTATGATTTTTTATTTAATTATCATTATTATAACGGTGTAATTTTTATTAAAAGTATTCTTATATGAAGTAAATTGTTTTATTAATGTTTTGCATTAAGTAAATTAATTCTTAATTTAATTTTTATATTAAACCCTACACCGTATAAGTTTTTAACCCTTGGGGGGGATATATACCCCATAACCCCCCCCCCCCCACCGTGGCTACGCCACTGGGGTATATGATTAATAATAATAATTAAATTAATTAAATTCTAAAAAAAATTAAATTAATAAAAATTTCTTCTTTATCCGATTTATCATTCCTGAAAACAACCTCGATTCCCCCCTTTTTTATATATGTATATAGGGGGGCCTCCAGAAATATTTTGCGGGGGGGCCCCGCAGTTTTTTGTTACGCCACTGAATACAGCAGCCTTTTAAATGAACAAACAGAAGTTAATTACTAATGAACATAAATGCGCTAATTACGTTCATACTTTACGTTTCTTCTCGGGTTTCCTACTGCATGTAAGCCTTGAAAAAGGCCGTTTTTCTATAAATTCAAAAGTAACTAATACACAAACACGTATCAAGACAAAAGGCACAATTTTAAACGCACCGGTAAAATAAATAAACCACGTTGCAGGAATAGCTGATACATGATTGTACGCTACGTGCCGTCACGCGATTGGTGCAGACTCGTAGGCGTTTTGCAAGCTCTTTCGAATTTCATAATTTGATTAACTTTTATTTTAGTTTTAATCCACATCTGTACACTTTTATGTCGCCCAAAAAATTCCGACACTTATTTCTGCTGTATAAATTTCATGTTATATGCAATTTAGCAATATTTATTTTTTGTGCAAGTACCCTATTGCGCTGTTTCAGTCAAAATCATAATTCTACCCTTCTCTAACTCTAACTCTTTCTTGCTAAAAATCGCTTCTAGATCGATTGAAACCGCTCCGCCCTCAGACCGCCGGCTCAGCGCTGCCTGGATTTCTCCGCGCGCGGTTTTACTTCGAATCATCCCATTTAAAACTAAGGAAAGCGATTTGGGTGCGGATCCGCTTCCGCTCCGCTACCGCCTGTTTGAATCAACCTTAATTAATATGACGAGTCTAATGATAACACATACTTATCACATCTCTTAGGATCAATTTATAATTGAATAAACATGTTGTTGAAAAGCAGTAATTATCAGACTTTGCAACTGAATAATTCCATTGATGTATTTACATTGAGTCATCAATAAAATATTAGATAGATTAACATAAACACATAACACAGATATCATTCGAAGAAATCTGGTTGTTATAACAGAGATTCAGAATTAAAAAAAAGAACTTAAAAATTAAAAGTGTATGAAAATATTGAAATCTGTGTTGTTGCAGAATCAATATCTCGTTCTTTTTAAATAATACTAAAGGTGCTGTTTTAATTGTCTACTATCAAGAGAAAATATTTACACTAACACTAATTACAAACAACTATAAACTATTATAAACAAACTTAGATTAATTTAATTAAACAAATATTTATTTCAACAACATTTATATTACACTGATATTTATGATATACTACCCACAATGCGCGAATGCGTTTTAATCTTTTAATGGTTAACTGATCTCCTCCTCTTGCGCGGTGAATTACACATTCCATATAAGATTGCTGGAACGCGCTAAAATAGTTGGCGTTTTGTGCTTCGTTTAGCTGTCGATGCGTCATACATTCCGCCGCCAATTTCGAATGTTCACCGGCAGCGTATAGGGGCTTTTTCCGTTCATTACAGAATGATTAAATAACAATTTTAGTTTATAACCAAACTTTTGAAAATAAAAAATGAGTTGTGTAAATATAAATGAAGAAGTTCGATTTTATGCATACAGTTAGTATATTTAAGGTATGAAAGCGAAATGATAAGAAATTCTAGATCAGTTCTAATACAAAAAAAAAGTGTAAAAATGTAATTTATAGCTAGTTTTTTTATGTTCCCTATTATATTTCTTTAGAAAGTATTAAGTACTGTGATGATCACCGATGCCTTTGATAATTTGTAATATCCAAGGCAAAAGATGTAAACAGAAAAAAATTCAGATACCAATTCATAAAACAAAGAGCCAAAATATTAATTCTCTCGTCTTGAACAGTAAAAGAATACAGCTTATAAACCACAAACCGTCTTTTACTCGACGTAATACAAAAGTTTTTAAGCATTTTTATTACAGAATATTTTCAACCTTTTCAAATTTAATGATCTGTTAGACATTCTTGTGTACATGTATCTACCATTTTCCTTTTATGTTGCATACTCCATGATCCAACAACCAACAAGCTCAACAGAAACATCAAACGCTCCTCTTAGGTTAAATTTTGTAGTTTTTAGTTATTTTAGTATAGGTAAAGTTCTTATAATTCTCGCGAACATTTACATTAAGACCCATGTCCTAGTTTTAATCACCAATTGTAAAACCATTCAAAGGAAAAAACGCAGTTTTTTACGTATCTATCAAGTTCCTTTACAAGCACAACTTCGCCTTATGCGTAGTACTACAATCACCAGTTCTTACCAACTGATGGAGACTTTCTGCTGAAAAACTCTTAACAACAAGAGGGGAATAAATGTGGTAAAAGTTATTACAGTACATGATAGAGAAGAAAAAGAGTGTATTATTCTTATATAATCAAACTCTCTTTTTACCAGGGTTGACATTGTTTAAAACATCAAACTAAGTTTTAAACTAATTCTTTTTAAATATGATTAAATCATGTTTTTTGTAATTTTTGTTTTAAAAGGGCATTTTTTAACACTTGAAAGAGAAAAAATCTAGATTCTTATACTGCATTTTCCAATTTAAATTACCAGTTACCATCTGAAAGGTATATTATTATTATACCGTAACATATAAATAAAGGATCCAGGTCAATGGGTGCACATCAGCTGTGAGAACATTACGATAAGATAAGAATGTAGGCAGAATATTGTATTACCGGGACGCTTTAAAAAAGTCAGTAGCGTACGTTCGGATAGTACTTTTTAACATTATGTAAATTTGTCATCGTTGAAGTATCTATTCAACCCTAATAACGAGTTATAATTAAAAATCTCATTACGTTTTAAATGGCATAGGGTAATGAATACATTTAAAGAAAAGTAATTGCAAAAATTTAACTATTTTGTAGACTTATGCCATTCACTTTTGTGGTCTATACGGATGAAAATAAATTTTATTATTATAGGTGGAACGAAATAATTCAACTTCGACGTTAATAATAATTGTTCTTATAGTATAAATTAATTTCATTTTCCCTAATTTATACGTATATTCGATTGTAATCGAATACACATTAAGCATCAACGTTACCCTTATTAAATCACATTTTGTGACGCTACTGAATCATTCGAATTCATCTGTTGCTTCTGTTATCAGATAAATTACTCGAGTCGACCACGTGATCGTGGAGTGAACACTGCGTGATTTGCGATGCTTTTTACAATTCTGCCCTCGTGATATCGGTAATTTTAAATCCTTCATTTATATGTTAGGGTATAGTAAGTATTACAGCTATAAATTACAAAACGAAAAAGTATGTAAAGACTGGCTATAAATAACGGAAAGAATAATTGACCTGAATAGATGACCTGATTACGTAAATGGTAAATTTAAATAAACAGAAATACCTGAGAACTTTTATTATTGTTTCAGGCATACATAATAATGATTCATAATGGTAATTTTTACCTGAATTTAATAAGAATATCTTTTGTGAAAGCTTTTAATAAATTATTTTAAAATCTTTATTGGTTTAAAACAGTTTGAACCATGTCTTAAACATGTTTAATTAAAAAAAAACAACTATTTAAAAAAACATGTTTTATGCCATTTTGCTTTTTTACCTCTATGTATAAAAAATAATAAATACCCGATTAGTTAGATTTCAATCTCCTCTTTGGGCCACCATATTACACGCCAGTTAGTGAGATAGATTTAACATCTGAGCTAATCAGGTATTCGATATTTTATACTTAACTTGATCTAGAAAAAAAGTATAAATAATATAAATATACTACATCATTGGTAATCTATATATTTAAAACACAAGGCTTATTTTTGTTCCAGTTCGTTTGAGAGATCCACCAGGCCGGTTTACGCGTTTCTTTTTTTAAATTCAGGCTTTCGCTGTGTAGATTAGCCAACACTACTTAATTTTTATATTTTTTTAATGTTTATATTTTTAATTTGAAAAACTCTAAAATATTTAATTGGAGACGGGCGAATCGGACATTCACTTGGGGCGCCCTCTCACCTTCCACGGTGGTAAGTTTCGTAGGTACTCCTGCTTATCTATATATTTAAAACATAAGGCTTATTTTTGTTCCAGTTCGTTTCAGAGTTCCGCTGAGCCGATTTATGCATTTCTTGTTTTATATTGAAGCTTTTGATGTGTAGATTAGTCAACATTACTTAATTTTTATATCTTGCTAATGTTTATATTTTTAATTTAGAAAAATCTCAAATGTTTAATTTGAGACGCACGGATCAGACATTCACTTGCGGCGCCATCTCACTTTCTTCGGTGGTAAGTTTTAGAAATCACGATTATAAAAGTTTGCTGCAACCACCACTTGCGAATAAGGATTGATTTGTTATTAGGTTTTGAAGACAAACCAACATTAATTGAAAACCATGGAAAGCAAACAAAATGTTCAAATATTAGATTATAACAATTGCTTATTTATATAGCTGTTTCATATTCTTTGGACAAAACAAATCATCGCAAGATACGTTTGCAAATTATTACTAAAGTTATAAATAGGCCAGTAAAATTAGACCCGATGGGAACCGTTGGTGGAAATAAATGTTGGAAAGCGGGAGATCGTTCCGATCGCTTCGTTTGACGTCAAATATAAGTATCCTAGGTTTGCACGGTCCCTCGACTCCAGCTTACCAGAGGACATCAAAAGAACCACCAAATCTTCGGACCTTTTTTGGTTTTTCGCTTACAACTCCAAAGTGGTGCTTTCCAACGAAAACTTCACCGTTACAAGAAGTAAAGAGCATTAAATTCTGCGTCGGATGAGTATGCAACACTTTAAATTCCGTCCAGTGGTATGGTTGAAATCAACGGTCGAGGAACGACAATTTTACAAATTTTCAAATTTCCGCAAGACCGGACGCCCAGAGGTTTTCCGTATAAAAAAATCCGTTGGACTCATTCTGATTGTTAATATAAGTCGAGAAATATGTAAGCTTTGATATTATAGAGGTTACCGGATTAAATTAATGGTCATTTCTTGTCATCATCCATCATAGCAATTAGGATCAATCCATATGATGTAGTGCAATACTGGTCGCTCGATCATTTCGAAAAAAGATAATTTTTTGTGTGTTATCACCCCCAAGTATTGATAGATCAAAACCACTGTCATTTTATTTTTATTCCATTTGATTGAAATATGGCAGCCATATTTGTTTCGTGATGCACGACGTTTCTTGCAGTTTTTTGATGTAAACGTAAATCTTGATATCTCAAGAACGGTTGATCTACATTTTTTAATCTAAACATAATATTGATATGACGTATCATCAGGGGCGCCATTTGAGGGTGGCAGGGGGGGGCGAAGCCACCCCCCTGCCAATTTGTAATACCAAAGTTTGATATGCTAGGATATTGGAATTTTAGAAGCATTAAATGTAAAACTGTACTTTTTATTCTTAAAATACTAACTAACTAACATAACTAACTCATAAAATATTTTATAACCACTTGAAAACTCTGATTCCAATACCTATACACATTTTTACTTTAGACACCTATGTAAATCTTCTATGAAATCTTTAAAGAATACGTTCCAGATGGACGGTATAGCGGCATTGTTCAAATTTCAAAAATAAGTTATTGTGTAACTGGTCCTTTTACAGTTCCTAAAATAAGAAATCCTGTCGGATTAGTTTATTGTACATAAGTTATTAGTCATCCCTCTGAAGATTACTGACGAGAGAGTAATAAAAGTACAGTAAGTAGAGAGAGGTAAAGTACACCTGTAGTCAAACTTCTTTGAATGTTTGTTGTACTTAGTCATCCCGCTGAAGATTATCTACAAGTGCGGTCGCTGTGAGAGATATTGTTATTATTTGAAATCTGCAATAGATATAGAAATATAGAAAGAGCAGTCGATTTACTTGCTCATATGAAGCAACGTCGATTTCCTCTTATGTAAATAAAAAAAGTGCAATGATGTATAGAATATTCTTGTGTAATTTGATTATTTAATATTAAACGGATTTTATTCATCAATGGACCATATGCTTAAAATATACTAAAAGCTTGTACTACTATTAATAAAAGATACCAGATATGATTTTTAATTAATTAGAATAAGATAGATGTATAGTAAAAGCATTTACTACATTTTATTCACATGACCCAATATATTTCTAATATTTTTAATTTAATTTAATAAAACGCTAGAAGAAAACTAGGAAATATAACACACCAACTCGTCAAATTTAACATTCGCAAAATTACTTTTCTTGCAAATGTTTTTTTATCTTCCCTTACTTTTCTAAATTTAGTTCACATAACGGCCTTTAAGGCTACTAAATCTTTATACCTATTTCCACTTTAAATGTCATTGCCCCCCCTAGCAAATTATAAATTGGCGCCCCTGCGTATCATAACGAGAACTTCAAAGCCCATAATCACCAAAATAGTAAAATTTCAGATTTAAAATATTTTATACATAAACTACCTTTAACCGTGTACGTTTAAATAGAAAATCCGCCATAAGACTTCATTTTTATCTGGATATATGAAATATGACCCCATAAAAGCGAAAATTTTTGTAAAAACCTTTAATCTTCGGAATTAAATCACACCCATAAGTAAGCGTCCTACAAATATTATGTTTAGATTAAAAATGTAGTCCGACATGTGAGCAATACAATCATTTTTACCGCAAGTCTCTAGGATCAACCGTTCTTGAGATATCAAGATTTATGTTTACATCAAAAAACTGCAAAGAAACGTCGTGCATCACGAAACAAATATGGCTGCCATAATTCAATCAAATGGAATAAAAATAAAATGACAGTGGTTTTGATCTATCAATACTTGGGGGTGATAACACACAAAAACTTATCTTTTTACGAAATGACCGAGCGATCAGTACTACACTACTTCATTTGGATTGATCCTAATTGCTATGATGGGTGATGACAAAAAAATGGCCATTAATTTAATCCGGCAACTTCTATAATACCAAAGCTTATATATTTCTCGACTTATATTAACAATCAGAATGACTCCAACGGTATTTTTTTATACCTCTGGGCGTCCGGTCTGACGGAAAATCGAAAAGGACCCCGCAATAATCTTATGGAAATTGGGTTTCGGTCAAATTTTCTGAATTTTTGATATGTTGTATATTTTGTCATCCTGAACAAAAGTCTCCATGGGCACAAAGCTCCAAATTCAATATTTTGGCAGCTACGGAGCTCCAAAGCTCCACAGATCCGTTACAAAACTATTCATTTTTAATACTATTTATAAATGTCAAAAGCATATTTTAATTATTTAAATATATAAGTTTATATTTTTGAGGTCGCTGAATTCAAATCTGATGTCAGATTTGAAAAATTGACAGTTGACAGCTGTCAATTCACTGTCAAAGTAAGATAAAAAAGTAAATATTCTCTTTTGACATTGAAAGTTGATGTTTTTGAGGTCGCTGAATTCAAATCTGATGTCAGATTTGAAAAATTGACAGCTGTCAACTGTCAATCTTTCCAATCTGACATTAGAATTGAATTCAGCGACCTCAAAAACATAAACTCTTGATGTAAAAAGAGAATATTTACTTTTTTTATCCTACTTTGACAGTGAATTGACAGCTGTCAACTGTCAGTTTTTTCAATCTGACATTAGAATTGAATTCAGCGACCTCAAAAACATAAACTCTTGATGGAAAAAGAGAATATTTACTTTTTTATCCTGCTTTGACAGTGAATTGACAGCTGTCAACTGTCAATTTTTCCAATCTGACATTAGAATTGAATTCAGCGACCTCAAAAACATAAACTCTTGATGTAAAAAGAGAATATTTACTTTTTTATCCTACTTTGACAGTGAATTGACAGCTGTCAACTGTCAATTTTTCCAATCTGACATTATAATTGAATTCAGCGACCTCAAAAACATAAACTCTTGATGTAAAAAGAGAATATTTACTTTTTTATCCTACTTTGACAGTGAATTGACAGCTGTCAACTGTCAATTTTTCCAATCTGACATTAGAATTGAATTCAGCGACCTCAAAAACATAAACTCTTGATGTAAAAAGAGAATATTTACTTTTCTTATCCTACTTTGACAGTGAATTGACAGCTGTCAACTGTCAGTTTTTTCAATCTGACATTAGAATTGAATTCAGCGACCTCAAAAACATAAACTCTTGATGGAAAAAGAGAATATTTACTTTTTTATCCTGCTTTGACAGTGAATTGACAGCTGTCAACTGTCAATTTTTCCAATCTGACATTAGAATTGAATTCAGCGACCTCAAAAACATAAACTCTTGATGTAAAAAGAGAATATTTACTTTTTTTATCCTACTTTGACAGTGAATTGACAGCTGTCAACTGTCAATTTTTCAAATCTGACATCAGATTTGAATTCAGCGACCTCAAAAACATAAACTTATATATTTAAATAATTAAAATATGCTTTTGACATTTATAAATAGTATTAAAAATGAATAGTTTTGTAACGGATCTGTGGAGCTTTGAAGCTCCGTAGCTGCCAAAATATTGAATTTGGAGCTTTGTGCCCATGGAGACTTTTGTTCAGGATGACAAAATATACAACATATCAAAAATTCAGAAAATTTGACCGAAACCCAATTTCCATAAGATTATTGCGGGGTCTTTTTCGATTTTCCGTCAGACCGGACGCCCAGAGGCTTTCCGTATAAAAAAATACCGTTGGAGTCATTCTGATTGTTAATATAAGTCGAGAAATATCTAAGCTTTGGTGTTATAGAGGTTGCCGGAATAAATTAATGGCCATTTTGGGCCATTAATGGCCATCCGACGTAGAATTTAATGCTCTTTACTTCTTGTAATAGTGAAGTTTTCGTTGGATAGCTCCGCTTTGGATTTATAAGCGAAAAATTAAAAAAGGTCCGAAGATTTCGTGGTTCTTTTGATGCCCTCAGGTAAGCTCGAGTCGAGGGACCGTGCTAACCTAGGATACTTATATTTAACGTCAAACGAAGCGATCTCCCGCTTTCCAACATTTATTTCCACCAACGGTTTCTATTTTACTGGCCTAAAATGACTGGGATGATTTTTAATTATTATAGGTCAATTATTATTTGCTAATCTATATATTTAAATCATGGCTCATTCATTATTCCACTTTTTCTACGAGTTCTACAAGGCTGATTTGCTTTATTCTTTTTTATATTAAGGTTTTAACTCTATATATTAATCAACACTATTACTTTTTATTTTTATTTAACTTTTATATTTTTAAAACCGTCCAGTCTGCGGAGTTTTAGTTTTGTGATTTTTTAATTATTTAAATTTTTGAGCAATATTTGTAATCGATGCGTTTCAATATTCCCAAGGCCGAATGCTTCGTCACGTTTTGGTACTAAACATCCTCCCTATACCTGCTTACTATGCCACCAACAGTTCTCAATCGAGTTTCACAGTATTTGCTGTGGAGCATTTTTACAAAATTTGAAATTTCTGCCTGTCACTGTGTGTTCGTTCTTTCGAAATTTTGCGAATTGGAATATTTGATAAAAAAGTAGAATAGGAATAGGAATGTCTAAGAACTAATGTTATCTGTTAACGCTGGCGTCTGTCCTGGTAAATTTCAATCTGTAGCTGGAGATGGCGCGACGGTAGAAATTTTTAAATTTTTTGGATCGGTCATTTTCGGTTTGAGCAGTTCGGTAAACAAGCAACGCCTTCTAACTAAAAATACAACCTTGTGTTTATCAGACTCTGATATTATCTGTGATATTATATTACATAATTTAAATAAAGTTAAACCATTCTTTGTTTTACATATGTGAAACTAGAAAGTAAGCAAATATATCTCATACTACTCATACTCATACTCTAATTATATAATTTACTTTTCATAAACGTGTACAAATAACGCTTCCCGACAAAACAATGGAAGTAATTTAAAAAAAAATAGAAACGAGAGAAACGTCCGTCTTATTATAGCTTGAAAGGCAAAAACTATAAGGAATTTGAACGTCATTTAAGATTATTTTTACAGAAACAAAAAAGTAGTTTTGGAATATTTCTGCTACACTGCCGTCCAAAAGTTTGGATGCACTTACTATTAGTATAAATAAGATTTTTACTAGGATCTCTGAATGTTGATGATCAGGTCCGGATATAGAGACCCAGGGCCCCTAGGCAGTTAACGGGCCTCCCCTTTTTGGTAATTTAGCAAAAAAGCAAAACTTTTCTTTAAAAAAACTTCACTTTTACTTAGAATAGACAATCCGACATAGAAATGAAATGAAAGTACCAACTATACTTTTTTTACACATTATAATTTTTACATTTTCATTCAATTACAAGATTACATTTCTACAATACAACCTTTCTGCAAAGGAACGGATGATCTCACTATAGTCTACAGACTGCATTATTTCTGATTGTACGGAATTAAGTCTATTTTCTTATGTAGTAGATCATAAATAAATCTTTACTCTTTTTAGTGCTGAAAACGACCGTTCTGTCGAACAGTTTGACTCTGGTGTACACAACATTATCCGCAGCGCTATTCCCACGTTTGGATAAATGTCCAAAAAGCCTTCTTCCCTTTCTCCTGTAACCTCTGCGAACAACAAATGAGATCGCAAGTGTAGACACTGGTTTTCCAAAGTACCATTCCAATCCCCCGGATAGAAGGCTTACGGTTCCGTACTCCGCTACGGACGTCTTGAGATTCCAAACTATGTAGCTTCGTGAGAAAGTCAAATCTTTGACTTAACTTCTCGTAAGTAGAGCCACGTCTCTGTAGCTCTGCAATCGACCTGTCTATAATGACGTTGAAGATTCCGAATCTGCCCCTGCTGGAGAGTTTAACCTCTTTTTCCTTTACTTCGTCAAACTGGACTTTTCGCTTACTTTTCCTCTTCATATAGTATGCGTAGTTCTGTTCTTCGCTTTTTCCACAGCTTTCGACTGATAACCATCAAAGGTAGCGACTTTCCTTATATCTTCTAGGTATGTTACCAAGGACTGATAAAGTTCAGCAAACGTACCCATTTGGATGTTCACAGATTGCAAACATTTGCTCACTTTGTTAAATCTTTCCAGGATATCATCCCACAACAGGGTCAGGAAGCACATTTCCAGGGAGCCGATTGAATTAAAAAAGACGTGGAGCCTCAGAACGCATAGATGGTTTTATTTGTTTCAGTGGCGGTTATCTGAAGAGCTGGATGATCTTACTCCAGGAGCAACAGAGACTTCTTCAGGCATCGCCCCGAGCAAACCATCTTGTCTGAGAAAGCTTTACAACTGTTGAATTTGGCTTCAGTTCAGGTAACAAACTTGCCATCTGCGTGACGAAACCTAGAAAAATTGCACAATTCCTGTAAAGTATCAAAGAAAGATATAGCAGTCTCACAACATCCGACAAGATTCAGTGAGTCCAAGACGTGATTTTTCAAGGTCTGCAGAACGACGATAGTCAAGTCTTCAGCTTCATGTCTACTGTTTGGTATGAATCTTATAAATCGTTCGATAGGAAATCCCTCAGCCGACACATATTGTACTATGAGTGAAAGTTGATTCACCTGGTAGATGTCAGAGTCGAGTCGACAGAGATGGAAAAATACTTCGCATGCTTTATCTCAGTCAGATCGTGCTGATGCCCTTTTCTACCATAATGTTGATAATTTCTTCGCATAGTCTAGACGAAAGGTATGACTTTGTCCCGCATCATTTGTTTCCTTAGTTTTATGTGCGTGTCCAGAAAAGGATCGAACTTAGCCAAAAGTTCTACGGACATGACATATTAGTTCCCACTGTTTCTCGATCTAAATCTTTTCTGTGGACCTATAAACGGCAATCCGCATGCAGACAATGACCTCACAACAGACAAAATATACCACAAAACCTCATGCTAGTATTTTATTTCTTCTTTCGTTTGAAGAACAAGACTCTTGTCAACTTTACCGCCAATCTTCTTCCTCGCTAAGCGGACCAGTGTCGCACATGCTGATCTGTGATCGTTTGAACTGACCTACATTTTTGCAGTCGTTGTATTTCATCATTAGCTAACAACCCCGATTTTACAAACAGCTTACAAGGGTCACAGAACACGTATATGAATACTATTTTTACTCTTTAAAAATACTATTCAAGGCCGAGGTTGTTTTTCGCCATTAGGCAATGTTTGGCTAAAGAGTGAAAAGGATGGATATCTGGTTGTATCTGCGTACTGGCGGCGCTTCGAAGATAAATCGGCATTCATATTTTGTTTCACGCCATTTTGTACGAAGTGTTGGAGTGTGGCACCGGCATCATCAGTATCCAATCGACAGGATCGTCACTAACAGATGGAAAGGATGGAATCGCAAAAACATATGTTCCCGTGAAATTCAAGATGTTCTCCAATGATAGCTGCGGGGTTTTCGGAAATTAAGCTTTGAGGATATTCAGGTAGCTGGTTACAGTTGCCTTTTCGATTGACGGTCGTAACTTCAATCGCCAAAGGCTGATGCGTACTAGGTCTAGAAAAGGCGAAGAACGAGTCCAACTTCGGAATATTACAAAAAAGCTCTTTTTCCTTCTGCAATTTCTTCTGATTTCTTTTTCTTTTCTAGACATCGGTAATTTCTAGAAAATGAGTGGATAATGAATAATAGTATTGTTTGTTTTTGACAAGGCAAAAATGGGAAAACAGAAATAAGCATTGAAAAACGAAGTACTATTAGCACTCTACTTAATAAAAGTCTGTCATGTCGAAAAATTGCAACAAGAGTGAACGCTTCGCTAAAAGGTGCAATAGTCAACTATTGCGGAATTCAGAAGTATCGGTACTAATAATAATGATCGTCCTCGTATTGCAAAAGTAACTAGCGCTTAGCAGGACAATCATATTGTGATGACAAGCAAACGAGATAGACGATTAACTCTATAAAAACTATTTGCCCATATCAACAAAACGCGCTTAAATCCGGTATCACTCACGGCAGTGAGGAGAAAGAAGTTTATGAGACGAAGGTTTAAAAACCTTTGTTGCCGTCGAAACCTTTACTACGGACAATAGATAAAAATAACACACTTTAAGAATATACTTTGGACTGATGAGGCTGTGTTTGGATCTCGAAGACGTATTTCTATCAGAAAACGCAGTTCGTTTCAAAACATGGCTGACATGGCTCCTCAGTGTATACTACCCACAGTAAAAGGCTGGGCTGGTTCTATTATGGTATGAGCTCAGCATAAGAATAGTGCTCTGCAAAATAAAAGCACTCTCGCAAATATTTTCAGCCGACCGAGTGCGATGTTGATTGTTAGCGGGTTACGCAGCAACAGTTATGCTGTAATATTCGCTCCTTATTATTACCGCAGCATACGATGACGATCGGTAAGCCTCGAACTGATAGTGATATGTGTGCGATTTTCGGGACTAACTGAAAAACTTTAAAGTGTTTCTGAATCAGCTGGTTATCCTTGTGCTGTAGTGTGGGGTTGCTCTTCTGACAGAAATACTGGATATTTTACTAAAATAGACATGAGGAAAGAGGGTTACAAAGAGATATTCGCTAAACACGCAATACCATCTGTCTTAGAATCATTGGCCGTGGTATCGTGTTACAACAGGATAACGATCCCAAGCATAGCTCCCGTCTTTTACGGGGGTAACTTAGAGAAGAAAGAAGCATATGGCGTACTTATTAACATGACTTGGCCATCGCAATTGCTAGACATTAACTCTACAGAACCTTTTTAAACTCTACTTTCAAGAGCTTGAGAAGCAGAAAGGTGAGGATGTTCTGTCCCAATTCTCAAACTGGGTATAATTGAAAATGGTCTATTTCTAAGGTAACTCAATTTATTTTTTGCTTAAAAGAATTTTCCACAAATGTACAAATAAGGTAATTGTAGATAATTACCAAATGTATAATATCTAAATGATGAACCTGACTGTTGTGATCTACTGCAAGACGTAGATATGATCTTTTCTTTAAATCTTCCTATAGCGGTGAACAAAAAGTCGTTTTGTTAAAAACAAAAAATCTTACAGAAAATTGATAAGGGATCGAAAAGGTTTTTCAAAACTTACTGCAATGAAGAGTTATGAGAGAGTCAAAATATTATATAAAGCCGATAGATGTCTTTATGAATAAAAACACAAGCAAGAAAAAATACATTACAAAAAGATGAAAATTATGAAACAATATAAGAGCAGAGCTGGATGGTCAGATGACAACCTATGCAATGAATATATAGGTAACAAAGACATGAAGCAAATAAAACTGAAAAAGAAAAGAAAGAAATACTAGAAAGTATAAAGCGTTTAAGTTATTGCATATGCAGATGATGTAATAATTATGAGATTATGACTAAAGAACTCGTAATAAATTAATAGAAACTTTCCAAAAGATAGAGAAAGAAGCAGGTACCATTCGATTAGTAAAGCAAATACGACCCAAGTATAAATGCAGAAGGGAAAGGAATAACCAAACAGAGTATACGACGATTGACCAAATTACAAGTTTGAAGAGATCAACATATCAATAGCGCAAATGATAGAAGCAAAATGAGTAAAGAAAGAATACTAGATGGAAATAGAATGTATTTTGCTAGTAAGAAGACACTAGACACGTCAATGGATCTCTTGTGCTTAACAAAAACTGAAGAGGAACATCTCGAAACTCTCGAATACTCGGATCAATCATTTCTTACTCTTGAAGTACATGCATTGTGTTTTCATTCATTCATTCATGTGTCTCGGTACATTTTTTCTGTGGAGACAGCCAGCGCTACCTAGCGCTGGATGACCCAAACCCTATTGAACTACGCGATGTAAGAGAGAGAGGTGAGGATCCGAGCTTGAATTCTTTTTTCGTATTTCAACAAAAGCAACAAGTTACTAAAGCTTACCCATTAGGGTAAGCAGTTGGCACCTAGTGAAGCATTAATGGTAAATACCATTAGAAAATAAATCATGAAATTCTAGAAGAAGTATGCGCAGAAGATGTTGTAAGGTTTATCAACTCACAGTAGATTAGACAATTCAGCCATGCATGTGGTGTCATATAAGAAGATTCAGAACAAGACGGCAAAATGAGATGCAACAGGGATGATAATGCCAACAATAATAAAGCTATGGGGGGGGGGGCAAGCTGGTCATTCCAGAGGTCTTCCAATGTCTGCCAATCCATTTATTGGAAAATACTTTTCCAGACATTGCGCAACTGGAACTGGAAAATGTGGTGGTGCACCATCTTGTTGATACCGAATGTTGGTAATCTTGTTTTTTAATGGTTTTATCCAAAAATAGTCACAGATTAGAATTCTGCATATAACAGTTACAAGAAATTAAAAATGATTTTTTATATATGTAGTCTTCTATATTTTGTAAACATTTATTTCAGACTCCCATTATGATCAAATATTGTGGAACTCAATACCAAATACTGTTTGATTCTAGTGAAAAAAGATGGACTTGTAATTTAAAAGAATAGTCGATAACAAGCTCCTAATGTGTGGTGGGAAAAAATAAATAAATGAAGATAAATGATGCACCTATCACTTGTTAGTCAGCGGACTACAGGAGCACAATTTATGTAGCATTCTAATTAGTAATTTATTAGATATATGGGGTAAGCGCCGTAAATTCTCGGCCCGGCAGGCTTCTACAGATGCCAACATGCTCAAACTCAGTTTCGTCATAGTTGAACATGTAAGAGGCCTACACTATATATATATATATTACGGATAGAAGCGTAATAGGTTTTAGTAGCCACTCAAGCATCGTGACGAGTGCATGAAAATGTAGCAGCTAACGAAGATTGAGTTACCGCGCAGTTATTAAATTTTTAACAAGAGAGGGGCACACGCCTAATCAAATCAAACAACGTTTAGACGGCGTTTATGGTGATTTATCTCCTTCATATTCCACCGTACAAAAGTGGTCAAAATGTTTTCGTTTGGGGCAAGAATCTCTTGAAGATGATGAGCGCATCGGTCGGCCAATTGAAGCGGTAACGCCTCAAAAAGTTGCAATTATTGAAGAAATGGTATTAGAAGATCGCCATTTGAAAGTTAAGGAGTTAGCAGTGATGTCTGACATCTCGGAAACAAGTGTTCGCCGAATTCTTCATGACTATTTGGGTATGAATAAAATTAGTGCAAGATGGGTACCACGTCTTCTCTCTGCTGTTCAACGTCAAACGTCGCGTCGAATGTGCACGCTCGTTTTTAAACTTGTGTGGAGACGACCCAAAGCCGACTTTGGAGTCCATTGTCACTGGTTCTGTATTATAATTCTCTATCTAAAAGGAAATCGATGGAATGGCGGCGACCCGATGAACCTCGTCCCAAAAAGGCGAAAGTCGTTCAATCGACAAAGAAAGTTATGGCAACAATATTCTGAGATTGTGACGGCATTTTACTGATTGATTTTAAGGAACGCAATATAACTGTTAACAGTACATATTATGCGTCTTTATTGCATAAATTGAGAAACAATATTCGTGAAAAACGTCGAGAAAAATTGACAAGAGGTGTTCGATTATTACACGACAATGTACCCGTTCATACTGCCGCAATATCACAAGCTGCCATTCGCGAACATCCGGATATGGCTCGTAGTTACTATTATTTATTTTCCAATTTAAAGAAAGACCTAGGGGACGTCGTTTTAAGTTCAAGAACGAGTTGCAAGCAGCTGTAATTGAACATTTTGAAGGAAAAACTTTAGATTATTTATACAAGGGTATTGAATTATTAATTCCACGTTGTAATAAGTGTATTGACATTAGGGGAAATTATATTGAAAAATAAAAATTATATTTTACCAAGTTTATTTTTTCTGTATCAGGCCGAAAATTTATGGCGCTTACCTCGTACATATTTGTTTAATTCCTAGTCGTTGAATATTTTATTTTGCTTGATAACTATTTAAATACAAATTATTTAAATAAATACTTAATATTTTTTGTAAAAAATCTCTCACTTCATGGTGTTTCCAAACTTTTGACCGGCAGTGTATATAACAATACAATATTTTTGAAATTTGATACCTTTGTTCCTTATCGTGCTGCTTGGAAATAACAGCAGGTACCTACAGATAAATTAAGAAAACGAAAACAATTACGATTACTATATAGATTATACTATGGGACTTCAAATTAAAAAAAAAACAAACTCAAATAAACACAAACAATTTAATAACTTTGCTAATAGAGGTTAAAAATCTGACACATGAAGACACAATAAATTATTTTTGATATTTCTTTCCAGTTCCCTACGAGTCTTTCTTTAGCTATTAGAAGAATATTTTCGATTCTATAAGTACCTGAAAGTTGGAAATGTACCTAGTATACGATAAAACCAAAGTTATACCTTCTCTATATAGATTATCATCATTACATTTTCTAATGCATTTTCCAACATATCACTCCTTATTAGTTCTTATAACTATAAGATATAATATTTTTGAAAATCTCATACTGAAAGGATAAGAAAGTGGTTTTCAAAACTGTCGTCACGTTTCGATGATGTCACACGTCGCACAATTATTCTTGGCTGTTCCATTCGCTGCCATTATGATCGTTAAGCGTTAATAGCTTTAATAGCGAAGTCGGAGACTCCGCCTCCTAGATTTGAGCCTCCAAATTCAGATAAAACTAAATTTCGAAAGATATATAATTCAAAAAAAAAAACTTTTTCTTGCAATTTTAGGATCACTATTTTATGAGACATCACATGACATCTTTTCGAAAAAAATTTATTTTTTATTTTTTTTCTTAAAAACTAAAGGCACTAACGGCTTGAAAATACTTCAAGCCCGAGAAAATGTTCTTATGTATTGCTATAAAAAAATACAGCATTGTAGGTTACATCAGTCTCCATAAATTGGATCTCAAAGTTTACATTGACTAGCATAGGCAGACGGCAGTCTTAAGGTACATGGACAAAATAACCGACAAAGTTTCGAAAGCTGGTATATTAAGCATACATATATGATATATGAATTCAATGTAGAATTTTATGATATGAATAACTCGGGGGATGAGTCCGAGTGGGTGATGATAAGTCTGAGAGAGGGTAATCCGAGAGGGACGGGTAAATCTCAGAAAAAGCAGTAAGAAGGGGGTAACTAAAGGAGAAAGATAGGATAAGTCGTGATTGATGGTGCGGGGTGGGGTAAGGGGGTATTTGTTATAACGCGTTCAAAAATTCGTTTGAGAATGGTAAGCTTAGTATTTGCAACTGTTTTTGTTCGATTGTGTTTATTTAATAAATGTTACTATTAAATAATCACTCTTAGAAACCCGAAGGATTGTAATCACACAACGAACGTTGTTAAGGAAACCCTTCAATAAATCAGTCTTTTGACCATCATGTCTTGACGAGGTTTCCCTAGTCATTAATAAGCGTAGACAAAACTCGCATAGTTGAAAATTATGAACAGACGAATTATACAAATAATAGCAGATGGCAATTGCTTATTCAGAGTAGTTTCATATTGTTTGTATAAAACGCAGGAAATTTTCCAACATTATGTTTATGTCATATTTTTGAAATATGTTATGTACTAATAGACGTTTTCAAGAATGTTTTAAACAAGATCGATTTTTGATTTTATTATCATTTCGTAACGTAGAATTTCCGTTTGTATGTGTTTATATAGAATAAACCGGCAGGGTGGGGTAAGCCAGAGAGGAATATATGTCGGAAGAGAGGAGAATAAGCTGGGAGAGAGGAGTGCTAGGCTTAGAATTTTCAACTGGTTATGTTTGGTTGCGTTTATTTAAATAATCACCCATGAAAATTCAAAGGGTTGTAATCACACATCGAATGTTGTATATAGGGAAATCCTTC
This sequence comes from Agrypnus murinus, assembly GCA_929113105.1. NCBI lineage: Eukaryota > Metazoa > Arthropoda > Insecta > Coleoptera > Elateridae > Agrypnus > Agrypnus murinus. The sequence continues at coordinate 64,407,769 of OV816026.1, forward strand.
AATGCTTTTGACCGTCATGTCTTGACGAGGTTTCCCTAGTAACTCATTAAATAGTTAGTTAAAGGTGAAAAGGTTTCGAAACAGCACAATGCGCAGAAACCGAAATACGTATGAGCGTTCGAAATTCCGTCGCACGCGCATATCTTTCTTAATGCAGTAGCGTCGGTATATTTCCATTCTGTCTTGTTGCGTGTGCTTATATCTCACAATTATCTTTTTGCTACTTAGGTGAGTTGATTTAAGCTCCAACCCCTTCAATTGAAAGTGGTTATTTAAAGATTATAAAGTGTACTTTGAGATTTTCATAACATTTTATGTGCACATATTTTTAACCCCTTTTAATGAACAACATACGCGCCGCCACTGTACTCGCAGGTGACGTTCGCGCAGATCTTGATGAGTCATTGTGATGTTTCGAAACTACGTGAACTTTAGTTAGTTAGTTCATAGCGAAGGAGGTGTTCTTGACACACTCTTCATCTTGCTTCGTGTCAGTTTTGTTGTCCTGGAACTAAACATTAAAAGATATTACACCGAGGTGATCAAGGTATTAATCAATTAGATCAAGCGTGTAGAAAACACTATAGACTCGAACAATCAAACCATCTAGTTAGTAGACATTACATTATAGTAAATATAGTATATTAAGTATCAAGAACAGTAAGGACAGTTTACCGATCGACGACAATGTTTGGCGACTGAGAGAAGCGAAGTCGCCAATATTGGAGGAGATCGGTAAACTCCTTACTGTTTGAGATGCTTATACTATTTTTTGTACGACCATTATGAATACCACGACCTTCTAGATTTCACGAGACAACGTCTCTTATCCGGCCTGGGCACTTTTACGATTTCCCCTATAAACTTTGTTTCTGAGAAAACGCAAAATTTCGCCGTTTTGGCGCTAGCTGACACGCTGATGTTTATTTGTCACTTGATGATGTATAGGTTAGGTATCCCTTACAAATGTCAAGCGTTGCATGTTTACGTAAATATTTTGGGAATTAATTAAATAAATTTATATAATTAAATTAATTATGTTATTAAAATTAATTTACAAGTTGGTAAGTGGTTTAATAACATTATTGAAATTACAATTTTATAACTTTCCGTGAGCTTGGGTTTAGGATATAGAGAAAGTGAGCAGTAAGTACATTATCTGTTCACGTTTTTGCAATGTTTCTGTTTGCCAAACAAGGTTTTAGCAATTTTTAAAGAATTATATTACTAAGTTCCTCCTTGTGGTCGTGGCAAACAAGAACTGTGAAGAAGCAATTGGAGTTAGAAGTACCTAGTGATGTTAGAATATTAGACGGATTGCATTCTCCAGGTAAATGTTCTACAATCTGTATTAGAAGTTCGATTATTTGGTTGAATAAAAGTGTAAATCTTCTAGTGGAGTATTTTAATGCACCTCTGTCTTGAAGATTTACAAATCCTATCAGTGAATTTGAACAGGAGGCAGCTAACAGAGAATCTAACAGGCTATTGACATTCAATCCTTTCTTCAGTTTTTTTGTAATGAATCCTGCCAGAAGGGCTACAGATGCGGAAAGAATTCCGTAATCGAGATGCATAGATAAGGTTTACAGTTCTTTTATTAATTTTGTTATATTTTTAGGAAGTTCGATGTTGAAATTTATTTTTTCAGGTATCTGTAATTGTTGATCTGTCGAAATAAGGAAGTATAATTTTGCTGTTGAGTGTTGGTGTCCATAACCCCAACGTAAGATTTTAAACCATTTTTATCGTAAGTTAAAATTTGAAGAAAATTCATGAAATGATATTGTAGGATCACTTCCTACTATTACACATTGCAATGCTGCATTTATACTTTTTTCTGCTAGTGCTTGCCATTACTAAAGTGAACGAAAAAACAGCAACAAAACTACGAAAATGTAAACAAATAACAAGGAAATAACGTAATTATATAAAAAAGTAAAGAAAACTGCCGTAGAAGATTAGGAAAATATAATTTATTGACGATACGCGCAAAAGCGACAAAAATATAAAAGCGCGCGAAGTTAGCGTAGTTTGAAATTGGCGTTTACGTGTTATATATCCGTTTCCGCCTTTTGCGTGTTTGGTGGCGCCAGCGGAGAAACACTTGAACTAATTGAGTGCGCAGGCCGGATAAGAGACTTCGTCTCGTGAAATCTAGAAGGTCGTGATGAATACAAAGGTATTAACTAGGAAATATCCCCGAAAAAAATAGATTTAAGATAATTTATTTTTGCCCTGTATATCCACCAAACATTAAGTAGGTTTTGTCGTTACCATGGATACGTTTGTAATTACTATTATTTTTGAATGTCACGATATTTGTCAAACTCGTGAGAATGAGTGAATCTGAAAACGAATATAATTTGGATATTGAAGAGGCCTGAGCAAATTTAAATAAACAACATGGATTTTTTTAAATAGTCCAATTATTTAGAAAATAAATGATTTCTCGCGAAAGAAACATCTAAAGATCATGCATTTTTTTTATAAATTACATATAATTTACTTACCGTTCTGTTTTTGACAGAACTGAACGGTAAGTAATTACTTACCGACGCGTTTTTGCTTAGCAACCAGTAAATATAACCTACTGTTCTAAAACCAAGTATGGTAAACAATCCGAAATAGCATGGTCGTACAAAAAAGTATTAGAAAAGTCTGCTTGAAAAATAGTTAAACCTAGAGAGGCTTCAGGTTCAGAGAAAACATTTGCTTGATTAGTAATTAATATGATGAAAGCAACAAGAAAACTTAGAATGGATGCAGTAGCACAAAACAATGTTTAACAAAAGAAAAAGAATAAACATGAAAAATAATGTTACGTTTAAGGGAGGAGTGTTAAAGAAACTTGCAGGGAGCGCTTTACAAGCAAGATTCAACGAAAGTATAGGTAATAATTTGATAATGCATGCTGTGAACGCAGCAAAGAGAATTAAAGGTGCAGGAGCAAGAAAGTGCAAGTAACTAAAGCTATTCATGTACCTAAAGATGGTATTCTACCTCTGTTACCCATAATGGCTAATCTGCTCTCGGCTAGATCGCTAGAGGGGCAGCGGGGATAGCAAAGACAGTTAATGAAGCGAAAGATTCCAAAAGCAAATGCCTAGAGAAAGGAATAGGAATAGGCCATACTAAAACAAACGAGATAGCGCTTTGCATTTGAAAATCTATCAGAATGGAGGAAGGGTTCTTTATTTAAGACGATACGTTGGAATGTAAAAAACTAAACGGAAACTAATGTCCGTTAAGCGCCGGTACACACATGCGGGAATTGCAGGTGCGAGCCCGCTGCGGGCTCGAAATTGCGGTCTGAGATACTATACGTTAAGAGCGTATAGTACCCTGACGAATAGAAACACCTGCAGGGCAACGGTAAAGGGTAAAGTATATTTTAGATACTTGGAAGGCGTGTACAATTCAGTACCACTAGTTCTAACAACAGTGAGTCAGCTCATACCCAGTGGCGGAACACCCAAAAACAGCCTGCGCGAAAATGCGAAGCAACCTTGCTATGATACGTACTAAAAAGTATAGTTTTACTGTTTCAGTGAATTTCCGAAGAAAAGATAAAACTAAGTGGCTTGTTATATAGATTAATATAATAATAATATAATGCTTATTCATAATCAAAATATAATTTTGTCTTATTATAAATGAAACACTATAAATAAATAAACATAACAGAAATCGCTGAAGCTGAAAAAATCAGCTTATAAGTGATTAAAAAGAATAATTCCTAAACAACTTCTAAATGATTTTAAAATTCCGCAACGTTGTGATTATTATTTAGACGTCCTTGTCATTACCGCTTATTACTCTTAAAATCTCATTAACAGTAATCCTACATCAATCCTTTCTGACTATTAATTTAAAAAGTATATCTACATTTGCCATATGATATTAGCACTACTACGCGTTTTCTACGAATTCCTTCGTTTTAACGATGTTTTATAATATCCCTCTTTAAATAAAGACACGCAAATAAAAATCTATAATATAATAATTACTGCCATATCAATTATGTTATAATTATTATGTACAATAATAATAATTATTGTCATTTGAATTCAGTTACTTCAGGCATAGTCTAAAATTTTGGACTAGCTTCAATATTTTACAACAAAATATATTACATACAGAGTGTCCCATCGAAAAACGAAACGAGCCCGTTTTGAGGCACTAAACCTCAATTTTTCTAAAAACCGCCGTAAACGTCAAATTTATTAGGAAGGGGTGCATGTCATATGACTCTTTCCGTTCAGCCACTTTCAATCGTAAAATAGGGGTGAGGTTCACCCTAAAATGTTTAAATGTCATGGGGTGGGAAAAGAATACCATTTGAAAGCTCAATGAATTTGCTTTGCAGTATTATTTTTTGGATTCCGAGTTATTAGATTACTATTAGAAGTACAAATTCAAATTTAATTTCACATTTGTAGCATTTGTCGAGTGATAACACGGCGGCAAAGGTTCTGCTCAAACTGTCGCCGCACGTTCTGGAACATTTGTGGTGTTATTAGACGGCATTCAGTAATTATAATTGTCGTAAATCTGCTAAAAAGTCCGGTGTAAAGTACGTAGATTTTATTCTTCAGATGACCCCACAAGAATAAATCTAACGGAGATAAATCTGGCCTTGGAGGCCATTCAAGAGCCTTGGAGGCCATTCTTCCAATCTATTGACCCGAAAACCTTCAATCCAAATACTATCGAACAGGCAGTGCATAATGCGGAGGACCTCCGTCCTGTAAATGCACATGATCTGCGAAGTAATGATCGTCATTTTCTATGATATTAGTTAATATTGGACCAATGTTGACCTCTAACATTCAGGGTGAACGGCCAGGCTGTCGTTCTAGGAGTCGGACATGCACTACTATGCGAGACTAGCTCAGGATGATAGAGATGCGGGCAGTCGTTTGAAGTGTCAGACATGGGCTAGTATCCGAGAGTAGCCTGGTTGCAGACCACACGGCGTTCACCTTTAGAACTGGTTGGTATGTATCAAATCCCAGGTTAAGAATGGAAACGTGCCACAGGCCGTCGTTGGGGGTGTCGGAGGTTGTTTTACACTATGATTCTAGACGAGATCTGGAGTGATTAACTAGACTGTCGCTAGAGATGTCCGATAAATCGACTCACTAGTATCCGAGACGAGACCTGAGGAGGTACCTGCCAAAACGTGGGTAACGAACGATACAGTCAGAAGTAAAGTAATGTGTAGTAGAGATTCACGAAAACGTTTCTCGACGAAATACTTATTAACGTTGAGGAGGAAACTCTGATACATGAATGCCGGTGTGGGTGAAATTGATTCTTACCGCAGACCTGGTCTGATGAAGGAGAATCAAGTGAGGTTTATCCCGGTTGGGGAGGGGTAAATCCTGGCCAATGGAAAACTGGGGATCATGCTATAACTGTGCAGTTCCAGTCGTATGATCCACATAAACCGTTGGGAACCACTACGCTTAAGGGTGTTGATGCGAATATATAGCCTCTCACGCTCAACTTCACACCTTAACGGGTACATACCGAATTGTTGGTAAAACAACGCTATCCGAGTTGTTGACTTAAATTACTAGTGATAGTTACAACAATGTCTTCTAACAATTCCAAGTACATTTATCCATTCAAATTACCAGGTAAGAAATTAGGGCCAACCAGACAATCACAAAAAATGCCAACCCAGACATTTAGTTTTTCGGGGTATTGAGTATGTCTTTCACGAAATATCCTCGGATTAAAATCTCCACTAATGTCGAACCAATAGCGACAATTTTGGCGATTGATTACCATTTACGAAAAAACTGAATTCGTCGGAAAAGCAGATGTTAAAAAAGAAATTTATGGCTCGTTCACTTAAAACCTCACAAAATTACAAACGGCGATCAAAGTCGTCTTCATTGAGTTCTTGTTGCAAATGAATCTTGTAGGGCTGAAATTTGTGGTGTTTTAAAATTTGTTGAATACTGGTTCGATCAATACCCGATACTATAGTATAGCCTATAGCCATTTGTCTTGTACTCAACGTAGGATCGATAATAACTAGGCCCAGAACGGTCACTTCCACCACTGCATTTCTTACTGAATTTTCAACATTTTCCTTTTTATTTGCCACACACCTGGTCTCTCAAAATATTTTTACTAACTTCAAGACATACTTGCGATTCACATGCTTATCTGGATGTCGCTGGTTGAGCAACTGAGCGCTTCTTTCGGCATTTTCATTGATTGCGAAGAAAAGTGCAATTATATCAACTCTTTCTGCAATCGAATAAACGATTGGAATATCGAATGAATAGTTACAATGAACACTTCGAAATACGCGTTTAATTGCCTAACTTCTAAAAGTTCATTTTCTGCTCTTACATAATCTTCTGGGTACATATCGGGTTTTTCTGATTTTGGGCCTTAGTCTACATCTGCTGCAATTTGGGTGGGTTGCCGAAATATTTTCTTGTTTTTGAAATATCCAATCTCTTTTGCTGCTCAATCTTTTTGCGAAATTTCCAGGGCTCTGTCCAGCTAAATGTTTTGGTCTTTTAGTGTTTGCAGACAAAACTGCAACGGGACAGAGGGCCCGATAAGATTGACGTAACGTAAAGTTTATTCTTTCCCTCCCCCTATGAATTTACAAAATACACTATTCGATTGTTTCATGTAGTTGCTATCTACGTCATAAATTAGACTTTTGCTGTGTTGAGCCAAATTTTGAAAAATGTTCAGTAAACTTTCATGCAAAGGATATTTTTGCATTTCAGATATAACATTACTTTTTTAGGCGAGTCTTTGGTGCAAAGATGTTTACGGTTTATACAAATTTCAATTTTTTTCAGGAATTTCTTACCGCAACTTTATATTTTAGGATTTTACTGGCCACTGATTTTCTTAAATCTGGCGGTCCCATTTTTCGGTCCAACAAATATGTTGTTTCTAACCGTGAGTACAGAAACTTTCAAGAATTGATCTTTAAAAAATGTATCTTTGAAATGTTTGGATCACATCCTAAAAAGTACGTTTTCAAGTGTTTACTGGAGGAAGGCTTTAATCGAATAACTATATTATATGCTTCCCAGACTGTTTAATAATGGTAATTCAGAAGTCAACAGAAAACCTGGTCGCAATTCGAAAACATCTTGCTAAGAAATTGAATGTCTTAAGTTATCAACTGGCACAATTTAATGAAGAGGAGACATGAGAAAAATGTTAAACCAAAAAAGTGATCATAAGTTACTAAAATACAGGACAACTATTACGGCAAAAAAACATTTTTAAGTGCAGGAAGGTCATCAAAATGGCGAAATGAAGAATTCTTCACATTTCTTAACTGCTTTGGTACTATAGCAACCAGGGCTACGTATTATTCATATGATGAATTTTTTATTACCTCTATGAGAAATACTGATTTGACAAAAATCCAACAAGTTATGGGAGGGATTAAGGAAACACAAAGAAAAAGTAGAGAAAATTGTCGACTTTAAGTTCGACTACTATAATTTTATTTTATTTTACATGTTTAAAGTTTAAAGTTAAAATAAAATGAGTTTATTTTTCTTCAAGTTCTTCTTTATTACATAGTTCTAAAATGTGTCCTACTAGGGTGATGACTTTTTGACTTTTTTTTTTAAAGTATTTCCTGTAGCACGAATGAATGAACTTTTGCCTATTAATGACTAAAGTGACGTTTATTCCATTGAAATATTGGAAAAGGTCACGCACAAACCACTTTAAAATGTTATGTAGACAGTGACGTCATCGCTCGGGAAGCTTCTGTAGAGTTCAAAAATTTTCTTCAGTTTTTTCGCAGTGTGGTATAAACTGGCATATAAGCAAGGTGTTCAAAGCGTGTAGTTCAGTTTTAATTGGCTTAATTCGGTGTCAACATTATTATTGCCGTATTATAACTATTGCGCATTCTCCGGAGTTTCTTTAATTTGTTACGAATTTAATATTTACGTTAAGGCCATTTCTATTTCAGATGGTGAGTAGAATACAACATGTCGTTCAATAAGAGCTCTTCTATCTCGGAGAAAAACCAGGAAACCTGGACAAAGACCTTAGTCCAGTTTCAAGCCACATCAAGAAGAGGCAACGTGGCAATTTATGAGGCACCCTTGAATGAACGAAGTCGCATGCCCTTGAAAAACCACGTCATTGGACGCTTCAAATTTCTTGAATCCACTGCCAAAGAACGGAGCGAGGGGATCGGTCTAATTGCTGTGAAGCTTAAAGCCCTATGAAGCAAAACATTAACTTCCCGCATGTATCTGATCAAGCCATTTGAGTAAAACCAAAAAAACTAAAAAACCTTCTGAAAGACTATGAGCACGGCAGAAAGAAACAAAACATTGATTCATTGAATAAACTGTTTGACGTGACCAAGGTGAAAGGCGAATGGATGTGCAAAGAGGATGAGAACCTCTACAAACTGCAGATTGAGAGCAATGGCCAGATTGGTTTTTCCACTGGCAAACCTGCTAGTGCCAAGACCATCGACCCATCCAAGCGAAAGAAGACAATGGAAACGACTGTGTCCACACTAACCACCTGATTGTTCCGAAAGTAGCACTGACTCATCCGACAACAGCAAAGACAGTCCTTGAGAGGATGAGAATGTAGCATTAACGAGCACAAGGAAGCATAACCCAACAGGCGTTGCAAGACGCCTTGTTACAAGCTCAAATCTGTCGTTCCACGGAACAGTAAAGGTGTGCCGCCAGCTTTCTGGTGAGGGCTTTGAAATCCCAACCCCATGTCAATCAGTAATCCACAAGGCTATCTACACGAGAGCTGCTCAGTTGAAGAACTTGGTGAGCACGTTTTATCTGTAGAAGTGGAGCATACACTTTAACGGCAAACACATTGAGGGCTTTGAATATCAGTCCGTGGTCCTCAAGAAAGAAGCAAAAGAAATTAACTTGACTGCTCTCAAATTGATGGAAAAAACTGCAACAATCGCAGGACTCTATGGTACGTTAGAGGAGTTCAACCTGTGGGGATCAATTGTGATGATTATTGCCGACACAACAAGCGTGAATACCGGCAAGAAGACAGGCGTTGTTGTTCGGCTGCAGCAAATATTCGAAGAAAAAGGTCACCCCAAACCCAAGTTCATCAGTTGCCAGCACCATGTACTGGATCGCATTCTTCGTGTTGTCATGGACGATGAGCTCCATGTGTCGACTAAATCAACAAACATCGAGTACTTCTTTGTGTAGGATTTGATGAGCAATTATGATAAATTGAAAGCAGCCTTCAGCAACGGTAAAACTGAGATCAAGGAAACAAGCGGCTGGAGAGACGACATGAAGTTTCTCTACCACCTCTCGCGTGTCTTCAGTCACTTCACTGAGAGGAATGAGATTCCCTTCGTAAAGTTTCAAAACATCCCAAACATCAGCAATGCACGCTGGAACTCTCGTGCCATTCTAGCCCTCCTTGCGTTTATTCTCATGCCTGAGACCTGGAGCAGGCTGCGTAAAATCTGTTCATTCATTTATTACTCATGGGCTGACCATTGGTTCAGTAGCCAATTGTTCCACGCTGAAGATTTTGATGAACTATGTGCAGCTCTAAATGAATACCGAAAAGGTCGCAAATGCTTGAAAACCCACTGGAAAACAGATAAATCTCCAATCAACATTGCCCGAAGCAACCAATGCTATGAGCGTGCGTTATGCAAGACTCCTGCCGCAACAAGGACAACCTCCCACTGAGATTCATCCTGTCCAATGACATTATCGTGAATAATTGACTTCCTTGTGTCTTTGATGACCCTATACTATAATGTTGTATGTATGTGTCTCTAAATCTTGTGTTCAATTTTGTATCTGATTACAGTGACTTAAAAAAGTGGGTAAAAACTCTGATAATTACAATTTTTCAAATCATTTTGTGCATGATGTTTTTTTATCAAATCACCTTGAAAGTAAAATCTTATTTAATCTTTAATGAAAGCCCATCAAATTATGATACAGGGAAACCAGGTTGTAAAAAAGTCATCACCCTAGTGTCCTAGTTATGATATATACGTTATTACATATATTTATTAAGTGTATTTGTTCTTTGTTATAAAGTGATAAATTGAATAAAAGTGTTAAATTACGCTTTTTGGATAATTCTAAATTTTTGCGAGGGTTCTAAATTTAATAATTAATAGCACGGTGCTTGCAAACTTCATTATTTTCAAAATTTTGCTTATTTTTATAATTTAGAGAAGTCGAACTGTAACATTCCAGCAGTTATTAATTTCCAGATAAGTATTAAATGTTTTTTGCAAATCATTAAATCCCGATTTATTTTCTATATATTAAATATACCTACCATAAGTGTATTTGAAATGTAGTTTCACGATAATTTGCGTTTTAAAAAACGCAAAAATAACATATAACATTGTCAACAAAATATTTGCTCGGAGAAGACTTATTATTGCACGTTTTTACTTAATAAACATACGATGTTTCTTAACAGGTGCCAATGACGTCTCTGTCCCGAATTAAAATTTAATACGTTCGTATTAGTGCATTTAATCGTTAATTCAATGTAGTGAAAAAGGATATTCAAATATACTGTAAAGTAAAACCATATAAATATAGAGGAAGACGTACTATATGTTTACATTAAAGATAGAGAAAGAACCAACATCACAAGCGGCAAGTAGCTACGGCTGCCCGTGGTGGCGACACCGGACAGTAAGAAAATTCGCTATAAAACTTCTAAAACACGGCACCGTAGAAAACGCGTAACAATGTTAATCTGGCAGATTTCGATCTGATTTTTTTAAATTAATATTCAGAAAGGATAAATCTATGTTTATTATTTTGTAGATTTTAGAATATTAACGAAAAATATTGAAAAACTGATGTACAAAGTTAATGAAACTTTTAAAGCCAATTAAGGCATTTTGTGATTTAAATTTTTAAAATCTACAAAATAATAAACGTAGTTTTATCTTTTTTCTAAACCTCAGAGAAAACTAGACCTCTCTAAGTATCAAAATAAGGCTGTTACGCGTTTTCTTCGATATCCAGTTTTCGAGCGTTTTTGGCTAGGGTACTATACGCTCTAAATAGTTCACACATACTTGCGTCAGCGTTGCGGACCCGCAGCGAGCATCCTGCGGGTGTTTTTTGACGCAAGAATGGTAATAAAATTAACAATGGTGAGTTCTATAATTTTGAATAATCATTGAATATTGAGCTGTTTATTGGTGAGGTAAACAATTACGCTATGTCCTAGGTACCGGGTCCGGCAAAATGATCTCCCACATTTTGCACCGTCACTGTGCCCGAATCACTGAAGAGAGAGGAAGCTTAGCGTAGTCGGTTGGTAGCTCGCGCCTTGCCATTTCAGTTGTCGTCATGAATTGGACGGGCGAGCATCGTGCCTTCGTTATCGAAACATTTATGAAAAGTAACGAATCTGTGATTACGACGCAATGAACTTTTCGTACTCACTTCGCGCTTGGTAGACATGCTCCGGTTCCAGATCGCAAAACAATACTGTTGTGGATTAAAAATTGTTTCAACATTGTTAAGGAATTTACCTATTCGAAAGCATGGCACAATTCCCCTTCCCCGAATGTAAGTTGGACGACCGCGCAGAGTTTGCTAGAAGGCAAGCCATTCGGAGCGACAGAGATGATACATTCCTTGCAGGTCTGCTGTGAAACTGTATATTCCATTATAGACCAAGAGCCAGCAACGTATTTCGAGTTGTCATTTCAACAGTCGTGAAAATTTCGGTACTAAATCTTATATACCTGCTGAACACTAAAAGTCAATTCTGGCAGCCCCCTGCGGCCGGGTTATACCACCACAACATTACTAAGAGGGTGGAAAATAAGATTCTCTCTCTAATCCACAGGCCGCTATATAACTGTCTCGCTCGCACTAACATGTAAACCTACATATACCTACTTTATTTATTGTGTCAAAATTTCAAGACTTTTAAAATAACAAAAATGTCACTTTTTTAAATCAACATTTACAGCATTCTGGCAACATTTAGAAGGGAAGGAGATGTTCTGGCAATATTTTTTATAAATAAAGAATACTGTCGAAAGTAACCTCCTGAAATTTCATGACTGTTACTTTAAATAAATTGAATCTTATTTCTCACCTTCTTAGTAATTTTGGGGTAGTATCCCGGCCGCAGGGGGCTGCCAGAATCGACTTTTAGTGTTCAGCAGGACTGTTGAAATGACAACTCGAAATACGTTGCTGGCTCTCCGTCTATTATAAAATTTTACCTATCACTCTGAATGCTTGCCTTTTTGCACAAAACTCTACATTGCGTCTACCGTACACATTGTTTACCCGCCTGTACACGATATAATCCGTTTCTTCTTTCACTTTTTTAGAGAAAGTGAATTCCCACGCCAATAATTTATTTGACGCGTGTCCAGTGCGGTCTTTGGCAGGAGGCCCCTGCGGGGCCCCCTGATTTATGGGGCCTGAAGCGGCCGCTTCCAGCGCTTGTGCCTAAATCCGCCACTGAATACTGTCTGTAACATGTTTGTATGGGCGTTTAATTGTCCTGAATGTATTCTCAGCGACAACTGCGTTGGAAAACAAACAATTTAATTTTTAAGACATATGTGCGATCCGACAACGCAAAATCGTGCAAATCGCAGTGTTTACTTCGGACACCATAATTACTGTCTTCAGGTTTTGTCATTTGCGATTAACGCATCGCACGTAACGCATCGGACGTACCGCAGTCACCGTCCTTACCTAGGACATAGCGTTAGGCTGAGATTTGGAATGTCGCAGCTGAAGATTAGTATGACAGAACCAAGAAAGACCTGCTTGGATCAAGATTTGAAGAAAAGGACGACAAGGATTGTTAAGTGAAGTGAAATAAAAAGCATTTAGCATGTAATTAGAACGTAAGTCATATTATTTACTTAGATTTAATGTTTTTAAACCTTTTTTATCTAGAAATTTAATTTTGGTTCACTTTTATCTTCTTAATATAAATAACTACGGTTTTTCAACTGATTTACTTTTAAAATGCTATAAAACTTACCTGAAAATAACTGATCGGCATTCGGGCTACAGTGGGTTTTGCTCTACCTGTTCATCTATTATTAGGGTGTATAGAATTTAGAAATACCTACCTGCTTAAGATCCTTACTACATATAGGAACATAACTATTTAGTTAATTTTAATCTTGAAGTTTCCTTTTTGTTTATGAGGACTTTGCAGCCTTATGTTTATTTGAATAAAACATTAATGTTTCATTAAAACATGACGTTTCGCTTTATTTCTAAAGCTTTTTCAAATGTTTATTTTTTAACCAATTTTCGTCTTTATATGTAATAAGGACATTTTGCAATTTTGCATCTGAAATTGCATATATTGTTTATTTTAAATGTGTGAACTTTTATTAGAGCCTTACCATTAAGTGATAAATTTGTTTCATTTTACTTGAAACAAATGTATCAATTAATGGTAAGGCTTTAATACAATAAAAGCTCACACATGTTTAAGCAAGTCAATTTCTGAAATATCTTGAGGAGGATCTTCACCTTGTTTGTTAAAATTTAAACCATATTCAAGTATTGAACACACGAAAGTATTATATAAGGTTTTTATTGCATCTATGTTATTGAAATCCTCTGTACATCATACTATAAATCTGTAAATTTTAGACGCTTTTGATACAGCTGCTTTTATATAGTCCTCAAATGAGATTTCACTATCAAACACTAAGCCAAGGTCATGAAAATTTGATGGTCTATCCAGCGTCGTTCGGTTAAGCTGATAGTTACATGTTATTTTAAACATTTTATTTGCGTAGGTCATAACTTTACATTTTGAGATATTTAAAGTCAGTTTATTTAAAGTACATCAGTCATTAACTAAATTTAAGTGTGTTGGAGTTTTACAAAATCATCATTTCCTTTAATGCACCTGTAAATTTTCATATCATCAGCAAATAACCGATATTTAGATTAAAAGAGTAATGGACCCAAGACAGATCCTTGTGGGACTCCTGATGTTACTGGATAATTTGTTGACTTAAAACCATTAAAAAAACATATTGTTCACGGACCTGCAGATAAGATTGTAAAAGGTTAAACAAGTTTTTACTAAAGCCATATTGTCTTAGTTTACTAGGTAGTATTTGATGGTCGAGTTTGTCGAACGCTTTAGTGAAGTCCATGTATATTACGTCTGTCTGTAAAATTCATCATTTAATGTCATGTGTTACGTTTATCGGATAACAATACAATCTATAAATATTATTTTAATACCAAAGTTATGCATACAAACGAACATGAACAGATTAATACTGAGTAAGTACGCGTATAGTTTCTGTAAGTTATCCTATAAAGGTACTGATGTGGGCCTGCAGAAATTGGTTTTTATAGCTCTGAGATTCAAGTACCGGCAGTAATACCTTTTGTTAAAATATCTTTAGACTCAAGCACCGACAGTAACAACTATTGTTAAATTATCTTAGAAACAGCATTCAACAACAGTTGTATGGGCTTGCATTCAGGGCCGTCTTCTTTACTTTTTTCGAGGTAATATAATTTAAGTACTACGGAATAGAAACAATTCATATTTTTTGGGATTTATATTACAATTTTATTATGTCAAATGAAAATAGATACTATATAAATGAATAATATAAATAGGAAGCAAAAATACAAAGAAAGGAACTTCTTCTGTTTTTAAACTATAGACTTTCCTTTAATTCTTTTGATATTAGGAATAGTATTTTTCTTAGACTATAAATTTTAATTTGGAAAAACCCGTTTATACCCTTGCCGTATCAAACCGCATTTAACAGATGCAAGAAACAAAAAGGAATATTTTATTTGTGTTTCTTATCTTTTAACTTTCTTTTTTATGTCTTAATACATGGAGTTTTTAAAAATTTAAATTATACCTTTTAAAAATGTCCTAAATACTTACCTGATAACGTTTGACAGTATCAATGTAGGTTCAAAGTATCCTTTTATTTAAGGCTTTAAGCAGTAAGCTGAGTAAGCCTATAACAGTTCTTTGTTGGAATAATCACTATTGTTATGAAATACCGGTCATAAAAACCAATTTCTGCAAGCCAAACTATAACTTCTAAAGTATATGTAGCTACTCGATGTCTCAATTCAACGCTGCAGTATAGCCATCAGCTTATATCCATAAGTAGCTTCTCAGCACTTATTATCAGCATCTCTCACGACTTTTTGACTATACAATCCAAAAGCTGCGAGAGAGGCAATTGAAGCATTAGCGGTTGGTACTGCTACTAGAACGAACTCCTATACTATACAGACAGCTTATAATAAAAACTTATAACAAAATTTACTATCAGTTAACAGCATCATTTCAGTGTAGTAGTTCTCTTTAAAATATAAATAATTGAAAACATAATGAATAACATCAACAACTAAAAGCGTGAAGTTGTTAATGCAGTACATAGAAGTGTTAGAAAAAAAGAGTTTAAAAGCGACGTACCATTGTTAGAGGATACGATGATATGTTTCAAATAGATTTAGCAGAATTTATTTATACCTTACACTAGAGTAAATAGAGGTTATCGTTATATTCTGTTAATGATAATCTGTTTTTCAAAATATCTACATGCTCGTCCTTTGAAAACTAAAAACGGAGTAACGAAACATGTACGTAACATTTTAAAGAGTGACGATGTTATACTAAAATATGTGCAAACGGATCAAAGCTTCAATGGTTGAAAGAGTTATTAGAACAATAAAATGAAACTATACAAACGGTTTAGTCTACAAGGTTGACACAACATTCTTCATGATGGATACAAGAGTACAATACTACGATCGATCCATCGATCTATTAAGATGAAACTGATTGCTGTTACTGTTTCAACTTATATGTCTATGTATGATATTTTAAAAGTTGCTGATCGAAATAAACTAGATAAAGGAAGTATAGTTCGAATCGACAAGTATAAGAGTTTTTGAGAAATCTTCCACATCGAACTAGAGTACAGAAAAACCCTTTCAAATTGCTAAAGTTCAACTTACCAAGCCTGTTACCTACCTGTTAGCAGATCTTAATGGAAATCCTATTAAAAGATGTATGAACTAGAACTGTTAAAAGCGAAGCATCTTACAGTTTCTCTTTTGGAGACCATGCTGAAACACCACTGATGATCTAAAATCTATGTCAAACGGCTAGGAATGAATGCGAAGTCTTGGATTGATAAGAAATTTCTTATTAAAGTTTTAAAAAACATGCTACTCTCTCTGTAAATGTTCTGACTTTTACTTTACTTTTAGTAAATATAATGTATAAGAAAATGAGATGTATTATGTAATTGAACAAATGTAAGCTATCATATACATATTTTTCAATATTATTTATGTTATATTTTCTTTTTTAATAAATAAAATAAATAAAACAGTATATAAAAAAATCGTTTTTTATTTTACATTTTATATAGGTATATACACATACATACATACGTCGACTTACCACTAAAAACTTAATTAATATTCCCTATTGTAGTATAAATAATAGATTGAATTGAATTGGAATCATATATACATTCTTGATCTAAAATCTATAAAATCAGTCAAGATAAATACATCCTTCATACTCATCTTTCATAACAGCCATTTGTTTTCTGTAAATCTGTCATATCTATATACAGTAGTTGTTTCATTATCTGATAAAAGTTGTTACGTATTAAATCTGTATCCAGATATAGCAAACTAAGTTCTTTCATTTGAGATTGATTCTTCATAAAATTATACTGAAAATTACACAAGAGACAATTTCGAAGTATCTAAAATTGAGAATCTTAAGATATTGAGATGATATTATTTTTAGATATTATATTTTATTTTAGACTTGATACTTTAACTTTTCCTTAATATAAGCATGACATTCTAAGACAATCAACATGTGCCCTGGCTATTCTATGATAAGAGACTCCAACCTCTTGTTAAGATCAGTTTTTTGAATTTATTAAGGTTATTTTTCATTGATGGCTTTATAACAAACTATTAAAATTTAAGATATGAAAATTATCAAGAAAGCTGTGGTTGAGTTTCCTTCAAAGATAATTTCCAATCCCATTTCGAACAGATTTAAGATAACCATTAATAACTCACTACGCTGAAGCTCTCTGATTATTCTGGTACTGGTTGTAAATTTATTCTTTTTAAATTTTAGCTCAACTATGCCTTTATAAACCACCATAAAGATTTGGACGTCTCTTAACTTCTGCACCAAGTCCCAACTGCTGGATTCACCTAACCTTATATATTACCTGCGATTCCACACCTAAAATACTGTCTTCTCTCTCTTTAATAAAATAAATTTGGTCACAATTTCAACTAGATAATTTCTTTATATTCTTATTACATTCTTTTATGTGTTGACAATAATTAGTAACAGATAAATAATTATTTTTATCGGTTTCAGTATATTAAGCTTTTGTTCACTTGATAAGAGAATTTCAAAAAATATATTTATTGATAACGTCTTCACTTCTGAAACCGATAAACTATTGAACGAACCACGGATGTTATGAATCATAACACGTCTTAGACATCTGCGGCAGTTATGATACTCATAACATTCCTAGGTATGTTAACAGTTATTATCGGTTTCAGTATATTAAGCTTTTGTTTATATATGCAAAAGTAGGCTGGTAACTAATAACCGTATTTGTACGGTAATATTACGATACTGACATGTCGACAACAGTCAAAACACTTGAAATGAAAATAAAATAACTGTGGCGCCAAATCAACCCTTACAGACATGATCACTTTTTAAGAGACTTTAAAAAAATAATTTTTATTAATAACGTCTTCATTTTCTGGAACCGAAAAAATTATATTATACAAACCACGGTTGTTATAAATCAGAACAAGCAAGCTTTAGATGTTTTAAAATGTTAAGTCTCGATTAAAGGAGGAGGGTCGATTTGTGCGGTTTTTGCCCCAAATTATTTTTGGATGAAAAAGTCAGAAAACATTTTTTTAATGTCTACTAACAATAATAAGTCGATTTTACCCTAAACGGGCGATTCCTCACCCCCCTAGCGCCTCCTCAATCCTGAATATGCCATCACTTGCTAACAACGTTCTTGGGGGGATATATCGCTTTCAAACTTATACTAACTCCCTTTTAACTGTATCCGCTATCATTTATCATTTTCCCCTTTTTATCCCCCCCTAGAGGGGTGGAGAGGGTGGTTTTACTATTTATTCGTTTGAGGAAAGTATAAATGCAAAATATCCAAGCTTGCTCACCAGACTTTACCAGTGTTGTTTTCTGAAAAAAAATGTTTTCTGATTTATTCATCCAAAAATAATTTGGGGCAAAAACCGCTCCAAATCGACCCTCCTCCTTTGCGGTATAAACTAAACGTAATATTTTTTTTACTGGTTTTTTAACGATATCATGTTGCACTAAGACTACCTGCGTTGAAAGAAATAAATATTCGGTGGCGTGGCTACGACATTAATAATTCAGATATCAGTATTAAATCTTATCTTATCGAAATCCACAAGAAGTTACTTACTAAGTAACGTCAATGAAAATGTCATCAAAGGGTTGCTATATTTTGCTCGTCTCTGCTCATAACATTCCTAGGTATGTTAATAGCATAACATGTTTAATTTCTAAATCTTATCGTAATTCTCTTAAAAAAGTGTATTTTTCGTTATTTTATAATTTTTGTTATCCCTATATTTTGTTTTTTCGTCAAGAGAAACGATTGTTACTTATCTTCCGAGAAGATCTCTTATCATCAGCCAATGGTTTAAAAGATAGTTAATACTTGTCATCATCCACGGTATCAGTTATTTAATAGAGATAAATTTATTTCATGTTTATAAATTGCAAATACTAATCTAATACAATGTTTTCTTTCTTTTTCTAGCTCGCTGAAATCTTAAATGGACAAGAACATTAATAAAGAAAATCTTTTTTAAGAACAGCAAAACTCTTTCTTTTCTCTTTTCAATGAAAATAATCTCTTTTCAAAACTGATTACCACGAATGGGATTTTAGTATGCAGGAGTGCTAAATATTATAAAATTTTGGAACCTGAATGTACTAGCGACACCTTTCAAACCATTTTCTTAAGAAGGGGAAATAATCACACACGCATTTTGATAGAAACTCTCGGCAATGCATCGTCTTATTAAAATTTAATAGTTAATAAAAAAACTTGTTTATTTTAAAGAAGGCGTTATCAATATGTTTCTATAAAATTATTAAAAGTATTGTATATAATTTTTCAATTAAAAAACCTTGTTTTTCTAGACCGTAAAATAAAATATAATACATTTGTTCTGACAAAACAGAAATTTAGTTAGATTTTACGAAGTTATTAATAAATTATTAATCAAAGCTATTTAACAATTAAAATATAATTTTATGATATTTATTTCATTTCGTATTTCAAACAATTGTTTATATACTGCAATTACTAAAATAAAGTATAACTTGATCTCCGTTGTCAATGACACCGGAGTTCAAGAGGTTCTTGATCTCCGTTGTTGTTGGCAACGTAAAAATCATTTGATGTTGCATAACAGCCACACGTGACATGCTGTTTTTTATCTCCTTGGTTACGCGTATGATGACACAGACAAGGCAACTTCCTTCATTATACAATAAATTCGGATGAATTTTAAAAAGGAGAAATTAAGATTGAAATACGAAATAAAATAAAACAGCTTATGCAATACGGAGATTAAGCTTCTTTAAATCCTCGAAGATGTTATAACGCCTCTGCTGGCGCCTCGGCGTTATAATATATCTTCTCGGATTTAAAGTATCGCTTGATCTCCTAATTACATAATATATATTATTATATTTATATTACGTTAATTTTAACAAACTTTAAAATAAATATGTATGTAGCATGTCGATTTTTATAAAACTTCACATTTCCTATCTATCAGATGTTTAATAGAAAAGGTTGGAAGGCCAAGGCTATCTATAAGTACAGCCAACGCAAATACGTTAATGCAAATTCTGCACTCAATTCCTAAGCTTGCTGATTACCATTATGTTGGGTGTGTTAAAGAGAGATATTCTGCCCTGTTAAGGATAAAGGTCGTATCTGCATAACTGTAAGTTTTGAGAGTTTAATAAAAAACTAATTGTTATTGTGCTATCCAAAGCGTTTTTGTTTTGTATTAAAATTGCTATTTTATATAACAACTTAAATATCAAACAAAAATTTAAAATTTAAAACAAAAATGCTTTGGATGGCACAATAACATTTAGTTTTTGATTGATTTCTCAAAATGTCCAATTATGCAGATACGACCTTTATCCTTAACAAGACAGTATTGTTCAGTACATACGAAGAAATGCTTATATTTTGATTTTAAGTTAAAAAAAAAAGTTTTTCTTTAAACGTCAGTAAAATGTGACATTATACTGCTGGATTGACAGTGCTAAAATGTCACTTCATTACAATGATATTTTGCAGTTCGTCAGCGTCAGATAAAGTAATTATCTCCCTGACGAGTATAGATCAAGTGAACAAACTACAAAGTCCACTTGTACGTTACAACAAACCAAATATAACAGCCTGATACCACCTACCGAGGGTTAAAACGTAACAATAATATATAAAATCCCCTATCAACTGCAAAAACACTTGGTCTTTACTAGGGCTGGGAAAGTTTATCGATATATCGATAGCTATCGATAATTATCGATATATCGAATAACGATATAAGTGGTTGAAAATATCGATTAATCGATATATCGATAAATATCGATAAATGATTTATCAATAAATATCGATATATCGGTAAACATTGATGTATCGATAAATATCGATAATTTAGATATATTGATAAATATCGATATATCGATGTTTATCGATAAATATCGATGAATCAATAACTATCGAAATTTATAGATACTACTTAATTACTAACAAATAATAAGTACTCGTAATAACTTAAAAGTGAAAAAGTTTAAACAACATACAGGTATAATTAAAAGTATAAAATATGAATAATAACAGATACTAAACATATTACCTGTATTATTTCTAAACAGTAAGTAAAGACGTAAGTACATTTGCAAGTAGAGCTGATTTTCTTATAGATATATCGATTATTATCGATAATTATCAATATATCGAAGAAGGATATCAGTGGTTGGAAATATCGATATATCAATAAGTATCGTTAAATATCGATATTTATCGATAGTTATCGATATTTATTGATACTTATCGATATATCGATGTTCATCGATATATCGATAATTATCGATATCTATCGATACTTATCGGTCTATCGATAACTTTTGAATATCGATATTTTCGATCACTTTTTTGATATCGCCCATCCCTAGTCTTTACTAATCAATACAAAATATACCCAAATCGTAATGTATGGGTTTTAGCGAGTTCACATTATGAGATGATTATCCTCATTTGAAAAATAATGTGGAATTAGTTAGGATAATTCTTCTCAAGTTAAGAAGAAATAAAACTCATTTTAATAAAATAGTAGATTATATTATTATGAGCAAAAATAAAGCTTTATGTGGCGAGACTGAAAGTTTGGCTGCTGAACGTTAGTGAGGCAGATAAACTAGTCGAATGAAAAAAATTAAATGAATAATCTATTATTTATGCCAAATGTTATATATCGGCAGCTTCGCAATTTTGTGATCTACAGGTATATCTAAAGGTATATAAAGGCAGTGATTTTTTTTAACAATTAAGTATCTCTAAACCATCGAAAGGGGAACTTGCACCTCTGGAGCGCTTCAAATTAAATTTTTGTAAGGTTATGTTGAAAAGAAAAATAACTGAAATTTAGTTTACGCCAGTTGAGAAAAATTTAAGGCTATATATTAAAAGTCAAACTTACAAAAGTGATTAAATCAATATAAACAAAATGTTAAAGTTAATTGTTTAAAACTTAAAACAAAAATTCGTAGCTGCAATAATAACGGAGATAGCAATAGTGTACCGATAACTGCGAACAGTTCTGTATGTTTGCCTGTAAACTTCATCAAGTATGTAGCAGTGCTACAAGCTATCTCCATTAAGTCGGTTAAATTAGCAGTATTTCTTTTTGCTAATTAATATAGCGAAGACAAAAAACCAATTAAAGGTCGTATTTTCGAGTTATTAAATGAATGAAAAATATGAAAAGTGTCCTATAACTCCTCACACCACCTTGGGACAAACTGCAGTATTATTGTACAATTTTATAAAAGATTTGGTAAGAGATTCACTGTCGTTATTAATAACCTCACAGTATGGACTACTTAGAAGATTGATGCGAGAAGCCCCACGTTAAAGATCCCTAAGTTCTGTAAATGGCAAAATACGAAAACTTATAACTAGCGAAAATTCGCATAGTGTAAACGTGTTGTTATTTTGTGCATGTTTCTAATCTTTTTAAAACCATCTTCCTAGAAATTTATCCAGTGAATAATATCCATGGTTACAATTGTTTGTACAAACGTATCTAGGATAACTAATTGTCAGATAAACTACAGATAATCAGTGAATGCATTTTAAGGACAAAATTCTGATGGTATCCTATTATGAATTACCATACAATAGGTATAGGTCGATCGAAGTTGATTTAGTCACTGATGGAATTTTCAGTAATTCCGTGGTGAGAAATGAGACGTGTGAAAGCTACCAGGATTTCAGGTAAACTATTGATAAACAGGATTTGTGATTAATGAATAATACATTTTTAAACAAGTATGAACATATTTTACTGTTTTTATTCTATAATACATTATAAAAATCTGTAAACCTATTAAATACTATTTAAGATCATCACAATACTAACTAATTCTGTTAATTCAGTCTGAAGACACTTTTTGGAGTACATTTGAATGGACGCCAAAATGAGAATAACTAACGTGTGCGCCAGCTATGTACCCAAAAGTCTTGAAGTTGATCTAAGTACATTTAAACTGCATTGCATCTGTATCTGTAGCAGCTTCGTACTAGATCAACTGTAGTATAATTCTCGCATTACTCAGTTATGTACATAATGATACAAAACACCAGTTCGCATTGTGATAAATGGCCCTGATTTAAATTTTCAATATCAAACGCGCTGTTTAAATGATAAATTCAGATATTCACATATTTCGGTTTCTGAAATACCGGAAACCGTAGTCTGGAAATTTTTGAGAAATGTCGAAAAACCTCCCACTGTGACATAACGTAGATGCACTAAACTTGGTGCGTTTTAATAAACGCAACAAATTTGGTTCATCTGGTGCATCAGATGTCACAATGGCAACTGGTTTTTATCAGCAAAAATAAAAACGAAATTACATTCTTGATGTTATAAATACTTTCGATGAATTTTATAGACTATAACGTATTTCATTTGAACTCAGTGACGCAACAAATTTGGTTCATCTGGTGCATCAGATGTCACAATGGCAACTGGTTTTTATCAGCAAAAATAAAAACGAAATTACATTCTTGATGTTATAAATACTTTCGATGAATTTTATAGACTATAACGTATTTCATTTGAACTCAGTGGCAACCGGCTTCGAGAAGTAACTGGAATAAATATAATAATAATAACAATCAGCGAAATAAAAGTAACATAAAAGTGTTGGAACTAAAAGGTCTATCTCTCAATTAATAGGCTAAGAACTGGCTTAAGCCAAACAAGGCAGGTTTATTAAGAGTTGATTGTGCTGATGTCTCAACACTTGGTAGTTATGTATGCGATATTGGTTTTCCATTTGATATTACATTTGTATTTGTTTGAGGAACGCCTCTATTTATCTGAAAAGTATCTAGATTTGTTTGAAACATTCTTCTAGCACCGTATGAAGTGGATGGCATCCTAACTTCGATAACTTTTGTATCCGCCCAGCTTTCTATACAACGAGTTGGATCCGAAGGTTTCTTCTGAGATTTAGCAGAGAGTTTCGAGTCATGTTCTAAAAGTACTTGTATTTGATATTTACGAAGTTCAGGTAGTAAATCTAACGGTATCTTATATGGTAAAATTTTATTTTTAAGAATTATAGCGGGTTCAGATTGATTTCTAAAATCTACAGGACTATAGTATTTCCTAACTAGAGAATCTATTATTTCTTTCTCATCTAAGGGGTTAGCTGACGTAGATATAGATCTATCGTATATGGAGAAGTTTTCGTTATCTTTCACTTGTGACACACTTGTTCTATTTGTGTCAGTTACTGGCACTGGAGAGTCGGATCTCTTCATATCTCTTAAGATAAATAATTCTTCAAAGGCTTCAGGATATTTGTTTACTGTCTCTGGTATATAATCTACTCTAGTCAACTGAAGATTAGGTGGATTTTCGACGATGTTTATGAAACAACTTTCACTTAAATGTCTATTCAAAGAACTTATAGTTTTCACTCTGATTTTACAAAACTTACATCTAAGATGAACCCTTTCATGATCCTTCAATTGTTTTCTAGAATCAAACAGTTTATTGCACACTGAACAAAAGTAAACTGGCACAGATTGCTCGGCTACCATAATATGTTCGCGATCTGCATACTCAAGTAATAGTCCGTTCGGATCGCATTCGGAAGATGATGTCGATGGAGTAGTTATACCTGAAGCGACAGATGGCGGTGACAACGATGATGAAACTAGGTTTGATTCTAACAAGGATGGTCCTGGTGAAGTCGCAATATACGTACTTGTTGATAATAATCCGCTTGGAGCCAATTTCAAATGATAGGCAGATGGTGTGAGTATTTCGTCTTGATGTGTTTCATCATGTATTCGCCGCTCGCGCATATCAACCTCATTAAAAACAACATTTGGATCTTTACTGTTAAATCCTCGAATTCTCTTCTCTGAAAAGACTTCACCTTCATCAGCAACAGGTCGTTTTCTTCGTTTTCTTTCTGTAAAGAATTTGCGTCCACGTTTCTTTTTAGATTTTTGATTTACCATCTTTGTTGCTGGAATTGGAAGCTTTTCATTTGCAAGATCAAATTGATGTATAGTGTTTATTGTCGATGCATCATTTTCATTCTGACAATTGCTCCTATCCTTGTTATCGCCGCCATTATTGTTCGAAATACCATTACAAATGGTATCCATTGTGTTTAATGGTACAGCTGATGCATCAGTTTTACCTCTATTATTTACAGTTGAAGCAGAAGGTATTTTCCTTATTACCACGTTTGTTAACCTTTTTTGAATTCTACTTGCTTGTTCTAAATACCAATCGGTAACTTCTACACTATTTAATGAGATCACAGGAGAAATATCCGATTTGAATACTGCTTCGGGAAGAACTATATTTCCGTATTCTTTATATAGCTTACGAATGGAATAATGTTTCTTAGGCTCATTTTTATCATTAATTATAGATTGTTTTGGTTGGGAAGATATTGCCGAGGTCTCATAGGACTGATTTAACTTTTGCTTCGAATCACTGTTTAAATCTGATTCAGCAGCATTGCTATCATTTTCACTATATGACTTGACTTGTTCACTAGCTATCTTTGCAGCTAAACGAAGAATATCCTCTTGATTAACAATTGGAGGCGTATATGGCTGGCCGCATTGTTCCTGTAATAATTTACAAAATCGTAAACGACGCCTTCTATTGTAGTTACAATCAAGAATTACCTTTAATATTTTGTCGTTAGCCATTGCGTTAATTCGGTATTTATGTAGTTTTACTGCAATTTCACAACATCGATGACACACCATCTTCGTTACTAAGTCGGATTGTTTAATCTGCAACGAAAAGGAAAGACAGTTAGTGGTAGTTAATGGTAAATCAGTGACGGATTAAGCTCTAGCCAGGCCCCAAGACAAAATTGTTCTCCGGGCCCCCAGAGATAAGAAGGTGTGGATGCAGAATTATTTTTTAGTCCTCCCCTCAGTTAGTTATGTTAATTTCTAGGATATTTTACAACAAAGAAATATTCCTATACATTGTTCGTCTGTTTCAATGCTTCTTCCTCTTTTCTTAGTGTTTTCTTTGACGTTTTTCATGACAGGATGCATAACGATAACACTGTACAACAAAATTGGACTTTAAAAAACTCTATAGAAGTTTTTAAGATGCAGATCATGAATCTGCTATGGGTTTTCTTGGGTCAGGTCAAATTTCAGTTATACTCCCATTTTTTTTCAAATAAAACTCGTTTACGTTTACCAGGTAGCAAGATTTGTTACCTGGTAGTGATTAAACTGTTTTGGTGCAATTTTTGTTATTCCGTAACAAGAGTCTGGCATTGCCGCAGCTTATTCCCTGGTTACAGTTAACTCGTTACCCAGCTGTTAAGAATAGGCGAGATTTAGCGTTTACCAGGTAACAAGATTTATTACCTGGTTACAGAGATCATAGAGTTAAGAATATGCGAGTTTTAGCGTTTATCACGTAGATAATCGCTCGGTAATGAATTCAGACTTAATCCGCAACCACCCATCCAGTCCATCAGCATAACCAGTCCAGATGAACGAAAGTTAAAGTTACCACGCCCGTCATTTTTATCTATCGTTAGGTCGAGACGGGGTACCCTACTTATTATACAATAGCCTATAGTAGTCAAACACTATACAAATAATAACCAAATTTAGAGAAATGTTGGAGAGTAGAGAATGAATGTTTGCATTCGTAAGGTATAAATCACTTCGTAAACAAACCAGTTTGAGTTACGACTCATGATGCATGTATGTGTTGTCTGCACGACACGCGAATGCCATCGAAACAACAGTATTTGACCTGACCCGAAAACGCCAATAGCAGATTCGTGATCTTTATACCAAAAAGCTATATAAAAACTATACGAAAACCTGGAATTTTTTGTGTTGTACCGTGACAATTAATTATCTAAAATAGAGTATAAATCAGGAAATATTTTATTACGAATTAATATAAAATATTAAAGATGTACGAGTGTAACCCATAATAACGATGTGTGGAATTCACAAGTGATACTCTAGGACAGACTGTTTCGAGTTTCTTATACTCTCATCAACTGAAGCTAATTAACTGTAAAACCCACACACATCACCCCGACTTATAGTATACAAGCCAATAAATAACATTAGTACCAAAATGTGTTACCCAGGCGCGTACTGAGTCAATTTTAAGGCCCGGAAATATTCTTAGAGGACTCCACCACTTGGATTAATTCATTAAGGATAATTTGTTTATTAGATTAATTATTAGACATTTTAAACTAATCAAGGGTGTTAATAAAGCTTGTTAGGTACTAAATACATAAAATAGTCAACATTATTTTATTATTTGGGGCCGGCGGTGGACGAGTGGTGCCAGTGCATTATTCGTGTTCCAAGGATCGTGGGTTCGAATCCCACTTGGGGCGACGGAATTTTTCTAATTGGAAAATTCCGCCACCTCAACTATGGATGTGTGTATTCGTGTTGCATGTTAGATGGGGGACAGATGACCTTAGATGTTGGTTCCCCCGTAGTGTAGGCGTGAAATAAAAAATTATTTTATTATTCTACTAAACATTTGAACAAACGTGAACCGTAAATAAATATTTTACAAATATACGAATATAAAACAAAAAATACAACGAAAAAATAATTAAAAAAATAACTGATATGTACTAATACCATTGTAAGTATCTTTTAAATGCTTTGCTTTTCTGGCATAATATGTCAATAATTACCTCCGCAGGAATGTTTGTACTTATATCAGGTTTACATGCCATAAAAACAGGTATATTAAGGTGGCCCTCCCAGTACAAGAATTTCATTTTTAACTTACGTGATAATTATGGGCTTTTTATGGACTCTTGAATCACCTCAAAAATATTTTTTGGGGGATATGCCAGTTCCGAGAAAAAACAAATCCAAGTGTGGGAGTGCTAGCTTAACGTTAAGCCAGTGTCCATTTTCCGCCTAATATACTGAGACATCGCCACTTGGTCTCAGTTTTATGAGCTTTTTATGGAAGTACCCTTTTAAAATTAATCGCTATTCAAAAATTTTTAAAATTCGAATAATCTTTTTCTCTAACCTTTCGTTATAGTTGACTTGACTTGAATGAATTACGGGCTCCTCAATGCGCCTAATCACAATTTTTAGGCTGCACCCTAATAGCAAGGCCACTTGATGTTCTAATTGAAAAAGAACTTTGTGGGGCAATCACCTCTGCTTCCAAAAATACTTGAAATACGCAATGTCAAAGGTGGCAGTTGACAAAGCTAATCAACGTTTGCCATTCTGATATGTAAATCTTGGCAAGTATGCGATTATATCTCTCTTTCTCAGATATATTGCTATTCACTATTTTTCCTTTGTTCACACGATTTTTAAAATCTTTGAATAGCGAGTAACTTCGAAAGGGTAGTTCAGATGCAATTGAGATTTACATATTCGAAGAATCCATAAATCTGAGACCAAGTAGGTATGTCTACCTATTTTAGAGGAAAATGCTGAGTTAACGTTAAGGTAGCACCTCCACATTTGAATTTGGTTTTTCTCAAAATCGGCGCGATACCAAAAATTATTTTTAAAAAGCTTACATTAAGCCGGTAATAATAACTTGAGAATAAATTAAAAACGCCTGCACTTAACTTATTAACTTTATTAGCTTTTATATGCATGCGTTTTATATAATTTTACAATATTAATATTTTCAGGAACGTTAGACTATTACTGTTTCCCTTTTTAAAATTTTAAGGTATACGTTTCGCGTAGTTCTGAATGTTACGGGCATAAGACAATTGTCTTTTTTGTTACAATAAACAAATAAACAAAGTAGTTTTTAATATTTTGTATATCTTTCTACTGACTAAATGTTAACAGCTTGCCATTATTGGAACTAAAATTAAGCATACGATTGAAGCTCTCTTGAATCAGGCTCTCGCTAAGTAGCTTTCTACTGGAAATGACACTAATATACTTCGAATTTAACCGAACTTGATAAAATAAACAATTACTTAAATAATTCCAAGTTCGATTAAATATGTTACTATTAAATAAATACCTAGTGGATCTAAAAAACACTGTGGATATGATCAGTGGAGATAATGTATCTATAAGAAAGAACGCTTCAACATTTTTCTGCAAAAGGCAGCTATGTAGTCTTGTTTTTAATATTCGATTCATTCGTATTCCGTTTCAACAACCAGAAAACAGACCGACCAAAACTGCCTCAGGTGAGAAGTAATATACGTATTTAATACACTAATCGATAAAACGAATATTAGGTAACCGATCCGAATACCATCGTACCGAATCAAATACAACCGTACCAAACAGTACTGAACCGAATACAAGTACCGAACACAACAGTACGGAACACCACCGAACCGGATACAACTGTACCGAACACAACCGTACCAAACGCCACCAAGCCGAATACAACTGAACCAAACATATATCCATTGAACACAACCGCGCCTAACACTACCAAATCGAATACAAGTACCGAACACAACCTACCAAAACACCACAGGGCCGAATATAACCGTATCGAACACAACCGAACCGAATACCTCCGTACCGAAACACTACCGAATATAACTGTAGCGAACACAATCGCACCTAACACCACCGAACCGAATACAAGTACCGAACACAACCGTACCAAACATCACCGAGCCGAATACAATCGCATCGAACACAACTGAATCAAACATATATCTACCGACCACAACCGCACCTAACACTACAGAATCGAATATAAGCACCGAACACAACCGTACCAAACACCACCGAACCGAATACCACCGTACCGAACCCTACCGAATACAACCATACACCTAACACCACCCAAACGAATACAAGTACTGAACACAACCTTACCAAACACTACCGAACCGAATACAACCGCATCGAACACAACAGAACCAACATATCTCTACCGAACACAACCGCACCTAACACCACGGACCGAATATAAGTACCGAACACAACCGTACCAAACACCATCGAGACAAATATAACCGTATCGAACACAACAGAACCAAACATACGTCTACCGAACACAACCGCACTTAACACCACGGAACCGAACACAATCATACCAAACACCACCGAGCCGAATAAAACCGTATCGAACACAACAGAACCAAACATATATCTACCGAATATGACAGTACCTTACAGCACGGAACCGAATACAAGTACCGAACAAACTGTACCAAACACCACCGAGCCGAATACAACCGTATCGAACACAACCGAACCAAACATATATCTACCGAACACAACCGCATCTAACACCACCGAGCCGAATACAAATACCGAACACAAACCTACCAAATACCACCGAGCTGTATACAACCTTATCGAACACACACACACACACATATGTGTGTATATATATATATATATATATATATATATATATATATATATATGTGTGTATATATATATATATATATATATATATATATATATATATATATATATATATATATATATCTACCGAACACAACCGCACCTAACACCACCGTACCGAATGCACATACTAAACACAAACGTACCATATACTACCGACCTGAATACCTTATCGAATACAATCGAACCAAACATATATCTACCGAGCACAACCACACCTAACACCACGGAACCGAATACAAGTACCGAACACAAACGTACCAAATACCACCGAGCTGAATACAAACTTATCGAACACAACCGAACCGAATACCACCGTACCGAACATTACCGAATACAACCCTACTGAACACAACCATACCAAACACCACCAAGTCGAATACAACTATATCGAACACAACCGACCAAAACATGTATCTACAAAGCACAACCGCACCTAACACCACCGAACCGAATATATTTAAGTACCGAACACAACCGAAACCGGCTGAAATATCTAAGACATAGAGTACAGTGTATTTAACCGCTGTACCCTGCTTGCATTTAGTTGCATCGCAACCCTTTCTAAACTTTTCCTACAAACCTATCAGTGCCTAAGAGGAATCCTCCCTGATGACATTACACATATATACGCTATGCAAACATTACTTTGTTATGCACTTTTCTAAACATAATTACTACGTAAAGAAGAATTTTTTAAAGCTGGAAATTTGGTTGGTGTAATAGAAAATGTTATCATCGTTTTTGCATGTGGGTCTTGAAATTTCATTGATATAATAATAATAATTTCATTTATTTAAAGAATTAAACAAAATTCAAAAAACAAACACCCGCGTTCAACAGAGCAGACCTTTTTCTTTCAGAAACATGTCTGTATTTGTTCTTAACTTTAAAGTTATTCTTGATTTTGTAACAAATTTAAGTCTATATTATATTATATTATTTGATTCTGATATCTGTAGTGTTCTATAGTTTAATTAATAAACTAAAGGTTTGCTGAAGTGGTAGTTTTATTTACGTGTATAATAATCCTTCTTAATATTAAGTACATGCATTGTGTTTTCATTCATGTGTCTCGGTATAGCGCTACCTAGCGCTGGATGACCCAAACCCTATACGCGATGTAAGAGAGAGAGAGAGAGGTGAGGATCCGAGCTTGAATTCGTTTTCGTACTTCAACAAAAGCAACAAGTAGTAAAAACAGCAGTGTTTTAAGAGGGCGTTAGTTACTAAAGCTTACCCATTAGGGTAAGCAGTTGGCACCTAGTAACAATAATCCGTAACCTTTTGGAGCTGCTTAACCTCGACGAAGATGGGCCTTGGAGACCGTTGAAGTTGACCTGGCCCCGCCGCTGACGAGTGTACTCTCGCTAAAAAGTACTGGTACCGGAAACCTAACAACATCGACAAGCAATTTCCGATCGAAGGGTGTCGCAATTGAAGCTCCCTCCTTTTCATATTTTAACTTAAAATTATGTAATAGCAACACACCAAATATAATGTTTTTGAAATCACCTTCAAACCTATAACGTAAGCGTATAAATAAACCAAATAAGCACTAGATTATAGACAACAACGTAAATAAATGATGCCTGTGAGTGTGTTCCGAATACTCATAAACTAGGAAACACTTTATGGGATACTCGCTTTAACTTCAATGTCAAAGGGTTGGGAGGGAAGAGTACGCGTAATTCTATCGTCGCTGTTCGAAAGGTGCGATCGAGTTGAACAGCGGCTAGGGTATATTGTTTCTACTTTAAATATAATTTAATTGTTGCTAATTTAAATTAAACCATGTCGTAGGGCCCTTCGAGGAATCTTGAAAGAGGCCCACCGAGAAACTCCCGATAACCGGGCCACCACGCGCTGATGACATCTCTAGAATGCACAAAGCAGTACAATCGCTGCCTCTATAGGTTGTCCTTGGAGAAGGCCGTCAACCAAATAAATAAATTCCATATGAATATAAAATTCCAATATTGGGCGTTAAATTAATATAAAATATAAAAGATGTATAACACGACGAGTATAACCCATAACCATGAAATGTGTGAAATTCAAAAGCGATATTCCAGGACAGACTGTTTCGAGTTTGTTGCACTCTCAGCTGGTCTAATAGAATTTTATAGTTTACTAAATATTTTAATGTCGAAATCAGATTAATGTTATAGTATTATTTCTTTACTGAAAATAAAGTACTATAATCGAAATTCTCGTTTTATTTGTAATAAATCTACCCAATTAACAAACAATATTAAATTTAAAAAGCTTACATTAAGCATTAAGCCAATAATAATAACTTGAGAATAAATTAAAAACGCCTGCACTTAACTTATTAACTTTATTAGCTTTTATATGCATGCGTTTTATATCATTTTACAATATTAATATTTTCAGGAACGTTAGACTATTACTGTTTCCCTTTTTAAAATTTTAAGGTATACGTTTCGCGTGGTTCTGAACGTTACGGGCATAAGACAATTGTCTTTTTTGTTACAATAAACAAATAAACAAAGTAGTTTTTAATATTTTGTATATCTTTCTACTGACTAAATGTTAACAGCTTGCTATTATTGGAACTAAAATTAAGCATACGATTGAAGCTCTCTTGAATCAGGCTCTCGCTAAGTAGCTTTCTACTGGAAATGACGCTAATATACTTCGAATTTAACCGAACTTGATAAAATAAACAATTACTTAAATAATTCCAAGTTCGATTAAATGTGTTACTATTAAATAAATACCTAGTGGATCTGAAAACACTGTGGATATGAAATGATCGAGAGAGAAATTTCCGGTTCACTCGCGAGCTTAATAGGACGGCATATAAATACTGACCGTAAATAATTGTGCATTCCAAATAAACAATCAAATTAATAAAATAAACAGTGTTTAAATAAATTAGTTAAATAAGTTTGTTTGTGAATAGTACATAATTTGTACTTGTAATTAGTTTAAACGTTGATTTGTTTAGTTAACTGTAAATATTCTCTTTTCATTAAAAAGTTGAATACAGCATCTTTAGTTTTATTTAAAAGAACGTTGCAGTGTTGTCAGGAATGGGTTTAAAATAAATAAATAAGATCGTGTGTGAATAAATAAATTGCTATGAAGATAGACTTAGTGTTCAGGGACAATTTCCAACAAGATTATTTAAAATGTCGAATGAATTAAAAGTGACATATTTGAAAAAGGAACCAGAGTAAAGGGACATCGACATAAGCGGAAATCTAAGCGCGTTGATAAATCGGCTTAAAGAAAAGATGATACATGACAAAGATTCAAAAATTTTTCGTTTTGAAGTACCTGGTGCAGGAATCTATCATAACGTGTTGTTAAATAAGATGGAAAAAAATTCTAGAAAGTCAGAAGACGATTCAAGAATGCTTAAGAAAGAATTACTGGAAAAGTAAGCAGAAAATTCTAAAAGACTTAAGAAAGAATTAGTAGAAAAGTCCGAAGAAAGTTCTAGAATGCTTAAAGAAGAATTTCTGGAGGAGTCTAGCGCGTTAAAACTATTAGAACTTAAATTAATGAAACAAGATAGAGTAATAAAGAAGGCAGAAGAAAGAATGGCTCAAATGCAGCTACCACCATCGATCGAGGAAGATAGCACCACTAAAATGCTCGAAGATAGAATTCCTCAACTACGGTTACCGCCAACATCTGTGTGTCCGATTAGTGAACTAAACAAAGTAAAACCACCCACGTTCGATACAAAGTTGTCTTGGTCCACCTGTTACAAACAATTTGAGGTGGCTACGAAAGCCAATGGATGCACTGGCGAGGGAAAGGTCGTTTCTCTAACTGTAGCTTTGAGTGGAGACGCGTTGAACGCCCTGCAAGCAATTCCAGCAGGATAGGAAAGTGATTACCAGCTGTTAGTCTCTAGGCTGGTGATAAGATACGGGGACGCGCATCTTTAACAAGAGTATCACGCGCAGCTGAAAAATCGTGCCCAGAAGAATGGGGAAAGTCTTCAGACGGAGGAGTTTCAAGCCGACGTTGTGCGGTTGGTATGATTGGCGTACCCTACGGCACCCGATTCATTTCTCGGGAAACTCGCGTGCAGACTAATCGGTGGATTAAGAAACGGGGAAAAACAGCGGTCATCGAGGCTGGCACGACCAAGAACAACCAATAATGCGCTTGCCCACGCCTTGGAATTTGAAGCGGCAAAGCAAGCGCGGGGGTTAGTACTGAGGGTGATTAAGGAGGAAGAGACTCCCAAGAAGAATCTGCAAACGGTTCGAGGACGCTGGACTGTGGCGAACAAGGGTGCATTGGTGCCGTTTCCTAAACTAAAAAAGTGCAGCCGTCGGAAAACTAAAGGGAGTCGACGAGAGGGGGCGAACGTTGACCATAACACGAAGAAAACTTGGTTTTGCATTGGACTTGAAGGAGGGTATTTTGAAAATCTTGTCGTAAAAGCCTTGCTGACAGAAGACATGATATTGGCAGGTCGGAGAGAAAAAAGTGTCAAGGCAGGTTTGAATGGAGATCTTCGGGTAGGATGTGTGCGAATGATGGAGCCTGTCTGTGATAAGAATATTCATAGCTCTACTGGTGGGAAAGGCGCTGATCAAGGTTGGGAAGACAGTCCCGGTGAGGTTATGAACGGTAATGTGAAGCCGGTGACATTGAAGAAGGGCACCCTTGTGAGGTAGTGTGTATTACGAGCATTTAGCTAGATGTATGGATGACGTTCCGAAACTATTGTCCAAAGACCACGCGGAAAAATTAGTAAGCATGGCTACTACTTAGTTCGAAAATCTTAAGAGAACGGAATTGAAGGAGGTACAGGATTCGGTTCACCAATATCAAGATATCTTCGCCCTTAACGATAGCCAGAAGGGACGAACCGATGTGGTGCGACTAAAAATCGACTCTGGGAACGCTAGGTCAGCCTGGCAGCAACGAAGACGTTTACCCAAGACTTCGAGCAAGAAACGACCTAAAGCCGAAAAGATTATCACCGATATGAAGAACCAAGGGATCATTGAGCCATCCAGCAGCATGGGCATTACCTGTGGCACTGGTCAGAAAGAAGGACAGGTCAACAAGATTCTGTGTGGATTATCAGCAGATCAATAACATAATCAAGAAGGGCAGTTTCATCCCTTACCACGCATTAATGACACATTAGACACGCTTTCTGGTACACGATGGTTTTCAACTTTGGGCTTGAAGAGTAGTTATTAGCAAGTCGGATTAGAACCCGAAGACCGCATTCACTATTGTTTCCAGGTTGCGACAGTTCACGGTAATGTCTTTTGGTCTATGTAACGCCCCGGCCACCTTCGAGCGATTGATGGAGATCATCTTGAGGGGAGCGTCTTAGAAGACTTGCCTGGTATACCTAGACGCTGTGATTGTAGTCGGAAAACATTCGGTGAACACCTGAAAAAAGTGTTCCGAAGACCATGGGGAGTTAATCTGAAATTAAGTTTATAAGAGTGCCGCATATTCTAAAATGAAGTGAAATACCTCGGAGACGTCGTATCACAAAATAGAGTGGCAGAATTAATCAGAAAGCTGCGTGATCAGATCACGTCAGGGTCACATGTAATATCTGCTGTATTACGTTGAGTAAAATACGGATTGCTCTTTATAAGCTTTATTCTTTTAATGTTGAAGAGAAGACAATTTATGTTTTACTTGTTTTGTTAATCGATTCTTTCTGACTTGCTTTAATTTGTTTCCTTGGATACGAAATCTTATCCAAGGTATGGTGATCATCACGGTATCTACTACAGGCCTTTCGTTCCTGGGTTTGCCAATATAGCGAAACCGCTGACAAGGTTAACGAAGATGGTCGTGAGTATGTTTGGATCGGAGAGTGCGAAACAGCTTTGTAACAGTTGAAGCGCGCACCGATATTAAGCTATTCACGGATGGATGGGAAGTTTATACTCGACACAGACGCAAGTAACCTGGCCATTGGGGATGTACTTTCTCAGATACAGGATGGGTAAGAAATGGTCATTCGCTACTTTAGCAATGTGTCGAAAACCAAAAGGAACTATTGCGTGACCAGAAAAGAAGTATTATTAGCTGTCGTGAAGCCCGTTGAACACTTTTACAAATACTTGTACGGACGGAAGCTTTTGTTGAGGGCGGACCATCCCGCATTGAAATGCTTCCTGCAGTTCCGTAACCCTAAAAGCCAGGTCGAAAGGTAGACTGAACGATTATATGAATATAATCTTGGCACAGAACACCAGACGAGCACCGGCTATCGAAATGCTGATGCTCTTTCAAGTGCAAATGTCCAATTGCACACAATTGTCCGACAATGCCCATCTTACACCAAAAATCCCCTTGGTATAGTGCAACGTGTCAAGATTTTGACATTTTTTCCAAATGTCAAAATATTATTTCGTTTGTACTTATAATTTCCGTTGTGGTTTAACTCAATAACAGTGCATGGGACGTTTAATTTCTGCATTTGGTGATGAAGCGCCATTAAAGACAACGGCATATCGCTGGTTCCTAGAATTCAAGTTTGGCCGTACTTCGCTTCAGGATGAAGCAAAGGAAGACTGTTCTGCAACATCTGTTGTTGCGGAAAATATTGATAATGAACGTCGAATGATTGTGGAGGATCGTCATATAACAAATGTATGATTCAGGCATCCTTGCACATTTCTCGGACCTCGATACATCGAATCTTGTTCATCTCCCGTTTCCTCCAACACCCACTCCAACGAATCAAGACGTCATCAGCCTCGTTTGGGTCTCGGGGTCGGAATCTGCTACCAAATCGGGAGTGTTTTCAACATGCTGTCCCGTTACAATCGAGACACAGCACCGAGCACTTTAAGCCCGTTTACCGACATCCGCACGCTCCTGCATAGCCTTTTTACTTCTACAGGATATCGATTTTAGGGGTAATCGATAATAGCGTCGGGAGCTGCTTCTGACGTAGCGCAAATAGCATCGAGCCCTTGCCTCGTCTTCTGCCAGCCATATTGCTCAGGACCTTTTTCACTGTCACACCACATCGCGACATGGTGGTACACTCGCAGACAATGCTGCCTTGCATCATCTCTTGTGGGTAGCAGGGACGCGAAATTAAATTTGTTCTTGCACATAGACTTCGCAAAATTTTGGTAGCGAAGGGAATAAAATCGATAACCTATAAATGTTAAAAGGCTGTGCAGGAGCATGTGGAGGTCGGAAAACGGGTTTAAAGTGCTTAGCGCTTTGCCGCTATTGTAACGAGACAGCATGTGAGAACAGTCCCGATTTGGTAGCGGAATCCGACCCCGAAAACCCATACGATGCTGATGACGTCCTCGATTCGTTAGAGTGGGTGTTGACGGGAAACGAACAAGATACTGAAGTTAGTGAACATAAGCATCCAGGGATATCGGGTAGTGCAAAACGACAGAAGACGCTCATGTAAGTTTGGAGTGTGGATTAGGCCTACTGGGGATACTCTACCTCATACGTTGTGTAGAAATGAGTTGATAGAAGCATTGGTTTTTATTACTTTAATTTATTGCATAAAACTACTTTAGATACGCTAATTGGCGGATAATTGGTAAAAAGTAGCGTGCAAATGCCGTTTTCTCCAAAAAATTCGACTTATTGTTCGGCCCTGTAACTCGGAAAGTATTAGTCTGACGAAAAACATGTATAGGAGCAATTTTGTATAAAATCTTATCCTCTCCAACTTTCAATTAGAAACGTTTTCTATAAAGCCTACAGTAATTGAGTTATATGTTAAAAACTGATTTTGGGTCCCATTGCTTCGAGATGGCGGCGCGAGGGACGGTCGCTCTAGGTCGTAAATTTAAGTTCACCGTCCAAGTCTACAATCCGACCAAGTTTCAATACTCCTCAACGTTTTGCACCAAAAAAGTACCTAATGACTGAACTTAATAGAAAACTTAAATGAAATAAACCAGTGGGATGATATTACTACAATTATCACATGCAAACAAGATTAGTGGGTATGGCAAAAAACTGGTGCAATAGACAAGCAATAGAGCAAAAACGTTTTCAGACTATAGTGATTGTGCATCGATGTTACACAATATGTTAAACAGATGTAAGCAAAATGGCGATTTGTAGAATAACAAAAGGTGGTTTCATGCATCATTGATGGCATACACGATACAGTAACTCAAAATGGTGCTCGAGCAGGAAGATACGAGACATCCTAATGTACACACCGATATTAGGATGCTTGGATCTTGCATCTGGGTATCATCAAATACCTATGGCAAAACAAACGATACAAAAGAGGGCAATTGTTATGCCAGATGGTCATCATGAATACTAAATGATGCAATTTGGTTTGACGAACGCACTAGCCGTTTTCAATATGCCATTAACAAGATTTTAGGCAGCCTTCGTTATACGATAGCGATGGCATACCTAAACGATATTTTAATACCCTCTCAGAGCATAGATACCAGGCTGCAAAATTTGGAAAACGTAGATGCCCACATGACGTAATTACGTTTTAGTATTACAGTATTTACAAAAGAAAATTAACTATCTGGGGAACGAGATCTGCCAAGAAGGCATAAACCAGGTTTCGACAAGATTAAATCAGTTAACGAATTCCCAACACCTACGGACATTCATTCGGCACAGTTTCTTAGGTCTGTCTAGTCGTTTTAGAAAGTTTATAAAAAATTTTGCACTAATTGCTCGATCTCGACTAACGTTTGTAACCAAGAAACACGACGATGGGCAGCAAACTGCATTTGAAAATCTTAATATCAAACTTACCTCATCTCTAGCCATCTACGACTGACAGACCATCACAGAGGTGCATACAGAAGCCAACAAATAGGGAATCGGTGGTATACTGCTTCAGATGCAATTGAACCAAGAACTAAAACCTGCCCAATACTTTAGTAGAGCTACAACAAAGGCAGAACGAATGTACCACTCATGAGCCTGAAACATTGGCAGTGATATGTTCCATGAAGAAGTTTAGAGTATACTTTATTGAGACACATTTTAAGTTAGTTACAGACTGCAATTCGACGTTTAGGAAGGTGGTGGCTGATAACATTAGAATTTGATTTCAACATTGAATATCGACCTGGAACGAAGATGAGTCATGTTGATGAACTTAGTCGAAACCCCATTGATACAAACGTGGGTCTTTGTTTTGCACGTTAACGTGTTGGAAGTAGACTGGGTTTTAGACGCCCAATTACAAGATGACAGGAGTAGGGAATTGCTCGATGTATTAAATCGAATACCTCTAAATAAAGAAGAACAAGAGCATAAGGAGTACTGTCTTGAAGAAAATCGTCTATATAGAAAAACTAAATACGGCAAGCGATGGGAAGTTGCAAAATTCTCAAGTAGAAGAATTCTTATGTATTATCAATTTATCATATCGGGATAAAATATTTTTCTGTGGATAAAACAATCGAGCCCATTAGTAAGATTATTGGTTCGCTTCTATGAGAAACTATGTCAAAAATTACATATCTTCATTCCTTGTGACCCCAGAAAGTTATATTATTGAATATTGAAAAGAATTATATACTCATGGACACAGTACATTTGACCATTTGTAAAAAATAAATAAAATAACAGCTACTTTATTGTTGTCGTTGATGTTTTTACTAAATTTGTATTTCTTAAAGCAGTCCCCAATACAAAGACAGAACCAGTTATAAAGTTTTTAAACAGATTATTGATATATTTGGTGTCCCACGAAGATTTATATGTGATAGGGGAACTGCATTTACCATCAAGGGCACATACTGTTTTTTGTTCTGATTTGGGAAAACAACAAATACTGTGTGCGCCGGCTACTCCACGTGCTAACGGACAAGTAGAACGAATTAATCGTGTGGAAGATGAGGGATCTTAAGATGACGAAATTAGTTTAATTAAGTGGGAAATAACTCAACAGTGAGTTCAGTTACAGATACCGTCCCCATGGGATAAATATCGTGGGATAAACGACTCTTTTTTGACAGCTGAGGTAGGTGTCGAACAGTCTTACTTAGTCTTCGAGCTAACGTAGCTAAGAAGATGTCGAAAAGCAGGCTAAACAAAAAGAGTTATACGACAGAAGGCATGCCAAACTGAAAAAAGTTTGAAGTAGGACAGCAAATTGTTGTACAACGAGCAAAGTGTTCAAACGATAACGGCAGTGCTCGATAACAATCGGTATGTCGTTAAAGACTTAGAGGGAGCTAAACGTTCGCGAACCTCATGTGCGGAAATATGTCCACTTCCCACTGAGAAAATAAAACTTTTTAAAACCGTTGTTAGTTCAACTGATGCCTACCTTAAGGAGCGTTGCTACAGAGATATATAGCCTCTCACGTTCAAAACAACTTCACCCTAACGGGTACACACGGGGAATGCTACTTCGATGGGCCCTATGCAGTAGCCTCGAAACGAAGCTGTCAGAGGCACACCAGGCCTACAACTGGGAAATCGGGGTGGCAAAACCATTTAAAAACCAAGTCTCGCCACATCTCAGGTTGGATCCGATCGAGCAGTGGCCCCATTCAACGACTGGGAAGGAACTCGACTCCGTATGAAAGAGGGCGGACTAGTTCTGAACCCTAACATGGGGAATAATTCTAATGCTGGATGAGGACTCGGCCTCGTACGGAAGAGGACGGGCTAGTTCCGATGGGTGAGCACGTTTATAGCTCCGGTACTAGCCTGGGGAGCTAGTAGAGAGTAGATAGGCAACCTCGCTCTGACCAGTAAGTAACTGGTAGCGTATTGCTATGCAAATACGCGTTGATTGAGCGTATCTCAATTACTTCCTCTCAGAAGGAACGTGGAGATTAAGTATAAAGACAGGTGCTCCACGTAAAACACTCTAGGAATCTGTAACTCGAGAAATATCAACTTTTGTACCTTGTGCCCAAAAAAAGGGTAGTTTCGTATGCAAAGAACACACAAAGAGAGAGGTAGTAAGTTCTCTTTTGATCAGCAAGATACCAGCAAATATAAAAATTTGAAACAATTTGACCGGGAGCCATTTTCCATAGGGAATGTGCGGGGTTAAAGTCGTAAACGGGAAAACTATATAAAACTGATTAAAGCTGCCATTAAGTCGTTGCATTTATTAATAATCGAAGATTTTAAACAGGGTTTTCCAACACTAACAAACTACGTCTTATGTAGAGCACACGCGATCACATCTCTGACCACATCGCGGACCAGGTAGAGGACGTGGTCCGGATAATGACGAAATCTTTAGCTTTGCTCCAATTTATTGCATAAACAACCTGAGCTTCGAGATGGCTTGTATAATAAAATTATAAGTATATTTCGTTAAAACGTTTTTATCACATGAAAGATTGCGCAATACTAAATACTTCTAATTAAAGAAAGATTTCAGTAGATCTTTTATTATGAACTCAATAATTATTTCTTTCATTTCGATATACACGTTTCAACGAAATATGATACTTATAATTCTATTATACAAACCAGCTCGAAGCCAAAGTTGTTTTGTAATAAATTAAAGCAAATCTAAATATTTCCTCATTATCCGGATCACATCCCCGACGTGGTCGGCGATGTGGTCGCGGCCGACCGAGTCAGCTCTACATTACAACTTCTTAACCATAATAAATTAAATTGGCTTACTAGAAAATAATTACAACCAAATTATCTGAGAGACCGCCGCTGGAACGTAGTCTGATAAAGCAACGCAAAAAAAGATAAAATAACTACATATAGGTCAAGGTCAATCATAACCAAAAATTTTAAATAGTTATTTATGATAAAAGGACAAAAATCATAATTTTTCAGACGAATGGGTGATTTGAGGGTACAAACGAGTCCAAAAGAAAATTTTTTCGTAAAACATAAATAATATAAACAGCCTCTAAAGCACGTGTCTGAAATAACTTTTACAGGCCTAGGCTGCAATCAAAAAAACAAACAAACAAACAAAAAAACAAAAAGTTCACTCTTTTGATGAAAAGATCAACTTTTCATACAAATGTTTTATTTCTAAAACATGATTATACGTACAATTGGATAAAAATGCAATTTTTAGCACACCACTTTTAAAGTACTGTAAGTGACCTTAACATTCAGGATAAAATAACGCGAATTGCTATGAAACCAATTTGAATTTATTATAATAGGCAAATGGAACATAGTTAATAGATTTGTTAATTTAGAATTTTCTTGTAATTTCTTGAAATATAAATATTTTCCTAATTATCAGAAATTTTGAAAATTTTCTAGGAATTTTAGAAATTATCACAAATATTTCTGAACTTGTGAAATGTCGAATATTTTAGAAGTTATAATGAGTAAGTTGCCCTCGTAGAAGGATGAATACTAAAATCAACTTTTAAATACTGAAATATAACAAAAAAAAATAAAAACCTAATTTTATTTAAATCATGTCATTTAAAAAAATAAATAAATATTAAAAAAAATTTAATTATACCTTATTAAAAATATTGCAAAGTAAATAAGAAATGTATTTTTACTGTTGTGCGGCACTGATTAACAAATAAACATCTGTAATCTACATGTATCGTTGTTGTTTCAGCGTCACAAACTTAAGAACTTAGAACACCCTAACAATAACAGTTGTGTCCCGACTATTTTACTTATTACAATTATTATTACGTAAGTAATACCAGTTTTCCCTACATTTACATAAATTGACAATACGCGAACGTGTGCATCGTAGAAGATTTTGCTGCTATGCTCTTTATACGTACCTCTATTCCCGTCGCTAGAAAGATGCTCAAGCGCAGTTGCTGCTTGTGTATTATTTCCGAATGGAATATATCAAATACTTGCTCGTTACCAGAGCACAAACGGCATAACGCCATATCGACAGGTGTAGGTTTATTAGCACTTGAACACAAATTTAGTAAAACAAATATTTTATTATATAGATTTCTATGAAGGAGGTCGGCATTCATTCACACGCACAACACTCGTTCAATAAGTAGTACACACTGCCGCGGATGGTTGCGTTTATCGGAGGCCCGCCTCGGAGGTTCGTGAACAATCGGTT
Source organism: Agrypnus murinus (assembly GCA_929113105.1). NCBI lineage: Eukaryota > Metazoa > Arthropoda > Insecta > Coleoptera > Elateridae > Agrypnus > Agrypnus murinus. Next base: position 64,451,079 of record OV816026.1, read on the forward strand.
GATGTTGCCGGGTGTTCGGCTTTTGCAGGTAGTAGCATCAACCGTTTTCTTTCTGCTTAAAAAACAAGAGGAAAATTTTATTTGAAGGATTATTTGATACTTAAGTAGCTTTTATTAATAATTTGGTAGGTACAATTATTTTACCTGAGTTTATAAAAATAAAATCCAAGAAAGGTTAGTTTTGTCCGAACTGATTTACACTCACTTCTGTAGCATTCGTTACTCAGCGGAGAATGCCGTACTCGAACGATTTTGTTTTCTGGAGTGGGTGAGATTAGGACTCACCTAAGACCGATCTGCACTCTTGCGGTATTTTGTTAAAATAAATTAAGCAGTAGAATGGGATGGCTATGTTGCAATATGTATAATAACTACAGTAAACAGATCATTGTGAGGAGTCTGTGAATGATATTTATATTTTGCTAACATTCAAAAACTATAAAATCTAAATATTCTACTTTTAAACTTAGCATCATAAACATTAACACGAATATTAAATTTATATCGCCGAATTTACAATCACCATTAAAATACAACAGGGCAGAAACAAGCGCATATCGAAGGCATTTTGATGTTGTATAACGCCATTTATTGACGCCCAATAGCGATGAGCGTTCAACGAATAGTTCCGAAGATTGACGATCTAAACGAACATTTTGCGTGATTCAATGTTTCAAGTTTTGTCCAAATTCTTTCCTTGCATACATACATATTGGGTGGACGGTCGGGTAGTGGCTTAACGTGTCGGGCTTGTTTAGTATCCGAGACCAGTCCCAGGATGACAGAGGCCTAGCAGTCGCTTGAAGTGTGGGGCTTGTCTAGTATCCGGGACTAGCATGGGTGCAGAACACACGGCGTCCACTCATAGATCCGACTGTAGTCTATCCAATCCCAGCTTTGGAATGCAAAGGGACCACAGGCCGTCGCTTGAGGTGCCGGAGGTCGGTTTACACTAGGATCCGAGACGAGATCTGTAGTGGTTACACAAGTCGTCGTTAAAGGTGTCGGATAAATAGACTCTCTAGTATCCGAGACGAGGTACCCGCCTAAACATTGCGACGGTAACGGACGAAGTCAGAAAGTAATGTGTGGTAGAGAATCCGGTGCTTCTCGACGAAAACTCATCAATGTTGTGGAGGATGCTATACAAACATGAGTAACTTAAGTCTAATGGAGGAGAATCTAGTGAGATTTATCTCGGCTAGGGGGAGGGGCGGTCTTGATCCCGCTAGTCCATGAAAAAACTGCATGCCACCAGGTAGATGGGTATGCGACGAAATTATGCGGATCGTGCTACGGCTGTGCAGTTCCAGTCTTATCATCCAAAAAAATCGTCTATAGTTCGTTTCAAAGTGAGTTTTCTGTGCAGGTGTAATGCATAACATTGATGCCATACTTCTAGGCCAACTTGTATTGAAATAAATTTGATTGAAGTTACAAAACTGTGAAACAGTAAACTAAAATTCATAAATTAAAAATAGAAACAAAAATTTCATTTATTATTAATCATATAATATTTCTTGGAAATAACGAGACCGAGAATTCCGGATATTTTACGAAAATAAAATTAATAAGTTGAAAATAAAAAAAGCATGGTATTTAATTTCATGTGTAAGTAAACGTAATTGTACACCATTATATTTATTTCCCTTTTCTGTTAATCCCTGTCACTTTTAGTTTCTACTTCACTATCATCATCATTATTACCGTCGTCATCATCATCTCCATTATTAATATTTATAATAATTGGTTCGATATCATCCAACAAATTGTTAGTTTCCTATATTCTTCTTTCTGTTGCTATTACTTGATTTATGTACGAGGATAGATCGGAATGTTTCTAGAATGAACACAAGATGGCGTTATGCGCGCGTGCTGATCACTCGTTTTGAAAGCGCCATTGTTCGTACAACAGTTGCCAAATTTTCAAACGGATTGGATATAAACACACGCCGTTACTATTGATTCAAGCAAACAATTTGCGAATTTTATTAATCATGAATAAAAACGAGTTCCGTGCAGTGATAAAACATTTCTTTTTTAAAGGCTTAAATGCTAAACAATTAAAAACGGAGTTAGATGAAGTTCATGGTGAGTCTTCGCCTTCACATGCAACAGTTGCAAACTGGGTTGCTGAATCTAAACGGGGTAGAACAAGCATAGAGGATGCACCACGGTCTGGCAGACCAAAAACAGCTACCGATGAAGAAACACTTGAAAAAGTCCATGATATCGTGATGAAGTTTCGCCGCATAAAGTTGAGAGAGATAGCAGAGAAAGTAAGCATTTCATACGACCGTGTACATTGCATCTTACATCAACATTTGGACATGAGAAAGCTTAGTGCTAGATGGGTGGCGCGTCTGCTGACAATCGATCAAAAGCGAGTTCGAATGACCATTTCTCAGCAATGTGCTAAACATGTTCAAACGTAATGAGAAAGATCTTTTGCGACGTTTTATAACTGTTGACGAAACGTGGATTCACCACTACACTCCGGAGACCAAAGAGTAGTCAAAGTAATGGACAAAACGTGGTGAGCCAACTCCAAAAAAGGCAAAGACGATTCCGTCTGCTGGTAAAGTCATAGCTACCATATTTTGAGATTCCCGAGGAATAATTTTTATTGATTACTTGCAATACGGGAGGACAATAACGGGCGAGTACTATGCGTCGTTATTAGACACACTGAACAAAGAAATTAAAGCTAAAAGGCCTCATTTGACAAAGAAAAAGGTCTTGTACCACCAGGATAACGCCCCATCCCACAAGTCGAATCCAGTTAATTCCCACGATTCCAGTTAATTGAACATGCACCCTATTCGCCAGATTTCGCTACGTCGGATTTCTTCTTGTTCCCAAATCTCAAGAAATGGTTGGCTGGAAAGAAATTTTCATCGAATACTGAAATCATGGATATTTTGAAGGTTTGTATAGTTCTTATTTTTGTGAAGGGTTGAAGGGTCTTGAAAAGCGTTGGACTAAATGTGTAGAGCTGAAAGGAGACTATGTAGAAAAATAAATACGGTTTCCACAAAAAGTTGTTTTTTCCGTCTTGCTCTAGAAATTGTTCGATCTATCCTCGTAGTTTTTCCATTTCTCTGACGTAGCGACCTGATATGCTTCTGCAATTAAATTTCGTATTTTAGCTTCTTTAAAATTCGCGTTGCGTCCAACTATATACCTTTTCACTTCACTCCAAACCATTTCGATCGGATTGAGTTCACAGTGATAGGGTGGGAATCTCAGGATCTTCACATTGTCCTTTTTGGCATTATCTTTTATGATGTACCTGTTATATCCTGCTTTAAAGGCTTTGACTACATCAAGTAAAAGCCATTCTTGAATATATTTTTTTGTGTTGAACTGTTGAGAATTTTGTTCTGACTTTCTGCCATGGTAGGAGGCACTGTCTATTACCACAACAGTTTTTTCTGGCAAATTTGGTTTTAAGTTATTTTTGAACCAATCTTCGAAGGTAGGTTCATCCATTTCGTCATGGTACTCTAGAGCATTTTCATTTGCCAAAAACGTGAGCTCTGCGCCATCAACAAATCCACTGCTAGATCCTGCGTGCAATAACACGAACAAAAACATCACGATGAGATGTAACTGTTTTATCAACCCATGCTTTTTTCATACTGTACCCGTCATTTACTCATGATTCACCCAAATACACTATGTTGTACCGTTCTGCACGGTATTTACGAACTGCGCATAAATAACGATGGCACCACGAAATAATTTCTGGTTTTTTGATCAAAACTGAATTTATGTCACGTTTTAAAAGCATCACCCCTATCCCTATCACCCAGCAAGCGATGTATCGTAGCCCGTGAAATGTTGGGCAAACTTCCTTCGGCATTTACAACAGCTAATATGGAGTTTATTATCGGTGATAGGTTTCCACGAAAAAATTCATGCACTATTCTACGAATACTTATGGCTCCTGACACCTGCATCGTACTTGTAGTCATGAGAAGTACTACTTTTTCGCTTCTTGGGTATTCTCTTGGAAGGTTGTAGTCCAGCAGGTGAAGAATATTCCTGTCGCATGCGAAACAGAGTCTTTTCACAAACACCACTCATTTCTTATACTTTCCTAATTACACTTGATACACAATCGTTGTTATCCTGATTAAAATGATAATTCATTAGCTTTGAAAGTTCCAGGGATTTTCCACGTTTTCGTTTAACAATTTCTTCCATTTTCCGGTCAAAATTCGCAGTTAAAGATAACAATAACCAACAACAGAAAATAACAATTGCCAACAACAAATCACAACCACAGCCACCAAGAAATAATAACAATAACAAAACAGTAACAGTACATCCGAGATGGTACAAATCATTGCAACTCGAAAATCTTCGCGCTTTGAAGAACAAATAAAGGCTTCTAATAAACATATTCTGTATAAGAATTACTAAAATTACTGTTTAATTACAGAATAACTTAGAAGAAAGTATTTGCAGTTGATATCAATCAAAATTACAAATTCCTTACACTCACTATGGCAGTAATTCGAAAGTCATTTTCCAATTGTAGCAGAAGTGTATACACAGTATTGAATTCATAACATGGTAGGCCGGGATGACATAACCTCCAAGCTCAGCCACATTGAGGTTGGATTCGGCCGGGCAGTGAAATCCCTCCAGAACCACACGGGTGAGCACGGTTACAGCTCCGGTACTAGCCTAGAGAGCTGGTAGAGGGTTGATAGGCAACCTCGCTCCCACCAGTGTGAACTGGTATCTGGTGGTCGCTGATTAAGGGTATCACAATTACTCTCTTTTGAAGGGAACGTGCGTATAAGCCAATGCAGGTAACGGACGTTAAATATTTGTTGATCTATATACGAGTACATACAGTTGAAATAATGTTAAATTAATTTTTCAATTTTTTTTAATAAAAAGTGGTCGAATCAAAAACATTTTTTAAATTTTAGTTTTGGTACAAATTCTGGCCTCAGACACTACATCCAACTAAAAGACTGCCATAACTTTTTTTAGGCTATTAGGATCATTAGGGTGTCAGATTACAGCTAATGTCTTGATCTATTAGAGTATGTCAATACAGTATGTTCCACGCACTAATGTATTTGATTTCATAATGATCTAGGACAGCAAGGCTAATACGATGTTATTTTATTATTTTTTTCAGTGTAAATACATACGATAAAATAATAAAAAATAGCATCATATTAGCCTTGCTGTCCTAGATCATTATGAAAACAATAGTATATCACAAATACGCAAAAGGTTGACCAATAGGTAGACGGTACTACGCCAACATTGACGTCATATGATATCGTAAATCGAAAGAGTTTAGATTAAATTAGGTAAGTTGCGTATTTTGGTGCAATCAAATAGACTGATAACAAAAATCATTGATCTTGACTAGTGTTTGAAATTTTTGAAAAAACTGAAAATCGTTGATTTAAAATATATTTTTTATTGGGCTTAATTAAAGAAATAGTTTTTGTAAAGCCATTTTCCCTTGCTGTACGAACACAATGTTTAGACCATGTAAGAACGACATCGATAGCAAACTGTATAATAAGCATTGTTTGGATTCGCATTGGCTACGAGTAAATTAATCATAATTTTCTGTCACTCTGTTCGCAGTACGTTGATTCTTCCTATGTAGGGTGTAGCTAATATAACTAGACATCTCGTAATGGGCGGTACCTATCAACATGTGGTCGCTTCCTGCTAATTTTCGAGATAGATTTTAAATTTTAAGTACTCCCATTGTACTTACATTACATTAAAAATAAGAAAAAAAAATTACAAAAAAAAATAAAAAAAAGAAAGTAAAATTTTTTTGCTTGTTCTATATTTTTTATGTACGAGGGTAGATTGAAAAGTTTCCGGAATGGGCAAGAGATGGCGCGCGTATCGTGAAATTGTTATGATGGTTGTCAAGGCTAACCTATTTTAGGAAAGCTGTCAAATTTTCAGACACGTGCGTCGTTCCGTTTATGTTTACTAGGATATCTTGTGAAGCAATTCAGGCACTTTTGCAAAAATGGATAAAAACGAATTTCGTGCAGTCATCAAACATTTCTGGATGGACGGGAAAACGGCGACGGAGATACGAGATATTTTGCAGAAAGTTCATGGCACATCCACACCTTCATTTTCGACTATTAGTTTCTGGGTGAGCGAGTTCAAACGTGGCCGTACGAGCACCAAGGATGAACCACGCAGTGGACGTCCAAAAACGGCCACAAATGAAGAAATGGTCGATAAAGTCCATGATCTCGTGTTAGCCGATCGACGAGTGAAGTTGCGCGAAATAGTAGAGACCACGGGCATCTCATATGAACGTGTGCAAAATATCGTGCACGAACATTTGGGCATGAGGAAGCTCTCGGCGCGATGGGTGCCGCGTTTGCTGACTATGGACAACAAGCGAAATCGTGTGACCACTTCGAAAGAGTGTTTGGCCTTGTTAAATCGTAATCCAACGGATTTTTTTCGCCGATTCGTGACCGTGGACGAAACATGGATCCACCACTACACACCAGAAACCAAGCAGCAGTCGAAACAGTGGATTTCTCCAGGCGAATCTGCTCCGAAGAAGGCAAAGACTGTCCCATCTGCTGGAAAGGTCATGGCCACCGTTTTTTGGGATTCGCAAGGTGTGATACACATCGACTTTTTGCAGAAGGGAAGAACTATCACGGGACAATACTACAGCGATTTATTGGATCAATTCAACGGCATTTTGAAGGAGAAACGGCCTCATTTGCAGCGAAAAAAAGTGCTCTTCCATCACGACAACGCGCCGGCTCATTCATCCCGAATCGCCAATGCTAAATTGGTTGAATTGGGCTACGAGGTGGTGCCGCATCCCCCGTACTCTCCAGACCTGGCCCCGTGCGACTTCTTTTTGTTCACAAACATGAAGACTTGGCTCGGAGGCAAGCGCTTTACGTCAAATGAGGAGGTCATCGCCGCCACTAAAGCTTATTTTGCAGAGTTCCCGAAATCATATTTTTCTGAAGGCTTAAAAAAGTTGGAGCACCGCTGGGAAAAGTGTATCGCCCTGCAAGGATATTATGTTGAAAAATAAAAACAAAAACCTGTTCAATTACTGCGTTTTCTTGCCCATTCCGGAAACTTTTCAATCTACCCTCGTAATGTGAGTACAATGGGGGTAATTAAAATTTATAATGCGATTTTCTCAAAAACTAACAGGAAGCGGCCACATTTTGAAAAGGAAAAATAAAGGGAAAATTGCACATGTCCGCAGAAAAACGATCTTCTTTTACTTTTTTTCCTCCAAAATTTCCACCCCCAAAGGGGTGGGGGCGTAGGGGAGTGGCGAACAATTTGTAAATCACAAAAAAAAATTTGGAACAGTTTTTTATGGAGAATGCAAAAGTGCAATAAAAAATAGGTGTTCTCATTTAAGTTTTCACAACTTACTCCCGCCCCACCCCCCAGGGGGGTGGGGGTGATGTTTCTATATCATAACTGAATAGGTTTCAAAAAATAAAGGAACACGTGTTTTTTCTTTTTGTAATCGGATGTGTCGTTCTCGAGAAATTCAAGCGTTCCCACACTTTTAAGACACCCGGTATGTATGTACTTATTATGTGTTCTTAAAATATTCTTCTTAAATTTTGTAAACTACTACTTATTTTTTGTTTGGAATACAATTTACTTTTAAACAATTGAATAATTTTATTTTACCAATACAAATAATAAAATTTACGTTTTAAATATACTTATTCGAAAATTGAGGGGCGGGCGAGGGGTGCAGAAAATCTCCCTTGCCCACAGCGCAAAACTTGTTAGCTACGACACTGGACGATACACTCAGAAAGTAATGTGTGATAGATTCACGAAATAGATTCTCGACAAATTACCCATTAACGTTGAGGAGAACACTCTGAAACATGAGTACCGGTGGGGTAAAATTGACTCTTACCACAGACAGCCTGATTTAAGAGAATCTAGTTAGGTTTATCCCGGTTGCGATGGGGATAAACTCTAGCAAATGGGAAACGGCATGCCATCAGGTAGTTGGGCTCGGCGAAGAAAGTATGGGGATCATACTGTGACTGTGCAGTTTCAGTCGTATGATCCATAGTAAGTGTCTAGAGCCACTACACTTAAGGGGTGTCGACGCGAAGATACAGCTTCCCACGTACAATACAACTTCACCTTAACGGGACATACTGATTCTGTTTAGGTAGAATTAAATGAAGCACTAAAAAGGGCATCTACTTCGGCCGCAGTAGTCCCATTACGTGTGGGGAAAATCCGCAGCTAGACAAGGGGCCAATCTTCTAGAAAAACGGACCCGACGAGTAGGGCTGTGCATAATAACCGATTAATAATAATCGATTAATCGGACCTTCCACTATTTCTTAAATAATCGATTAAATCCATTGATTTGGATTCAGCCTGGCAGTAGTCCCACTACGTGTGGGGAAAATCCGTAGCTGGACAAGGGGCCAATCTCCTAGAAGCAGGGACCCGACGAGTAGTGCTGTGCATAAGAACCGATTAATAATCGATTAATCGAACCTTCCATTATTTTCTAAATAACGGATTAAATCCATTGATTGATTAAGTCAATTGATCGATTAAATCGATTGACCGATTATTTTAAGAAAATAATCGTAGGTCCGCTTAATCGATCAATCGATTAATCAATTAGTTGATTTAATCGATTATTCGATATCTTTTTTTTAATCGATTTTCTATTATGGATGTCCATAATCGCACCTTAATTGCTTCTCAAACTTTGTTGAAGTAGCATTAACAACGACCACGAATTGCAAAAATTGTTTCTCTACTAAAGCACAAAATTGGTGATGCCATATGTCGTATCAAACAGAACATACACTGGACACAAATTGAAGTGGATTTTTAAAAATATAATTTATAAAAAAATATACTTTAGCAACATTTCAGAAGGTGGTATTATTTATGTTAATTAGGAAAATGCTTTATACCATAATATAGAAGACACGAATTATCAAAACAATTTTATATTTTAAGTACGCCCATTCTACTCACATTACATTAAAAATACAAAACAAGCAAAAAAAACTTAAAAAAAATTGCTGCTCGTTTTGTATTTTTAATGTAAATATATAAAAAAAATTGGCAATGTTCTCAAAACTAGCAGGAAGCGAACACATTTTGATAAGGAAAAACACCCGCCATTGTGATAAATCTGACAATAAATCGGTAAAATCTGTTGTACAAATAGGTAACCTATCGAGGAAGTATTTTCTTGGTGCATTAAATAAGGGGCAACTGAACAGAATAGGATAATATACATACACGAATTATCAAACCAAGTGATAGTATTCCATTATGCTTTTAAAGAACCGATTAATCCGATAAATCGATGAATCGGTTAATCGACCAATCGATTCATCTATCAATCGATTCATCGATTATTAATTTTGATAATCGCATAGCCCTACCGACGAGTTAGCATGGTCATAGCTTCGGCACCAACCTGGAGAGCTAGTAGATGATGGAGAATTCCGATTAAATCGATTGATCGATTAAATCAATTGATCTATTAAACCGATCGATCGATTAAAATAATTGGTCGATTAAATTAATTCTCGATTACTCGATTATTTTAAGAAAATACTCGTAGGTGCAATTAATTGATCAATCGATCAATTTATCCGTCGATTGAATTGATTAATCGCTTGCTTTTTTAATCAATTTTTTATTATTGATGTCTATAATTGCACAACCATAATCGCTTCTCAAACTTTGGTCGAAGTAGCATAACACGCTGTCCTGCGTGAGCAACTAGTTCCGGGCGAAACGAGCGCTTCAGTAAGCGCCGAATTATCAACATCAAGTAAGCAATGCAGGTGTCCTACGTCCTCCTACGAGGTCGCGTCAAAGTATTAACAATTTGTCAATATCTTATATAAATGGTGAGGTTTTCCAAAGGACTTCGCATAATCCTTATGGAAAATAGCTTGCACCAGATTGCTCTAAACGTTGGTAAATGATAGTTTTCGACGTGTAGATCAAAAGTGTCACTGGGTAGAAAGGCCAGAAAATTATAGTTTTCGAATTAGAGCAGTTTGAAGTTGGCAATTTTTAAATTGCAGCCCGCTCATGGAAAAAGGCTCTAGGCCAAAATTCTTGACACTTTAGTAAACACCAAAAAATTATAGGTTTCGAATTATAGCCATTTGAAGTAGACAATTATTGCATTATTCAACTTCAAACGGCAGTAATTTACAAACTATAATTTTCTGGACACACATGTCCAGTGACACTTTTGATCTACACATCAAAAATAACCTTTCAGCACAGTTGCAGAGCAATCTGGTGAAAGCTATTTTCCGTGAGGATTATGCGGGGTCCTTTTATCCTCTCCAAATGAACAATATTTGTTGAAGACCTTTTCACCGATAGCGTAATTTTAAAAATGTATTCTCGGACATTCCAATTTTGCGACTGTTCCACCAGCCTATTCTTACCAGACTAGGGTAGTTCTTTTTTTAAATTTTTTTTCGCGCGATTCGGATTACGAGAATATGCTACGTAGGACACTCTCAATTCGCTTCGTTCGCATCGTCATTCACTCGCATCGCCCGTGTCGTCCGCTCCGTCACATTCGTCGCACACGCAGGACAACGTGTTAACGACGACCACGAATAGCACAAAATTGGTGATGTCGTATTCATACTATAAGTACAAGGTATGACCAGAGCACCAGACTGGAACCAAACAGAACGTACACTGCACACACATTTAATTTTGGATTTTTAAAAATATAATTTATATAAAAATATACTTTAGCAAAATCTCAGATGGAGATATTATTTATGTTAATTCAGAAAAGGCTTAATACCATAATATAGAAGACACGAATTATCAAAACAGTGACAATCGGAACTTAGATTAGGTATTTAAAGAATCGATTAATTCGATTGATCAATAAATCGGTCAATCGATTAATCGATTCAATCGCTGTTTGTTTTTTAATCCATTTTCGTTTATTAATTTTGATAATTGCACAGCCCTACCGACGAATTAAAATTTTGATCTACACATCGAAAATAACCTTTCAGAACAGTTGCAGAGACAATCTTTATTTGTTATAGGCAAATGGAACATAGTTAACAAATTTGTTAATTTAGAAATTTCTTGTAATTTTTTGAAATATGAATATTTTCCTAATTATCAGAAATTTAGAAATTTTCAAGAAATTTTAGAAATTATCACAAATATTTCTGAACTTGTCAAAGGCCGAACATTTTAGAAGTTAGTGAGTAAGTAGCCCTCGTAGAACGATGAATACTAAAACAACTTTTAAAAAGACTGAAATATAACAAAAAAAAAAATAAAAACCTAGTTTTATTTAAATCACGCCATTTAAAAAAATAAATAAATATTAAAAGAAAAATGTAATTATACCTTATAAAAAAATATTGCAAAGTAAATAAGAAATTTATTTTTTGACCGTTACCGATCTGATTACTGATACTGTCACTGATTAACAAATAAACAACTACAATCATGTATCTTTGTTGTTTCAGTGACACGAACTTAAGAACTTAGAACACCCTAAAAATAACAGTTGTGTCCCGACTATTTTACTTATTGTAATTATTATTTAGGAAGTAATACCAGTTTTCCCTACTTTTACATAAATTGACAATACGCGAACGTGTATTTTGCTGCTATGCTCTTTATACGTACCTCTATTCCCGTCGCTAGAAAGATGCTCAAGCGCAGTTGCTGCTTGTGTATTATTTCCGAATGGAATATATCAAAGACTTGCTCGTTACCAGAGCACAAACGGCATAATGCCATATCGACAGGTGTAGGTTTATTAGCACTTGAACACATAAATTTATTAAAACAAATATTTTATTATACAGACTTCTATGAAGGAGGTCGGTATTCATTGACACGGACAACACTCGTTCAATAAGTAGTATACACTGCCGCGGATGGTTACGTTTATCGGAAAATCGCCTTGGAGGTTCGTGAACAATCGGTTGGTGTTGCCGGGTGTTCGGCTTTTGCAGGTAGTAGCATCAACCATTTTCTTTCTGCTTAAAACACAAGAGGAATATTTTATTTGAGGGATTATTTGATTATTACTTAAGTAGCTTTTATTACTGATTTGGTAGGTACAATTATTTTACCTGAGCTTATAAAAGTAAAATTCAAGAATGGTTAGTTTTGTCCGAACTGATTTACACTCACTTCTGTAGCATTCGTTACTCAACGGAGAATGCCGTACTCGAACGAGTTTGTTTTCTGCAATGGGTGGAATTAGGACGCACCAAAGACCGATCTGCACTCATGCGGTATTTTGTTAAAATAAATTAAGCGGTAGAATGGGATGGCTATGTTACAATATGTATAATAACTACAGTAAACAGATCATTGCGAGGAATCTATGAATGATAATTATATTTCACTAACATTCAAAAATTATAAAATCTAAATATTCTACTTTTAGACTTAGCATCATAAACATTAACACGAATATTAAATTTATATCGCCGAATTTACAATCACCATTAAAATACAACACGGCAGAAACAACCGCATATCGAAGGCATTTTGATGTTGTATAACGCCATATATATTTATTGGTGCCCAATAGCGATGAGCGTTCAACGAATAGTTCCGAAGATTGACCAGTCTAAACGCACATTTCCCGTGATTCAATGTTTCAAGTTTTGTCCAAATTCTTTCCTTGGATACATATATATTGGGTGGGCGGTCGGGTAGTGGCTTAAGGTGTCGGGCTTGTTTAGTATCCCAGACTAGCCCCAGGATGACAGAGGCCTAGCAGTCGCTTAAGGTGTCGGGCTTGTCTAGTATCCGGGACTAGCATGGGTGCAGATCACACGGCGTCCACTCATAGAACCGACTGTAGTCTATCCAATCCCAGGCTTGGAATGCAAACGAACCACAGGCCGTCGCTTGAATTGTCGGAGGTTGGTTTACACTAGGATCCGAGACGAGATCTAGAGTGGTTGCACAAGTCGTCGTTAGAGGTGTCGGATAAATAGACTCTCTTGTATCCGAGACGAGACCTGAGGAGGTACCTGCCTAAACATGGGTAACGGACGAAATCAGAAAGTAATGTGTGGTAGAGAATCCGGTGCTTCTCGACGAAATCTCATCGTTGTGGAGGAAGCTATACAAACATGAGTAACTTAAGTCTAATGGAGGAGAATCTAGTGAGGTTTACCTCGGTGGGTGGAGGGGCGGTCTTAATCCAGCCAGTCCATGAAAAAACTGCATTCCACGAGGTAGATGGGTTCGGCGACGAAATTATGAGGATCGTGCTATGGCTGTGCAGTTCCAGTCTTATGATCAAAAAAAATCGTCTATAGTTCGTTTGAAAGTGAGTATTCTGCACAGGTGTTATGCATGACATTGATGCCATACTTCTATGCCAACTTGTATTGAAATAAATTTGATTGAAGTTACAAAATTGTAGAACAGTAAACTAAAATTAATAAATTAATTTGTTTATTATCATTGTATAGATATCAGACGTTTGTTTAATTTCCTAGTTGTTCACAAGAATTTAATGTGCGTGATATTTCTTGATTCGTTTATTTTTGTGGTTCATCGAAAAACTTGCGATTTTCTCGTGCTCCTCTCGAATACTTAAATTATCCGATAAAAAATGAACCTGTTATACGTTTACACCCAATCAACTACGTGCAGGTTTTTGCACAAATAATTATTTGTATACGGGGTCTCGAAATGTCTTTCTAACATACCTACAGAATAATTGTCGCCGAAGCTGTTCGAGACCAAGGCAGGACAATCTCGAGGACGGTAAATAATTTCGCGGACAAGGTACAAACAACATTTTTTGTACAAGCGTAAAAAATGTATGTATTACAAATTCCCTGGGTGGACCACTAGGCAGTCGCTTGAGGTGTCGGGCTTTTCTAGCATCCGACACTAGCCTGGGTACAACACGATGTTTGCTCATAGAACTTACTAGTCTATTCAATCCCAGGTTAAGACTGAAAACAGGCCACAGGCCGTCGCTAGAGGTGTCGGAGGTCGGTTTACACTAAGATCAGAGGCGAGACCTTAGGAGGTGCCTGCTCAAATGTGGGTAGCGAACGATACCAAGGCCGTCGCTAGTGCAGGGTAAGCGGGGCTCGTGCCCACGGCGCAAACTTCAGAAGGCGCAAAGTAAAACACATTTAGGCACCCTGGAGTTGCTAGGTTGCGCGCAGTTACACGTATTCGTCTATAGGAAAATTCGTTCGCGCCCCGCAGTGGTGGTAGCCAATCGCGGTGCTAGATCTGATGGTGTAGAGTGTACATATTCTTCCAGATATACATATACGTATCTCCAACGCGACACGTGTCGTATTCGCCTAGTGTACGCGAGATCTAACACAGGAAATGTTGACGTTGGTGATTGTTAGCCAGTGTTAGCTAGTAAACGCAGCTTGACTCTCAGCGTGCGGGAGTCGCATAGACATCGGACAATGTCGGTGAAGAAAGTATGGGGATCATACTGTGACTGTGCAGTTCCAGTCGTCTGATCCACAGTAACCGTCTAGAATTGTCTTGCTTTGATCAACCCATTGTGGACTGGCTGAGACAAGCCATACAGAGCAGTACCCTCTGGGAGGGAGCGAAACTTAGTGTCATCGACGCTAAGGACGTTCCCAAACCAGTAAGGATAATGACGTGGATTCCGGGTCCAATTGAGGAACCGGAAAAAATTATTAAAAGACTTCGGGTCCAAAACCCAGGGCTCCGTACTCAGGAACCTGGCGGGTAGTTGACAAAAAACCAGATCCAAAAGGTCAACCACTTATCATACTTTTGGACGAAAACTCCTGAGCAAAAATCTCAGAGCTGGACAGACGACCATTCTTAAACTTTTCTAGAGTCACTTTTAAGCTGCTCGAGCAAAAGGGCGAGGATGGTGAACAACCAAAACCAGAAACATGAGACGGAGGGACGTATACCGACACCACCGCCTCTACCATCGACTTCAGAAACCCAGCCCATTCAGATGGAGACAGAAGAAGTACCAGAGGGGCCCTTAGTGGAACCTTTTTAAGGGCATAATGGACAAAAAACCAAGGACTACCACTATAAAAGTCCTTCAGGTAAACTTACATCACAGTAAGGCAGCTTCTGCTGCTATACAAAACCATATTAGGAACAATAATATTGATTTGACACTAATACAAGAACCTTGGATTTACAGGGGACGGATACGAGGACTTGGATTGCCTGCTGACTGGGAACTATTGTGCCCGGTTGACGAGCATAGGACTTGTATCATTGCAAAGAAGAACCTACATCTAATACCACTATGGGGCCTCATCACCAGAGACCTAGTAGTGGCAAAAATTGAAACAGCCATGGAAGGAATTGCAAGAGACCTAATTGTAGGCTCAGCCTACCTTCCATTGATCAACCACGACTACCTCCAACAGAGGAATTCAGAGCCCTGGTCAGGAATTGTACTAGCAATAAAGTCCACTTGTTAGTAGGATGTGATGCCAACGCACACCATGAGGTATGGGGCAGCACAGAAAACAACGCTAGAGGTGAGTCACTTTTAGAATTTATTGCTTGCAATAATCTAGATGTTGCTAACGAAGGTAATGAACCAACCATTGTGACTTCTTCAAGAAAGGCAGTCTTAGACATTACAATAGGTAGACCACAGATCTGTAGGGTGATTAAAAGTTGGCACGTTGTTAACGAGCCGTCACTCTCAGATCACAGATAAATCAGGTTCGACCTATACTCGAATAGGGCTGAACCTAGTACTTACAGAGATCCTAGATCTTGTGACTGGGGAATGTTTAAGCAGAACCTAGCACTAGGACTAGAGGTTACTGCGGCACTAAAAGACAGGAAAATCATAGTAGCCCTTGGAAATTATACCAAGGAGGCTATCGTTACAAAAGGGTGTCCTCAAGGAGGAGTTCTCTCTCGTCTTCTTTGGAGCCTGGTAATTGATGACCTTCTCGTTGAACTAAATGCGGAAGTAATATATGCGCAAGGAAATGCAGATGATATAACCATACTCATAAACGGGAGATTCGGGGGAGTAATATCAAATTTGATGCAGCAGGCCCTGAAAACCGTGGAGAGATGATGTTTGAAAGAAGGACTCTCGGTTAATCCGGTTAAGACTTCGGTCATACCTTTCACACGTAAAAGAAACCTTCAAGATTTGAAGGAGGTACGAATAGGGGACCAACAGTTACCTATGGGGAAAGAGGCAAAATATCTGGGCGCCATTTTGTCCTTTAATCCCCATCTGGAGAAGATAATTAACAAAGCCACAAGGGCCTTATGGGCTTGCAAAAAAACAATAGGCAAAACTTGGGACTTGAAACCAAGCATGACCTTGTGGGTATACACAAGAGTGGTTGTACCAACAATCACTTATGCCTCTATTATCTGGTGGCACAAAACCAGAAACAGAGTGGTAATAAATAAATTAAACAAACTACAAAGACTTGCCTGTGTAGGTATTACTGGGGCAATGTCATCTACGCCCACAGCCTCAATGGAAACAATGCTAAGTCTATCTCCACTTCATCTAGTAGTGGAATCAGAAGCATTGACAGCTGCATATAGGCTGAAAATAAGAGATCATGGGATAGGGAGACGAAGCTTCGGACCCAGTTCTGAGATCTTTAATATACTGGAAAAAAACAGTATCCTCAATATGCAATCTGATAAAATCAAAACCGTTTGGGACTTCAGAAAACCTTTTAGGGTTGAAATACCTGAGAGGGGTGATGAAGAACGAAAACGAGAGTTGATTCTAAGACAAGGATCTGTATGGTATACAGATGGTTCCAAAACAGAAAACAGCTCTGGAGCAGGAGTGTTTGAGCAAAGTACAGGGAATGAAATATGTGTTAACCTGGGTAAGCTCACTTCCGTGTTCCAAGCTGAAATAACAGCCATAATGTTATGTGCACAAAGTATGATAGAGAGGGGCTTTGAAAATAGGCAAATCTCCATCTTAACGAATAGCCAAGCGGCACTAAAAGTCTTAGGAAGTACTGAAATTCACTCAAGGGTCGTGCTTAATTGCACAGAAGCACTGGTGATACTGGCCACACGCAACAATGTTTGCGTAGAGTGGGTTCCAGGACATCAGGGTTATGAAGGAAATGAAAAAGCTGATCAAGTTGCAAAACAAGCTTCCGAACAGAGATTAATAGGTCCTGAACCTACATGCGGGGTCCCTTATTTAACCGCAAGAGGGATTATCAAAGACTTACTGAAAGATAAAAATAAAACCTGCTGGGAGAAATTACAGGGGCACAGGCAGTCTAAAATACTAATTATGTCCCCTTCCAGTAAGATAACAAAGGAACTGCTGAGACTGAGCAGGAAACAACGAAGGCATTTAACAGGACTATTAACAGGACACTGTAGCCTTAATAAACATCTCAACAGAATGAATATTGTCGATGATGCAACCTGTAGGCTATGTGAAGAGGAAGAGACAGCCCTACACGTCCTATGTGAATGTTCAGCCCTCGGGGCTAAAAGATTTAAACATTTCGGGGCTCAGTACGTTGAACCGAGCGAAATTGCATCAGCACTAATCAACTGTATCCTCAACTTCTTTGGCGATACAGGTCTGATGGAGTAAATTACTTCTTGGGGCACAATAAGCCTAGAGCTTCAGTGCAGTGGGTGAAGAGTGAAGACCACGTCCAGAATGAATGAATGAACCGTCTAGAACCACTACACTTAAGGGGTGTTGACGCAGATAGAGTGGGAAGATACAGCTTCCCACGTACAAGACAACTTCACCTTAACGGGACATACCGATTCTGCTTATGGGGGTGACATACCCTTCCAAGATTCGGCCGGGCAGTAGTCCCATTACGTGTGGGAAAATGCGTAGCTGGACAAGGAGCCAATATTCTAGAAGAAGGGACCCGACGCGTAGTGCTGTGCATAATAACCGATTAATAATCGATTAATCGGACCTTCCATTATTTTTTAAATAATCGATTAAATCCATTGATTTGAATTCGGCCGGGCAGTAGTCCCACTACGTGTGGGGAAAATCCGTAGCTGGACAAGCTGCCAATCTCCTAGAAGAAGAGACCCGACGAGTAGTGCTGTGCATAATAACCGATTAATAATCGATTAAATCGATTGACCGATTAATCGATTATTTTAAGAAAATAATCGTAGGTCCGCTTAATCGATCAATCGATTAATCAATCAGTCGATTTAATCGATTATGATTTCTTTTTTAATCGATTTTCTATTATTGATGTCCTTAATCGAACAACCCTAATTGCTTCTCAAACTTTGTCACGAATTGCAAAAATTGTTTCTCTGCTAAATCACAAAATTAGTGATGCCATATGTCGTAGTCAGCTATATTCTATATACTTCACCAGAGCACCAGTCCGGGACCAAACAGAACAAACACTGCACACAAATTGAAGTGGATTTTTAAAAATAAAATTTATATAAAAATATACTTTAGAAACATTTGAGAAGGCGATATTATTTATGTTAATTCAGAAAAGGCTTTATACCATAATATAACATTTATTTGTTCTTTCAATACGTATGTATTATAAACAAAGAGAATGAGAGGAAAAACAAAACATTATTCGTGTAGGATGAAGGATCCCAACTGCACGGCGGAGATTGAAAAGTTATAACGGCCAAAGCAAGCATCTTGTGATAAATCTAACGATAAATCTGTAAAATCTGTTGTAGAAATAGGTAACCTATCAAGAAAGTATTTTGGTGCATTGAATAAGGAGCATCTGAACAGAATAAGATAATATAGAGACACGAATTATCAAAACAAGTGATATTGGTATTCGATTATGTTTTTAAAGAACCGATTAATCCGATAAATCGATGAATCGGTTAATCGATTGATTAGTTAATCGACCAATCAATTAATCGATTCATCTATCAATCGATTCATCGATCGATCGAGTCATCGATTATTAATTTTGATAATCGCACAGCCCTACCGACGAGTTGGTCATAGCTCCGGTTCTAACCTGGAGAGCTAGTAGAGGATGGAGAGTACCGATTAAATCGATTGATCGATTAAATCAATTGATCTATTAAATCGATTGATCGATTAAAATAATTGGTCGGTTAAATTAATTGATCGATTAAATTAATTCATCGATTAGTCGATTATTTTAAGAAAATACTCGTAGGTGCGATTAATCGATCAATCGATTATTATTAATTGCTGTCCATAATTGCATAACCCTCATCACTTCTCAAACTTTGGTTAAAGTAGCATAACACGCTGTCCTGCTTGAGCGACTAGTTGCGAGCGAAGCGAGTGCTTCGGTAGGCGCCGATTTATCAACATCAAGTAAGCAATGCAGGTGTCCTACGTCCTCCTACGAGGTCGCGCCAAGATATTAACAATTTGTTAATATCTTACATAAATGAAGTTTTCCAAAGGACTCCGCAAAACCCTTATGGAAAATTATAGTTCTCGACGTGTAGATCAAAAGTGTCACTGGGTAGAAAGGCCAAAAAATTATAGTTTTCAAATTGGAGCAGTTTGAAGTTGGCAATTTTTAAATTGCACCCCGCTCATGGGAAATGGCTCTAGGCCAAAATTCTTGACACTTTGGTAAACACCAAAAAATTATAGATTTCGAATTACAGCCATTTGAAGTAGACAATTATTGCATTATTCAACTTCAAACGGCAGTAATTTACAAACTATAATTTTCTGGACTGTGTGTCCATTGACACTTTTGATCTACATATCGAAAATAACCTTTCAGCACAGTTGCAGAGCAATCTGGTGAAAGCCATTTTCCGTGAGGATTATGCGGGGTCCTTTTATCCTTTCCGAATGAACAATATTTGTTGAAGACCTTTTCACCGATAGCGTAATTTTAAAAATGTATTCTCCGACATTCCAATTTTGCGTCTGTTCCATCGGCCTATTCTTACCAGACTAGGGTAGTTTTTTTTTAAATTTCTTTTCGCGCGATTTGGATTAAGAGAATATGCTACGTAGGACACTCTCAATTCGCTTCGTTCGCATCGTCATTCACTCGCATCGCCAGCGTCGTCCGCTTCGTCGCACACGCAGGACAACGTGTTAACAACGACCACGAATTGCAAAAATTGTTTCTCTGCTAAAGCACAAAATTAGTGATGCCATATGTCGTATTCAGCTATATTCTATATACTTCACCAGAGCACCAGTCCGGGACCAAACGGAACAAACACTGCACACAAATTGAAGTGGATTTTTAAAAATAAAATTTATATAAAAATATACTTTAGCAACATTTGAGAAGGCGATATGATTTATGTTAATTCAGAAAAGGCTTTATACCATAATATAGAATTTATTTGTTCTTTCAATACGCATGTATTATAAACAAAGAGAATGAGAGCAAAAACAAAACATATTCGTGTAGGATGAAGGATTCCAACTGCATGGCGGTGATTGAAAAGTTATAACGGCCAAAGCAAGCATTTTGTGATAAATCTGACGATAAATCTGTAAAATCTGTTGTACAAATAGGTAACCTATCGAGAAAGTATTTTGGTGCATTGAATAAGGGGCATCTGAACAGAATAAGATAATATAGAGACACGAATTATCAAATAAGTGATATTGGTATTCGATTATGTTTTTAAAGAACCGATTAATCCGATAAATCGATGAATCGGTTAATCAATTGATTAGTTAATCGACCTATCAATTAATCGATTCATCTATCAATCGATTCATCGATCGATCGATTCATCGATTATTAATTTTGATAATCGCACAGCCCTACCGACGAGTTGGTCATAGCTCCGGTTCTAACCTGGAGAGCTAGTAGAGGATGGAGAGTACCGATTAAATCGATTGATCAATTAAATCAATTGATCTATTAAATCGATTGATCGATTAAAATAATTGGTCGGTTAAATTAATTGATCGATTAAATTAATTCATCGATTAGTCGATTATTTTAAGAAAATACTCGTAGGTGCGATTAATCGATCAATCGATTATTATTAATTGCTGTCCATAATTGCACAACCCTCATCACTTCTCAAACTTTGGTTAAAGTAGCATAACACGTTGTCCTGCGTGAGCGACTAGTTGCGAGCGAAGCGAGCGCTTCGGTAGGCGCCGATTTATCAACATCAAGTAAGCAATGCAGGTGTCCTACGTCCTCCTACGAGGTCGCGCCAAGATATTAACAATTTGTTAATATCTTACATAAATGAAGTTTTCCAAAGGACTCCGCAAAACCCTTATGGAAAATTATAGTTCTCGACGTGTAGATCAAACGACGTGCAGAAAGGCCAAAAAATTACAGTTTTCGAATTGGGGCAGTTTGAAGTTGGCAATTTTTAAATTGCACCCCGCTCATGGGAAATGGCTCTAGGGCAAAATTCTTGAAACTTTGGTAAACACCAAAAAATTATAGATTTCGAATTACAGCCATTTGAAGTAGACAATTATTGCATTATTCAACTTCAAACGGCAGTAATTTACAAACTATAATTTTCTGGACTGTGTGTCCATTGACACTTTTGATCTACACATCGAAAATAACCTTTCAGCACAGTTTCAGAGCAATCTGGTGAAAGCCATTTTCCGTGAGGATTATGCGGGATCCTTTTATCCTTTCCGAATGAACAATATTTGTTGAAGACCTTTTCACCGATAGCGTAATTTTAAAAATGTATTCTCGGACATTCCAATTTTGCGTCTGTTCCACCAGCCTATTCTTACCAGACTAGGGTAGTTTTTTTTAAAATTTTTTTTTCGCGCGATTAGGATTAAGAGAATATGCTACGTAGAACACTCTCAATTCGCTTCGTTCGCATCGTCATTCACTCGCATCGCCAGTGTCGTCCGCTTCGTCGCATACGCACGACAACGTGTTAACAACGACCACGAATTGCAAAAATTGTTTCTCTGCTAAAGCACAAAATTAGTGATGCCATATGTCGTATTCAGCTATATTCTATATACTTCACCAGAGCACCAGTCCGAGACCAAACGGAACAAACACTGCACACAAATTGAAGTGGATTTTTAAAAATAAAATTTATATAAAAATTTACTTTAGCAACATTTGAGAAGGCGATATTATTTATGTTAATTCAGAAAAGGCTTTATACCATAATATAGAATTTATTTGTTCTTTCAATACGAATGTATTATAAACAAAGAGAATGAGAGCAAAAACAAAACATATTCGTGTAGGATGAAGGATCCCAAGTGCATGGCGGTGATTGAAAAGTTATAACGACCAAAGCAAGCATCTTGTGATAAATCTGACGATAAATCTGTAAAATCTGTTGTACAAATAGGTAACCTATCGAGAAAGTATTTTGGTGCATTGAATAAGGGGCATCTGAACAGAATAAGATAATATAGAGACACGAATTATCAAAACAAGTGATATTGATATTCGATTATGTTTTTAAAGAACCGATTAATCCGATAAATCGATGAATCGGTTAATCGATTGATTAGTTAATCGACCAATCAATTCATTGTACCCGAACGGCTACATTGATTCATCATAATTAGCTAACCTGATTGGTTAATTAGTTCGTATCATTTATTCTTAAACTATTTTAGCTAAAGTTCATATTTACTTAGTTTTGCAAATCACTAATATGTATTTATAATAATATATTTATTTAGGGTTGAATAAACTCGAAGATGCAAGTTATTAAAATTTAAAATTTAGTTTTTGCATACCTAACATGAAGAAATTGCAAAATTCAGTTTCCCACGGGAAATGGAAATTCTAAAACGTAAAATATTTCCTTTTTGCTAAAACTCTGAAATTCTATGTTTTATTCTTTCATATGCTATAAGGCGACTTCCTGCAAGGCGTGCAGAGTTGCATTTTTCAAAAGAAAGTAAGTTTTGTCTTAGGGTTTATTAAACACACGTACACTGTTAATGTAATTAAGTTTGTTTTGCCATCTATATTGTTTTCCAAATGTTTTCATTTTTACATAGGGTTTTTCTTTAAGTCAGTTCTGATTAGGTCCTCAAGAAAGAAGGAACTCACTTTCGGTTTAAGTTTTATAATTTTTCAATTTTCAATTATTTAAATTCAATATATTACTTCTTTCTACGTGAAAGTAATAAAACTTCAATAATTTATGTTGGTTGTGAATAATGTTATAAATTGACTTACTAATTTAATTAACAATAATAAATAAACTCGTCTTTAATTAATAATTATAAACTATGTTTATATTATTTGGATTACCTCTCTCCCTTTCTGTAAGAAAGCGAAATTATAAGGTAAGTGCACTCTTTTATTATCTAGCCTAGCACTTCAACCCCTGGCCTCTGACGACGACGCTATCAACCATAATTTATACTTAAGTTTTCAGCTTAGGGGTACGTGCGGACAAGGGTTACAACTGGTGGCAGCCGTAACTGGAATTTTTACCAAATTTTTACATATTAGTGACAGCGGAAATTCGAAGGAAAAACAACCGAATTTTTACACATTTGTGGCAGCGGAAACCGGAACGAAAAAATCTTTTTTAGAGTTTGCACACACTTGATCAACCTACATAGTGGAAGCAGCAGTTAAAGCAGTTTTATTTCCAGATTTCATTGTTTTTCGTTTTCGTCACTACAGTTTTGGTGATTTATTTAAAGTTTTTTTTTTAATTTTACGATATATCATTCTTTATTAAAACTAACTACTCTTTTACAGCCAACAATCAACGAAGATTTTTATTATCTGTATGTAAATAATTGTATTACTTTACATTTTTGTTTACAGATTTATTTAAATCTTATGTTTGTGCTTTTGTCTTAACACAATTTTATTTCAGCATTTACATTTACATGCACTTTTCTATAAGCAGTGTTTAATACCAAGTGAATTTTTCTGGAAAAAAAATAGGAATAAGTATATTAATTTAGTGCTAATAAATTTTAGTGTAAAAAATTTGTGAAATGAAATTTTTACACAATCGCTACACAGCAAAATCCTCCAGCAGCTCAACCTCAACAAATACATTATCAGCCCTACTTGTCATTAGGAATGATTGCTATTACCGTCAAAGGTTATTCTGGCAAAACTTCGCCAAAACAATACTTCAAAGAAATTGAAGAGCGTGCAGAACTAGATGGCTGGACAGTCGATACAAGGATACAAGGCAACAGAGCAGCAAAAAGAAGGTATTAAAAAGAAGAATAGTGATATCCTTTTAAATCAATTCCAAATGGGTATTAGACGAGATTTAAAGAAACAAATAGTACCTAAATTAGTAGCCGAACAAACTTTAACAATTGACAAAGCGAAGCAGATCGCATTACAACACGAATTGTGTGACGAGATGCTAAATGGCACAACAAATAAATTATCAATGATGTCCATAAATAAGAAAAAGTGGTGTTCAAATTGCCGCATGTCAAATCACTCACGTGAAGAATGCCGAAGAACTAAACCAAAGAGGGACCTGTCAATAAATAGAAATCAGAACTCAACAAATTATGGACAATCAAATTATAGGCATCGACCTATTATTGGAAATAATTCCAATGCTACAAGAAAGCAAACTTATACAAATACATTTTCACCTCATCAAAATAATTCTTTTCCACAAAGGAGCACAACAAATCAACACAATGTTGCAAATCGTACTTACAATCCAGGGTATCAGACTTCTAAATCTACACCCAAACCACAGCTCTCAAATGCACAGGGAGATTATCCGAAGGGCTTCAACATAAATAGAAGAAGACATCAAGATAGAGAAGTTGAACCAAAAAATGTCCACAGTATTCAGTTTGAAGATATAAACTAATCGAAGAAGATTCTTTAAACGAGTACCCTCAGGTAACTGCAACCCAAGTAGCTTGCGGAATGAACAAGTTGCAGTAAAAGAAGCAAAAACAGTACAGAAAATCAAAGAGAGCATCCCACATTTACAAGATAAACTTGCAATGGCAGAAGTACCAGCAGTTATCTATTTATTCCTAAATCAACACCCTACAAAATTTTTGGTCGATAGTGGCGCACAGGTCAGCACTCTAAAGTGTGGAGTCGTCTCCGGACATATATTCAGACCACATGGCCACATAAAATTGACAGATGCTTCAGGTCATCAATTCGGGGTCATTGGTTGCATAAACGCAACAGTGGGATTTCATAAAAATGAAATTAAGTGCTCTTATGATTTTATAATATGTGCTGATTCACTAAAAGTAGATGCTCAGGGCATACTCGGAAGAGATTTTCTGTACTATAATAAAGCCATACAACGATATGGAGAAAATTGCCTAGAAATGTGGGGCTATAAAATCAAAATGTATAATTTACATGAAAAAATAGAATATTTTTGAAATTGTTCACATGAGGGTACCAAATCAACAAACAAAGCAAATTTTGCAGAATATACAATAATGAAGCGGGATAATGCAACGAAAACTGAAAACTATGAAGAAATAGTTCATAAACATAAGAATAATACTTATAATAGAGTTGCTAAAATGAATAATGAAGTCATTATTCCCGAAATTACCATTATTGAAAATGGATACATCAGCGAAGATGAACCTGATGATATTCCCTTTAGAAATTTACAAAGAAAGGCAAAGAATACACAATGAAAATAACAAGTGTAATCTACTAGAAGAAAACTTAAACAAAGAACGGCAAAGTGTCGAGATAACTGACCTGCATAAACTTGATAACGTTATAGGTCAACATAATGAAAGTAGGTCAAGAACCTATAATGAAATACTTCCAGAGAAGGAAGAAATCATAATTCCAAATTGCAACAACAGCAATACTTCAACAATTTTATTAGAAGATACTATTATTCCAGCATATTCTGAAATAAACATTTCGACAACATTAAAAAAAGAAGTAAAATGCGACCTTTTGTTACTAGAACCAAGTAATTCACTCATCAATGGAATTTTTGTGGCAAGGACAGTAACTAAAAATCTACCTGTTATTCAATTACGAATTTTAAATTTGACATGCGAGGACATTACCCTCCGTAAGAAAGAAGAACTTGCCATAGCGGAAGTCATAACGTCAGAAAGATTGCAACCAGGAAATATTCATTAACTTTCAACCCGACCTTCAATACAAAGGGATAAAGGCAACTTTAATAAAAAATTTGATTTATCTCATTTAGATGAGCCAACACGAAAATTACTTCTACAACTACTCGCCAATTACAGAGATATATTCGACGAAGGTGAAGGACTATCAAGTGCTGTTGACGTTCAACATGATATAGATACGGAAAATTCTTTACCGGTATCGAAAAATCAGTACCCCATTCGCTACAGCCAAAGGGAAATACTTCAACAAAAAGTAAATGAATTACTTAAAAGTAGAACTATACGTCCAAGTACATCGGAATGGAACGCACCAACAGTTATGGTTTCAAAGAAATTGCCTGACGGCTCAATAAAACACGGGCTATGCATAGACTATAGGCAACTGAACAACTGAAAGAAATTTTTCCTATACCTAGGCTAACAGAATCATTAGATAATTTAGGAAATTCAAATCTATTTTCAACTCTGGATATTACAAATGCTTTCAACCAATCCTACTTTTTTTTGAGAGGCACCTAAATCTGTGGCGAAACCTCCCAAAACACAAACCTATCTCCATTAAACTTCCTCAATTATGAAAGGCTATTGGTTTCACATCTGACAGTCCAGCTCCAAACGTTCTTCGTTATCAGTAACATCTGGACATGGACGGTTTCTGTGGAGTTCCTGGCACTTTGGCAATCGAATCAAACACAACCCATTAAGGATTAATGTTTGACCTTGGTGGTGGGGTATTGTACCCGAACGGCTACATTGATTCATCATAATTAGCTAACCTGATTGGTTAATTAGTTCGTATCATTTATTCTTAAACTATTTTAGCTAAAGTTCATATTTACTTAGTTTTGCAAATCACTAATATGTATTTATAATAATATATTTATTTAGGGTTGAATAAACTCCAAGATGCAACTTCTTAAAATTTAAAATTAGTTTTTGCATACCTAACACGAAGAAATTGCAAAATTTAGTTTCCCACGGGAAATGGAAATTCTAAAACGTAAAATATTTCCTTTTTGCTAAAACTCTGAAATTCTATATTTTATTCTTTCATATGCGATAAGGCGACTTCCTGCAAGGCGTGCAGAGTTGCATTTTTCAAAAGAAAGTAAGTTTTGTCTTAGGGTTTATTAAACGCACGTACACTGTTAATTTAATTAAGTTTGTTTTGCCAGCTATATTGTTTTCCAAATGTTTTCATTTTTACATAGGGTTTTTCTTTAAGTCAGTTATGATTAGGTCCTCAAGAAAGAAGGAACTCACTTTCGGTTTAAGTTTTATAATTTTTCAATTTTCAATTATTTAAATTCAATATATTACTTCTTTCTACGTGAAAGTAATAAAACTTCAATAATTTATGTTGGTTGTGAATAATGTTATAAATTGACTTACTAATTTAATTAACAATAATAAATAAACTCGTCTTTAATTAATAATTATAAACTGTGTTTATATTATTTGGATTACCTCTATCCCTTTCTGTAAGAAAGCGAAATTATAAGGTAAGTGCACTCTTTTATTATCTAGCCTAGCACTTCAACCCCTGGCCTCTGACGACGACGCTATCAACCATAATTTATACTTAAGTTTTCAGCTTAGGGGTACGTGCGGACAAGGGTTACATCATCGATTAATCGATTCATCGATCGATCGATTCATCGATTAATTTTGATAATCGCACAGCCCTACCGACGAGTTGGTCATAACTCCGGTTCTAACCTGGAGAGCTAGTAGAGGATGGAGAGTACCGATTAAATCGATTGATCGATTAAATCAATTGATCTATTAAATCGATTGATCGATTAAAATAATTGGTCGGTTAAATTAATTGATCGATTAAATTAATTCATCGATTAGTCGATTACTTTAAGAAAATACTCGTAGGTGCGATTAATCGATCAATCGATTATTATTAATTGCTGTCCATAATTGCACAACCCTCATCACTTCTCAAACTTTGGTTAAAGTAGCATAACACGCTGTCCTGCTTGAGCGACTAGTTGCGAGCGAAGCGAGTGCTTCGGTAGGCGCCGATTTATCAACATCAAGTAAGCAATGCAGGTGTCCTACGTCCTTTTACGAGGTCGCGCCAAGATATTAACAATTTGTTAATAATATCTTACATAAATGAAGTTTTCCAAAGGACTCCGCAAAACCCTTATGGAAAATTATAGTTCTCGACGTGTAGATCAAAAGTGTCACTGGGTAGAAAGGCCAAAAAATTATAGTTTTCAAATTGGAGCAATTTGAAGTTGGCAATTTTTAAATTGCACCCCGCTCATGGGAAATGGCTCTAGGGCAAAATTCTTGAAACTTTGGTAAACACCAAAAAATTATAGATTTGGAATTACAGCCATTTGAAGTAGACAATTATTGCATTATTCAACTTCAAACGGCAGTAATTTACAAACTATAATTTTCTGGACTGTGTGTCCATTGACACTTTTGATCTACACATCGAAAATAACCTTTCAGCACAGTTGCAGAGCAAACTGGTGAAAGCCATTTTTCGTGAGGATTATGCGGGGTCCTTTTATCCTTTCCGAATGAACAATATTTGTTGAAGACCTTTTCACCGATAGCGTAATTTTAAAAATGTATTCTCGGACATTCCAATTTTGCGTCTGTTCCACCAGCCTATTCTTACCAGACTAGGGTAGTTCTTTTTTTTTTCGCGCGATTCGGATTAAGAAAATATGCTACGTAGGACACTCTCAATTCGCTTCGTTCGCATCGTCATTCACTTGCATCGCCCGTGTCGTCCGCTTCGTCGCACACGCAGGACAACGTGTTAACGACGACCACGAATTGCACAAAATTGGTGATTCGTATTCATACTATAAGTACAAGGTATGACCAGAGCACCAGACCGGAACCAAACAGAAAGTACACTGCACACAAGTTTAATTTTGGATTTTTAAAAATATAATTTATATAAAAATATACTTTAGCAAAATCTCAGATGGAGATATTATTTATGTTAATTCAGAAAAGGCTTAATACCATAATATAGAAGACACGAATTATCAAAACAGTGACAATCGGAGCTTAGATTAGGTATTTAAAGAATCGATTAATTCGATTGATCAATAAATCGGTCAATCGATTCAATCGCTGTTTGTTTTTAATCCATTTTCGTTTATTAATTTTGATAATTGCACAGCCCTACCGAGGAGTGAAAACGGTCATAGCTCCGGTACTATTTAGCCTGGAAAGTTAGTAGTTGATGGATAGTACCCCCGCTTCCACCAGTGCATATTCGTAGCATTTGTGTGCTAAATGAGCGTATATCAATTCGTGACTTCGAAAGGGGACCATAGCGCTCATATCGCACAATCAAGTTGCCGAGAAAACCGAACATTACACACTAGTGTGTTTTACTTTCGCCTGTGCGATTTTTTTTCGCAAATCTAACGGTCGAAATATATGCAGTAAATAGCAAATAATATAAATAATAAGAACCTGCTTGTATTTTTTGACTTTTTTGATACCTTAATCATCTACTAACACAATAATTAATTAATTCTAGCTTTATTTATTTCATGAAAAACTACCGACTGGCATATTGAGAACATATTTTTCACTGCACCAATTGTCACTACACCAAAACAACTTTTCACTACAAAATAAAAACTTTAATCTTTTTTTCTATTTCCAACAATATATTTTAAATTACTAATGTAAGTCTTAATATTTTTTTAGATTTATTGTTAAAATGTTTTAATAATTACTTAGAATATAATTTTAATTTCTAAAAATATTTTAAACAGATAAACAATCAGAGACGGCTTTGAATACTAGTTCAATATGCGGGTGATAGTCTTTTGTTTAAAAACGCCATAAGTATAAAGGTTAATTTATTATTGTTAGTAGCTGTAGAGTTTTCTTTGGTTTAAAATGGTTAAAATATTGATAAAATATTCATATTTACAAACGCCTTCTCACAACTCGCAAATTCCAAGTAATTTAACTAATTGTTGTAATAACCCCATTACCGATAAAACAATAACAAATAATACTGACAATATTCAAAACGCACTTACACACACGCTTTTACGCATTTCACAAACTCGAATTAATTTCACAAATTGTTACAATAATCATATAGTTATAAAATTTATTGATGCTGAAAATAATAAGATAAAAATAAAATTACTAAATAAAATGTAAATTTTTTTTGTTGGCATTAAAATAAATTTTTGAAACAAAAAGTGTATTTTTCTGGTCGTAGGAAAAATAGTGTACATAACTCGGAGGAAAGTGTGTTTCTTAATCGTGTGATTTCCGCACTTGGCTGGCGTCTCGTGCGTAAATGTTTACACTCCTACGAAAAATGCCACTTTCCACTCCCGTTATGTATACTATTCCAGGCCTAGGTGCAAGAGATCAATTTTACATTCAAATGTTCTATTCCTAAAAGATGATTTTACGTACAACAGAATAAAAATGTAATTTTTAACATACCATAAGAGACCTGACCTTATAATATATATTTAATTATACCTTTTAAGTTATTTGGAACTTAAAAGATTCTTAAACATTTCGAAATTTTTGAGAACTTTATGGAATGATTGGAAATTCAGAAATATAAATAAAAAAAGTTCAAAATATGACTAAAAACTATCAGAATTTTAGAGAATTCTGAAATTGTGAGAAATATTTCTAAATTTGTGAAATGTCGAACATTTTAGAAGGTAGTAAGTACCCCTCGTAGACCGATGAATACTAAAATCAAGTTTTAAAAACGACTCGAATATTTATAAATAAAAAATAAAAACCTGGTTTTATTTGAAATGTCAATTAAAAGTAACTAAATATTTAAAAAAATGTAACCATTATAAAAAAATATTGCAGAGTAAATAAGTTTATTTTTACAAAATGCACGCCACTGATTAACAAATAAACATCTACATGTATCTTTGTAGTTTCAGTGACACAAACTTAAGAACTTAGAACACCCTAAAAACTGACATTTGTGTTCCCACTCTTTATTTTACTTTTAAGAATAATAATTATTTAAGAACTTTAATAATACCAATTTTCCCTACTTTTACATAAATTAACAAATACGTGAACGTGCAGTACATTGTAGAAGCTTTTGCTGCTACTCTCATTATACGTACCTCTATTCCCGTCGCTAGAAAGATGCTCAAGCGTAATTGCTGCTTGTGTATTATTTCCGAATGGAATACATCAAAGATTTGATCGTTACCAGAGCACAAACGACACAAGGCCATATCGACAAGTATAATTAGTCACTTAAAAACATACAATTATTAAAAAGATATATTGTTTTATACTGCTATGCAGGAACTCGACATTCATCAACACAACACTCGACCAGCAGTGCGCACTGACGGTTACGTTTACCGTAGGTCGGAGCCTCGGAGGATCACGAACAGGTTTGTGTTGCCGGCTTCGGCTTTGGCGGACTTTATTTGAGAAATTATTTGATTATTACTTTAGTAGCTTTTATTACTGATCATTTACCTGAGTTTATGAAAATAAAATCCAAGAAAAGTTAGTTTTGTCCGAAAAACTCGCACGATTTTGTTTTCCGGAGTGGATGGACAAGAAATGAACGGTCGACGAATAGTTCCGAAGATTGACGAGTCTAAACGAACATTTATCGTGTCCATCACACCGCTGGAAACAGTGACGAACCCATGGGGGGGGGATGGGAGGGGAAGCTCCCCCTCAAAGTTGATAATTTTGAGTGTTGGTAATTTCACAATTTGAGAAGAATGAGAAGATAAGAAAATATGTCCAAAACAATTTATTTTTTTAAATTTAATCTAATTGCCATGCATACACGTTGGAGAGTTTTAAATAAAAATAAGATTTGTGTAAAATACTAATTTTGCTTCATATAATGTTAGGTACAAACAAATTTTTTTTTCTTACTAGTAGTTGGTATTTTCGTCGTAACAAGTTGGCAATTTTAAGGTTACCCCCCCCCCTCCAAAAAACTCTTTAGGTTCGTCCCTGGCTTGAAATACAACGCTGCAGCAGTTTTAACAGCCGTCTTGGATGTAAACGGAAAAATGAGTAAAACTGCTTGCACCTCTTTAAATAAATAATGGTATAATATGCAACGAGCACATAATGATGGTTATTAATACACGAGTATAACGTTTACAACACGAGCGCAACAAGTGTTGTAATTCATACGAGTGTATTAATAACCATTATGTGCGAGTTGCATACACTATTTTTTCTTCGACTGTAACTGATTTGTTACTACTAAGTGGACTTCTAAAACTGTTATAAGGTGTAACCCCAAACTGCAAACTGGGTGACGCTCAAACGAGGGCTTTTCTATACTACTTCTAATTTTTTAAACTCTTATTGTGTTATAAAACTTCGCGACGAATTTAATTATTACTTTTTAAGACATATTTACGAAATTGATAAATAAAAGCACCAAAAAATTCATTCAGACTTTCTTTAAATTAATATTTAATAAAACTAACAATAAGAATAATTTGTTAGAACAGATTTAAAATAGTAGTAATTAATATTTATTATTCACTGCGTGACGATGGAGGATGAGATACGTTCCCAAGTTTAGTATATACTAACTTTGGCACATTTCTACGCAACCATATAATATTCTTGACTCTCATTGGTCAACAGCTCGTTATTCTTGACTTCCATTGGTCAACAACTCATTTCATAATGGTAACTCGTTGCATAATGAACCTCATTATAAAACGGCTATTGCATATAATAATTGAATTAAGGTATAGGAGTAGAAAAATATAAATATCTCGAAAAGTATTTATCCTAAAACAAACATTTTTTTATATATTGCTGACAAAAAGACGGACTTTTTAGATTTTGAAACTCATCTCACAAATAGGGTTGTGTTGTCAAGCGGTCTAAAATAATGTGCCTCGTACCTGCAACTGAACGGGTATGATTAGTTCTTTTAGGAATCCTCTGCTGGCTTCGGCTTCTGATGCGGGGTGTTGTAAAAAACTTTGTTGGCTTCTATGAAGCAGAGGAAGTGATTCTTAGTTCTAAGATTTATTACAATTTGCCCAGGAAAGTATCAGAGGAATGGGCTCACCAAGAAGTGGGGGATTATGGGACTGCAGCCTCCTCCTAGACTAATTTTATGACAATACTACTATTCGATTATATAAAAAACGAACAAAAAAACTTTAAATTTTAGTATTATCTAGCCTACGGCATTACACTTTTATATTATTTAAGCAAAGTGAAGTAATCCTTCCGAAAACAAAGAGTAATAACTATCTAAAAATGTTGGTATTGACGTCAGAATTGAAAAAGCCTTATGTTGTTCTGTTTACTGGAGCCGGAGTTATGTCTCTCACTATGACTGGACTGGTCTTAGGGCTCCCACCCCTTAGTTTGGAGAACAAGGCAGGACTTTAGGACACGAGAGTAACTAGCAAGTTTATCCACCGTCTTTGAGGGTGGTTTCGCCAGGTGCTTTCTCCGATGTAGTCACGACTGTGGAGTTACGAATACATGTTTTAAGACTTTTAGTCTCTCACATTAAAACAACCGCATAATTGTCCCCACCTCCACGATGGTATAAGCCAGATCTCTACTTTCAGGTATAGTTGGTCGGGGCCCTGTCGAAGACTCACTAAACTTTTATTACGGTAGGCCGGGTAGCAAATTCCTAGGATATCCTAGGCAGACTTAGGGCCAAGCCACATTGAGGTGGGACTCGGTCGGGTAGTGTAAGTTCGCATCCTGGACTAGGGGTGGGAGATGAACCCCGACGGGTGAGCACATCAATTGCTCCGGCACTAGCCTGGACAGCTACAGTGGTGTCAGGTGTGGGGCGACAGTACCAGTGCGGATTGTGAATGTTAATGTAGAGCCGGTAACATTAACGAAGAGCACTCTTGTGCGACAGTGTATACCAGTATTCCGAGTAGCCCGATGTATATATGTAGATGATGTTTCGAAACCATTTTCCAAACATTACGTGGAACCGCAGAATTACAGGAGGTACAGAACTTAGTTCACCCACACCAAGATATCTTCGACCTTGACGATAGCCAGAAGGGAGGAATCGATGTGGTGCGACATATAATCAACATTGGGAACCTTGAGCAAGGTGAGCGGAAGCCGGCAAGATTATCAACGATATCGAAAAACAAGGGGTTTCCTGCAGCCCATGGGCATCACCGATGGTTTTGGTCAGCGAAAAAGACGGTTCAGCGAGATTCTGTGTGGATTATCGGCAGCTCAATAACGTGACCAAAAAACAGCTATCCCTTACCCCGCATCGATGACACAGTAGACATACTATCTGGTTCACGATGATTTTTAGTTTTGAACTTGGAGAGTGGTTATTGGCAATTCGATGTAGAATCCGAAGACGACGTCCACTATTGTTTCCGGATTGTAGCAGTTCACTGTTGTCTCTTTTGGTGTATGTAACGCTTCAGACACCTTCGAGCGTCTGATATGGACCATCTTGAGAGGACTATCCTAACACACTAAAAATCTAGAGTAAGTGTCCGAAGACTACGGGGAGCTTATCTGAAATTAAGTCCGTAAAAGTGTAACATATTCCGAAAGGAAGTATTACAAAATGGAGGTCACTCCATTTTGTAATACTTTGTTCGGATGTCAATTCGTCCCTGCTAAAATCCGCACAGTTCAAGAGAGGTCGACATCGAGAGACAAACGCCAAGAGATTGGAGCGGGGAGTGCGAAACAGCGTTCCGTGTCAGCCCTGACAACAGCACCAATACTAAGCTATCGTCAGACGTGTGGGAAGCTCATACTCGACACAGACGCAAGTAATCTGGCTACTGGGGGGTTCTTTCTCAGATACAGGATGGGCAAGAAAAGGTATATCGACTACTGTAGCAAGGTCTTGTTGAAAGTCGAAAGAAACTATTGCGTGGCCAGCAAGGAATTATTATTAGCTGTCGTGTAGTCCGTTGAAGACTTTTACAAATAGACTGTTACGTGCTAATTTCGTAGCACCCTGTATAGCTATACTTTTGTGTTATATTGTATTCCACTACTTTTCCACTACTTTTTAAGGTTAGGAGCACGTTTTCGAGCAGGATACGATATTTAATCGACGTTAGCCGCATTTGGAGGCGGTATTACTATTTCACCAGGTCACCTTCCACCTAAGACCTTTATGTTTCTAGTTTATATTATTCTTTTTATTTTTACCTAGATACACTTTGTTGTATATTCGGGTTGTTAAAACACCACTACGCTGAGTTTGCCTACGTACAGTTACCTGGATAGTGGTGTTCCTATCCAGATTTGAAGAACACCTGTATCGTGAGTCTCTTATATTATAGCCACTATTCGTAGCAGTAATAACGTTACACTTTCTTTTATTGTAAATATAAAGCATTTCTGTATATTTGTATATTATAATTTTTCTGTATTAAATGGTTTTTCCCCAATGTGCGTGTAGTACTGATATCTATGTATCTATTGCATACACCTATATTATATGATCAGTATACCTTGTTAGCAATATTTGAGAGTGTATACGTATAACCTTTGCTCCGTATATGTTAAGCAATTAAAAACTGACGATTAATGATTGCGTAATCTCCATATCACAGGTATTCGCGTTAATTTACCGTGCCAGTTACATTTTTGAGGCTTGAACTGTTAGTCTATATTTATTTACTTATAATAATTATTATTATATTGATTTAGAGTAAATAGTAGACGCTCGCATGAATTCTCCCTCCGTTCAAATTTGTATATAAAAAAATAACCTACTTTTAATTTTTGCCAAGGCTATTTCACCTTGAGTGAAAATATCACACCCGATTGATTTACCTGATTTGCTAATTTGGTTATTGTCTAGAAGAGAAGGTCTACCAGATATTAAGAACCACCGTCGTCAACGACCATTGGTTGTCGGAAGAGTTACGACAGCAGGAAGCTGATCGCGAACTAAAAATGGTACTAGGATGGAAGGTGTGGAGAAAGACTAGCCTGGGAAGCCGTCAGCCCTTCCAACAGAATCTTAAAGGCATATTGGGCCTAATTGAAGTCCTTGGAGGTGGAAAACGGTCTCCTAAAGCGAGTGCTGGAAAGTGAAAATGGAAAAGCACCACCGTTAGGTCTCAAGACGCAATTCCACTGTGGCAACATTTAAGCAACATGTGGCATGCGGCAATGACGTATGCTATACTGAGTCTTTCATCCAAAGCAACGTGAAGCGACATAAAGTATGCGTCTTCCCGCATGCCACACGTTGATTGTCTTTGTCCGTCACATGCATCAGCAACACTAGACATGTGGCATGTGATATGTCGCCTAGTGTTGCATCAGTGAAATTGCACCTTCAGTTCGTAGTTTCAAGAAGCCGAGTGACAACAGTATCCCGACACCTCCTTGATGGTGCCTCTGGAGGACACTTCGGCGTGAAGAAGACTCCGTAGAAGGTTGGGGGAGTTTTTATTGGGTCAATTCTAAAGAAGACGTGCAAGACTGGTGCCGATGCCGTAAATGCGAGCTGTGTGCCAGTGGTAACGGATCCTTGGGGAAACAAAGGGCACCTATGAGGGTGTACAGTGTGGGTAGTCCTCTAGAAAGAACACCTATAGATATTGCCGGATCATTTCCCGAGACCGACGATGGCAATAAGTGATCTTGGTGGCGATGGACCAATTTACCAAATGGCCAGAAGCATACGCACTCCAAGCTAGGAAGCTGCGACTGTCGCTGAAGTACTATTTAAGGAGTTCTTCAGTCATTTCGGAGTGCCCCTGGAACTGCACTCGTACCAAGGCCGTAATTTTGAGTTCATGCTTTTTGTCGATGTCTGTCGATTGTTTGGCATTCGCAGTCCGGCGGCATGGTAAAATGTATGAATCAGACAATGAGCAAACATTTGGCTAAAATCGTCTCCGAGCATCAACGAGACCTGGGATCAATTTCCGCATCTGTTTCTGATTTCTTACCGTGTATCGGTTCACGAAACAACCGGACAGTCGCCAGCTTATGTGATGTTTAGACGCAAACCGTATGATCTGGAATTCGATGTCTACCTGCGGAGCAGGAGGTAGCCAAAAATGATTACACCGCGTCGTCAACTTAAAAAAGAAATTACAGGATTTTCACAACCGAACCCGAAAGTCTAGCCGAATCATAAGTGACCGAATGAAGTCTTTGTACGATGTAGAAGCCCTAGAAGGAAGGTTTCTGAAGGTCTGATTTGGTTATACAACCCACAAAAACATCGCTTACCGCCAAAGTAACAGTGTAAGTGAGAGGGTGAAGAAACAAATAAATGACTTGATACCGAATCCAGAAATTACCACCATGGAAACCAAGGCCAAGGGTGATACATTCCAATCATTTTGCGCCCTATGAGGGAAATAATAACGCAGTCTCTTATCTGGAAGATGAAACTGAAGTGGCTGTCAGTAGAGTAAGGTCTAAGCCATTGCCCACAGTGTTTCCAAGTATCTGCGCATGGCAAGAGGGATTGCAGTAGCGTTTTATCAACAACGCAATCCTTCTGTTAACAAAGTTTTACACTTGCTGGATCATAAACATTCAATTTATTATTTGGTACCAATAATATTACTATCAGGCGGCTTTACTATCAGAAACCCAATTATGCGGATCTGCGGAGAGCATTATGGGTTTTGAGGACCGACTTATCAAGGGGGTTAACAGGTTGGCAGTTTCCAATCTCGGTTGGGGATGGGACTAGTTGGATTGGAGGATAGTTTAAAATATGCTGAAAGTCATCTTTAGGAGTACGGGCGGGATTATCTTAATCTGCAGCTTTGACCCAAAGCCCAGTTCAAGACCAACGCCAAGTGTAGGTTGTTCTACCGTAACGGAGCCTGTAGTCGGGGTGAAAACTGCCGATATCGTCACGACCCGCCGCCCCCTTCTACAGGAATCAGAAGACAAAACCTGTTCTGGGATAGAACAAACTTGAAGAGGGGGAAGTGCAGTGTACGGGGAAAACACCGCGTAAATGGAAGTATCTAGAGAGAGACGTTTCTAGTTCCTTCCAGAATTTGACATCGCGGCATATAAAGAGAATGAATTAATAAGAAGTAGTGCAACGTAAAATAGACGTAGTTCAGTAAAAATAAATAACTGTGCATTCGAAATAAGTAATCGAATAAAATAAATAGCGTTTAAATAAACTAGTTTAAGTTCGTTTATTAATACTTAGTAGATAATTTGTGTTTTTAATATTAATTAGTTTAGTTATTGTAAATATTCTTATTTCATTAAATAGTTAACACAGCATCTTTATTTTAATTTAGAAGACCGTTACATTATAAATGTAAAAAATAATTAAATTTACCTTTTTACGAAACTTTATTGGATAAAGAGTTTTAAAATAAAATAAATATTAAACTATAAACTTGTAAAAATTTATTTATGCTTTACACTCGTGCGGTCTCCCAAGCCTGCCTTGTTATTGTTTAATAATAATAATAATACTCATCTAAAAACATTATACTGAACTGCATCCAATTTAAAATTATTAAAACAACAAGTAATACTTACGTTACTTTAAACTTATTGTTGTATCACGGCTTAGCTAGTATAACTGCTGCAATGACTCAAGCTTATTCAAATTATCTTAGGATGTGAATGAACTGAAGCATCGGTAAATTGGTCAAAGAATCTATCGAGAAGGGCGCCAGCACATTTGGTTTAATAGTTTGAATACTAAACAATTCATTAATGTTAAGCTCCTCAATATTGGAATTCAACTACACTAAAATAATTCGACCCCAATGATCAAAAGTCGAAAATCCACTAGTTTTCAATCACACAAATTAAACAGTACAACAATAAAATCATCAACACCGGATATTTTATTCATCTATTTATTAACATAAAATTTAAAAAATGTCAAATGTCAAAATAATGATAATATTCAATAACTTCATCAGCTGATTACGAAAGACTTGATTTTTCATTTATTCCAAAAACTTTTACTTTTTTTTAATCAAACAGATAATTGTATCTTTATCATCATTAATTGTATACAAATAAATTGTTATTTTCAAAATCTGTTAATAAAAGGTCTCAAATATTATGAAATTTGCTTCGCATTAATCTACTTTATAATTTCAACTTATATAATTAAAACACAAGGCTCATTTTTGTGGCACTTCATTTGAGAGTTCCACTGGACCGATTTACATGATTCTTTCTTTTTGTATATTGACACTTTCGCTGTGTAGATTAGTCGACACTACTTAATTTTTATATTTTTAAATTAAATAAATCTGAAATGTTTAATTCGAAACGCTCGAGATTGGACATCCACTTGGGGCGCCCTCTTAACTGTGTCAACTGTTAGAACTACTACTCACGTTTATAGACATACCACTTTTATCACTAATAGCGTCAAGAATCGAAGTCGTCGACATATGCTGTGGCTTGCGGCTATTTCTAGCAGTTGTAATTTTATATTTCAGTGGTTATAATTATAATGCTAACAAAAATATAAAAATCTTAAAACAGTAGACAAAAATCAATTCAAAATAGGAAACATGTGTAGTTATTTCTGCAGTAAGACACTAAAGTCAACTTTTTATCACGAATATGGATATAAAT
This sequence comes from Agrypnus murinus, assembly GCA_929113105.1. NCBI lineage: Eukaryota > Metazoa > Arthropoda > Insecta > Coleoptera > Elateridae > Agrypnus > Agrypnus murinus. The sequence continues at coordinate 64,490,740 of OV816026.1, forward strand.
TAACATTTTAAGATAAGTTATTGTTATAGAAAATTTAAAACAACAATATTTAATTGTTAATAGAAAGATCTTTCTATTCATATTGATATGTTTTGGGATTAGGTTGTCTCACGGTAGTGGCTATAGCTACCTCCGTAGTGACGTTTGTTGTTGTATTGAAAACTCAATATCTTCGAGCCGAAACTACAAATGTGTGGTTGGCTACTATCTGTGAAACCTTGTGTTATACATTGTTTCTAGTTTGTTGCTTAAATTTTATTTCTTCTATCTGCTATGCCGTACTGATGAGCACTAATAAGTGCGAAACACGTGTATACGGCTGCAACTAACTTCCTCTTATAAATCTATTGCGCGAATTCCCATTATTATCCCTTTGTTATATGTTTATATACGCGCATTAATCTTTCTATTCATATATATATATATATATATATATATATATATATATATATATATATATATATATATATACCTGCTAATAGCAATATTTAGTAGTCGTAGTGTACATGCCCTTTACGACGTTCCCGGTACATCGAGCTTCCTGTAGCAATTAGAAATAAGAAGGCCATTGTTAACGTGAAAAATAACGACAATGAATGTTTCTTATATACACTTGTTGCAACTTTGTATCCTGTAGAAAGAAATCCATGTTTACCATCATCGTATCCTCAGAATTTTAAGCAACTTTTCAATTTAAAAGGTTTAAAATGTCCGATAAAAATTAAAGATATAAGAAAATTTGAAAATCAAAATTCCAACATATCGATTAATGTGTATGGATTGAACGGTAACAAAGTTATTGGTCCGCTTTACCATACTAAAAAGATTAAAGAACGACATGTCAACATGTTGTATTTACAAAAAAAATAAAATTACTCACTATTGCTTGATTAAAAATTTATCTAGATTGGTTAAATCATCAATTGCAAAACATAATCGTCGTACGTACATTTGCGATAGATGTCTGCGACATTTTTGGAGCCTTCGCAAATTAGAAAATCACATAAGAGGATTGCAGTAAATTTGAAGCTGTCAGAATAGACTTTGAAAAACCGAACGAAAATGTTTTACATTTTCAAAATCTAAACTACAACATGAGATATCCGTTTGTTATATATGCCGATTTCAAAAGTTTAGTAATGCCATATGGCGAATTGAACGATGATAATGATGATTACGAAAATGATTTTTATATGAGAAATTGCACAAAACCTTACCAGAAACATGTACCGTTTGCTGTGGCTTATCAAGTAGTTTGTTCGTTTGATTCTACTCTGTCCCATTTTAATATGTATTTGGGTGTAAATCCTCAAAAATGGCTTATCGCTCAATTAATTAAAGAAACCAGAATTATAGAAGAAAAACTTAAAATAAACATACCAATGTTACCATTAACACCCGAACAGCTATTAGAATATGATAGTGCGAAATCTTGCGCTCATTGTTTAAAAGATTTCGATGGAGTTGAAAAGATAAAAGTTCGAAATCATGATCACTTTACAGGTAAATTTTTATCGGTTCTATGTAAAGGTTGCAATCTCAATTATAAGTGCGAAGATTATATACCGATCATGTTTCATAACATGCCCGGATACGACATTCATTTTATTATTAAGGAATTAAACTTTAATAATGAACCGATAGAGATTTTACCGGTAACTAAGGAAACTTATATTTCGGTTTCGAAAAAATGTGGTAATATGAAATGGAGATTTTTAAATAGTTTCAGTTTTCTGGCTAGAAAATTGGACACTCTAGCGAAAAATTTAACATCCGATATGTTTAAGTATGTTCGCGAAGCATTTCCGGATTCGTTGCATTTTAATCTAATGAAGCGTAAGGGTGTCTTCTGTTACGATTATTTAGATTCTTGGGAAAAATTAAATATCAAAGCGTTGCCTCCGAAAGAAGTATTCTATAGTGCAATTTATGAAACAAATATCACCGACGAGGAATATCAACATGCTGAAAATGTTTGGAAAACGTTCAACGTTAACACTTTAGCGGAATACAGTGAGTTGTATTTAAAATGCGACGTAAAACTTTTAACGGATGTTTTTGAAAATTTTCGCGATTTATCCATGCGCGTATATGACTTATAGCGTTCTACACAGGACAGGGTTTAGCTTGGAATGCGGCATTAAAATATTCAGCTGTCAAATTAGATTTGTTAACAGACATAGACATGGTTCTCTTTTTCGAAAAAGCAATTAGAGGTGGAATAACTCAGTGTTCTTTAAGATACGGTAAAGCCAATATTCCTGGCATGGAAGATTTTGATCCTGATCAACCGCAAAATTATCTTGCGTACTTCGACGCAAACAGTTTGTGTGGGCACGCAATGACTCAGAGTTTACCGCACGGAAATTTTAAATGGTTATCGCAAACGCAGGTTGGAGAAATCGAAAAGAATTTGCAAGATTTAAATTGTAACAGTCAGGAAATTAATTGGACTATGTACACCGATCAGGCATGCATGTCATATTTAAATATGGTAAACGCTAATAGTGCATGCGATGAAACTTCGATTTCTTTACTTCTCGAGGTAACTCTCAGTTATGATAATCATCAATTACACGATAGCCATGCTCAATTTCTCTTTTGTTGTGAACACAGAAAAGCTCCGGAAGCTCCTAAAGATAGTCCACCTAAATTAATGTTAACTCTATACGACAAGAAAAAATGTGTTGCACGTTAGAAATTTGTTTCAGTGTTTATTACACGGTCTCCGATTGAAAAAAGTTCATAGAGTTTTGCAATTTTCGCAAAGCAAATGGTTAGAATCTTACGTAGATCTGAACACAAGAATGCGTGCACAAGCAAAAAGTGCATTCGAAGAGGATTTTTATAAAACCATGGTTAATGCCGTCTTCGGAAAGACCATGGAGAACATTCGTAATCATCGTAGTATGAAATTGGTACATTCCTTTGAAGGTGCTCAGAAATATATCGCGTTACCCAAATTTCGTTCCTGTACAATTTTCTCACAGAATATAGTTGCCATTGAATTAAACAAAACATCAATTAAATATAATAAACCGGTGTATATTGGTATGGTGATTTTAGACTTATCAAAATTAGTCATGTATTCATTTCACTACGAGTTCATTGCTCGTCAACCTTGTCCTTTTTGTTTACATTATTGCGATACTGATGGCATGATTTATTCATTCGGCATCGGTGCAAAAGGTGAAACTATTTACGATGTTATAAGAAATGAGAGTTATAAAGGGGTCGATGGCATATTCGATACATCTAATTATGCAATTGATAATATTAAATGGGTAAACAAAAAAGTTCCGGGTAAATTTAAAGACGAATTATAAGGTAGACTTATGAAAGTATTTATTGGCTTACGAGCTAAAATGTATTTATTTAAGTTGTTTGGTTTCAATATTGATGATAATGATAGCGAAGGGCTAATAAAAAAAGCTAAAGGCATTAATAAGACTGCGTTAAAAAATCGAATAACCTTTGAAGCTTACTATAAAAGTTTATTTGAATCTAATGTCGGATTCACAAGCATTAGAACTATTCGTTCGCATAAACACAATGTTTACACTAATTTTATTATAAAAAAGTCCTTAGATGCAAACGATGATAAACGGTTTTACTCAAAAGAGAACCGAATTCAATCTCTCCCTTGGGGTCATTATAAAATTAATGTACAAAACGATTAAACTATTCATTTGTTGTTATCATTTATTATTATTATTATAATTGAATTACATAAAATGTACTAATCAAACTATGTATCAAAAAATGTATGCATGTAATTGAATATATACACATATATCTATTAATAAACATAATTGCTATTTTAATATTGTTTTAGTTTTTGTTTTATTATTACAGAACAATATCACTTATAGCGATCCAACTGTTATCCTTATCAGGGAAATTCAACCATTTCACCAGAGCTCGTCCACGAAAGTTATCACGACGAATTATCTTTTCAATGAGATAAATTATCTTGTATTTTGTTTTTAACAATTCTTGAGTATAGAACGCACCTTTAATAGGTAGCCCTTTCATATCTTCCAGCAAATAAGTTATTGGTTTTGTATGTTGAATTTGTATAATACGAAACAACTCTGTACTAAACTGCGGTTGATATCCTTTAGAAAAAATACTTCGATATTTTGAAATCCTCACTACATCGTTCTTTTTAAATTTAGCTTTTTCATTCTTAACGGTTGGCGATCTAGTATTATGAGTGTTTGAATAGGCATTTAAGTCAGTATTAACAGTGACGTCAGATGGTTTTAATCCGGTCGATCGATGAACCGATTTATTATATCTGTCGATAACATTTTGCAGTATGTCGTACCATTTATAATTACCATTAAAACTGAATTCTTTGAAAAGCATTGATTTAATAGTTCTAATGACTCTTTCGGCAAAAATGCTTTTTTAGTAGAATAACTCGAATAATGATTAATAGAATGTTCATTTATTATAATATTCGGTACCGCGGTCGGTATGAAGATTATTCGGTTTGCGAAGACTTGTGTCTAATATGTTTCGCATGGCATCGGTTACTTCGTTTCTTCGATTTTAGTGGTCTTGCAAATACAAACTTTGAAAATGCGTCGATACAAATAAGTATGTATTTATAGCTACGATTATAACGTGCGTACGGAATGAATACGGCGATATCACTTTCTCAAAGGTCATCGTAACCTAGAACGGTTGCAAAACGGCGAGGAAAATTCTTTCTAGGTTGTTTGTGAAGTTCGTTGGCTATTTCCCTTTTCACGGACATCTTCTAATTTTTTTATTCTCGAAGCGAGATCTTTTATTTGATTAACAAACTGATCGGTTTTCCGATTTAAATCTTCCGCAAGCGCTGTATTTAATAGAATATTTGACTCTTCGATTTTTATTCTTTCTGTTTTTAATAAATCGAGTGCTTCTTCTAGCGTTAACAATTGGTTTGATTCTTTAGCTTGAATAATCGGTTTTAATAAATTTAAACCGTTATTGATACGCACTAATAAAGGATCTAACCGATCCGTGCAAAATTTTTGGATTTTCTCGTATTTCGTTTGTTCTTCTAATAACTTTTTAAGAGTAACAGCATCGCTGTCTTCTGAAGGATATCCAACATTGGACAGTAGTCGTTGCTCTACATCAAAATCTCCCGTTCAAGTCAAAGGGAACAATGAACGTTGTTTACTAGTACTACTACTAGAAGATTCACAACGACGTTTTGATACAAACCTCCCAAATTTGTCTACAGGCATTTTACAAATGAACTAACTTGGATAAGGTTACTCTATATATCCTACCTCTTTTAACTCTTCAACAATATTAACAATTTCGTTTTGCACATTCGAATTTCCCGCGCGTTGAGCAGCAACCAATAGCTTTAAACGTTCAACAAGTTCAGAGGGGGAATCCCAATAGATATATTCGAGCGAATTATCGGTAACACGTTTTTTTATAGGAATAGGAGCAGCAGCAGCACCTCGTCCAACTAATTTTTTTTTCTAGGTGCTTATTCCGAATATGGCTTCCATGGCGGGTTTTATAATTTGTGTATATTTATACCCACCGTTACCCGAACGCTGTAAGAGAGGATATCCATATCTATCGGCGTTAGTAGTACGTATTATTTTTACATAATTATTTATATCTTGTGCCGTATATTTAATAGGTCTCTTTAGAGTCAGCAATTGATATATACCTTCTGTTCCATCATACCTATATCCTTTAACTTTAAAATATTTTTCATTAGCACCTATATCAATGTAAGAATCTCCAAAATTCCATTTATCAGATCTAATGTCGTATGTAACGCCTTAAGGCGACTTATCGATGCTTCTATCATTTCGTACTAATAGAGTAACATATTTTCTGTGTAGCCGATGTGCTAGCCAATGATGTTTCCTTACTTTCGCTATCAGTGCTTACCTCTTCTTCTTCTTCTTCATCTTCTTCTTCTTCTTTTTCTGTTTTATTTTATTTTTCCTCTCGTACATTCGATAGTGGTTTTGATTTAGGTAATTGCTGCGGTGTCTGAGGAGTTCTCAATACTTTCTTCGGCTTAATTAACGTTTGAGATTTATTCGTTGAAAGTGTAGTAACATCTCTTAGAGACTGGGCAATTTCCTTTATAGGTTCGATAACCGGCTTATGTTTTACAGTATATGCGCCTTCTGCTGCTTCTTTACCCAATTTTAAAGCTTTATATTTTTTCCGTATATCGTTACTTACTTGTATTAAGGCTATTTTACGAAGTTTATCCTCATTCGTGTTCATCTTTTTTTAACTATAGCGCTTGCTCAACTGACCATACACAGAAAGATCGTCATTACTTATATACAGAGAAGTTCTCTCTCTCTCTCTCGTCTCTTCTATTAAAACTTCTAAAACTTAATAAACCCGTCGAAATTTTTTCTATAACGTCCGTCGTTTACGTTACAGTCTTTATTAATCATTACAAATCCATATCTATTATCGTTCCAGCAATCTGTGCAATTTAGGGTGGATCTTATTTTCCGACCATCGAATTTATTGCACGCGACCCTCTAGATTTGTTCTAGTCAGGAAAAAATAAGTCTTGCAGAAGGAAAACTCAATTGGACAATGGGAAGAGGTGCCACAATCGATTTGAAATTTGAAAATTTCAATAATTTTACTCTAATTCTACGTTTAACTCTAATTTAACATTTTAAATATGAAAGTTATTGTTATGATATAAAATTATTATCCTTTAATAACAATATTCTCTTAAAAGTTTAAACAATTTATTCGAGACTTCAGATGTTTACAATATGGAACAGAACTACAGCAACGGTACCCCGTCTAGGCGAAGGCACGGCTCTAGCCATAGAAATTTTCCTGTTTGAACCGAGGGACTGTTCTTCTTCTTTCACATCCGATTTCATACTCGCTTGTTTGTTCTTTAGTACAACTTGTGTCACAGTGAGCAAAACTGAAGACAAGAATAAGTGATAAATTGTCTTTATTAGACTATTTCTAACAACACATTGTTGGTACAAAATTGCAGAGTATCGGTCAGGTTCTACGAACGCTTTTTTATAATTTGTGTAAAGTGGGCTTGAATCTTTGCACTAGTGCGGCTCTAGTTCTAAAAGAAATTGAAACGCTTTATCAGAAGTGGAGAACTCTAAATAAGACTTCGAATCGACGAACTGCGATTCGTATACGACCAAGAATTTAAAGAATCGTTGGACGATTGATTTGATATCAGTCATGCAATTGCTTTGGACATGATGAACAACGAAGAAGACCAAATATTTCTGTCGAAGCAGGGGAAAGAAAGGCGAGTTGAAGTAATGGATGCTAGTGATTACACTTTATCAGAAAAAGAGAATCGAAAAACCATTCGAGCCGAACGAAGAAAGATGCTGCAACAAAAAGGCTCAACAATTAAATTACTGAAAATATTTTTAGGAATTTAATTATTTTAAATATATTTATAACTTATTGGAGATAAATTTAATAAATATTCTTTGGCATTACAGAAACACTTACAGTTGCAATTTACGTCATCCAATGATGAAGTATCAACGAATGTTGAAGCCCATGTCCATTACTTGAAGCTTCCAGCATTGAGAACGTTCCTGCGACAAGTTGTAGGTTTCCGGTGCCTCGGAAGTTAAAGGTGATTTGGACATACCCCGGCCTAGCAATCCAAAACGGAAAAAAGGAAAACAACGGGTTTTCTCTTCAAAACTCATTGCCGCTTTATTTAGATGCATGCAAAATTAGTGATCGCGATGCTGTTCGAATTATTATGACAACAGCAGAGGGTTTAGGATATGATTCAAACGAGTTAATAACCAGTAGATCTTCGATTCGACGATTTCGTCATTGTTTTCGTGCATTGTTAAAAAAACAATGATATAAGACATACTAGTTGCTTTTTGCTGTTATTACCCTAAAAATTACAAGGGAAATATGCGGCATGCAACTTTACGCTTTACGCGCAAATGCTAAACGGACTGATTAATTCTGTAGAACTTAATGCACTACCAGAGAACGCTGATTTTTACTTCGAGTTAATGTTTGAATGTCTTTCTTAGGCAGAGTAAATAAATCGAAACCTTTGGCTTACACTTTGCCGGTGTTTGAATTTTTGAACAACCGTCGACGATGCCGATGTATTGGTCGAGTCGTAGTTACGTTACGTCGTTACGTTAAAAGTGTGGTACCGGTTGTCTACTTATGGGAGGTTTCACTGTATTATTATTGTTTCTTATTTTTCGAATTAGTACGTATGTATCTATAATATACAGATTTTTTTTATATTTTAATAACTTAGTGGTAATTTGTAACTTTATATGCATTAGTAAATACCTAAACAATTAAATTGTAGTTCATACACAAAACATTGATCACTTTTATTTTTTGTTTTTTCCTTATAAATAATTTCCTTTTTCCTATAACATTTAGAATATTACATTAGAATAATATTTAATAATCAATCAAATTGGAAAAAATGGAAAAAAATATTTTTGGCAAAGTTCAAGTTTTTTCATAAATAAAGACGTTGTGGCACGTTTTCCCATTGTCCGATCAACTCCAAATTTGGAGAAAATTAACTTTTCGGTAAGTAGAATAGATTCCAGGGATCGCGTGGATCTAATTTTGAAAAAAAAATTCGTCAAGAGTAACTAAGGTCCACCATAGTGCATATATAGTAAAACTGATTAAAAGACATGTCCATACTGACGTGATCATTATATATATGACGCATGTTCAGATCGTCTTGTTTGAAAAGTATCAGTACGTTAGCATTATCGCGTAGCACATGTTTTGGAATCTTTGTATAGGATTGACACAAATAAAAACTATCACTGCCATAATGCCTTCCCATGCTAAAAAAATAACGCATAGAATTTTGATTTTCCATGATAACGTCATCAAATATGAAAATTAGGGCGAGCTTCACTTGGCATCATAAGTGTATCGTTTTCATGAAAACGAAAGTATCCCATTCCTTTTACACGTTTCAGCGCCTGTTCTAAAAATGTATATTTAGGTTGATGAAGCGACTTTGAATATAAATAAACATTTTCAAATTTTAACCCGTTGCCATCAATTAACATATTTAACATTGCATTTGTTTTACCACAATTCGAAGGACCACATATTATACACCTGATTGCAGAAGGGAATAAACTACCGTGCTTGACGATTTTATTGCAAAATGTAAAAATCGCATGTTTTTCTAAATCGCGCACTGGTAATCTTTCACGATGACTAATAATCTTCATGTTGTCTTTCGACAAGTCACTCGATCTAACTGATATATATTAACTTCTGTCACGGTTTGGAGCCATTTAAGCACAAATGATCGTACGCAAAGGTGGAGGTGTTTTAAATAAACTTATCGATAAGCTTCCGGTTGAACTACATCTTCCGGGCTATCAGTTCTGTGGTCCTGGTACGCGTACACAACAAAGATTAGCTCGTGGTGATACCGGTATTAATCCGTTGGATGCTGCTTGTAAGGAACACGATATAGCTTATTTAAAAAATAAAGATTTAGAATCGCGACATCGCGCAGACGCAGTGCTTGAACAGAAAGCCTGGGAGCGAGTTAAGTCAAAAGATTCTAGTCTTTCAGAAAAAGCGAATTCGTGGTTTGTTGTAAACGCAATGAAAGCTAAAAGGAAATTTGGAATGGGCAGCAGTGATAAACGGCGTCGTCGCCGTCGTCATCGCGGTCATCAACAGCGCAAGCACTCTAAAATAGCTTTCGGTAAAATTGTAAAAAATAGTATAAACGCCGTTAAACAAGCCAACGCTGAAACAGTAATGAAAGCTGCTAAAGTAGCTGTAGCCGCGGCAAGAAAAGCGGTTAAAGAAGCTGGTGGTAAAAATCAAGTAAGAAAACCTCGAGTGATTCCAATTCCTAATGGAGATGTGAAAAAAGGCGGTTTACTACCTATATTACCGGCAATTTTTGGTGGATTGGCTGCCCTCGGATCTTTAACAGGTGGAATAAGTCAGGTAGTAAAAACCATTAAGGAAGCCAAAGCGGCCAAAGTACAATTGACTGAAATGAAAGATCACAATAAAAAAATGGAGAGCATAGCGATTGGAAGAGATGGTTATAACAGCATGGTCATAAAACGACGTTCACCGAATAAGACGGGACTTGGTTTATATTTAACGAAAAAACCTAAAACCGGTAAAGGACTTTATTTACGCAAGCGACCGTCAAAAAACGAATAAGGTTTCCTCGTAGAGCACTAACAAACGTCGATATCTACGAGTATGCAACCCATATACCATATTCTCGAGGTGTTTTCATGCGTGATAATTTACCAAGACGTCCATGGAAAAAGGAGAGCGGTATAGTCAATTTGGACTCTAAGATCGGGAAAGGAACACATTGGGTGGCGTATAGAAAAACTAATAACAGCGTGGACTATTTTGATGGATTTGGAAATTTGAATCCCCCAAGAGAATTAATAAGTTATTTTGGTAAAATGGTAGAATTAGAAACTGGTCGGCAGTATACGTTGGGTTTAATAGGTTTCTACAGCTATAATGCTCTTCAAAATATTCACCCAGGAAACAATAGAATTTACTGGAAAAACAGCTGTGAATGGTGAAAAGCGTAAAACTTTCGAACATATAACCATACCGTCGGGAACATACGAGATACATACCCTAAACGACTATATCACTACGAAGTTGCAATTGGCGAATAACGATGTAAGCGTAGATGTGTTTTCTCTCGTGCCTAATTTGAATACTTTAAAGTGTGAACTTAAAAGTGTATACGTCATTGATTTCCGATCTGCAGACTCTATTGGTCGTATGCTGGGGTTTTCAACGATAATTCTAGAAGCCAACGTATTACACAGATCGACTTTACCCGTCAAGATATCGCCGGTCACCAATATAAGAATAGAGTGTAACATAACCGGAGGTGCATATTTGAACAGTAATCCAACACACACCATATACGAATTCGCAATAACCGTGGAACCTGGAGAGCAAATAAACGAAAAACCTAATCCCGTTACCTATTTACCAGTAATTGTAGATAAAATAGATAACATCACTTTAAAGATAACAGATCAGCACGGAAACTTAATTAATTTTGGTGAAGAAGATGTTACAATAAGAATAGAATTGAAATAAGATTAACTCGTGAAACATGGGAATAGATTTTACATGTAAAACAAAATGGACGGATAAAGATGAAGAAAAAGACAAAGGCAGTATTGCGCCAACCTCGAAGAAGCCACAATATAGGAAACGTACACACTCATCGTGCGGCACAAATCGTTCGACCGTGAAACGATTAAAACCAGAAGACGTTAGTTTTTTAAAATCGTTAGGATTTACGGTTCTTAAACACAACAATGGCTAATGTGGGCGATAAATTAAATATTTTTGAAGATATCAGATTCAGTGAAGACATTATTGAACAAAAATGGGTTTGTCATACTCCACCTACTCGTGCTGAACCTTCAAATCTAGCGATGAAATGATCATAACAGTAGAACAGCGTGATTCATTAATTAGTATCTATGACAGTTATCTTTATGTGGAAGGCGTTTTGAACGTAACACAAGAAGAAGGTGGAAGACAGGGATGCAATCTAATTAACAACGGTATTTCGCATTTGTTCGAAGAAGTGAAACTAAGTTTTAATGGCACCGTTGTCGAATCAGTGCGCAAACCGGGTATTAATTCAACAATGAAAGCTGTCGTTTCGTATCCTAAGGAAACCATAAAATCATTAGAAATTGCCGGATGGGGTAGTACTCTCTCTACTGTCCCTGTGCCGATACAGAGTGCAGATAAAAAGTTCTCTTGTTTAATACCGTTATCGTTATGGTTTGGAGTAGCGGAAGATTATAACCAAGTCATCGTTTGGTCCAAATTGCAGTTAAGTTTAGTACGATCGCGAACAGATGCAAACCGTTACCAAGCCACAGGAGCAGGTGCCAGTGGATCTATCGAGCTAAGCAAAGTCGAATGGCGAGTACCCCATTTTAAATTAAGTGATGCCGCCAAACTGAGACTTTTAAATAAAGTAAATAAAAGTAAATTTATTACAATACCGTTTCGGAAAAGAACCCTCAACATAATATCCAGCCTTCGCAGTGGACGAGAAGATATTATACAATTAAGATCCATGAAAGCTTTCGAGAGGCCACACCATGCAATAGTTGCATTTCAAGTCGGTAAAGATAACGTTCAAACAGCAAATTCTAGCATTTTCGATCACTCTAACATCAGGAATATTACTATCTACATTGATGCAGTTGCCTATCCCAATAGACGCATGAATCTGGAACGCGATAAAAATCTATTTATGGAAGCTTATAAAAACTATTGTGATTTTCAGTCTTCTTATTATGGACATAATTCGCAGTTTCCTCGACCATTTTAAGATTACAACGCTTGTTTACAATCTCCCCTTTACGTTATAGATCTTACGCAACAGAACGAGCCCGTGAAGTCAGGAACAATCAGTGTTAAAATAGAGATCGAAGCAAACGCTGCGTTTGCTGAAGATACGTACGCTTACGTGCTGCTGTTACACGATACATTGATTTCCTACGAACCTATCACGAATACCGTTACCACCCTGTAAATAGTGTACGGCGACATGTTAATCGTATACTTGCAGGGATTTGAAGTGTCCGATTTCATTGTTAAAGAAATGGCAATCACGGATGGAGATCGGACAGCACATTACGTTTTCAAACCGCCATGTCCGTTTTATCAGTTGACTCCATCTCAACAACAATCCGTCAATTGGCTTACTCGAAATCTACACGGATTACGATGGTCATCGGGTAATGTGGATTTAAGAGAATTTTCCAGAATATTGAATAACGTCGTCGCATCACGTGATAATATTATTTATTGTAAAAGTAAAATTAAAGCAGACTACTTACGCAAGCATACAAACCTACCTGTAATCGATCTAGATGAAGGAGAAGGAAGAATGTCCATGCCTACTATAAAATCTTTACAACACTTGAAGCCTCCATGCTTTTATCATGTATTAAATTACTGTCGATGTGCTCTCAATATTGTAAATAATATTTATTATGTACTGATAGATAATAATAATAATAATAAACAATAAATCTTTTATTTATTTTTTTCTTACAACAACAACAACAATAATTACTACTAGATACAGCTACAAAGATTATTTTGAACGGAACAGTAAGAATATTGTTTGTAAATTACAATTTTAACTAATACTAGTAAAAGATATAAAAATAAAGTATTTGTAATGATCAAATCATTCCTACAACTATTATTATTATTAGCGTTCAAAACATTATGTTCTTGTGCACTAAATAACATTGACTCATTGCTGCGTAGCACAAAAGTCCACTTGGATTCTTGCCAGGTATCGTTTTGATAAAAGAAACGTAACTTGATCCAAAGAAACCGTTCACGTTCGCGTTCAACGTGAAACTGCTATTAACATATTCTATTTGCATTCTATTCCAAGTTTCCGGAGGACCAATTTTTTGAATAGATGTTACGTCATCGTTGAAATAAAATCCCACATATGCATCTTTACTACCAATTGGACGGGATACATACGCAGTACGTCTGTATTAGTAGGCACGCACGCACACAAATAATTGTCTTAATTTTAAAGATTCGTTAACTTTATTCTGTTCCCTTTCCTTCTTCTTCTTTCGCAGTCGTCTGTTCTTCCGCGCTCTTACTATCATTGACGTCATCATCATCGTCATCATCATCATCGTCATCATCATCAGACGATATTTCAATTTCGGGAAATTTTTTAAGCTCATGGAAATGATGCGACAAACCGATTTCTTTTAGCTTCTTACAAAAATCTTCGATCGATAATACATTATTTAGGAACTCATTACATATATCCATACCGATAGTATATTTGTGTCTACGGTTCATACAGTACTCGTAAAGGTCTCTGCCGCATATACAGCCCCGTGTAAAGCATCTCTTGCAATATCTTCAAACTCCTGAGATAATCGTTCTACACCGCTTCTCAAATCTGCAATTGTAGGATAAGAATGTGCACTATACATCATCCACATCTTACTATTATTATTGTTAACTTCAACAAACAAGAAAAGAAACCATTTAGTTCTAAAGAAACAAAACTGCTGTGTAATGTGTCGTAATCAAACTCGCTCTAATTATAAAAAACAAAACACGAGATAACAACACGCGTGCTGGTTTGCATGCAGCATCGTCATCCCAAAAAAATGTGTTATAAAATATCACATTACACTCTACACCAACCGATATTATTTGACCGAGACGGCACCACGTTGAGGTCAAAAAATATCGCGAGGTTTGGAAACTTTGGCAACGATAATCAAAACAAAAAGTATTTATAAATTTTAAAATAAATTTTTTGTAAAATGTCATAATAAATTCCAATCCGCCATGCCATCTATCGACCAAAAGAAATTTTAAATAAGATTTCGTTGTTCGCCGCTAAATGACAATGTATGCTCTCTGTATTTTAAAATTGGAAATTAATTATTCCATCGTATTTATTAAATATAAAACACGGAAGAATAATACTAATATTAAATAAAAAATATATTTTTAGCGTTAAATAGGTACTGTTGTGAACGTCTCACAATTCATATATTTTTTGCATAGATACGAAATGGTACTAGGCAACGCGAATCAATAAACTAGTAGAGTCAAATAAATAATTCATAGAAGTAAACTTGCGTTTTCTTTCCTTCTACAAGAATTAATAAAAGTAGCCCTAACACTCCACCTCAGTGTTAACCTCGCTACATTTGGTGATCCCGACGTTCCTGAAGAAGAATTTAACAGTAATGGTCTTTGCCTGCTGCACTGAATTCTCCAGGTGAACAACTGCTAGTTCTACCTTCATCATCTGTCAACAACTACTACTCGACTTCTGTCATCGTGAGATACTGCTACCTGCTTCGCTTACGCGACTTGTCGTGGCTGGTTGGAGGCAACCGTTGGAACCAGAACTAGTGCTCCTTCTAATCCGATAAGTATTTTTACTTACTTATTTAATATTTCAAATGGCGACTGTCAAAGTTCCATTTCCAGTTTTTACGAGTAACGATATCGACCTGTATTTTATTTTAGTGGAGAGATACTTTACTCGTATGCTGATCAACGATGATCTCGCCAAATATAACTTATTAACCCTAAACTTACCTTTCGACGTTTTAGGAGCTCATCGCGACCTAACCATTAATCCCCCAAGACAACGACCATACACTACTTTGAAACAGGCAGTGATAAAATCTGTCCTAGGGCCACGAGAATCTCGAATTAATAAACTTTTGGAAACTCTTCAATTCTCTGGTAGTGTCAAAGAACTACTTTTTAACATCCAAAAATTAAATGTGGATTTAACTGAGGAATTAACCAAGGATTTTTTAATAGCTAAACTACCACCAGAACTTAAAATTCAGTCCTTAAATCTCAATGACTTACCATTAATATCCTTTGTAGAAAAATTAGATTTAATTTATTCTATGCAGAAAACACCACAACCTTTAACTAGTTCTGCATTGGAGGCTAAGCTAGACAATTTGACGACCAATCTTACTACCATTTCCAATGAGCTTTCTACCATGAACAAGCGACAATCCCCTGTAACTACTACATTCTCTCCAAACCCCCAAAATCCTCAGCATTTCAATAAACGCCGTTCCATGCCTTGGGGCAATGCCAATTCCCCATTTCCCAGGGTTAATTCAATCCTTCCAACTTCTTCTTTACCAAACACTTATCCTTCAATATTTTTACAGGACCTAACCTACAAAATTAATTTTGTGGTTGACAGTGGTGCAGATTACTCCATTTTACCAACCCACATTGCAGTTTCCTGTAACCAAAACATCACACCTGCCAACCTTTCATTTATGGCAGTGAACAATACGTCAATTTCTGTGACAGGTATTGTAACTTTGAATTTACATTTCCCAATTCCCATTGGCCTACCGCCATGCCACTGGAAATTTTATGTCGCTGACATATCTACAGCCATTCTAGGCCTGGATTTTTTGCAGCGGCACAACCTAACTATTGACTGTTTTTCTCGACGAGTCATTTGCACGGCAGATGTCAAGCTCGCCAGAAACCGCAGCCAAGGTTGTCAATTCCCGGCTCCAACAGTGAATCCTATCACTGACTGCTCTTCTCAGCGTGTCATTTGCACAGCAGGTGTCCAGCCCGCCCGAACTCGCAGTCGAGGTTCCACAACCCCCCCAGTTAAGACTGACTGCTCTTCTCAGCGGGTCATTTGCACAGCAGATGTTCAGCCCGCCCAAACTCGCAGTCGAGGTTCCACAACCCACCAAGTTAAGACTGGCACTAAACGAAAAATATTTTCTGCTCAGGCTAATGTTTTGACTCCTCCTTCTGAGTCAATCGTTACTCCTGCGATTTCTTACCCTCTTCTTCCCTTACCTTCAAACATTAACGTACACTCTTCAGGTACTGTTAACAACATGTCTAGCGATCTTAATGTTTATAGCAAGATGCTAAACACACACTTCCCGGAACTTTTACGTAAGTTCGACTACCATCAACCCGTAAAACATACTGTAGTCCATCACATTGGCACGACCGGCCCTCCAGTTAAAGCACGCTGTCGCAAACTGAACCCTAATCATCTTTCTTTTCTAGAAGATCATCTTAATGAGCTCTTGGACGCTGACGTAGTACAGCGGTCATCATCTAGCTACGCCACGCCAATTCACGTCGTAGGGAAGCGAGCAGTAAGCACAGCAGAGACGCAACCTCCTGGTGACGACCAAGACATCACAGCCCCTATCGCCCAAACAGACAGTTATCGCTTGGTTGGCGATTATAGGAAACTTAATTCAGTGACAGTACCAGATTGTTATCCGATTCCTTTTTTATCGGACTTTACAAGAAAACTTGCTGGTGCAACCATATTTTCGAAGCTAGATCTCCGAAAGGCCTACTTCGCAATACCAATAGCGGCAGAGAACATTCACAAGACTGCTATTATCACACTTCTGGGACTTTTTGAGTACAAACGGATGTGTTTCGGACTACGGAATGCAGCCAGCACCTGGAGTCGTTTCATGGACACTGTATTATCAGGGCTCCCATTTTGTTTTTCATACCTAGACGATATCCTAGTCTTTAATGCTGATTCGCAGCAACATATTGAACATTTACACCAAGTGTTTTCCCGATTAAAAGACAATGGCCTAATTATAAACCTACCAAAGTGTCTCTTTGGAGTCAATGAGCTGGATAGGACATCACGTTAATACACGCGGTATCAAACCAATGGCTTCCAAAGTCCATCTTATAATTGATTACCCATTGCCTTCAAGTCAGAAAGCACTCCGCAATTTTATTGGCTTAATTTCGTATTACCATAAATTTGTACCAAACTGTGCGAAAATTTTGGCACCGTTAACCTCTATAGTTATTCCTGGTAAAGCTTCGCTAAAGCCTGTCCAGTTAAATCATGAACAAATAGAAGCCTTTAGGCACGCGAAGAATGCTTTGATTACCGCTACTTTATTGGTACATCCGCGAATTAATAACCCTATCAGTATAGCTGCAGACAGTTCGCCTTCCACTATAGCTGGAGTATTACAACAGTTTGAAGATGGCATGTGGAAACCACTAGCTTTCTGTTCCCGGAAGTTAACCACCACAGAGCAAAAGTACAGTATTTTTTCTCGGGAACTTCTTGCAATATACTTTGCTTTAAAGAAGTTTCGTTACTACGTTGAGTGCAGAGACTTTCAAATCTTTACGGATCACAAACCTTTGTGTACAGCGATCAAAAATAATGGTGATCAATATTTACCACGTGAGTTTCGACAACTAGAGTTTATTTCGCAATTCACGACTGACCTCCAATATATCAAAGGTCAAGAGAATATTCCGGCGGACGCTCTGACAAGAGTTAATCTTATTAACGTCCCTGGATCGGATCTTAATTACGACGAAGTCGCTCTATCTCAAGAACAAGATCCCGAGTTAAACCAGCTCCGATCTCGTAGTAACTTTCAATTCATTTCCCTTCAAACTGCCAACAAATCAAACCTCTGGGTGGATGTTAGTATAGGCCAACCACGACCCTATATCCCGCTCAAATTTAGGTATCCCTTATTCCAACAACTACACAACATCGCCCATCCTGGCATCCGTGCTACTAAAAGATTGATTACTCAGAGATATCTGTGGCCATTTATGCACCACGATATTCAGAAGTGGGTCATATCTTGTGCTGAATGTCATAAACATAAAGTTCGGCGTCATACGAAAACCCCTCTACAATCTATTGTAGAACCAGATGAACGTTTTACTAAGGTCCATCTCGACCTAGTACACTTTCCTTCTTCGGGAGGTTATAAATTCCTCCTTACCATTATTGACCGCTACAGTCGATGGCCGGAAGCAATTCCTCTGAAGGATTCTTCCGTGGAGTCAGTAATCACTGCATTTGTCGACACGTGGGTGTCACACTTTGGAATTTCCAAGTATCTCACCACGGACAATGCAGTCATGGCCATGTTAGGAATTAAACACGTCAAATGCACGGCCTTCCATCCGATTAGTCAGAGCGTTATCGAACGTTTTAATCGGACACTCAAGCAATCCATTCAAACCACAGGAACTTCCTCCTGGTTAACGAATCTCCCTTGGATTCTCTTGAGCTTACGTGCAACACTGAAATCGCAAGTTAATGTTTCTCCTGCAGAAATCCTGTATGCTACCCCTTTACGGCTACCTGGAGATTTCTTTGAAGAAGAACAACTGGCTAACAACATGAACCTCCCTAATTTCATAGCCAATCTCAAACGTCGTATGAGGTAGCAGAAGCTTTTTTTTACAAAAACGTATTCCGGTCAGTCCTTCGTCCCCAGCGACTTGACCAACTGCACACACGTGTACGTTCGTAATGACACGCACACTCTGGGCATGAAAGACAGTTATTTAGGTCCCTATAAAGTGTTAGAACGGACAGTTAAATACGCCACTTTAGAAAATCACATTGGTCCTATCTCTTTAGATAGGCTAAAGCCTGCATATTTTTTAGATTAGTTACTTTATAATGTTAAGACAACAATAAACTAATTTCAAATGCTACGCGAGGGCATCTTTTGAAAACCTTTTACCTGTTGACTTTAAAAATTTGAACACTTTTCTGTTTTTTTCTTTCTGTTTACAGGTTCCAAGAGTTGCCGTCGCAAGTTCCGTAGTGTTATTTAGCTTAAGTTTTTTATTGTAACTACCTATACTGCCTAGTAGAGTTTTTGTAGCTGGAGAATTTTACAACTTTGTTCAAGTTCCCTTAAAATACTCCATTTTTTCTCCAAAATACCATTCAGTATTTTTTCTTTTTCGTGTATGTACTACCCACGTTTCAGACCGGGCGGGGTAATGTTGTGAACGACTCACAACTCATATATCTTTTGCATAGATACGAAATGGTACTAGGCAACGCGAATCAATAAACTAGTAGAGTCAAATAAATAATTCATAGAAGTAAACTTGCGTTTTATTTCCTTCTACAAGAATTAATAAAAGTAGCCCTAACACTCCACCTCAGTGTTAACCTCGCTACAATACATTTATAAAAACCTAAATTTAAATTGGGTAAAACGTCTTGTTTTAAATTATTTACAAATAAAAATTGGCCAAGACTACGCTGGTCAGTTTTACAGACTGGTCAGTTTATGTAATAGTATATTACATAACGAGCATGGAAAGTGACATATATCACACAAGGGTGCGAAAGACACTTTCTAGCGTGTTATATATACTATTTTTCCTACGACTCCAAAAAAACGATAATTTCCTTCATGATTTATCTCGATTTTTAATTTAAATTGCAACAAAGTGAAATTATTATAGAGTAACAATTCTTTAAGTAATTTTTAATTTTTTTCATTTATAACACTTATAGTAATGATTTGTTAATAAATACGTGATATAGAATTTCTTTTATATTTATTACTGTTTACATTTACCGAATTATGTCAACAGCAGCAGACGCATACATGACATACGAATCTAACACCCCTTTTTTAAATAACTTGAATTCAACCACACGCATGTTGGGTTTTACGTGACGCCTTCTTGACAATTGACATAGCCAGCACCCTACGTCTACTCAAACATCACTGGTCTGCGTTCCACCTATATGCTATAATTATTTATCTTTATATTAATTTAATAATAAATTATTGAAAAACCTGGTGTTATTTTCGTTTCCATTCATTATATTTTACTGTGCTGTTGCTATAGCGATAGTTTTTTCCAAGGTTTTTACAATGATTGAAATGTACACTGGCTTGCAAAAAAATCGCATGCACTTTAAAAATCAAGTAACCGAGTTTTTATGTAGTTTTTGCTATGTAAACATGGCCTTTCTGACTTTTGACATTACATTTTTGACGGATAAATGACATTACGAAAATAAAACAAAATAATTTTAACTGATTGACACTGACAACTTAAAAGTTAAGACTGACTTAATACAATCAAAAATAGGTGTACGCGAATTTTTTGCAAGCCAGTGTACATATTGCAATAAGACTGTGAATAAAATCAATTTATAGCCTAATTTATGGAAATCAAAAGCAATTGATCCTCCGCGAGTAACATTAATTCATTTAACTCGTTATATCTCGAAAAGTAAGCATTTTAATAAAACATAGCTTTACACAAAATTTGTAGCTTTCACACTACAGATGGTTTTGATGAACAATGCAGAGACAAACGGAAAATAAAAACTGTGTATCGTACTTAAATTATCGTAGGACTAGAAATCGCGTAGCTAAGCGTCCTTAAGGGCATGCAGCCCCATCACGGACTGTCGAAAGTCGTCGCTGGCGAGGGACATAAACGATCAAATTGTCATATCGTTAAAGAACTGGAATAAAGGAAATTATTAACGTGCCAACACATACACCTCTTTCAGATTGCAACAAGGAAACCCAGTGATCCTTGAATAATCTTAAAACATAAAGGGAAGTTAGAATTTTAGTAAATTAGTGTTTTAATAAACGGCAAACGACTCTTTTTAAACAGTAGTTTCCAAGTTAAGTGTTTAATTCACCCCAAATCTTCAATTTAAAAGGTAGATTCACGACCATTCCGTTCTAGTAATACAAAATTCTTATATTTTCATTTTCATGAATTTTACACCAAAACACCAATTACTATTCTGTTTTTAGAAAAAAAACATAAAAATGATTACGCACGTTGAGGCGTTTAGACCTCCTAGAATGTGTCGACGAATTAGACTTATTGCGTGCTTGTATTCAACGTGAAAATAGTGTAATGGGCATCACACACGGTCGTCCGCGACCACTTCGCCGACGACGTCGGGGCGTGGTCAAGATAATGACGCAATGTTTAATTTATTGCATAAACAAGCTGGGCTTCGAGCTGGTTTGTATAATAAAATTCTAAGTATTGTAGTTCGTTAAAACGTTTTTATGACAATGAACGACATTATTGACTGCAAACTACTAAATACTTCTAATTAAAGAAAGAGATTTCAGTAGACAGTTTATTATGAACTCAATAATTATTTGTTTCATTTCGATGCACACGTTTTAAAGAAATACGATACTTATAATTTTATTATACAAACCAGCTCGAAGAACAACTTGTTTATGCAATGAATTACAGCAGTGTTCGCAAGACGTTAACGTGTTCGGGACGGCCGTGTGTGGTCTACATTAGAGCCGATAACTGTGTCTGAACATTTAATAATAAGGTTACTAGATTGTTTAAAAATAATAATTAAAGTGAATACCTGGTATATGTATTATAATTTAATTCACATTTTGGTAGGTGTAGTATCCCGTTACGGTTAAAAAATTTGCTTTTTAATATCTAGCAAACACGAAACATTTTTTTAAATTTTTGGTTGATTCGCAGTTGAAAAACTTAATAAAAAATCACAGTTGTCCCGTTACCGTTACTCATATGTCCCGTTACTGATAACCGAAAAATCCGTATTTCCTTCAAACGGCAAGGTTTTTTCTCTCAATTTTTTTGCTAAATATTACCTTCAACATTCTTGAATAACAGGTGATTTTTGGGTTTTTTAATTTTCACAAAGGAGGAGGGTCCCTAACGCCTATTTTCGGCCCCCTTCAAATTTTGAAAAAATCGTCCGAATAAACTTTTTATTGTTTGGTCAACTCTAGGCTAAATGAAGGTGATTGGATAGTAACAATCCTTATAAACAAATCACGTAAAAATACCAAAATATGATTTCAGTCATGAGCTGTTTAAGAGGAAAAGCGTCAGAATCATTTCTGTTGATTTGGTGAGGGGTCATCCATAAAGTACTTAAAGCTCGATGAGCGAGGGAGGAATAGCTTAATTGTGAGAGTGTGACAGGAGAGGAGGAAGGATTTCGGCGAAAAAGTGCCTACGAGTTTTAATTGAAGGTAGTTTATTATTATTTCAGATTTCAACAATCAACAATTCAACAAAGTAATATTTAGAAACTAATCAAGAATTAAAGCGTAGGACCTTATACTCCAGCTCGGATGTTAAGTTACGTTTTCTATAACTTTCATTTATATTAAAAACTCAAGTATGCACGTCAAAATACAATTAAGTTGAAAATAGTTTATGTTTATGATAGTGCACGTACCTACGGAAGAGGCTTCAAAAAGTGTGACAGTGTGACGAGAGGGAGCTATATCTGATGCTTACCAATACATTGGCAGTTTATTGCTGAAAGCATATTTTAGTATACAGTCAAACTTCCATATTACGAACTTCTATATAGCGAATTTCTCTATATAACGAATTTTTGTGCTGTACACTGTCCTTTTAGAAAAAATACATCAAAAAGTGTCTCTAAATAACGAAGTAAAATTTCTATATAACGAAATTTTTAGACCAAACTAAAATAAATTTTTCCAGGTAAATGTATGTATTATGCATCAATCTTTCTTTCTTAGCAGCAGTAAAAGATTATAAATTTACCTATCTTCCAAGAAACCTGCACACATTTTTAAAAACCTATAAATCTTTCAAAAGGATTTTGTAAATTTGTTTAAATGGAAGTTCTAAGAAGGGTTAAAATTGTCATTAAAAACCACTTACAACTGGTTTTTCAGGGGATTTCTGTAAATTTACCTGAGTGAGAGTTCTAGGAAAGATTAAACATCGATGTTGTTGTTACACATTGTTACTTGTCTAAATGGAGATTCTACCCCTCTAAGAAAGATTAAAATTCAATTAGCATTTACGTAAAATTAAAAACTTGCATTGTAAATTTTTATTTCAACTTTAGTTTTGTGAGTGAACAGCCCTACACTGTAGTACAAAAAACGTTAAAGTGAAAGTGTTTAATCATTACTAAGAAAATCAACATGTTACGGGAAATTGATAACTGTATACAAAAAAGATAGACATCGCGGCAAAGTTTGGAATTTCTGCCAGTAGTTTATCGACTATAATAAAAAATCGTGAATCAATTTTAAAATCAGTTGGTGAACTTATAGCAAAACGTGCTAGAACTTATGTTTATGACGACGTAGATGAAGAGTAGAGTTTTAAAGTGGGTGCATTTAATTGGCGACAAAAATGCACCATTATCAAGACGATTAATTAAACACAAGGCGTTACAGTTTGCGGAATCACTCGAATTAAAATCAAAGCATTAAAATAATATTTACAAAAGGTGATATTTCTTTATAACGAAGTTTCCCTATAGCGAATTTTTTTCAGGATTTACCGACTTCGTTATATAGAAGTTCGACTGTATTTATAAGTTCGTCGGTACGATTCTAAATGGTTCGAGTCACCTTCGTTTAGCCTAGAATTGACCAAATATTGTCTAAAAAATAATTAAAAAAAAGTTGATTCGGACGATTTTTTTCAAAATTTGGAGGGGGCCGAAAATAGGCTTTAGTCCTTCTTTCCCAGCAATAGCATATTTTGCAGTAAGTAGCAAAACTAATCTTTTTGTCCCGTTACCGATACATATTTGGCGAGCATGTGTTTGATTCTTTGAAAAGGTTGAAAGTAACCTTTTTGCCAAAACTTTGCCAAGACAATGATGCATTTAAGTATTAAAACAAGGTCACTAGATATACAATTTATGAAAACATTGCAGTTAAGAAGTCGAAAACATGCTTGCGAATGTCCCGTTACCGATCGCGGACTGGTCGTTCCCCAAAACTAACAATTACACATCACCAAACGACTTCATGTGTAGTTGCCTCCACAAGGACCAACAAACAATATGTCCGTCAGTAGTAGAAAGAGCAAGCAGTTGGGGATGCCGGATGTAACGGATCTTCTCAACCTTTCCTATAATAGATTAATTTCAAACAAACCTAAAGCGGGATGAAACAAACACAAACTTTACGACTTGACCTGAACGGAAACGGAAACTCGTTAGCACTATATATGGAACATTGAAATTTGATATCTTTTAATTCGGTTACTTAAACTAGAGAGCGCTGTCTTAATACACGGTCTTCCCCGACGACGTCGGGGACAAGGTCAAAATAATGAAGTAATGTTTACATTTACTGTAATTTATAGCTGGACTGAATATAATAAAATTATGAGTATCGTATTTCTTTAAAACATCAAAATGAAAAAAAGCATTATTGATAATAATCATTCATAATAAAGTGTGTACTGAATCTCTTTCTTTATTTAGACGTATTTCGAAATAGCTTATGCAATTAACAAAAGTCTTCATAAACGTAATAACCTTGACGTCACCTTTCGGTGGAATTACAAATCAATCTTTTATTATGAAACGAAAACTTTAGTTTTTTTTATTTCATTGTTAATTTAGTTCAAAAATTGATATAATTAATTAACGCAGGATTTAGGATTCCGAGTTCCGGTGTGCAAACGATGTACAATTTTCCGAAACCAAAAGGAAGATTATCACTTACCAAAGAACAATGGTAAAAATCTTTTATTAATAGTAGTAAAAGCATTTGCTACATTTTATTCACATGAATCATAATGCTGATTCTGGTAAAATAAATGTTTTGCCACATCTATTAATAAATACGTCCGTTTACTGAATTGAACCGAATATAATATAAACTGATTCACCGAATGAAAAACTGTTGAACATTTAAGTTGGCTAAATAATAACTACTGTAGTTTCAACATTTATAAAATATTGTACATAAATAAAATTAATCTTTCTAAAAGTATAAAATTCTCAGTACTTATTTCCTATTATACAAGAAAGTAGATGGCATCAAGTGTTCAGGTGACAATTATTAGTAGTACAGTTGTAATTATCTTCCAAGGTTATCAGGTTATGGCCCATATTGTAAACATGATTTGTAAAATTAGGAATCAGTTTACATCAAATTCGGTTGAATTTATTAAACGGTCTCTACAAATGCAACAAAATATTTATGCGCAGATGCATTATAATTAGACTATTATTGCAAGACTCATCTAAACATAAAAGTCTTTTTATGGCCCAAGGGTCTCTTTATGGTCATGCGGGCAATAACGAAACGTCAGTTAAATGTCAGAAGCTTTTTATAGAACCGGATTGGTTCTTAATATAATTTGTAAACTTACCACCATTGAAAATAAACTGAAATTAAATATTTTGGAATAGTAACTATAGTAACGAACTTCGTATAATCACATAAGTATACGCACAGCTGCTTGATGTACCTACGTACTGATTTAATTATATTTTTACACAATAATAGATTTGACATTAAAAACTTAAACTGTGCATAAAATAGTGTATGTATAGCGGGCATAACTTGCTTTTAGGGCCCTACAACCTTTTCCTAGCCCTCGGCTGACGCCTCGGGCTAGAAATAACACTTCTGGCCATAGCTTCATTATGCGCTTAATACATAAATAACTATTATTTTACTAGAATCAGCACATTCTTGATTAACAACGAAAAAAATGATATTTGATACCTATATAATAATTTGTCCATTGACCTCTCCTATACCATGTTCTTTTACGGAAAGTCCTTTATAGGAAATTATTGTACATCGCTTGTGCACCAGAACTCAGAATCCTAAATCCTGCGTTAATTATATCCATTTTTAAACTAAATTAAGAATGAAATAAATAAAAAACAAAAGAGTTGATTTGTAATTCTACCGATGGATATCAATATTATTCCGCTTATGAAAAGTTTTGTTAATTGCATAAGCTATTTCGAAATACTTTAAAGAAAGAGATTCAGTACGCATTGTATTATGCTCAATACTGCTTTCTTTCATTTTGATGTTTTAAAGAAATACGATACTCATAATTTTATTATATTCAGTCCAGCTATAAATTACAGTAAATGTAAACATTACCTCATTATCTCGACCTTGTCCCCGACGTCGTCGGGGAAGACCGTGTATGTCCTACATTAAAATTTGGATTTCACACATAAGGAAAAGTATTAAGTTAACAATAATACTCGAAGTAGGCCAAAAAGGGGCATAAAAGATATAATGGAATAATGCCTATAATTTTAGATGATCATAAATTTAGGTACACCTACCTAATACAGGGTGTTTTGGAAAATGTGCCCGTCCCGTTAAAGGGCAATAGGGAAACACGTGTACAGTAACATCTTACTAACAATTTACTGAAATGTCCCTTTGAAATGACAACCCCCCTTATAAAAATAATAGGCACGCCACTGCAAAGTAGTAGATAGAATTGTATGAAAATTATGCCTATTAAATAGTACATACTTTTAAAAGTCATCAAAAAATAATCATAATAAACCCAAGCCGGATAAATGAATTCTTCGAAATTGCAAGCAAAACAAAACATTAGGACGTGCTTTTAAAACGTTTTAGCTAAATAATAAACAAGTCATTTTGACCATCTGTAAATAACTGTTAATGACTCAGATCTTTGAAGCTTGTAATTTGCAGTATGCAGTTTGTTGTCAACTTTCTTTGTGTTAAGGTGGTCGTGAACTTGAGTTTCGATTACGTATTAATACACGTTTTAGAATTAATAACCTGAGTGAGATGGTGTTAAGTAGTTTAATTAATCGTAGTTAGTTACTGTTTAAATTATGGCAGAACCAAACACGCCTGCTGAATGAACCGAACTTTTCAAATCAACCATTTTCAGAAAGTACACTCCATATACCACGAGTGCAATTTTGTCAATGGCTATTGGAACGCAAACAGGAAAATCCCTAGTTTGCACAAAATGTTTTACTCGGGCGGGTGTTTTTAATTCACACAACAGCCACATAAGACCTTTTATTCTGCTCCAACGATTAACCGGTGACTGGCGCCTACATTTTCAGGTCAATGAAGTGTTCGACGGACCACTATTGAGCACCACTACACTTTGCTCGACAGGTACGGGAGTTTTTGAACACATGTTATAAAGATTGTTTGCATCTAAACGGTAAGTTTTACTCATTTTTTTAAAATGACATTCGTAAAATAAAAACCAGGCAATGGAATTTCCATCACAATTAGGCCAACGAACGTATGTTACATTTTATTTACCGGCCTTAATAAATGATCACCTCATCAAGGTAGTGAGTCACTCGGCAACCGCTACTGAAATTCAATTCTGTTGTTTCTGTAAATTGATACGTACGTAGCGGAGGTCAGTTATTAATTTAGTAGTGCAGACGTGAGATCATTGTTTGCTTTATCAGTAATTCTTGCTTAAAATCTTACAAACAATCCATAGTCGACTCGTGTCTTGTAAAAAATACGGAAAAATCCGAAATTTTTTTTATTTTTTATTTTTATTTTATGAGTTTTGGGGTCTCTATATAGTCACCTTTCATCCCCTTAAAGCATTGCATATTTCTCCGGAACACCCTGTATAAGAATTACGATCCATTAAACGTATTATGATTAACAAACCAAACGCGGGCGGTATGCAATCTTCGAGATAAAATATTGTATGCAATTTTTATTAGCTAGCACAAAAAGAACTAAGAAGAAAATATTCAAGAGGCACCGAAACCTCACACCTCTATTTGAAACTAATTCTTGGAAATGTATCAAATACTTTCATTCAAATTTTGCGAAAATATAATCGTACTTGTAAAAATTTTGAAATAACTCGTCCACTGATAATACAGTTAAGGTAAATGTTCCAATTAGTGAAAACTAAGGCTTCGCTATAGTACCATATTAATGAATGTCTTATCAGTAATCAGCTCGACATACGTAAAATGATACTACAGGAAATATTTATATTATCTGTATCGTAAACAATTTTGTTTTGTTTGTAATTTGCGGTTTTAATTAATTTATTGCTTATATTTAGATACTTACTTGTAACTTGTGCAAATGTCCCAACTACTCAGACTCATATTTCACATTGAACCAATTAGTAACTGGTGATAGTCCTTAAGTATTTAATAAACTCTTGATATTTACAATTAGAGAATTATAAAGATAAAAGAATGCTTTAAACATAAATTCAACAATTCCATTATATTTTATCATTTTTTCAAAGCTGTTACTAATGGAAGCAGGCGTATTTTATTGCACTATTTAGTAACACTCAAATATTTTTTATTTCCGATTTCCTTTATGTAATTTCGCGCTATCACAACTGTAACACTCATCTACAAAAAATGTTTTTGCATTGTTCTTTAACATTCAAAAGCCATTAAAAGTGTAAGAACCTATACTCCAATTTTTATATGAAACAAAATATTTTGATCAAATAATACTTAATTTTGAGACAAGCGTTCACTGTTTAGTATTCTCCTTTAATCATAAGTTTCTTTTGGTAAGTAGTGAGTATTTTAGCACTCCGAGTAATTATCTGCGTAAAGCAGAAATTGACTGCAATGAATTGTTAAAGAAGTAGGCAAAATAATTGTTGGAACTCGATCCCATCTCGGCAGTGGCGATGACATGTTTTGAAGACTTTTCTTTGTTAATATTGTCAAATTTATAAGAGAGTTTATAATAAACCTACCTAAATATAAGTAAAATACAAACTAGTTGCTGACTTTGATACCTACTTTTATTCAGCTAAAGTCTGGTCGCGTTGGCTATTCGAAAAGCGTAAACAAACCAAACGCAACGCTATGGGTAGGCGCGTTTAATGACTGATGGCGTTTACTTAGGCGCGGAAATTCGGATAAACGTCCAGTACTCATCTTCATCTTAAACGGCGCAGTTGGATTTATTTTTATTGTGTAAGTACTGTGAAGCGACTCTGCAAATTCAAAAAATGACCGAGAAAAACTATAACTTAAATAGGCTCTTAGATGCAGGAATTCCAATCTTGTTGACCGGAAAGAGATTGTTTTTGATGCCGTAACTTTTTTAGGACATTTAAAAAATATCGCGAAGAAAGGTCATCGAAATTGTTTACTGACGAAACTTGGGTTAACGCTGATGAGGATTTAATGTTTTTATTTCTTCCTTGTTTTACCAGTTAAATACATATTTTGCAAAAAAAATTAATAATAGCTATTTCGGCTTCGAACTTTTATTTATTAGAATGGGCGTACTTTACGGCTACGTCGTAAAAATGTCCTTTTTAAGACAAACATTTCTTTTTAACTCAACTTTGTTATTGGTAATAACCTAATACCACATAACGAGTCTAATCGTTTTGGATTTCTTGCACTAGAACGTATACTTGAAGCGGTAACGCATCATTATGCGAACGTAGCATTGAGCTGTCACCTGATCACTGTTTGTTTACGCTTTTCGAATAGCTAACGCGACCGAAGTTTAATGATACATTATCGGAAAGCGGAAGACCTTCAGGGCGCCCAGCAGATTAATCCGGCTTAATCTTTTTATGCGAATATGATTTATTTAAAAACATTAATGAATACACAATATGTAGCAGTTTCAGCAGTTTATTTTAGATAAAATAAAATATATTTTGCAACTATGAATATTTGTATTTTTATACATTATGAAAAACTTAAAAATTAATATTTAAAATCACAATACTAAACTTAAGAACTAAAATGAACAAATATTTTGGCAATTCAGTGCACAGACATTTTTTGAAGTACGTACATTTGTACCTGTGGTAAATTAAATTAATTCATGTACACACTTGCTATGTACCCTTAAAGTTTTGTCATTTATTTACTTTATTGTTCATACACCTATTTAGACATCATTGCACTGGTAGTTCAGTGCCAGATAATCTAACGTAATTCACGCATATTACCACTAGGTTTGCTAAATAGCAAGCCATGTAATACATTGAATTACATTAAATTAAAATACTAATCAGCGAAATAACTTCTTTATTTTGTGATTTAGTCTTTGCTGGGTTTTATGTGCGGTTAAACTCCTATTGACAAGTCTGAACTGTTTGAACTGAGATCCCATGCGTTTCAATAAGTCAGCGTTTCTCACTACAGCGGTGCGAGTAGGCTGTGCACTAGAAGATGCAAGTGTGGGCTGCATAGTTGCTTGAAATATCTGCATTGTTGGTTGGTAGATAGCTGTAGCTAAATTATTAGAATAAACTAGTGGTGGTAGTTGCTGTACAATATTTTGCGGTGTCAATGCGACGTATTTGGTGTTTACATTATTACTATCATCATTTATTTTTTCATTTTGTTGGTCACTTTGCACCACTCCCAGAAAATTACCTTGTGGAACAATCAATGTCTGATAAGGTACTAAATGGGTAGCATTTACAGTCGGTTTAGGTTTTAGTAGTGACCGACCAGAAGTGGTAGGTGCTACAACACGTTTAACAAAGGAAGGAATGCTAGTTGGAATCTGTGTAATGTTACTGTTTCCTCCATTAACTGCTTCGGAAGCTGTTACAATAGTAAATGCATTTTCATTGCTATTGCTACTACCACTTTGTTTTGCATTTAATATCAACTTTATATGCGGTTGAGGAATATTTTGATTTGGCTGGGAAATACTACCATTTGTTCGAAAAACGCTCCTCAAACCATTATAGGAATGTGATTTTTTCGCAATATCGATAACTTCTTTATCTGCCCAGCTCTCTAAAGTCCTGAATGTTGTAGAAGATTCTTTCTGGTATTCAGCAAAGATTATCGAGTCATGTTCGAAATGTACTAGGATTTTATGTTTATGAAGTTCAGATACAAAATTGTTTAACCTTATCGTATTTGTACCTGTAGACCAAATTTCATTTTTAGGGAAGATATCGGGTTGGGATTCATTTATAGAATCTACAGGACTATAGTGTTTCATAAATAGAGAACGTAACATTTCTCTTTGATCTAAGGAACTGGATGATGTGGGTAGTGAACCACCCGAGTTTTCATTATCTTTCATTGCTGACACACTTAATGCCCTGTTTGCGCCAGTTACTGCGGAGTCAGATCTATTATCTTTTTCATTAATAGAAACCGGTAAATTAAATGATGGGTTTTCTACACTTGGACACCTAGGAATTTCTGTACATCCAACTCCATCATTATCGTCAACTAATCGACACACAACCTCTACTCTTGAAACTTCATTAATAGGGTTATCAAAAATGTTTTGTGTTCTATTATAATTAATGATACTATCCTTCGTTACATTGCAATCAGTTTCTATTTTTATCGTAAATCCATCTTCTTCCAAATCAGAAGAACCAACCCTTACGGTAAATAATTCTTCAAATGCTTCAGGATAGTTCTCAACTGCCTCTGGTATATATTCTACTTTAGTCAACTTAAGATTAGGGGGATTTTTGATGATGTTTATGAAACAACTTTCCTTTAGATGTTTATTCAAAGATCTTATGCTTTTGACTCTCAATTTACAAAGTTTACATTTAAGATGAACCCTTTCATGATCCTTCAATTGTTTTCTAGAATCAAACACTTTATTGCACACTGAACAAAAGAAAACTGACAAAGATCGCTGGGCTACCATGATATGCTCGCGATCTGCATGTTCAAGCAATAGTCCATTAGGATCGATTTCAGACGATGATGTACTTAATGCTATAGATGGCGCTGGCAATGCTGATGGAACTACCGTTGATTCTACAAGTGGTGGCAGTGCAGAAATCACAGAATTTGTACTTCTTGGGTGGATTCCAGGTAATTCCAAATTTGTGCTGAATCTATTTTCATAGCGATTTGCATGCTCAAGTAATACTCCATTAGGATCGATTTCGGATGATGATGCATTTAATACTGCAGATGGCGCTGGCAATGCTGATGGAACTACCGTTGATTCTACAAGTGGTGGCACTGCAGAAATCACAGAATTTGTACTTCTTGAGAGGCCTCCAGGTAATTCCGAATTTGCTCTAAATATATTTTCATAGCAATCTGCATACTCAAGTAATAATTCATTAGGAGCGATTTCGGACAATGATCCACTTAATACTACAGATGGCGCTGGCAATGCTGATGGAACTACCGTTGATTCTAAAAGTGGTGGCAGTACAGAAATTACAGAATTTGTACTTCTTGGGTGGATTCCAGGTAATTCCAAATTTGCTCTGAATATATTTTCATAGCGATTTGTATGCTCAA
This sequence comes from Agrypnus murinus, assembly GCA_929113105.1. Classification (NCBI taxonomy): domain Eukaryota; kingdom Metazoa; phylum Arthropoda; class Insecta; order Coleoptera; family Elateridae; genus Agrypnus; species Agrypnus murinus. Next base: position 64,523,177 of record OV816026.1, read on the forward strand.
GTAATACTCCATTAGGATCGATTTCGGACGATGATGCACTTAATATTACAGATGGCGCTGGCAATGCTGATGGAACTACCGTTGATTCTACAAGTGGTGGTACTGCAGAAATCACAGAATTTATACTTCTTGAGCGGCCTCCAGGTAATCCCGAATTTGCTCTGAATATATTTTGATGATGTGTTTCATTATTTAGCAGTTGGTTAGGCAAATCTATCTTATTAACAAAATTCTTTGGTACTTTATTTGGTACTTTGGTAATTGTCTTCTCTGGAATTGATTCGTCTTCATCATCACTAAGACAGCGCTTTCTTTCAATTAGAGGCTTTCTTCCAAGATCCTCTTTAGGTTTTCGACTTACAATGTCTATTGTTGGAATTGGTGGTTTTGCATGATCCAATGATGTATTGGGAGGTATATTTATTGGCGATGCATCGTTTTCATTCTGACAATAAGAAACGGAATCGCTTGTATCCATGTCATCACTGCCATTATCAGTTATAATATCATTACAACTAGTATCTATCGTGCTTGAAGGCACAGGAGCTGCATCAGTTTTAACTACGTCATTCTCTGGAATAACACAGCATTTGTAGGTATCAGCAGTTAATGCGGTAGCAGTAGGTATTTTCTTTACTACCAAACCTGTTAACCTATTTTGAATACAGTTTGCTTGTTCTGCATACCAATCCTTGACTTCTCCACTATTTAATGAAATTACAGGAGAAATATCCGATTGTAATACTTCTTCGGGAAGAACTATATTTTCATATTCTCTATGCAGTTTATTAATGGAGGAATATTTGTTAGGATCACTTTTATCAGTAATTAGAGAGTTTTTTGATTGAGAATGTGTTTCTGACGTCTCACAAGACCGATTTAACATTTGCAATGAACTACTATTTAAGTTTGAGTCGCTAGATTTGTATCTATTCTTACTATGATAATTGACTTGTACACTAACTATCTTTGCAGCCAAACGAAGGATTTCCTCTTGATTAATAATTGGTGGCGTGTATGGCTGACCGCATTGTTCCTATAATAATGTATAAAAATGTAGAAGACGTCTTTTATTGTAGTCACAAGCACTAATTACCTTTAATAGTTTATCATTAGTTACTGCGTTAGTTCGGTATTTATGTAGTTTTACTGCAATTCCACAACATCGACGACACACCAGCTTCGATACTAAGTCGCTTTGTTTAATCTGCAACAAAATGGAAACAGAAGTTAATGGTACTGTGTATTCTAATATTTCTTAAATTTTTATTTTAAATTTTTTAGTTATTATTGGTGTCAAAAGAGGTCACTGCGACCACTACATTTGCCAATATCAAAGTTGGTTCCCCCTAGTCTAGAACACATATAAATGCGATTGTAACCCGGTTCGGCTAATTCTTTTTAATAAAGTTATGAAATATTTAATATATTTTATAAATAATAGCTATTTATGTGTCTAGTACATAATGTAGGAGTTTATAGACGAGTCCAGTTTATGGTCGAGTGAGCAAGGCCTAAAATCGCGAGTCTATAAAGTTGCATACACAGCTTTAAGTTCGACTGTTAAAATTGGCTAATTAGGTATTATAAAGAGCTACTTTATAGACGCAAAAATATGTTATAAACGGTACTTTATAATACAGTGGGACATAAACAATTTTTTCAATTTAACAATTCAATTTTATTTTTTTTCTTTCCGATGCACATGACAATTTAGATTTTCAAAATTAAATTTTTTGTAATATCCTGATTTTTGTATGCACTTTTATTATTTTAAACTTTTTTAAACCTGAGCACTACACGATGCATTCTTTAAATAGATACATTTCTACATTTTAAGAATGCTAATAATCGAATCAGCCCCTTCAAAGTTGCACCCCTAAAAATCTGTATATATGTACCCAACAATATATGTATGTAGCGGTATGTAATTATTTTATAGTAAAGATATTCCGAACTGCTGCAAATAAAACGATTAAGGATCGAATGATGCCCTTGGTTATAGATTGACTTTGATCGTAACTTGGAAAACTAACGAAAAACACTTTCGAGCTGGACCGATTCCTGTGCACAACCAGTGCTTGCCAGAATGCTGACTTTAAAAACTTTTTTCTATTTTGTGTCTATAATAAAGCTGTTAAAGCAAAAAATTGAAAAAAAAGAATTTTGTCAAAAGCTTCACTCTAAAAATTTACTACCACAAAATTCCCTAAATTTTGAAATTACGAATTGTTTATTTAAAAAAGGAATAAAAGGCGCAAAATAGAAAAAAAACCTCGTTTCATAAGTCATTATTGCACTCGTCCTTTAGAAAACTCGCCGCATGCGGCTCGTTTTGTAAGTTTGGACTCGTGCAATAAATCTTGCCTTATGAAACTTGTTCTTTAATATACTATTTTTTATTTTGCGTCGATAATAAAGTTATTAAAGCACCCTAAACAGTGCGTTTATAGCTATTTTGAGTGCTTTAATAGCGGTAGCATTGAAAAAAATTGAAAAAAGAAGAAAATTGACAAAAACTTCACTTAAAAATTTGAACTTTTAAATGTTACATCAGTATTGCCAACCACCACGAAATTTTGAAATGGCTATTTCTTTGAATAAAAGGCGCAAAATGGAAAAAATAGCATAAGAAATTCGTTTCATAAGTCATTATTGCACTCGCCCTTAGAAAACACGCCGCAGGAGGCTCCTTTTTTAAATTTGGACTCGTGCAATAAATCTTGCCTTATAAAACTCGTTCTTTATTATACTATTATATTGTCAAGAAATGTTGCAATAATTTCCTTTAAAGTTGTTGTTGAAGTTATTATCTCAAAATATTGTTTGAATTGTTTCTTATTTTGTATATTGGTAGCCATGTAAGTTTAATAACTTTCAACAGTTATTATGAATGCAAAATGTCTGCGTAGCACTATCTGATTGTAAATTTGGTCAGGTATACAAAAAAACAATAGTTAAGCAACTAAGTGGATCATATGAATACAATTTAGCAAATACTTTTACTTCTATCGATAAAGGATGAAAGATGCGACTTTTAATTAATAAGACTAAGATAAACAATGCAATCTTAAAAGAGGCATAACTGATTTTTGTAAAAACGGAAATTCTATTTTCTTTAGGTTTTTCGGTTCCGATCAAAGGCCATCTGTAACCAAGGGTATCATTCGATTCCTAATTCTTTTCTTTGCAGTACCCTGGAATATCTTTACTGTAAAGTAACTAATGTATATAATAATTAACGTTAAAAAAATGCACGTAAAACCGTATTGTGCATGAAGCGATTCTACGCCCTGTATAAGTAAATGATATAAATTGTTATTTGTTTAATTAAAATGCTACAAACTGCGCCTCAACGAATTGTTTGTGATAAGTGCAGAAAAAAATGTTAAAAATCTTGTATTTATCTATATAATAAACTCTCCTTTACCTGGAAACCTTTTCCTTGCCCTTAGACCCACAATAAGATCATAAAACTTGCCGGAGACTGCAAATGATCTTAGGATTTGTTAGTGTTTCGTGCGGAACTGTAAAATCTTCTGGTTTCGTGCGTCAACCAGATGGACAATCAAGTTAGGTACTAATGACTTCTGGTTTCGTGCGCTCACCCAAAATTTACCTGCTGACTTTGGATACTTTTTAAAATAAGATTTCTACATACAAATTGTTGATTTTCTTTTCAGTATTTTATTAATGTATGTTTTCACACCAAATACAAAAATCTAAAGTATTATAAAATTATTAGTTTAGACCAGATACGAGTAAATAATTATTCTCATAATTTTTTAAACAGTCATGTGATTATTTTTAAACCAGTTCGATTGCTTCATCAATTATATTGATTTTCTAAATTCAAGCTATTTATTTTAACTACTTTTAGATCCTAATTAATAAAAGGGAAATAATAATGGATAAGTACATATAAATAAGAAATTTATTAGATATTAAGAATAAAAATGTATCAGCTTTAACAGATGTCAATTTACAAAGCATCCACATCGACACTTAAGGAAAGTAAGGTTTTCCCATATTAGTGTTTCTTTAAATCCTGTATATTATGAATTGCTGTTTCACATTGCAAATTTAGTTATGTTATGAATTTCAAGGAAATTGCAGATTAGCGGTACATAACAAAATAGGTATGTAGATCTGTATAATCCATCATTATTCTAAATTGAGTAAAGTTTCCGTTTGCTTTTTAGCGCTACTAATGGTAAACAAATGATGCTTTAGTAAAAGAAACTACCAAAGAGAGAGGAACTTGCTTACTAGTAGATATACAGCAAGAGTTCTGCGACAAAATCCCATGTTATTTCTTATGGAGGTCCAAGATAGAATTTTTGGTCAATTTCAAGGTCATTCGCGGTCTAGCGCGTGACCTCACCGCGCTCGCGTTATACGCGGACCAGCGTATACCACGTATACGGATCAAATCTACATATTACATTATGATTGATGCAGTCATCCGGGGGATCATAACGATTTTATATTGATCTAATTAATTAAATTAATTTAATTCACGGTATCATTTGCATATGTCATCTCTCATACTAAGATCCTTCTTAAATGATGTATGCTTTCAAGGATATGCCCCAGACATCGTTAAACGTGATTTCATCTTAAGGTTACTGTCAATCACCTGTCGGATTAGCACGGTCCAGCATGCGATATTACCACGTATACGGATCAACTCTACATATTATGATTGTTTACATAACTCATCCTTCATTTGTACATATCATTTTTGCTAATTAAATTAATTCACGGTATCATATGCATATCTCATCTCAATAATAATTAATTAACATTTATATTGATAATAAATTCAAATAAATTCCTGAAAACACTCTAAATAGAATACGACTAACAAGGCCCGCATTTAACCGCTATTTTTCCCGTTTTAGGTTTAGCTACATGTCGTACACTCTAACTTTTGTGATATCATATAGTAAAGAATCAATCAGGATCACATCATATGACTGTTCATATCGAGCATTTCATTTTCTATATCTCATTTGCATATAACATTTCAACTACAGACATTCCTAAAATATAAATCTATTAGTCATAACATTTAAAATGTGTAACATAATTAATACATAGCAACTTGTCATTTCTCATTATTGATTTCACCTCAGTTCTCAGAACCGGATCTATAAGGATTATCTTTACGCCAACATGAAACCTCGAGTAAAATGTATTGTTTTATCCGATACCCGTCAAATATTTCTTATCATAACATACCATTATGTTCAAAACAATGCAAATACAATTACTTTCAATATAGTCACATGTTTAGTTAAAAATTTATTTAAAATTTACAGCAAAGGAATTTTAAGCAGCAGATTTCTTAAAACATTGCTAGCTTGATACGTGTACTGAAATAATAATGTAAAAAGTGTTTATAAATATTTATATGCGATTGTTTAATTGATTTAATGAAAACCTTATACGGTTATATGTAATAGGAATTAACTACATATCATAAATGATTATATTCCATATTGAAACCCGTTATGTAATATAAAAATCCTATCTTATTATTCAGCTTGCAGATTTTCCCTAATTAGACATCTCTCAATGTATTGTTTCATTCAACGACCGACAAACATTTATTAACCGATTAGCTTCCTTTGAAATTTCTTGAAAGGTGTCCATTATGTTTAAAACAACTATAATTTATTTATTTATAGAGAAAAGGAATATTGCGTAATGCTTTTGTAAATTCAAAACATATTTCAGTAAATATTTATAATTGCTATAGATACATTAAACAGTTTACTTCAACCCTCGGTATTATTATTAATGTTTGAATTACGTACACGTTAATTAATAACCCGGTTTTTCATAGAAGAACATTCCTTAAATATGTGTAGTATATGCAGGTTTGAGATTATTCATGATCCTTTCCAATATTATCGGTTTTACAAAGATGAATCTTTATCAATTATAAATATCTATTATTATTAACTTGATAGAGTCAACATCTAACTTCGGTTTTATAGAATTATAACGTTTAAATATTGATATTTTAAAATTGTCTTGCGTTTCACGTTTATTACGATAACAATTATTCTCAATCGTTAGGTTCTACACGGATTAACCCTGAGTCAGTTTCAACTTGGATGAAAACATATATTTATCGTTAATGTTTAAATTAAAAACGTATTTGCTAGCTTGATACGTGTACAGGAATAATAGTGTAAAAGTAATTATGAATATTTATACGCGATTGTTTAATTGATTTAATGAAAACCTTATATGGTTATATGTAGTAGGATGATGCGGTATAAAAAAAATCTATAGTGAATTATTTAAGCATCTATATTAATTCTCGAGAAGCTATTAACCCGACATGATCATTATGAAAGCAAATATAATTACTTTCAATATAGTCACATGTTTAGTTAAAAATTTATTTAAAATTTACAGCAAAGGAATTTTAAGCAGCAGATTTCTTAAAACATTGCTAGCTTGATACGTGTACTGGAATAATAATGTAAAAAGTGTTTATAAATATTTATATGCGATTGTTTAATTGATTTAATGAAAACCTTATACGGTTATATGTACATAAACGCGTTGTTAGTGTAAGCTATTAAAAAGATAGTAGCCATATTGAAATTAATATCAAGTCTAGCGTTTTACAAGAAACGGTTATCATCTAATTGCTATCATACACAGATTAAACTAAACTATACATTAAGAAATATTAATTACGGCTTTTATAGCATCTTGCAGGAAAAAAGATTACATTCAATCAAGATTATAACATATATTATTAACTAGATATCATAAATAAATATATTATATATTATACCGAAGGTAGAGTAAAGACATGAGGATATCCATCGTTTTACTAATGTCTATTTATTAAAACAAATAAGTTATGAAATGAAGCAGGGAGTCTATTCAATGTACAATGCTAATACTTTTATGATTTTTCAAACCTATAGATCTGCAGTTAGAAACTCAAGCTAAATGCTAAATGCTCACAATTCACTTACCCTATCATCATCATATCGTACAATACAAACATTATTATTAAAATTTTATAAATAAAACGATAAAACAAAATTATAGTTTTTCACCTATTTCTATGTTAAACGTATTCATCTTATATGAAAGCACGTACGGTAGCAAGATCTATAATGCTCCTACCCCCTCAGAAGTGAAAGGCTTCAACAACTTCAGATCAGCAAACTGAGAAACTTGATAGAGTTAGCATCTAACTCAGAATGTCATACAAAGCTATCAACTAAATCCTATACAAGTATTCTAACTAGACAATAAAGGTTTACTGAGATTATATACCTTATAATATAGCAATAGAATTTTTCTAAATCTTATTCTTTAAGTTTTATTTAAATAAATTTTAGGATTCAAAAGCATTTTCCTATTATTAATGTATATAGACCGTAGCTACATCGAAGTCGCATGAGTTGTTACCGACTCTTTAACAAGCATATGCTACAATTCTCTAATTTTCTAGTTTCTAGACATAATGTAGTTTTGAACAGATTTTAGCCTTTTCGTTATATCTACTACCTTGTAAACTCTTTCTACATATGTGTTCTTATTGTTTATACATCATATAGACATTCGTCGCCATATTTAAACGTTGTTTTACAATATATCATACATTTTCAATAGCTTCGAAATACGCAGATATTTTATAATATACTATATACTCTTGTAGGATATTCATCGTATCTATAGTAAACTCGTATGATTAATAATAATCTGTAACCATTTTCGATACCTTCGAAATATAAATCTATAACATATGTTTGTAATACGTCTTTATAACTTTTGAAACACAGGGTAGTTACCTCTTGCAATATCTACAGTTATGAGAACCCTGAAGACTTAACCCGGAGAAATAAATCAGATAAATATTTTACTTTTTATTGAAACGACAACTTCGCATACTAATATATGAAAATAATATAATGTATATCGCGTGATAAATAAAATTGAAATTATTCTTATTCTTTTACAATGAAATGTGTTTTGAAAAACACGATGAAACGATATGTATATTAATGCAGGAGTTCTGTTAACGCATTCGTTATTTAGAGATTCACTTATAAGTACACTATATATTTAGCTGATTCAATAAAAATCTCGTTATTTTTAAAATTCCTAACAAGGGTTCAGGGTTATTTATCTGTTTTAGAATATAATAATAATAATAATAATAATAATAATAATAATAATAATGCCTTTATTTTAACAGAATATGCATACATTTTACATTTTTCCTCTTATGAGAAGAAGGAGTGGGCGAAGTTCAGCTCTTTTAGAAAAATTCTAAAGCTGCTCTACCACTTAACCCACTTAATTTTAATAAAACAAGTAATAAAATTAAAAATACATGCAGCTTGTTTATAAGCTTCAGTGTTTTCCTTTTTCTTCTATACAAGGTTAAAAATAAAAAACAAATATGTCAGATAGGTACATACATGCGTCAGGGGGATTAGTGGTTTGCATGTTTGCTTCATAATCCAAAGATCGCAGGTTCGATCCCCGGCCGAACTGGTAATTTTTCATAGCGGAGAAAAATTTAAAACATGCCTTCTTTTCGGATAGGAAGTAAAACTGTAGGTCCCGTGTCAATGCGATGTTTGGCACGATAAAGATCCCTACTGGGGGTGGAATTCCCCCAGATTCGGCTAAATTCTAGTAGGGTCGGCCAAATGATCATAGCAATCGGTGCCATGAGGTACGACGGATGCTCCGCCATCCTGATTCCTCGCCCAAACACAAACAAACAAACAAACAAACATGCGTCAGGGCAGACCAAACCAGAAATAAATAGTAATAGTATGATTGTCAAGTAACAATATTCCTATATGGTATAAAAATTTCTTTTTGTTATTGATTCAGTAATAATAATTCCTTTAAACCTGCGCGAAACTTCGAAAGTGTTAAAAATTTGAGATCATCCGGCAAAGCGTTATAGAAATGAGCAATACAATACGAAAAGGAACGTCGTCCTAATTCCGAATTTATTTTAGGTTGACTTAACTTTCCCCTATGTCTCAGGTTCAGATGATGTATATCAGTACGAAAAGTGATTCTGTTACATAAGTATGGAGGAACTTTTGTTATCAGTATTTTGTGATATAAACATAGCGAATGTAATTGGCGTCGGTTTTGCATATTTAACCAAGGAACTTCTTGTAATTTATGTGAAATTCTTTCATGTTTTTTAATACTATATATTAAGCGCAGACACGAGTTCTGCACTTTTTGTATTCGACTTATGTCTCGAGAGCTTAAGCAAGGACTATAAACTACGTCACAATAATCAAATTTTGATAAGACAAGGGAATTACATAACATTATTTTAAGTTTTCTATTGAGAGAGTAACGATGTTGGTATATCAAGCGTAAATTGCAGTATGCACCTTGCAAGCATTTTGAGATATGTTGTTTAAATCGTAATGTATGATCAAGCGTCAGTCCGAAATTTTTTGCAGAGTCTACGATAGGAACATTTTCGTTATTTATTTGAACAACTATGCTGTCAATTACTTTTGATCGGTCACCATCTCTACCAAAAACCAATGCCACACATTTAGCTGGATTTAATTTTAAGCCGTAATTTTTAGATAAATTGAACAAGGCTTGCAGGTCTGTATTAACTTCATCACATGCTCTTAATAGATCTTGTATGTCAAATGTTTTGTAGATTTGTAAATCGTCTGCGTAGAAATGATAATTGCAAAACTTTAATACATTAGGAAATTGCGACGTATAAATAGAAAATAATAAGGGGCCTAACATTGATCCTTGCGGCACTCCAGAAATAATCGGTAAAGCATCAGACCTTTGTTGATTCGAAACTACAGTCTGATAACGACCACTCAAGTAATCTTGGAGCAGAGATAATGCTCGGCTACCAAGCCCAATGTAATGAAGCAATGCTAAAAGAACTGTATGATCAATTGTGTCAAATGCTTTACTGAAATCCAAAAGTACCACAATTGAAACTTTTCTTTGATCCGTAGCTCGAATCAAATCATCTGTAACACTTAACAAAGCCGTGTTGCAACCGTAACCTCGTCTAAATCCCGATTGTGTCATTGGCAATACATTAAATTTCTCCACATGTTCGCGCAATTGTTGTTCAATCACCCTTTCTAGTATCTTTGAGAAAGTCGGTAAGATACTAATTGGTCTAAAGTCTTTGAATTCCTTTGGTGACGCTATCTTTGGTAAAGGATTGACCAGAACTGTTTTCCAACAATTTGGGAATTTCGATTTACTTAAAAAGGAATTTATAACATGTATTATATAAGGAAGAAGTAATGGTACACAAAGCTTAAACACAGTAATATTAATTCCATCTGTACCTGTTGCGTTTGTTTTTATTGAATTGATAATTTTTAATATATCACTTTCGCTTACAGCTTTAAAGATTAATGTACTAGTAATAGATTCTTTAATATTGTTTTTATAAAACTCAAAAACATCGTTGTTATTAATTTGAAGTTTAGGTATACTATTAATAAAATAATTGTTAATTTCATTACAATTTGACAAGTGTGTTGGTAATCTCATACTAGTACTTTTTTTAGATAAATTTAAAAGTCGTAGGCTTTTCCAAATTGATTTATTATCGTGGTTAAATTTACTATTGTAATAAGCTTTTTTCTCTTGCCTTATAGCAAGAGTAGTACCATTTCTAATTTCCTTATAGTACTTATTCCCAATGTGCAGCATCTTTACTCATTTTGAATCGACTCAACGCATGATCACGCATACGCATCATACGCTTTATATTATCGGTTAACCACGGAGCATACTGTTTGGTAAATCTTGATGTAATAAACGGCGCATGAATATTTAGGACAGCAATTATATTATCGACTGTAATTACACGAGAGGTCTTTTTTTGTCCGGATAAAATTGATTTTTTTAACGATAATTTAATTCATGTATAAAAAATCCCATAAGCCGCGATACATTTGTCACTTTGACATCGGATAAAGTTAGCCCTAACTTTGCATCTGGATAAAATGTGTTTAAACTTCCATGGCTAACTTTCTCGAACCTGATTATTGTTTTTAATAATTGTCATTTTCAAGTTAATAAATGTGTTCTTGACTTCTTCATAATTACCTAGTTATTCCTTTTTATTATTCATTAAATTATCTCATCGAATTACGCTCGAGGTTTTTTTCTCCGGGATAAAATTGATTTTTTAAACTCTAATTTGGTTTCTTTTTGGTAAACTGACTCTACAAACCACCAGATAAAAAAACTCGTCCTTCGGACTCGTTTTTTTATCGTAGGTGGTTTGTATCGTCAATTTACCAAGCAACCAAATTATCGTTAAAAAAATCAATTTTATCCGGACAAAAAAAGACCTCTCGTGTAATTACAGTCGATAATTTAATTCATGTATAAAAAATCCCATAAGCCGCGATACATTTGTCACTTTGACATCGGATAAAGTTAGCCCTAACTTTGCATCTGGATAAAATGTGTTTAAACTTCCATGGCTAACTTTCTCGAACCTGATTATTGTTTTTAATAATTGTCATTTTCAAGTTAATAAATGTGTTCTTGACTTCTTCATAATTACCTAGTTATTCCTTTTAATTAGTCATTAAATTATCTCATCGAATTACGCTCGAGGTTTTTTTCTCCGGGATAAAATTGATTTTTTAAACTCTAATTTGGTTTCTTTTTGGTAAACTGACTCTACAAACCACCAGATAAAAAAACTCGTCCTTCGGACTCGTTTTTTTATCGTAGGTGGTTTGTATCGTCAATTTACCAAGCAACCAAATTATCGTTAAAAAAATCAATTTTATCCGGACAAAAAAAGACCTCTCGTGTAATTACAGTCGATAATTTGGTTGCTTGGTAAATTGACGATACAAACCACCTACGATAAAAAAACGAGTCCGAAGGACGAGTTTTTTTATCTGGTGGTTTGTAGAGTCAGTTTACCAAAAAGAAACCAAATTAGAGTTTAAAAAATCAATTTTATCCCGGAGAAAAAAACCTCGAGCGTAATTCGATGAGATAATTTAATGAATAATAAAAAGGAATAACTAGGTAATTATGAAGAAGTCAAGAACACATTTATTAACTTGAAAATGACAATTATTAAAAACAATAATCAGGTTCGAGAAAGTTAGCCATGGAAGTTTAAACACATTTTATCCAGATGCAAAGTTAGGGCTAACTTTATCCGATGTCAAAGTGACAAATAATAATAATAATAATAATAATAATTATAATTACTACAACCCATAACCTTTTAACCAAGGCCCCAGAAGCTATAAGCTTGTGCGGGAGGGAGGGGGCGATTATTATTATTATGTAGGCCCAATGTGCGGCTGCAGCCGACTTATAGATGGAACAGCGCAAATCCCACATTTGTGTTACAGCTAAGGGAAACTGCAGAAAACCTTAACCAGATCTGCCAGCGCCGGGAGTCGAACCCGGGCCGCTTGGGTGAAAGTCCGGCACGCCAGACATTACACTACCAAGGCTGTTTGTATCGCGGCTTATGGGATTTTTTATACATGAATTAAATTATCTATAATAAAATTAACTTTATCATCTATTTCTTCAATGTCATAAATATTCCGCCACGGTATAGAACTTAAATGATCACAAAACTGATTCTGGTTAAGATTTCTAAAATTTCTGTATGTTCTGAATACAGGAGTTGGTTTTGTATGTGGCATGTCAATATAACATTGTATTATATCGTGATCTGATATTTCATGGGAAGCAACTACAGAAGAATTAGAAATAACATTTTTATTTGTTGTAAGAATTAGATCAATGAGGGAGTTCCTACGGGTAGGTTCCGAGATGATTTGATTAATATTAAAACTCTCCATAAAATCCACCAAATATGAAGTGGCTGGGCACTCTGTATCTAGTACATTAATATTCAAGTCTCCAAAACAAATTATATCAGAACTCACCTGTAACAACATCGAGTACGTTGTTTCTAAGGAATCGACAAAATTTTTATAAAGACTACGCTTTGGATTATAGACAACACCAAAAATGTAAACAAATTTGTTATATTTCATCTGCACCCATAATTGTTCAATGGCAAGACCACAATCTAAAATGTTAAATGATAAATAATTTTTTATATATAAAATGAGACCACCACCACGTGTGGGTCTATCTCTTCGTACTATACTGTACCCATCAATTTGAACTACATCGTCTGATACCTCATCCTTCAACCAAGACTCGCTGCAAGCAAAAAGGTCATAATCATTTTGTAATATATGAAATTTCAATAAATCGAATTTATTCAAAATGGAACATACATTTAAATGTCCAAATTTCAGTTTTTTTTCCATTTGAGCTACCCAAATTTTTACTAAATTGAAATAAAGTGATTACGTAGAAGAAAAAGGAACAAGCAGAAATATAATTATATTAAACAAAGACAATTAACGACAAAAACAAAAAAGAAAAGTTTACTTTTATGCGATCGCGATCAATGCGATCCGGCGACAACCTTTTTAATTATCTTAACAAATAATTATAGCTATTAAATTAAAAATTCATATACGTATTAATTTATACAAAGAGAAATCAAATTATTTACAATTTAAATCCAAAGAAAGTAAATACATACTATAGCAAATCATAACTTAAAAAAGTATTTTTATAATCTTATCATTAATAGTAGTACAATACTCATGCCCGTTTTATTTCCCCGTTATCTTTCCAAAAAATTCTTCCATCTCTCGTCCATGCCATGCGACGACCGAATTGCTGCTGTTTTGAAAGAAATAGAGAAAATCTTACTTTAGTAAGGTCTTCGGTCACTAAAATATTTGTGCCTTTTAAATTCCTTTTCAATTGATATATTTGTTCTCGTTTTCGATATGATAAAAATTTAACTATTATAGGCCTTGGCTTATTATTATTAGAAAGAAATCCAACTCTGTGCGACCTTTCGATATCTTCTGCTGATATTGAAATACCCATTTTTGTACTTATAATGTCAATAATTAGCAGATCCGTGTTTTCTTCTTGCGTCTCTAGGATCCCATGAAATCTTAAATTATTCCGTCGAGTATACTGCTCTAAATTATCTAACTTATCCGAAAACTCCCTAATTTCGACTTCATGCTTTGAAACTTGGGTTTTTAATTCCACCAAAGAATTAGATAACGATTCAATGTTTTTATTAATTTCATCGATATTAGTATTAACTACATTGATTTGCGAAATTATATGATCCAATTTCTCATTAATCGACATAGTTTCGACTGTTTTGCTTCTTGTATCAGCTGGCATTTTTATCTATTTCTTTTTTAAATATCAGATTGGACTAACTAATCACAACTCGCACTTTCTTATTAGAGTATTTACACAGAATTAACTATGCACAATAATAATATTCCTGTATAACAATATAATAATTTAAATTTCCGGATCGCACGCATACACGTCTTAACTGCTGCGTGGCCACATGCCGAATCTCATATTAAACGACAATATATGTATAAATTATCGTGAGACTCCTGCTCTATATAAAACGCCATATATAAAATTAGAGATAAAAATTTATCCTGTGTATTGGTGAAAACTCAAATATTCACGGAAATATAACAATCGGTACATATGACGATACTAATCAGTCTGACGCGGAATATATATTTTATATTATACAAATCAAAGACAATATATGTATAAATTATCGTGAGACTCCTGTTCTATATAAAACGCCATATATAAAATTAGAGATAAAAATTTATCCTGTATTGGTGAAAACTCAAATATTCACGGAAATATAACAATCGGTACATATGACGATACTAATCAGTCTGACGCGGAATATATATTTTATATTATACAAACGGAGAGAAAAGAATAGGTGCAATAGCTCAAAAAATAATCAAAGTTTTGAACTTTACATTTCCAACTAAGTCTAGGGAGATTATACACGATGAAAACCTTATATGGAAAAAAAGATTGATAGTATTAAAACTATGCATCGCAATTACGAATGTTTTGCCGAAGAAGTCCTGGACGCAGCTATAAAAGTTAGAACAACGCTTGTAGACAATAATATTTTATTAAGTGTGTTAAATTCTTCTTGTAGATATAAGGATGATTTATTTTTGAATGAATTAGTTTATAAGTTTACTAAGTAAACTATTGTAGATTTGCAGAACGACCTTGATTTAGATGATAGACTTAAATTTATTACATCTGGATATAATGTATAATAAATATAATATAATAAATGTCTTTAAAACTTATTGCTTTTATTACATCACAGGTTAGAGCATACGAATATAATTTAGGTTAGATTAGGTTAGAGCCTGCGAATACATTTTTTAAGACAGAACGTAGGGAGCAGAGCAAGTACAAAACAACATACTTTCATACAAGAACGTTTATTGATACGAGTAGTTTCGACGCTACTGAAAACATAATACATAACTTATATATAATATCTATTAAAATAGTACATTTCATATACACTAATAATGGTACCACATACCCGACTATAAAGTAAACAAGGTAAGTATAACAGCAGTTTAAAAGAATAGATAGTAAATATAACTATATCTAATTATTTTATAAAATACTATGTTAACTAAGAGGTAATATACAGAATATATACGCCTGTATTCGGCCTCTAGAGGGTTCATACCCTAATATAAGGTTAGTGCGAGAGATTAACGATCCCTGACCGAAGGGTTAAGGGCTAAGGTTAAGGGTTAAGGTTGAAGCATGAAGGGTTAAGGGTGAAGGGAGAAGGGTGAAGGGTGAAGGGAGAAGGGTGAAGGGAGAAGGGAGAAGGGTGGGGTTTCGTCGTGATAGAGCAGAAGCAGAACGTATTTATCGTGATACTCATAAACAGGTTATATCTCCTTTGGAAAACTATTGCCGAATCAGTTAACGTTCCCCTATTGAAAATTAAAACACAACCATCTGTTGCTACTACTACTACTACTACTGCTAGTTACATTCCCCTGTTTGAAAGTTAAAAAACAAGCAGCATCATCCTTTTCAGATACCGATGAGGAAGAAGAAGAAGAATCTAATAAAACTCAGGATCTCCCTACTCATTACGGTATGTTAATAGCTAACGCTGTCGGAAACAAAAAATATAGATAGAACTAGATTCGGTATTAGATATAAAATTGATCAAGACGCGTGGACATTTGCATCTTCCCCTGTGACATGCGTGATACAAACATCATAATTAAAAACGTTTTCGAAGCAACACCCAGTCTGTTTGACTTACTCACGTTTAGAGAATTAGAGTCTACACCATCGCAAGATGATATCAATAATTATATGCAGATAATAGCCCTTACTAATGCGCATAAGAAATCCTATAGATCACACGGTAAACTAACAGCTGTTAAACATTGGAAGTATGATTATATAATTAAACCGAACTTACCCAGAATCAAAGGTTTAGGCATTAGACTATAATCACCATCATCAAATTTTAAAAAATTAAGCGATTGCAAAGTCGAATACGTCTACTGGAATAAGACTAACGAGCTAATCGACAGGCTACGATTGTTATATGCTGTAAATGAAGCCGGTAACAGTAGTTCTCTGAATGAAAACGAAATAATTTCAATTATTTCCCAGTTAAGAAGAAGGTATTATAGAATAAAAGATTTCATCACGGTTGTAAGTAGTCAGTTCGTTACCATTATCATTCGCAGTATGAATGCTACTATAGATTTGTTCGGACGTTCAATAGTTGGAGATGCTGTAACAGTTCCAGGTCAAATTTCCAGGTAAATATTTCGCGAATGGCATTTAGTGCCAGCTTTGGAATTTAGGTGCTAAACAGTGCTAGCTACAAGCTTTTGATTTATTTACTTAAAATGTACAAAAGATCACCGTGGTGGTGGGGGGGGAGCTAGGTGTCAAACTTTGAACCCTTATAGTTTCACCCCTATTGTAGTGCTAGGTTTATAACATAACATGGGTGCTACTAGCTACGTAGCTAGTGCCAGTTATGGAATATCTGTTGCTCTATTGCTTTAAAAGGAATAGAACAAATTGGCGGTGCTGGCGTTAACTGGACTTAACTTCAGTGTCCCTGGAACGATAATGGCGCTAGTTTTAAACTTTGGGTGCTAGGTAAGAGGATCCTAGTGCTAGGTTTTGGCGGAAACTTTTGGGGGGGCTAATTAACGAACCCCAAGATAACGCAAGAAGTCGATTCTCCACCACGATAAGGCTCATGCGTATGATGCGTTAAGTGTTCACGAGCTCCTGGATCAGAAATCCATTCGAAAACTTGACCAACCACCTTATTCCTCTGACTTAGCACTGCTCGACTTTGGTCTGTTTCTTAAATTAGAAAATGCATTAGAAAGACACAGATTTGTTAATAACATTCCGAACATCTAGCACCTCACGACAAAGATACTGCGCAGCATTCCAGAACACGAGTTCAAGAAATGTTTGCGATAGTAGCACAATTATCTATTAGCAATGTGCTTTACAAGGGGACTACTTTGAAGGTGACAGTAGCAGACAGTGCGTAGAAGCAAGCAAAATTGCTTATAGACAGGCCATTCTGGGAACTAAATTACACCTTGTAAATGTAATCATTTGTAATAATTAAATTCATATCATTAAAAGTTTTGAGTCAGGTGAATTTAAAATAGTATATTAAGTATCAAGAATAGTAAGGACAGTTTACCGATCGACGACAATGTTTGGCGACTTCGCTTCGCTCAGTATTGAATATTGGAGGAGATCGGTAAACTCCTTACTGTTTGAGATGCTTATACTATTTTTTGTACGACCATTATGAATACAAAGTTATTAACTAAGAAAATATTCCGAAGATGGTAAAAAAATAGATTTAAGATAATTTATTCTTACCCTGTATAACCACCAAACATTAAGTAGGTTTTGTCGTTACCATGAATACGTTTGTAATTTTATTTTTGAATGTCAGGATATTTTTGTCGTTAACATGGATACGTTTGCAATTACTATTATTTTTGAATGTTACGATATTTGTCAAATTTGTGAGAAGGAGTGAATCTGAAAACGAATATAATTCGGATATTGAAGGGACCTGAGCAAATTTAAATAAAAAATAGACATTTTTTTAATATCTTATTTAGAATATACAATTATTTAGAAAATAATGATTTTTTCGCGATCGCGAAAGAAACATGTAAAGATGATGCATTTATTTTATAAATTACATATAATTTACTTACGCGTTTTTGCTTAGCAACCAGTAAATATAACCTATACTGTTCTAAAACCAAGTATGCTAAACAATCCAAAATAGCTCTAAATGCTCTAAATATGCTCTAAAGTTGACAATATTAGTCAGTCTCTTAAAACAACTGATACATGATATTTTTGTTGCGATAAAGTTTGTTACCTTTTAGACCTTAGAGAAGTGACAGGCACGTCATCAATTCTGCATGAACATGGCGGACAGAGTTCAGCTGTTTCCAGTGGCGTATCAGCTTAATATGTTCTTATCTAAATAATAAGCGACTAAATAAGAATTTGACAAAAATTAATAATAAACCATAACTTATTAATAATAAAAAGGTGGCCAATAGGAACAATCTTGGGATTTATAGGGAATATCGTTTAATAAAAAACAGGCTGACGTTTCGACCACTTAGCGTGGTCCTTTTCAAAACCTTATTTAATGAGAACATTAATACATGTTCTCAATTATCTCAATCAAAATACAAATTAAAAGTAATTGACAGTGTTAAAAATTTATTTATGTTATTTATTAAATAAGGCTTTGAAAAGGACCACGCTAAGTAGTCTAAACGTCAGCCTGTTTTTTTATGAAAGGATATTACCTATAAATCCCAAGATTGTTCCTATTGGCCACCTTTTTATTATTAATAAGTTAAAATATACAAGGAACGTATTGGTTACCTTTATACACATAATAAACCATAACATACGAAACGCAGGTATAAAGATATGACTCCATCAAACCAAACGACGCGCACAGTGGGGCCAAATCCCGAAAAGCGGGTCAAAAGTCGAAAAATAAAGTTTCTATTTAAGGAATTTCGAGCATACAGTTGGGTAGATTGATATTAAAAGTATCAAATTCCACAGTTGAGAAAGGGCGTTCGCTTATACCTGCTTGTCTGCATCATTTCAAAGAGACGATCGAACGAGTATCGTCTGATGCGAACAATAGAAAAAAAATAACTAACTAATGCTAAATTGTGTAGCATGGATCGATTTTAATTTTGTAAAATTGATTCACATCATGATGGTATGTACAATATTTATATGTGTTACAAAAATTATATTTAACATATAAAAATTAACAATTTCATAAATATCTTTTATAAAAATTAAACTATTAGTTAATAAATACTTTTTTTAAATGTCAAAAAAATTATAAATTCCACGGAGTTCCGCAACGAAATTTATGGAGGTTGTAGCATCTACTATTATCTAATAAATAATGAAGAAAACAGCTGCCATGAAGTGCCATTCTATTTTTCGTGCAGGTTTTTGCAACAATAAGTATTTTTGATCAAGTATTTGATCAATTTTCAAGAATACTGCTTACAAACAGCTCGTAAATTCGTCAAATTGTATCCCTGGTTTTATATGCCAACTTCAATGCACAAAGTTCTCATTCATAGCAAAGAAATTATAGCTTCCCCACTATTGCCAATTGGGGAAATGTCAGAAGACGTCCAACAATCGTGCAATAAATATATTAGAAAGTTTCGAGAAGATTTCTCGCGAAAATGCAGTAGAACCAAAACGATGGAAGATGTTTTTTACGTCTATTAGTCTCATCAGATGCCTATATTTCGGGCTTACGAAAATTACTACAGAAGAAATTAAAATCGTTATCACCAGAAGAACTGCAATTATTAATTCCACCAATTGCAAGTACAACTGCCAACCACTTTAGTAATCCTAATTAAGAATCAACGGACTACAGTTTAGATGATGCAGCAGAAGATGGATAGTACGTATATCCTTGCAGAGTTCTGTGTTGTTGAAAAGAAATTTATTCTTACTTATATTTTATAAATAAATAAAAATGTATTGCTTAATCTCCGCTTGAGGTGCAGAATTGCAGCAGAAAAACATTAGGTTTATGTTTTTCAACTTCTAGCCTGCCATATTGGATCCGCCATTTTGTTTTTTAAAATTTCAACTTTAGAATCGTAATCAGTAACCTCAAGAACCACTGTATTCGATGTTTCATACACGTTGAAAAACGTTTTCATATTTTGACCAGCTTTTCGGGATTTGGTCCCACTGTGCGACGCCCCTGAATTTATTTCAGCTGTTCAGAAATACGTTGTTGCTAGGCAATCTCTAAGGTAATGAATGAACTTGAGTTTTCGCGCATTATTGTCATTACTTTCTTTCTTTACTAACTTTCTCCTACCACACAGCCATTTAGATTTATTTATTGATAAACAAAACTTGTCAAAATAGAATTAACTATTGTTAACACCAATATTGCCATCTAGGTTGTTTTAATAGAACCTGCACGGTGGGTACAAGAATTCTCTTTATCGTGAAGCTATAGACCCATAGAGGTTATTGGTTATGTCGGTTTGTTATTGTTTTGATTTCGGCGCCTTAAAATTATATTCAATAAGCGCCCACAAACTAACCTATTAAAAAATATTTCTTCAATCCATTTCTCAAATGATTGATTTAGAAGCAAATTTTTAATAAATCGTTATTAAATCTATATAAAATTTATAATTTAAAAAGCTGAAAGACTTGATTGCAAGTTTATTGAGAACGTATTTCGTATTACAATATCAATTATTAGTAAGCATTTGTTTCTATTATAAATAATAAAATTACCATCCGAAATAATTATATCAAAATATCTCCTCAAAATATTAATCAAGGAAATGACGCTCAATATAAATGGTGTTACGAGATACTAATACCAGTTTTGTCCGCTTTCATATAAATACGAGCACGTTGTAGGCTGTACAAGATTTCGCCACTACTCTCGCTATACGTACCTCTATTCCTGTCGCCAGAAATATACTCAGGCGCAGTTGCTGCCCGTATCCGTGTGTTAAGTGTGAATGGAATACATCCAGGATTTGCTCTTTACTAGAGCACAATCGGCACAGCAGCATATTGACAGTTATAGTTTTATTAACACTTCAACACAAATTTATTTAATAAGTAAAAGTAAAATAATTATTTCATTAGAATTTAGAGGAGGAGCTACTCGACACTCGCTTTAACTACTACATCCCAACCCACGACCAATAAGCACTGCGCACTGACGGTTACGTATATCGAAAGCATGGAAGGATCAAGTTGATGTGTTGCATACTTGCAGTGGAAGATAAGTCCTGTACTGTTTCTGTTTAAAATAATAATAGGGATACCTTACATAACTTTATTAGTAGTTTTTATTACTGATTTTGTACGTAGAATCCTTTTACTAGAGTTTATAGTAATAAACACAATTTTTGCCCGAAAAATGTTCGTAACTCATAACTTCTGCGCTAGCGCAACGTAAAATGCCGTACTCGCACGATTCTGTTTTCTCGCAGTGGCGTGCAGTCCGTGGAAGCAAGGGAACCAATACCTCCCTTAAAACTTATTTAAACATAACTAAAAAACTATGTTACTAAACTATTTTTATAAGATTACATAAGATAAGATTATGGCAATTATTTAGTTACTTAATTTATTATTTATTTAATTATCATTTATTTATTAAATTTGTATTATTTAATTAACTTAAAACTCCTAATTCTGTGCAACAAAAATAGTAAATTAGACTGCCTACTACTATTTGAAAGTCATTAAACTTACACAACGGTAAGCGTTCGTTAGCGGTTGGTTGCAGGCCCGGATTAACCTTCTTGGCGCCATGAAACTCTTCTACGGCTGGTGCCTTTTGATGATATATCATTAATCAATAGTACACTATAACGGCGTTGTCCGGGCGATCTGCCCTGCTTTGGAGATGTGTATAGTATAGCCCCTTTATTTTCAAATAAACGGTGTTGGCGACTTTGAATGTTACCAGGTTTGACATTCTGTCTTGCAATAAATGTTAGGTTTAATAATAATGCACAAAAATATTCACAATTTAACATTAATTTGACAGTGGACATTCATGTTCTGTAAAAACGTAATTGTAATTTCTACAACTTTTTATTACAGTTCGGTTCTTATAAGAAAAAAGTTACGGCGCAAGATTGTATATTCGTGTGTTCACGGCGACCCGCGAGGCGTTTGAAGCTCCAAGTACAGACCACGCTGAAAATATCCGGGCGAAGTACGCCGTCAAGTCGCTAACTAACATTGACTGAATGACTAGTAACACACTTAAGTGTAGGACCTACCACGTGGGTTGTTATGGAAACTGACGATGCAGACTACTGCGCAACTTTTTTCTTATAAGATCCTACCTATACATTTCCGTAACAACATGCATGCTAATAATTTTTTTCTTTATTAAAGATTGTGTCAGGTTTGCTCCAGACATGACCAGCTACTATTAAATGTAAACCGATGATTAGAGAGGGTTAAGATAGGAAACTGGCATAAGAGCACAATGTAAAAAAACGACTACGCTTTTTGTGGTCCGATTTCCCCTGAGGCGTTAGATGTCGGAATATTCACTACAATATCATGGCCATTCATATTGGCTGACGGTGACATGAATGAAGTTGGTCATGATAATACGACTGTATACTATTTTATTCACAATAATTAGACTTAAGTCGTAATCAAAATAAAAAGTAATTTTAAATTTTAAAGTAATTTTTTTACAAACTGTCATAATTTCAATCAGACCCATCTATCGACCAAAAGAAATTTTAAGTAAGGTTTCATTCATCGTCACTAGATGGCAATGTATGCGCTCAGTATTTTAAAATTATAAATTAATTAATTCCATTGTAATTATTAAATATAAAATACGGAAAAATAAAAATAAAACTAATATTAAATAAAAAATATGTTTTTAGCGTTAAATATATTTATAAGAACTTAAATTTAAATCGGATAAAACGTACTGTTTAGATTATTCAGAAAAATAAGTTTGCCATAACTTTACATGTCAGTTTTACAGACATGTAATAGCTATTTACACTCGAATGCGGTAAGTCGAACTTTACAGGGCGACAACTTTGTTTAAGGCACGAGCCCGTAGGGCGAGTGCCTTATTAGTTGGAGCCCTGTAAAATGACTTGACGCATGAGATTTGTATAAGATTTTTTGGCCGACAAGTTTTATAGAAAATTAAAAAAAATGATTCAAAACATGCACATAATAGTGTGCTCTTGGATGACATTTGTAGTTTCCAAACGTACAATAGATGGCGCTGCGGTGATTTAAATTAATTAAATTTTAATTTTTTCTATTAAAGCCCGAAATATTTTTAATAATAACTTAGGTAACATGTATTTTATTACATAAACTTAATTATTACAAGAATAGTTGGTTTCTTAAATATCTCTAATTGCCCAGTGTTTTTTAGTATTTTTACCACATTCGCTTGTCATTTTACGACATCATGCGTAAATATGAAGCTACAGTTGACGTAAACAAAACTGAAACAAACGTTTTAAAATACAGGAGGCCAAAAAGGAAATTATTAACCACTTTGGTGGTGCTATAGCAATAGCTTACTTTCCAAGGTTTTTACAACCTATGAAATGTACATATTGCAATATGATGACGGAAACCACAACATTGGCGTTTATGGACGGATATCGAAAGTGTGAAATAAATCAAATATAAAGACTATTTTTTGTTTACTTTTTACATGAACGTGTACAGTATTTATTTTTATGCGATTGAGAAGAATAAGCATGTAATTAAATTGTATTTAATATACATATTTTCATGTTATTATTCGACTTTTTGGGGTTATGTCCATATATGCACATTTGAAAATTCAATAAATGGTAAAAAATGATACAAACTTGCACTTGCTATTTGAACCATTATTTTTGCAATTCACTACGCAACAAGTATTCCCACCCATTACATTTGCAAAGTTTACTGAAAGCGTCCGTCATTATTAGAGTCACTGTATCTAGTCACCTAGGCCAGCTGGTCGATCAGAGTAACGCAAACCGCCGCCATATTGGGGCAGAGAAGGGTGATTTTTAATAATGGGCAAATTAAAACCACGTTTTACGTGTTTGACATATTAGAGGTTTGATCTTTCAGAATAAGAAAAACCTTTTAAAGTAAACGTGGATTTGATTAAATTCAATACAGAACAAATAATGAACAATTTCGTGCTTCGTTTGCCCCAATATGGCGGCGGTTTGCGGTACTCTGGTCGACCAGCTGGCCTAGGTAACTAGATGCAGTGACTCTAGTCATTATTAGAGTCACTCTATATTACTTATAAGAGTTCGGCCAACCCGGGAATTGATGCTGATTGGTTGGATCCATTTGCACTAATGCCAATTTAAAAACACGAAGTTTGACAAAATTATGTAATTTAGGACAGGTCTTTTCACTTCCTCATAAATTTATGTGGAAGCTAATTGCTATGGTTACAATTGTATCTGTGACAATTAACTGCCAAATAAAGTTATAAGGAGGAGAAAAGATCGTCCTTAATTTGACAAATAAACTGTTTAGTAAATCGAAGAATTTTTATGTATTTCTCTTTAAGTTTTTAATAAATATAAATTGTAATTGAAGGGTTGATGTCAAAAACAGCATTTGTCGGAAAAAAAACTACAACCTTTAGGAGAACCAAAAACTAACTGTAAGGCCAACATTTGTATTATTTGTAACTGTGTGCAGTTTATGAAACATTCTCATAAACATAATCCAAAAATCTGTGGTTTTTGACGAAGATTTGCAACACGGATTTGTTATTTTTTTTTAATTAAACAGACGATATATACATTTTAATTAAAAAATTAGAATATATCGGTCTCCTAGATTTAAGAAAAGATTCATATCTCTAGCATGAAAGAAAAAATCTTTCGCTTCTTCTGCTGTTATCGTCCTCGACAATGTCACCTGGGTCTTCATTAGTCTCCAGAATATCATAAAAACCACGGACTTTTCGATGGGATAATACATCACAAAGAGCTTGAAGATTTTTTAGCTTTGCATGATTGATCTCAATAGGACCCTGGTACATAGGTACAAGTTGTAATTCACTAGTAAAATGGAGTCTTGCTTCTGATTATGCATTGCCTCCACGTTCCAGAATAGCTATCTCTTACTTCTATAAATGCTATCGCGTGAATGTATGCGATAGATTCGCGAAGACTTTAGTGGAATAGGTGGTCGAGGATTCTTTACAAAAAACTTATCAGTCGACAATTTGAAGTTAAAAATATCTTTCTTAGTCGGCCCATTTGATAAAATGTGTAAAATATGTTGTTACTGGGAAATAACTCTGAAATAGAACGATTTAATAAAAGCAAAATATTTTATTATTATTATGGAAATAATTAAAACGGAAATTGACTTACTAGAGCACAAGAGACATTAACAGTTTTTTGTTGTAGCTGAGAGTAGTTTCTCCTTTTCTCAATTTTGCAGATAAAATATGAATATATTACTCTAGTTAAGAATTTTATTATATTAATCAATTCAAATAAGCTATGGTCAATTATAATGAAATAAATGTCAGGTTATGAAACATTTGACATTTGCCAGGTAAACATAACCAATAATTTTTGCAACGTATATTTTTGGATCCATAATGGCGGTTTGACATTCGCGTTGGCTCAACTCTTATAAGTAATATAGAGTGACTCTAGTCATTATTAAGGTTACTAGATCAACACACTACGTGTTAAGGTAACGCCATTAGTGATTTTTTATATCCATCCTTGTCGCACAATTTTCTCAAGTTGGGGATAAAAAAAACACAGTCTAAAAATGATTTGATGTAACTTTGACAAAAACTACTGTCACAATTGTTTACTGCATAATTACCTTCACTATCAAGATCCATCTCGTTCGTTATACCGTTAAAGTTTTCGATTTAAGTTTGTTTTAAAATAGTAGTTCCATTCGTTTTTCTTTGGTCTCGTTATATTTTTCATTTTAGTTCAGTTACGTTTATTTAAATAGATAGGTAGGTAGTTTAACATGGTCAGCAACAAGTGTTGTGTTAAGGGTTGCTCAAGTTCTAGAAAAAATGGTTCCAAATTGTTTTCTGTTCCGAACGGTAAGTCTCTTGTTGTTTATCCCTTTTACCCGCTAACTAAGTTTAACATTAGGAGCTAAGAACATGGTGCGTAGAGAACAATGGCTAAGAAAATTAAGACTTTCTGTGGCTTCATGTGTCAAAGGTGAACTACAAATCTGCTCAGTAAGTACCAAAAAACATGATTTAGTTTTTGTATGTCTCGTGTTTATGTATTTGGTAAAATATTATTTTAATTTTCAGAAACACTTTAGTAACGATGATTTTTTCTTGGCCGAAAATTTTCAACGGTTGAAGCCTGAAGTTGTTCCTCATCTTTTATTGGAACCTACGGATCATGGTATGTGTCCTGTTTGTATATAATATTTATAAAAAATGTTTATTAGTGGATGAAAATCTTGATTTTTTTTACATTATTTTTAATATGTATAATAAATGTCCACTTATTGCTTTTTTTATGTATAATAGACACAAATTTCATTATCATGCTGTAATAGGTTCTACTTAATTCAAAGATATCATTTTCGTGGTTCTGAAATATTGGAATAAAAGTAGTGATAAAGTATTAGGTACAACCGTTCATTTAATTTGCAAATCGGAATTTGAATAAACATTTTTAGCAATAATTATGTTTTTTTATCCAGTAGTACCCATCTACATTATCTTTTTCCGCTTTAGTTGCTGTAAATCACCCTGCAACTGAATTTTTCCCTCAACTTCCTGTTCCTGAACCTTCCTTTAACGAAAACGCCGCTGTGCCTCCCAATGTTAGGTTTACGATCGATAAGGACAAAATTGTAAATAATGAAGACGATGCGTTAAAAAAAATGAAGGAAGAAAATGAAAAATTCAGAAGGCAAATTAATTCACTTAAAAAAGAAAATGCTCGACTTAAGGAAATCAATCAAAATATTACCAGTGGATTGGCGAAATTACTAAATGAGGATCAAATTAAATGTTTGAAAAATGGTTCTATGAGAGGCTCAACATGGTCCAGAGATACTTTAATGAAAGCATTCAAAATTAGACTGACATGTGGTAGCACTGGATACGACGTCCTTAGGGAAATGGGTCAACCGTTACCTTCCCAGCGTACTCTTCAACGTAGAATTGAACATTTAAAATTTTTGCCTGGCTTACTTAACGAAATACTAACTCGATTAAAAATTAAGACCGAGATCATGAAACCTGAAGAGAAACATTGTGCCATTTTATTAGACGAAATAGCAATAACTCCAAAATACGATTATGACCCAAGTACAGGATTAGTCCTTGGAAAGCCAACTGTTCCTTCAAGCAACGGGCAATTTGAAGAACTAGCCACACATGGTTTAGTCTATATGATAGCTGGAGTTACAACTCGCTGGAAGCAAATAGTAGGGTATCAGTTAACTGGCAATTCTTTTGATGCAAATTGTATAAAAACTGATATAATTAATTTAATTCATGAGGCAGAAGCTATGGGCCTTAAAGTGGATGCTGTAATTAGCGACATGGGAGGCCAAAATCAGGCCATTTGGCGTTTATTTGATATTCATGCTGGAAGGTTCTCAAGAGTTAAGAATTGTTGTCCACACCCTTGTGACACTTCTAGAAATTTATATTTTCATCCGGATCCACCACATGTGTTTAACAATTTGCGGGATATTTTAACTAACGGTTATGAAATTTTTATTCCCGAATATATCTTGACAAACCTAGGTTTACCAAACGCTCCTGTAAAGATCTCATATGTGAGAGAATTATTAGATCTGGACAACGAACTGGACCTAAAGTCGGCCCCTTATTTAAATGAATCATGCCTTAAACCCAGTCACTTTGAAAAAATGAGCGTGGGACTTGCACTCCGCTTAATCAATCATGACACGGCTGCAGCCCTAAGATATTATGTGGAGAAAAATAAACTTTGTGAAGAAGCACTTGTTACAGCGTGGTTTTTTGAGAAAGTGCACAAATGGTTTAATGTTGTTACAAGTAGATCAAGAATGACTGCTATCACTAGAGAGTCCAGCAATTTCGAAAAAAATCTGAAGTTTCTTCAGGAAATAATTGATTTATTTTATGTTTTAAAAATTGGACCGAAGCATGCATGGAAGCCTGTACAAACTGGTGTTATACTGGCTTCAACCAATGCTGTGCAACTTTCAGAGTATTACATAAAAGAAAAAGGATTTTACTATGTTTGTTTGGGCAGGTTCTCACAGGATGCTTTAGAGAACTTATTTTCGATGGTGCGGTATATCAATCCTATACCAAGCCCCAAATATTTGAAAATGGCTTTACGGTTAATTTGTGTAGCACAGTTTTTCAAACCAAATAAAAGAGGAAATTACCAGATAGATGACTGTGAATATTTGGTTGATTTTTTTCAAAATTCAAATGTGTCATATATGGAAAACGAAGGGGATGAATTTTCTGATGAGAGTGAAATGGATTTAGATTATGTAGATGAACTGGAAATGGACGAAATACAGAGCTTGTACTACCTGTCAGGACGAACTGTTCATCAATACATAAAACTCAAAAAAATTAAATGTGCAACATGCTTGAAAGTTATAAAAACAACTTCTTCCGATCCAACTATTTCTCAGTTGAAAATTTTAACAGAGTTTAAGGCGTATTCAAAGAACATTATTTTTGTCACAAGGTATGATTATTTTTATAAGAAATCATACCTATTTTAAATTGAAGATTGTATATTTTCATTTTTAACTTTTAGTGAAGTCTTGGAGCTTTTAAGAAAAGCAGAAATGCACATAAGAAAATATGCCTCAAAATTAATATACAAGGAGAAACCAAACTAAAGTTTATAGTGGCATTATTTTTCAAATCAAATGTATTTACTTTTCCAACTTGCCATAACATTGCCTATGAACTTGTAACTATTTATTTTAAGTCAAGAATTTATTTTATGTTGAGGAAAGAAAATAATACCACGGTAAATTGAAGACAAGGATCTGCAAAATGTGACAGTAGAAGTATGGGAATGAGAAGAGCACTTCAAAATATTAAATGATTTTTCTTATTTTAAAACTGATTAAAAATATTGTAATTTAGAACTTGGTTTTATTGGGAATTTTTGATTGAAAACAATCTGCAACCCATAAAACACCTCTGATTGTCAAATAAATGATATAACCTAACATATTCTTTGACGTTACGGTACTTTACAGGTAAGCCATTATGTCAAACAAAATTCCCCAAAACTATTGTCTTCTTTGTTGCACTTGTGTAAATTGTATTTGTTATTTTCGTCTTACAATTTTCTCAGGCGAGGAATGAAATGGCGTTACCTTAACACGTAGTGTGTTGATCTAGTAACCTTAGTCATTATTGCTCTATTGCTCCACCTAGCGCGCATCGGGCGAATATCCCATCCCCTCCAAGCCGACGCACATAGCGAATATACTAAAAATAGTTACTCCTATTTAATTTTCAAGATTATCTAAAAGAAATAAATCTACTGGTTTGTTTATGGACATTATAATGACTGTATAATACACAGAAATAATGCTGTTCCGCCTTTAATAATTTGCGTGCCAAGATTTAAACTGTTCTGATAAAAAAATGCTCGCTACCCATCCATTTCTTTGCACTGAAACAAACAGGAAAAGGAGATCTTGAAGAGCAATAATGAATACAACCAAAAGATACTTACATATTTACGTCCTTTGGCAACGTTAAATAAGTATGTTGAGGATGATTATTTTTATTATTGCGGGAATTTTACACTACACAACACGAGACCATTTCTTTCCTTCAATTTGGAGGCCAAATCTTACCCAAAACAAAAACTACTTAAAATCGTGCTTTGAAGATGATTTTTTTTGACAGTACAAGTTTTTAAGCGCAATTGGACTAAATTTGCTAGGTCTTTCTCCGACCATGTTAACTCCGGACGCGATAGCTATTAGGAGAATGCTAACAGTGATCAGCTGAGCGCTTAAAGCTGCATTAACATCATAACGTGTTACCTTTGGTAGAACGGTAACGCCACAATTAACTTAGGTCAACAAGCATGGCATCTTGGGTGTTTAAATTTTAATTTTTTAAATTAGTTTGTTTACAGTCTCCGATTGGCTATCGTATTTAAATAAATAGAAACATTTTAAGGAAGTTCTGTTTTTTAATAGAAATTCATAAAAACAGGAATTTAAGGTTTTCAATTCAATTTTATTCTTCCGGTTGTTCAGTCCCAGACGTGGCGCCTAAAGCCCGAGCTTCGTAGGCTTCAGTGTTAATCTACGCCTGGGTGGTCGTGGTACACTATGATAATGCGGTTGACATCGTAATAAGGCAAGTTATTAGATGCTTTCTGCTCAGATAAATTTGATTACTTATTCTTTTTAGTGTTAATGAAGTGTTACTTATTAAGCGTTTCCCGGGACCCGCCCCGAGTTTGAGACGGCCCCGCGCTTTATAAGCTCTAAGTTGCAACTTAAAAATGCCCGCACTTTCTTTGCTGCTGTAGTTACACCGATATTTTCGTATCACTTAACGACTGGCAAAGTTAACTTCTACCATTCAACCTACGTAAATCTTGAATGACGTAATTAAAAACTTTGCAACGAAAATGGCCAGAGAAATAATTTTTTAAACTCTCCACTCTCAAAATGACATGTTGCGATTGTAACAGTTAAACGCAAACGTAGTGTTTGCGCACTCGTGCTTCAACAAAATGCGAAAGCACTGGCACTTTTAGGCTCTTTAAAAACAATTTGACTTGATAATAATAAAATTTGGAACAATTAAAGAATTTCCCCATAAACATTTTTTGACCAAATTGGTGTCATTTTAACGGAAATTGTGAAAATGTAAATAATTTTTGGGGTTGCCACCAATCTAACTCCTACAAAAACACCACTACCTAACCAAAACGATATGCAAAAGTAAATTCGAATCTTTTTTCAACCTAACCTATCCTAAGCTATCCTAATCTAAACCTAACCTAACTAAATTGTGTAATTGGAAATACACAATTGTAAACCTAACCTAACCTAAGCCTAACCTAATCTAATGTAACTAAATTGTGAAATGTAAATTACACAACATAAATTTGTAGATAATGCAACAAAAAGTATGAGATTATTTTTAAAACTTATTGGATAGTATTATATGTACAGTACTTTGTTAATACGTGTTAATAGATTTAAACAGGTGTTTTTTAAAGCCATTATCAGTATGGTTATGGGATAAACGGTTATTTAATTAATTAATTAAATATCCCATTAGTAGCGTATATAACTACCACAGGGGCAACGTCCAGGGACCCCGGCCCAAGGGAGGTCCTAGCTTAAAAGAAATGTTTAATTTATCAAATTCATTATAGAGCACAAGATTACAAATAAATTGAGAAATAATTTGGAGCACTTAGTTAAAATGTTTATTGAGAAAAAAGTTCGTCGATTAAGATTCTAAGCATATATGTATCTTCGAGACAGGAAGCAGGTAGTGTTGTGGAAGAGCACCCTTTCTAAAGAGGAAGAGTTAACTTGTGGCGTACCACAAGGTTCGGTATTAGGACCGATCTTATTTATAATCTATATCAATGATTTACCGTTAAACGTAAAGTGTACAAATACTTGTATTATATACGCTGACGACACATCTCTTCTGCAATCTATCGGTGACGTCCTGTGATCGGTATAGTAGATTTCTATACGCCTGTAAATAGGCAACCTGTTACACTTTTTTATAAAAATCAAATGGAGCCAGCAAGGTTCGAACGCTCGACCATCCGTTTACAAATCCACAAGTTAACCCTTCGACCACGGAGTTTGTCTATTAAAGTATTGCAAATGTTGTATTTATAAAAATGCTTTTACGTATATTTGTTTAAATCCTATTCAAAAGGATATACAATAATCCCAATGCTAGGTCTGAATAAAACATGTTTTTCTATTGTATTCTTAATACTGACGCTCGGTTAAATATGTTTTCTAATATTACCATTATTACTAATGTACGAATTACGTACAAGGCAATTAGTCATCCCAGATGTTAGCCCTATATGAGCTAATTATGTAGAAACTTCAATTTTTCTTGCTGCATCTTAAATGTCGCAATGTATTATGATCCTTTCAGGGATCTAAGACCACCGGCTGAACTTGTGAAATATTTCGGTCCTCAATGTAATTATTTTAAAATATATCTTATACTTTGAAAGCAATGTTATTTCTAAATAAAATGCGCTTAGAATGTCTTTGTTACTTTTAAAAACGTCAAGAGAATTAATGATCCGTAAATGAAACCTGTCGGTGAATTTCAATATAGATGACTAATTTGCATTGTGCGAATCAAAAATTTATTTAAAAACAATAATTTATTATTCCACTTCTCTATTCCGTGTATGTAGGACATACACGGTCTTCCCCGACGACGTCGGGGACAAGGTCGAAATAATGAGGTAATGTTTACATTTACTGTAATTTATAGCTGGACTGTATATAATAAAATTATGAGTATCGTATGTCTTTAAAACATCAAAATGAAAGAAAGCATTATTGATAATAATCAAGACGTATTTCGAAATAGCTTATGCAATTAACAAAAGTCTTCATAAACGTAATAACCTTGACGTCACCCATCGGTGGAATTACAAATCAATCTTTTATTATGAAACGAAAACTTTAGTTTTTTTTATTTCATTGTTAATTTAGTTTAAAAATGGATATAATTAATTAACGCAGGATTTAGGATTCCGAGTTCCAGTGTGCAAACGATGTACAATTTTCCGAAACCAAAAGGAAGATTATCACTTACCAAAGAACAATGGTAAAAATCTGCTGATTTTTATCATATCTGTCATCTTTTATTAATAGTAGTAAAAGCATTTGCTACATTTTATTCACATGAATCATAATGCTGATTCTGGTAAAATAAATGTTTGGTCACATCTATTAAATACGTCCGTTTACTAAATTGAACCGAATTTGATATAAACTGATTCACCGAATGAAAAACTGTTGAACACTTAAGTTGGCTAAATAATACTATAATTTCAACATTTATAAAATATTATACATAAATAAAATTAATCTTTCAAAAAGTATAAAATTCTCAGTACTTATTTCCTATTATACAAGAAAATAGAAGACATCAAGTGTTCAGGTGACAATTATTAGTAGTACGGATTGTAATTATCGTCCAAGGTTATCAGGTTATGACCCATATTGTAAACATGATTTGTAAAATTAAGAATCAGTTTACATCAAATTCGGTTGAATTTATTAAACGGTCTCTACAAATCCAACAAAATATTTATTTTACTAGAATCAGCACATTTTTGATGAACAACACGAACAAAATGATATTTGATACCTATATAATAATTTGTCTATTGACCTCTCCTATACCAAAATCAGCATATTTTTACCAGTGTTCTTTTACGGAAAGTTCTTTATAGGCAATTATTGTACATCGTTTGCGCACCAGAACTCAGAATACTAAATCCTGCGTTAATTATATCCATTTTTAAACTAAATTAAGAATGAAATATATAAAAAACAATAGTTTTCGTTTCCTAATAAAGAGTTGATTTGTAATTCTACCGATGGATGTCAATATTATTCCGCTTATGAAAAGTTTTGTTAATTGCATAAGCTATTTCGAAATACTTTAAAGAAAGAGATTCAGTACGCATTGTATTATGCTCAATAATGCTTTCTTTCATTTTGATGTTTTAAGGAAATACGATACTCATAATTTTATTATATTCAGTCTAGCTATAAATTACAGTAAATGTAAACATTACCTCATTATTTCGACCTTGTCCCCGACGTCGTCGGGGAAGACCGTGTACGTCCTACATTAGATAAGTTAAATATTAAGTTATTTAACAAAAACCTAAAATTCTTTTAGTTAGAAAATATACGACTTCCTTTCCTTAAGGTGCTTGTAGACTTGTACACTTTTCGTATTGCGCAATCTGAAAAATGGCGCAAGTTTGATAAAATGGCAAGTTGCGATGTGTGACCACCGCTGCAAGTTCAAAAATTGCGCAATTTTCAAAGTTGCACGCCACAGCAATTAACACTTTCTAGTATTAAAACAAGTTTCTTTGTTACGAGATCTGAATCATTAATAACGCCGAATGACAATAGTTGAAATCGTTAGATTGAAAACGGTAAAAGCTTTATTTTTAAATATCGTTTAATTATTATCACTGCATCTTTTAATTATATATTATATCAGATAAATATCACTTTAAATATTGTATGTATAGGTTACACAATATTGCGTAATAATATAATCTCGATTGTACAAGTTCTAACAAGTTTTTGATACACTCTACAGACGGATTGACCGTCTTAAAAATAACGACTTTTTAGAAATAATAAATTATTGTTTTTAAATAAGTAATGTTAATTTGTTACTCTTTTGTTAATTCTACACTGGTTAGACATGTAGAAACTTCGAGGAATTTCAATATAGATGTCTATTTAGTATTATTTATTTCTTAGGAACACAGACAGCTTGAGCAGTTTGAACATATTTATAGTAGGCATACGTATGTGTTTATCTGTGATAAGAAATTAGCCTACTTTCATTGTGTTAAAGCAGAACCTCCGGATATTACAGTTATACCTCAGTCGAGTACCGCTGCTATCAATCTCTCACCGAAGATTGAACAATCATCTATCGATAATCATCGGCTGTAGGATTTGCAAGAAAATTTAATAATGTAATTTAACGTTTAAACTAACCCTTGTTTACTTCTATATATGTTTAATTAATATGTAATTAGTACATCAAAATATGTTCTTAATATGTTTTTTCGATTTTCTTATAAAAAATATAACTATATATCATTGAAATAAAACATTATTAAAATGTTAAAAAATTATTCTATTTTATCACTTCCTAAATATGTACACGACTGATCACCTTTCTCGTCAGCTTCTTTTCAAACAATTGCAGTCGTTCATCAAAAACCTAGTGGATAGTTTGTATTATTTGTCTTGCGATATGCGTATATTATTCAATTTTCAAGTCTTTTGCTAATCCTACACATCCTAAGCTTTACATAGATTTAGACATTTTTTATATTTCTTATTTAGACACATAGCACGACATATCTGAAAAAGTGTTATCTTCTTCCATAAATGATGTATCATTCAGATGATAATAATATTTAGAAACAGCCCAAGTAATATTGTTTTATTTTCTTTGGAGCTATTATTGTATGTGATCTAAAATTTTGTACTTTCAGACAAGTTGCCTTACGATGTTTGCGTATTATCTGAAAAATAGAAAATCTTACATAACAAGTAAGATACTAACACGTCTTTTTATTACCCCATTTCTCTCTATTTTGGTGGGTAATTAGTAGACACACATTTTATTTTTTATAACGGGTTTTTAATAGACTGTTTAGAAAACTGTAAGGATACTACATTCTAATGTCCTATAACAGTTGTCTGTAATTTTTGTAGGTCTGCTTTATGCTTTTTTTTCATTAAAAAAAAATTGCTAGTACCATGTGCACAGTACTATGTGTACTACTACATTTTGGTACAATAATAATAAAACAGAAACATAAAAGTAAACAAACTTTATTCAAACTAAGACACTACTAACTAAGACATGTTATAGAATACAAAACTTAATACAATATTATCGATCTTTGCACATTGAAACTTTGGTAAATTCTGTTTATATATATTCAATAAACAATATTAACGTAACATAGAATATTTCTTTAATAAGACATTAAGACAAATAAAACATACAATGCAATGGCATTCCTTGTTCTTGCGCATAGCAACTTTAAACCCACTTAAAAAAAAGTCCACCCCTCACTATAACCGCAGGTGTCGGACGGGGTTAGCAATGGACTGAACAAGTGTACATCATGCAAAGTTTTCATTTACCGATTTTTAATTAACATATGTATTTAAATTGTTTTTATCAAAGTGAAAGAAACTTTATTTCTAATAGATAACGTTATTTGTTTATTTAGTAGTTCTGTGAAACAGTAAAAAAATTTATACGGTTAACAAAAATTAAAATGTCATAAATAGGTAAAATGCGTTTATACAAAACTGCTTAAAATCTTTTATTATTAGAAGAATCGCAGTAACGTTATTGTTTCTTTGGCACTTTCTCTACAAAAGTTCTCAATTCAACAATGAAAAGAAATTCTTATAACTCAAAATTGTAATAACTCAATTACCAAATAATAAAGTTACTGTAATTTTTCTAATATAAACGATTTCAAACAATTTATTTAAAACGCATTTTAATTTTTCTTACTTGCAAGTATTTAATATTTCATAGTACTTCTAATTAAGACAATAGATTCTTGCAGTCATTATGGACCCAATAATATTCATTTCATTTTTATAAACACCATTTAAATAAATACATTACAAATAATTTCAAGGCAACTTATTTACTGTAATAAATCTCAATAATGTACTTTGCTACATCTACAGTTCATCAGCCGGGCTGACAGCTGAGCTTATAGTGAGTGGTGGTCTTTACATATCTTTAATAAAAAATCTTAACACTACTATAAAATAAAAAGCATGTCTTTATCAAATTGGAAATAGTTACAAAACAAAATTAGAATAAATTTAATTACTAAGTTATATGTACTATTGATTTCATAATGATCTAGGACAGAGGTGGCGAAGCTATGACCCGCGGGTCAGACACTGACCCACGAAGGCTTTGTAAATGACCCACGCGTTGATTTTTATAAACTTATTTTTTATATCATAAAAGAGAGAACAGAAAATCGAAAATATTAAAAAATTAAAGTATAAATATCTAATTTATACAAATTTAAAAAATTATGTATTTCCAAGTAGACGTTGGCTAACTGATTCTCTAACATTTCTAATATTAAGAAACTATCTGAAAATAAGTAACAACA
This sequence comes from Agrypnus murinus, assembly GCA_929113105.1. Taxonomy (NCBI): domain Eukaryota; kingdom Metazoa; phylum Arthropoda; class Insecta; order Coleoptera; family Elateridae; genus Agrypnus; species Agrypnus murinus. Next base: position 64,560,205 of record OV816026.1, read on the forward strand.
GATTTCACATTAAATACGCATACTTTTATCAACTTTATTATACATATACATATCTGTATCTACATATTCATTCAAATACTCAGTGCAGAGGCGCCACTGGGCATGGTGTCACCTGGTGCGGTAATTCATGGTGTCACCCCATTGATATCAATTTTTTGACTTCGACCTTTATTTTTTGCTTTTCACTTGCAAAAGTTCTTAGAGGATTTTAAGGTGAAAACCAAAAAAAGGTCAACTGTCAAGTTTTTCTGTTGACAAATTTTCGGTGTTTCCAAATTATTGGTACCCTTTTTACCCCCTTCCAATTGACGCCACTGACTTCGTGACCCACGGACTGGTATTAAAACAAATAATGAACAAAGTTTGACCCACTTCTCAAAAAGGTTCGCCATCACTGATCTAGGACATCAAGGCTAATATGATGCTATTTTATTCTTTTTTTCAGTGTAAATGCATAGGATAAAATAATAAAAAATTGCATCATATTAGCCTTGCTGTCTTAGATCATTATGAAACCAATAGTACAAACATAGTAGGTAACTTCTTCAGTCTTATTTTCAGTAAATCTGGGAAATTCTACCCATTAAAATTTGGAAAGCTTCCAAAATACCTTTAATGACAACATAGCGTATTGCATTTGTGCAGGTGTGTTGTAAGTTGTAACTATTAATTCTAGTTTTACTGTCTGTTGTATGTGAAGTAAACTTCAATAATGCATTGTTTGGTGGTAGATTGATGGTAGTGCTGCTGCTGCTTGTGCATTATTTGCAGCTGCCATACCGTATATATTGTCATTTCTTTGAGTAGTTTGTACCGATCCCATCATATTACTTTGATGGTTTATTGTTTGAAAAGGTGTTATATTGGATACGTTTGCAACCTGTGGATAGTTACTTTGTAAAGGCTGGTTGAACGTACAAGGAACAGTAGCTGAATTCGGGATCATATTAGCATGCCCAGTATTACTAGAAGCGGTTCTCGATGATCTTTTCAAACCAAAAATATTCTGATTATCAGTATTGTAAGCATTCACTGCAGTGTTGTTAGAACTAGAAGTGATTTTAGACTTTAGTGTGCTCATTATTGATTGACTGTACTCAAATGGTGAAATCTCAGAATTACTTAATGTACTTGCTGATTGTTGGTAAGCCTGGTATGGAACTGCGTATGATGAACTGGAAATATTATTGTGTGGAAATGTACTGAAAGGACTATTAGCAACAGAATTCCATGTAATAACAGAGTTTGTATTAGTAGCAGTTAGTGATGCAGATGGTATTACCAAGCCTAATTGATTTTTAACTGTATTTTCCGCAGGTGCTACAGATCTTGTAGTGTTTCTGGGTACAGAATTTGATTTAAAAGTTGGGTTATCAAAAACTTGTTGGTTTTCAATTGGTGAAGATGCAATATTTGTAGGTATTTGATGTTGTACCTGGTGAATGGTTTGCATTATATGTCACTGGAGAAAGACTATTAATAAAATGTGATGTCTGGGATTGGCTCAGATTTATAGGACTCATTTTCCATACTCTTTAAAATTGTTGTTTCTTTTTGTACTGGTTGCTTCTGAAAGGGAGCCGTGGTACTAGGTGTTACAGATCTTGTAGTATTTCTGGATACAGAATTGGATTTAAAAGTTGGGTTATCAAACACTTGTTTGTTTTGAATTGGTGAAGGTGCACAATTTGATGTTGTACCTGATGAATGGTTTCCATTATATGGCATATTTGTACTAACTGGAGAAAGTCTTTTAAAGGTACGTTTACATCTGACACTTTTGTCCGACATATGTGTCAAGTGTCGGGACATAAATCGCTCTGATCGTTTACATTCAGATAGAAATTACTTGAGATTTATATCACCAATATGTGTATGAAATGCTCGATGTTCTGAAAGTTTGCAATAAATATATGAACCGTTTACATCTGTATATACTAAATTTATTATACTTATGTCGTATACATTTCTTTCTACAACTCTTTTACTATCCAATTGATTTAATTTTTTTTTCTAATAATACATAGCATTTTCTTTTTGCTACATTTGCAATTTTATAAAAATACAATAAACTCCATCTATTTCTTTGTAATGTTTCGTATATGAACGTTTGTAATGTTAACGCAACACTCCAAATGAAATTTTTTTTAAGTATGTTGTGTCTAATTCATGTCTGTTTTTATAACTTCTGTGTGATTTTATATAGTGTGAAACTAAATGTAGCATATTTTTTTCTATTTAAATTCAATCCTTATTTTATCAAAACTACAGCCTGAATTTATTGAATTTTGAATACTATTACATGGGTAACAGAAACGTCGTTAAAAAAATTACTCTTACAAATAAAAATTTTAATTTTTATCTGGAATGTCTCTGGAAAGATCAAAAAATTTTACTGTTGATATAAAAAGTCAAAAACTTATATAGTTTCGAAAAAACGTGATTATAAATTAGAGCGTTGCGTTTACGCAACGTTAAATTTTTTTATGTTCTGATATATTATTTAATATTTTTTTTTGTATTATTAAACAGTTTCAGTTAATATTAATAAAAATATCAAAACACAAAAAAATTTATTTGTAGTTTTTCTTTATAATAGTGGTTTTAAATGGGTTAATAAAACGAAATATCTTCCAGACACTTTTATAAAAGTAGACAAATACTCAACTAATGCAATTTATTTCATGCAAGTTGGAACTCAAAAATAATTAGCGTTTACATCTAACCATATACATGTGTCGATATAAATTGCCGACACATGAAACATATATGTCCGACAGAAATTCTCCACTGTTTACATTAACTACAATTAGTGTCTGACATATATATCAAGCAATAAGTGTCAGATCTAAACGTACCTTAATACTATGTGAAGTCTGAGGTTGTATTGAGTTTATAGGACCTATATTTTCCAAACTCTTTAAAATAGTTGCTTATTTTTGTACTGGTTTCTCCTGAAACTGAGCCGAACTAGGTGTTACAGATCTTGTAGTATTTTTAGATACAGAATATGATTTAAAAGTTAAGTTATCAATAATTTGTTTGTTTTGAATTGGTGAAGATGTGGTATTTGTATTTGGTGTTGTACCAACTGTACTTATATTAACAGGAGAACGTCTTTTAAAATAATATATTTGCGGGTGTCTCAAATTTATAGGACTTATATCTTCCCAACCCTTTAAAATTGTTTGTTCTTGTGTTGATTTCTCCTGAAATTGAGCTGATATAATTTGTGAATTATTTTTTATAATTAGAGAATTACTGTGAAGATGAACAGGTATTTCATATTTCTGAAGTTCAAGTACCAGTTTATACACTACTATAACATTAGTATCAGTAGATCTAATTTTATTCTTTTTAGCTGTATGAGTCTGAGAACTTTTTTCAGTCGTTAAAGGAGAGCTTTGATATTTTTTGAAAAGAGAATTTATCAGTTCTCTTTCTTTTAAATAACTTAGGAGTTGTGACGAAATATTTATTTTAGGAGGTGCTACTGCACTTGTGCACAACGTCCCGGAGATTGCATTCGTTCCGAAAGATAATAGGCTTGGTACATCGTTTATACAATTTGATTGAAGTAAATATGTTAGAGTTATATCTTCCTCATCAGAATTCTTTTTTGAGTGATTATTTATGAGAGGACTTTTGACACTTTTATCAATTGTGGAACAAGGATTAAAATGTGGATTATTCACAATTTCATCATCACTTTCATCTATAGGATCTATATCTTCCTGTTTACCGACAACCTCCACTGAAACTTCTCCGAAATTGTTACTATACATGATATTTCCAATACTGTCGTTGATAATAGGTTTCTGGTCAATTTTGGTACATTCTACAGACTGACTGTCTGAATCAGAATACTGTGCAGTAGATTCAACTATATTATTTAGATCATTATTAGAATTTCCAGTCTCTAACAGCTCTTCAATGACTTCAGGATATTCTTCAACCACATTCTGTACATTTTCCTTTCTAGTTAATTTAATATAAGGTTGATTCTTGACGATATTTATAACACAATTTCTGTTTAGATGTTCCATTAATATCTTAACATCCTTTACTTTAACTTTACAGAATTTACACCTAAGATGCGTCTTTTCGTGTTGCCTGAGGTATTTCTTAGAATAGTACACTTTACTGCACACCTCACATATGAATACTGCTCGTGTTTTCTCTGTGGTTAATATATTTTGCAAGTCAATTTGACCTAATGGCGGTGTAGGCTCTGAAATTGGTGGTGATGTAATGTCATCCAATGGTATTGATGATTGCCAGATTGATGCAGCAGGAGTTGATTGTAAATGCGATTGTTGCTGAGGTGGAGTTGCAGTGATTGGAATTCCAGATGGTGATCCAACTGGAGTTGATTCTAAAAGAAAAGCCGATTTTTATTGTGTTCTGCATAATTATATATTACAGTATTAAAGAAACAATTTGTATCAATTGGTTTAAGATATTTTTGTTTAGGTACACAACAGATTAGACAGTTCATAGAATCATCCAACCCCTAGTCATGAACAATAAAATATACAGCATCAAGGAACATTGAGAGAACAGCAATCAAGTGTAGTTTTTTCTATTAAGATCTCAGAAATTCGCTGAAAGCTAGATTGGCAACATCTATCTGAAACGATATGGAAAAACTACAATTCGGTTTGTTTTAGGTATTGTGACTGTTACTTCACAACTTTAATGTTATTTTGAGTTTGGTATAGCTTGGATGGTGTATGTAATTTACAAGTGACTGTCTCCAGCTGAGGAGAGTCAAAAGTTCTAAACAGCTATCCTGGAGTGTCGCTTGTGAATTACACACATTTCATTTATTTGTAGGGTATTTAGTCATGGAATAGTTGCGATACGTATCCAAAAGTAGGGCGTGTCCAACAGTGAACAGTTTAGTTAGAAATAGAGTGTTTAGACAATAAAGTTAATAGTGAAAAGTGTAGGAAAGCAAGCAGAGAGTCGGTATAAACGGATTAAGATATAAAGGAAGGGTGAGCGCAAGAAGATAAGGAATATTAATTAGAGTAAAAGGAAGGTAAGCCGATAACAGTAAGGTGAAAATCGTGAGTGCTAGAAGTGTCATAATTAGAAGAAAACGGGACAAAAGAACTACTAAAAGTCATACGAACTACAGGCAGCAATAAAGCAAAAGAACTACCAAGAGTCAAACGAACTACTAGAGTGTAGAGTGTATTAAGAGTGAACTACGAACTTAGAGGTTGGTGCAAGAAGAAGCAACGAAAAAGTTTTATGGAAAACCAAAGAAGACGAGAGAATAGTGTTACAACAATAAAGGAAGTACAGCTACAAGAGGCCAAGAGAAAGGAAACACCGCAAGAATTCGAGGAGTGGGAAACTGGAGTGTTAGTTTTCAGAAAAAGTCAAAAAATACACAGATCACCAACAAAAAAACAGGGTGAAAACACAAGGAAAAGTCCTGAAATACTGCCACAAACTGAAGTAAAAACTACAGGAAAAGAAGAAAATATGGAGGCAATATTACTAAAGTTGGACGAGCTGAAAAACGAACTAAAAAATGAATTTAATAAAAATCACACAGATTTGAAAGCCGAAATTACAAAAATAAACGAGGAGTTTCAAAAAACAAAAATGGAATGGGAAAAAAAAGGCGGAAGATTGGAAAATGGAAAAAATTGACATGGGAAACAGAATAAAAAAGCTGGAGGAAAGGTTGGAAAGACAGGAGAGAGAAAAACGAAAAAATAATGTGGTAATAAAGGGAGTAAAAATGGAAGAAAACCAGATTGAAGAACAAGCTGAGCAATTTCTAAAGGACAAGCTCAATCTAATTACAAAAGTTAAGAAAGGATACATTATTAAAACAAAGGAGGATAAGCAAATAGCAGTCCTAGAGATGAATTCATGGGAACAAAAAAAAGACATTATGAACAGGAAAGGCCTTCTAAAAGACTCAAACATCTGGATAGAAAATGACCTAACTTTTGAAGAAAGAAGAACCCAAGCTCAATTACGTAAGATTATGCACGAAGAAAAGGAGAAAGGAAATAAAGTCAAGATGGGTTATCAGAAAATAATTATAAATGAGGTGAAATATTACTGGAACCCGAACACACAAGGAATAATGAAATCAAAAAACTAGCAGAAGACGAGGGGGAACGAGTAGTGATGACGAAAACGGCAAAGATTACGGCTAATGAGAAGAATGCTACAAGAGAGAACGAGTATAAACAAAGAAAAAAAAAAAAAAAAAGTAAGAGATAAGAATTGGCGCCAAACAAGTGAATACATAGAAATAGGTACATGGAACGTGCAAGGGTTAAATAGGGAAGGGAAATTAAAACAACTTATTACAGAGACAAAAAAATATGAAATAGATATACTGGCAGTACCAGAGACGAATATAAAAGGTGTAACAGAAGCAAAAATTGAAGGCTATTACTGGTTGAATGGAGGTGGTGAAAAGAACAGATTGGGGACAGGTTTCCTAATAAGTGAGAGTTTAAAAAGTATAGTAACTGAATATAAAATAATAAGTGACAGAATAAGTTATTTAAGAATAAAAGGAAGGTATAGGAAGTTGAGCATAATAAATATACATGCACCTACAGAAGAAACAGAAGAAGAGAAAAAATTGCTGTTCTATGAAAAGTTGGAAGAGATAGTGGAGAAACTACCAAAGTTTGATATGTACATTCTAATAGGGGATTGGAACGCAAAAATTGGAAAAGAAGATAGGTACATTTCAATTATAGGTAAAGAAAGCCTACACGAAGAAACAAATGACAATGGACAAAAACTCATCGATTTTGCAGGTAGAAACAAAATGGTGATAAAAAGTACAATGCTGAAACACAAAAATATACACAAAGTGACATGGATAAGCCCGGACAAGAAGACACAAAATCAAATAGACCACGTAGTTGTAGAAAAAATTCACAGTAAAAATATAAAGAATGTTAGATCATACAGAGGTGCAGTGATAGGCTCAGACCATCTCTTAGTAAAAGCCAAACTGAAACAAACTGTACCTAAAATTATAAACTATCACAGAAAAAAGAAACATAGGTGGAACTTAGACTGTTTAAGAAAGGGACAAATACAAAAATAATATGCTAGAGAAACCAGAGAACTTGTAGGAAAAGAGGGACAGTACAAAAGTGTGGAGGAGGAATGGAATTTCCTCAAAAGAACACTAGAAAAGAGCATACAAAGATTTGAAGAAGAGAAAAAAGAGAAAAAGAAGGACTGGTTTGACACAGAATGTGAAGAAGCGGTGAAAGAAAGGAGAAAGGCCTGGCAGAGAGTACTACAAGATCCAACAAATGCATCACATGAGAATTATAGACAGACTAGAAACAAGGTACAAAGCCTATGCAGGAAAAAGAAAAGAGAAGAAAGGGAGAAGAGAATAAAATCCTTGGAGGAAACATTTAGAAATCAAAAGACCAGAGCTTTTTATAGAAACCTTAAGGAAGAAACAAGAAGCAGTAGAACACAAACAGTGGGAATGAGGAATGATCAAGGTGAACTATGTTTGGATGAAACCAAAATTTTGGAAATATGGATAAATCACTACAAGAAATTGTTTGTAGATCAGAGTGTGCAGCAAAATGAACAAAACCAAACCCAAGAACAAACCACTGATGAGCCCACGTGGAAGGAGTTTACAGAAGTGATAAAAATATGAAGAACAACAAAAGTCCGGGTTCAGATAAAATAGTAGTAGAGCTGATTAAGCTAGCAGACGAGAAACTAGGGAAAAGACTACATGAAATGATTAAAGAAATACGGAAAAAGAAAATAATGCCGGAAGAGTGGTCCACAGCTATAGTATGCCCTATACATAAAAAAGGAAATAAGCAGCAACCAGAGAACTATCGCCCTATTTCACTGTTAAATGTTATGTACAAAATAATGGCATCAATAATAAACAGCAGAATCCAAGAAGAGGCTAGAAGTAAAATTGGGCAATACCAAGCAGGCTTTCGAAAAGGAAAATCTGTAATTGATCACATTTTTATACTGAGACAAATCCATGAGAAATGCGAGCGAAAGAATAAACCACTACATACATTATTCATAGATTTTAAGCAAGCATTCGACAAAATAAAAAGACCACAGATTTACGAGGCTATGCAAGAATTAGGATTTAGTAAAGAGCTAATAGCACTGGTAAGGATGACCTTACAAAATACAAAGTTTAAGATACAATTTCAAGGATGGGAATCGAGAATAGTGGAAAGCAATGTAGGTTTAAAACAGGGAGACCCGTTATCTACAACGCTGTTCAACATAGTGCTGGAAAACGTGCTTAGGAAAGGAGAGCTAAATACAGAAAAAAATATACTTAAGGACTCCGTACAGTGTTTAGCATATGCCGATGATGTAGTGTTATTTGCAAAAACGAGAGAAGAGCTCAAAACAGTGTTCAAAAAGATGGAGCTACAAGCGCTAAAAGTGGGGTTGGTGATAAATGAAGAGAAATCAAAATATATGATTTTAGGGAATAGGAAGCAGGAGGAAACACAAAATCTCACAGTTAGAGCACTAGATACGAACAAGCAGTACATTCTGAGCATAACAAATCAAGTGGTGTATTTGGGGGCAGAGATTACAAGTGAGGGTAAATACAAAAGTGACATACAGAGAAGAATAACAGCGGGTTCGAGATGTGTCGGGGCTTTAAAGAACATACTAAGTGATAAAAACATATCAAGAAGTACGAAAGTGCGTATATACAAAACAGTTATAAGACCTATAGTGACATTCGCGAGTGAGACGTGGGTGTTAACAGAAGAAATTGGGAACATGTTGAAAATATGGGAGAGGAAGGTACTAAGAACAATGTTTGGAGGAATTAAAGAAAACGGAGAATGGAGAAGAAGAACGAATACGGAGCTAGCAGACATATACCAGGAGAAGAGTATCAAAACAGTTGTACAGCAAAATAGATTAAGATGGTTGGGACATATAACAAGATTGAAAGACGAAGACCTAACGAAGAAAATGTACAAAATGGAGATAAGTGGAAGAAACAGGAGAGGAAGGCCAAGAAAAACATGGTGGGCGGACGTAAAAGAGGACCTAGAACAGTTTCAGCTAATAATGGAATGGAAAACAATGGCCAAGAACAGAAAGTTATGGAAAAAGAAGATACAAGCCATAGGCCACTAGGCCTGCAGTGCTGATTTATATATATTTAGTCATATTTTTTATTGAATTTATTTCTACAAACTGTGACTTATTTATTACGACCTTACAAAACTGAAAATTTGATAAAAATAATTTATAAATTGGCAACGTCGCAACAGATTAAAAAGATTTACTGTTGAATAAACAACTGAGAAGGGTATTAATTCCGGGCAAAATATATAGGGTGCCCCATTTAAGAAAAGCGTAGTTCCATTTGGCCCTCGTTTGTGAACCCTGTATTGTTGTAAATATTTTTAAAGTATGTATCTGTGACAACCAAAAAACTTTTGTATTGAAACTCTTTTCGATATTTAATAGTTTATGAGCTGTCAAATAATTGCGCACTAAATGGACACCATGTATAACTGCATGGAGAGTTACGGGTATTCAGCTTTATGCTTTACTTTCTATTGGTTAAAATGCTTTAAATTTAGCCGAGCGCAATTATTCAACAATCGTAAAAGAAACTGTTAGTTTTAAACTCGACAAAACCCTTTTAAGCAGAACGTAATAGCATAGCATACAATTATACAGCATACCCACTGGATTGTCGGCACTTTGAAGTTGATAAGAAGCTTTGCATATCGCATAAACCACGACCAGTTCGCCGAGGCTTGCTGATCGTCATCGTATTGCATGCTGCTAATAACGAGGATCGTATATCACAGCATAACTGATGTTCTGTAGCCCTCCAGCCCGTTGTTTAAGCGCTCGAGAATCTACACACGACGGCTTTCAATAATTGCGAGAGTGCACCTACTGGTTATAACCGTACTGTGATAATAGTAGAACCAGATCATAAAATTAAAAATTCCCATCTTTCAGGCGTAAAGAACTTCACTTGGACAAATTATATTTGACATATAACATAAACATGCTTAAAAGAATTACAGTAATTCTTGAATTGGTGAGTGAAGATTTCTAAGAAGCATTAGGCATATTTTTTGTACTTAACGTTAACTACTGTCCCAATACCAAACTTTTAATTCTGGGTCAAATAGTACACTTTATTTAAGTGTAATAACTGTAATTAGTGTAAGTTTAAGGAAGATTGGGTATCACCATTCTACAGCAGTTTGAGAACATTGGACAATTCACAAAGCAAGAAATTGCTAAATTCGTCCTTTTGGTATTAATTTTCATTTTTATCTAAAACTAGAATCGACAAAGTCGGTTCTTTTGCCTGAAAATGACACAATTACAGTTGGATTTGATTTGTATCAAAAACATTTACTTGCCGCACCTATTAACATGAAGCTACGCCCACTATACATACCATTGCACTCTTCTGGTGAAACCTGAGTGCAGAAAAATACAAACGTAGTGACCAACAAATTTACATTCTCCCCAGATACACCCATTGCACCCTTCTGGACCATACTTGAAAATATGTATGTCCACTAACATGAAGCACCACCCATCAATTGCACCTCTCGGGTCCATGCAGTTCAACTTTATAAAGTGTCAAACTTACTAACAAAAAATCTATGAAGCCCACTAACATGAAACCCCGCCCACCACACACACCAATTGCACACTCTGATCCATGCTGAATCGAACCATATATGTAGTTATTTTGGTTATGGCCATGCAGAGACCGAGTCTATGAAGGAACAAACATACAGATAAAAAGTCTACCAAGTCAGTTAACATGAAATTGCGTCCATTTATCAAAAGACTAGACTAGACTTATCAAAATCAAAAGTAACAGTTCATATTGGCAATGGAAACTACAGATTTAACAAAATGATAGTATCCAGAATTGTATCCATTGTTGTGCGTGCCAAGCCTTAAGGGGAGGGGGGAAATTATAAGATGGTTCCTGGCATAATATATAAACAACCTAATCATTTCATTTCTTCACTTCCACTTTTTGAAACTGTTTATAATCTTGAACTCATTCAAATTCATCTGCCAAGAAACTTAACTACGTAATGGAATATATTCATAAAAAAATTTCTTAATTGTTTTGTCTCATTGTTTCTTGATATTCTTTCAAGGAGTATATGTCAGAATAAATAATACATAAATCTCATATACTTGCTTTGAGGTTCAAATGAAAATACTGTAATATGCATTAACAATTATTAACTCACCAGAATATGATTGAAGCGTCAGTGCAACCATTGGTTGTTGAGTTGGCTGTGTTTCGCTGTGCCTTCTTTTGATTGACATTATTCTATTTTTGCTTCTCCGATCTAGATTATCCAAACTTCTATTTTTCTTTCTCGGAATAACCTCATCTTCATCGTCATCTTTATTACCAACATGATCATCGCTAGATCGTTTTCCTAACGAATGCATTTTCAGTCCACTCTTACTGTTATCTGTCGGGTTTACTCTTTTCATTATTGAAACTGATTGCTGTGGTTTCTTTTGTTGTAATACCTTTTTTGCAGTTTCTTTGTTTGGTAAATGTGCATGAATGACTGGTGTAATTGGCACTATATTTATGTTGGATGTTTCATTTTCTTTTTGATAATTGCAACTTGATTGATCTTTCTTCATATCCACATCGTTATTATAACTTATAGTAATATCAGAATAATCTGAACAAGGTAAATGGTGTCTAGGCAAGGATGTTTCGTCGCTACTACTAGGTGCAGATTGAGCTGTAGTGGTATTAGGTTTTGGGTCTGCAATATTGGGTTTAGGGTTTATAATATTAGGTTTAGGGTCTACAATGCTGGGATTTACAGATACAGAACCAGCTGATAGTTTCTTAAATACTACGTATGTTAGTCTTCCTTGTATTAGCTTTGCTTGCTCTGCACACCAGTCAGTTGCTTCTAAACTATTTAATGGGGATACAGGAATTATACTTTCATACTGTTTGCCCAATTCATAAACAGATGGTTGTTTATGCACTTTAGGAATACTTTTACCTTGAGAATCTTCGTTGCAACTCAATTGATCTTTATTGATATCCACATCGTCATTATAACTTGTTGTAATAGCAGAATAATATGAACTAGTTAAATGGCGTCTAGGAAAGGATGTTTTATCGGTACTACTAGGTGCAGATGGAACTGTAACGATACTGGATTTTCGGTTTGCGAGATCTGGTTTATGGTTTATAATATTAGGCTTAGGGTCTACAATGTTAGAATTTACAGATACAGAACCAGATGATAGTTGCTTAATGACTACGTTTGTTAGCCTTCTTTGTATTATCTTTGCTTGCTCTGTATACCAGTCAGTTACTTCTAAACTATTTAATAAGATTATAGGAGAGACATTTGATTGCAATACTTCCCTAGGAAGAATTATACTTTCATACTGATTGCACAATTCATAAACAGATGGATGTTTATGTACTTTAGGAACACTTTTATCTTGAGAATCTTGGTTGGTATAAGAATTATTATCATGTACAGCGTCAACTGATGGAGGAGGTGTTGTTTCTAAGTCTTCGGTATTTGTTCCAATTGATTGATATGTCACATTCGAGTTTCTACTTTGATTAAGAGCGAGTGTTTGTTCACCAACTATTATGGACGCTTGTCGAACAACATCATCTTGATTAATGATTGGTGGTTCGTATGGCTGACCACACTCTTCCTGTAAATTATCAAAAAGTAAACAATGGTGATCACGTTGAGATTAAATTAAGAATAATACCTTTAATTGTTTGTCGTTAAAGACTGCTCGTAATCGGTAAACATGTAATTTGACTACAATGTCACAACATCGCTGGCAAATCATCTTTGATGCTGTATCGGTTTCGTTAATCTGAAAAAGACAGAACAATGTTAGTAAACAATGGCTAATTTACAATGCTTTTGGCTTTGAATAGGTAGGTTCATATGAAAGAAATTTGTTCGAGTCCATTGCATATAGCTATATATTATCTTTACGATAACAGTGCAGTTACGTCATCAACAATGCACCCAGAATTGCCAATACAGTTTATGCAATTATCTTTTACAGTTACAGTTTATATTACAGTTTATATTATACAGTTATTATTATCTTTTATGATAATAATAATTATATTGTCTATGCGCAATCAGCCAGTGAGTGATTAGAACTATTACCATAATTCATTACCATTACTCATTACTCGACTAGAAAAGTAATTCATTATTATTATTATTATTATTATTATACTTTTTGCATTTCATTGCTTTCACATAATTTTCGTCTTCTTTCAATTATTAGAATATATGGAAATAAAATAATACAAATAAAAGTGTATGGAAGTAGTTGATAAAAACTTGTAACTATTCTTAGGAACAACATTAAACTAAAGACGCCTTTTTGTCGGTAAATTCTTTAAAATTTAAATTTAGTTTACCTCAATTCGGGATCATAACAGGACGTCCATATGATAAGAGGTTTACTAAAAACATCCAAAAATACAACAAAACGATAAATAAATACCAATCTAGATGCAGTAAACTACACAGTAATCTCTGACTAAAATTGTCCTAAAATAATTCGAAGGGCATAAGGATAATACGTCGACCGGACACTTTGCCCACCGCGGACACTTCGCCGACCGTGGACACTACGGCGGCCTTTACAATAAGTTTTGCTACTGGACACTGCCAACAGTGGACACTACGCCGACCCTTAAAATAAATATTGCGACTAGAGACTTTTCCGACCATGGACACTACGCCGACCCTGGAAATAATTGTTGCTATTAGACAGTTTGGCGACCGTGGACACTACGCCGACCATGGACACTACGCTGCCTGGAACCGGTAGACATTTGGCCCAACGCGAACACTTCACCGACAGTGGACAGTACGCCTGCTGGCCGTTTTGAGCACTTTGCCGACCGTGGATATTACGCAGACCCTTAATAAAATTTTGCGACTGGAAACTATGCCGACAGTGGATATTACGCCGACCCTTAAAATAAATTTTGCAACTGGACACTTTGCCTACCGTGAACACTACGCCGACACCTGAAATAAATTTTGCTACTGGACACACTTTGTCGACCGTGGACACTACACCGACCGCAAACAGTGGACACTTTGCAGACCGTGGACACTACGCCGACCGCAACCACTGGACACTGCCCACCGCGAACACTACGCCGACTAGCCGTTTTGGAAACTTTGGTTTAATAATACTACGGTTAACTTTACGGCGACCCTTAAAATACATTTTACTACAGGACACTTTGCCGACCTTTAAAATAAATTTTGCTACTGGACACTTTGACGACCGTGGTACTACGCCGACTGCAACCGCTGAACACTTTGCCCAACCCGAACACCAACTGTGGACATTACGCCGACTTGCCATTTTGGACACTGCCAACCGCGGACACTACATCGAGCCTTAAAATAAAGTTTGCTACTGGACACTTCACCAAACGTGGACACTACGCCGATTACCAGTTTTGGACACTTTGCCAACCGTGGATACTACACAGATCCTTAAAATAAATTTTACTACTGGAAACTATGAAACAGCAAACACTAAGTCGACCCTGAAAATAAATTTTGCTACTGTACACTTTGCCGACCCTTAAAATAAATTTTGGACACTTTGACGACCGTGGCACTACACCGATTGCAACTGCTGGACACTTTGCCCGACAATTTTGCTACTGGACACTGTCAACAGCGAACACTACGCCGACCCATAAAATAACTTTTTCAACTAGACACTTTTTCCGACTAGCCGTTTTGGCAACTTTTCCAACCGTCGACACTACGCAGACTCTTAAAATAAACCGCTGAACACTTTGCTCACCGCGAACACTTTACCGACCGTGTACACTACGCCCACTAGCCATTTTGGACATTTTGCCGACCGTGGACACTACGCCGACCATTGAAATAAATTTTGCTACTGGACACTTTGACAATCGTAGACACTACGACGTCCCTTAAAATAAATCTTGCTACTAGACACTGCCGACCGTGGACATTACGCCGACCATGAAAATAAATTTTGCTACTGGACACATTGACAATCGTGGACACTACGACGACCCTTAAAATAAACTTCGCTACTGGACACGTTGACGACCGTGTGGCACTATGCCGACTGCAACCGCTGAACACTTTTGCCTACCACGAACACTACACCGAACCTTAAAGTAAATTTTGCTACTGAACACTGCCGACCGTGGCACTACGCCGACAACAAGCGTTGGACACTTTGCCCGCGGACACTACACTGAACCTTAAAATAAATTTTGCTACTGAACACTTTGCCGACCGTGGACACTACGCCGACCGAAACCACTGAATACTTTGGCCACCGCGGACATTACAGCGAACCTTAAAATAAATTTTGCTACTGGACACTTTGCCGACCGTGAACACTACGCCGACAACAAGCCTTGGACACTACGCCGACCGCAACAGCTGGACACTGCCCACCATGGACACTACGCCGGTCTTTACAATAAATTTTGCTGCTGGATACTGCCAGCAGTGGACACTAAGCCGACCCTTAAAATAAATTTTTCGACTAGACACTTCCCGACTAGCCGTTTTGGGAACTTTGCCAACCGTGGACACTACGACTCTTAAAATAAACCGCTGAACACTTTGCCCACCGCGGACACTTTACGGCCCGTGTACACTACGCCGACTAACCATTTTGGATACTTTGGCGATCGCGGACATTACGCCGACCGTTGAAATAAATTTTGCTACTGGACACTTTGCCCACCGTGGACACTATGACGACCCTTAAAATAAATTTTGCTACTGGACACTTTGACGACCGTGGACACTACGCCGACAACAAGCGTTGAACACTACGCCGACCGCAACCCCTGGACACTGCCAACAGTGGACACTAAGCAGATCCTTAAAATAAATTTTTCGACTAGACTCTTTTCCCGACTCGCCGTTTTGGGAACTTTGCCAACCGTGGGCACTACGCCGACTCTTAAAATAAACCGCTGAACACTTTGCCCACCGCGGACACTTTACGGCCCGTGTACACTACGCCGACTAGCAATTTTGGACACTTTGCCGACCGTGGACACTACGCCAAGCCTTAAAATAATTCTTGCTACTGGACACTGCCGACCGTGGACATTACGCCAACCATTCAAACAAATTTTGCTGCTGGACACTTTGACAACCGTGGACACTACGACAACCCTTAAAATATTTTTGCTACTGGACACTGCCGACCGTGCTCATTACGCCGACCATTAAAAAAAATTTTGCTGCTGGATACTTTGACAACCGTGGACACTACGACGACCCTTAAAATAAATTTTGCTACTGGACACTTTGACGACCGTGGCACTACGTCGACCGCAACCGCTGAACCCTTTGCCCACCACGAACACTTCACCAACTGTGGACACTACGCAGACTTGCCATTTTGGACACTGCCGACCGCGGACAATACGCCGACCGCAACCACCGAACACTGTGTCCACCGTGGACAATACGCCGAACCGAACTAGTAAAGCGGTAACGTCACAATTAACTTAGGTCAACAGGTATGGCATTGCTGCATCTACGAACGTATTTAAAATTTTTTTTAAATTATAGAAAACGTGAAAATAGTAGTGGGCATGAAATATAATATAAATACAAAGATTAATTAAAGTTTCACAAGTTTTATTAATATCTTAACCTGACAATATTGTTTCGACACTTAGTGTCATTATCAAAGGTAAATAAGATTGATAAACAAACACGTTGCAAAGGATAAATACATACAGAAAATAGGTAACTAGACAAAATACATAACAAAAACTAAATATCTAACACTTCTAATAAAGGAGAATTACTAAGCTCAGTTTGTTCATTCATTAAAGGTACTGTGCGTTTATGTCTGTATATTTCAAAAGCTTCTAAAATGTCTAATTTGTGTTTGTTGTTGCAAAAATGTAAGAATTTAATGTTGTTTCGAGGTGTCATTGGGTGGTTCTGTTCCAAAATGTGTTTGGCATAATTCGATTTTTCTGGATGTTTAAGTCTATAAGAGCGTACGTGTTCTTTGTATCTTATGTCGAAATTTCTAAGTGTTTGGCCAATATAAACCGAGTTACAAAAAGAACAATTCAAACGGTAAATGCCGGATTTCATGATATCTTGTGTTTTGTCTTTAGCATTGAATAAAAATGAAAAGGTGTTGGTGTTAGTTTTATAGGTTATTTTGTAACTGGTTGTTTTTCTTAATATAGTTGCAATTTGTTCTGATATCTTGCCAAAGTATGGTATTGATATGTAGTTTGTGTCTTGTATTTGAGTGTCAATTGGAAATATTCGTTTGATAGCTAACCTATAATCAAAATGTGATCGTTTCATTGGAGTAGTTAAAGCTCGGTGTACTAAAGATCTATAAGCCGCTAGTTTATGCATTTTATGATGACATGAATCGTTAGATATAGTGACGTCTGTGCATGTGGGTTTTCTTTATATGGAAAAATCAAATTAATTGTCTGTATTAATTGTAATAGTTAGATCCAAAAAATTAATAGCTCTATTTTGTTCTGTTTCTAGTGTAAACGTGATGTTTGAGTGAAGACTGTTAATAAGAATTAAAAACTCATTGATAACCTCAAAAGAACTGTCAAAACAAGCTAAAATGTCATCAACGTAACGAAACCAAAAAATAATGCGTTTAGAAAGATCTAATTCAAATATTCGATCTTCCAAATTATCCATAAATATGTTAGCTAATAGAGGACTTAGAGAATTACCCATAGGTAAACCATCTTTCTGTAAATAAATTATATTATTAAAAGTGAAATAATTTTGACTGATACAAAGATCAAATAATTGAATTAACTCTAATCTTTTTACTAATTCTACATTACTATTAACTAGGAAATTATCTAATAAAGGAATACAGTCTTGTGGTGGAATCTTTGAAAACATGTTACAAATGTCAAAGCTTACAAGTTTTGAATGTGCTGGAAGATGTATGTTCTGTAGTTTTTCTACTAATTCTAATGAATTTTTGACAGAGTATTTCGATTTGTATCCTATGATGCTAATAATATGGTTGAGTTTCTTGGACAAGGTGTGAATAGGTGCGTTGATATATGATACTACTGGTCGTATAGGCATGTTGTGTTTGTGTCTTAATCAGTCCATATAGCTTTGGTAGTTGAGGGTTTTTATGTATGATTTGTTGTTTTTCTAATTCGTTAAAGCAGATAGTGCAGTTTGCTAAAGCTTGTTTTATTTCTTTTTGAAATTTTGTGGTAGGATCTTTGTTTAAAACATCTAAATTTTCTTTATTAATAAAATCATTAACCTTTTGTGTGTAAACATCTTTCGAAAGGATTACCAAATTTATCTGCTTTAACAGAAATTAAATTGTTTTCTGTAATTTTATGTCTGATAGATTGAAGTAGTGACAGGTTAGATGTTTTATTCTGTGTTTTGTCCTTTTTCAAAGATATTTCTTTTATCAGATTCAAGATTTGGAATTTTGCATAATTGTTGTGATCTTTTCTGAGTATAGTTTCACATTCAACAGCTAAGATTTCTTTAATTTTGTTAGTGAATTTTGGAAAAGGACAAAATTTAAAGCCTTTGTTAAGAAATTGTGTTTCTCTGTCATTAAATTGTGTATCTGATAGGTTTATAAAACGTGTCATCACGTTTACACTAGAAACAGAACAAAATAGAGCTATTAATTTTTTGGATTTAACTATTACAATTAATACCAACAATGAATTTGATTTTTCCATATACAGAAAACCCACAAGCACAGACGTCACTATACCTAACGATTCATGTCATCATAAAATGCATAAACTAGCGGCTTATAGATCTTTAGTACACCGAGCTTTAACTACTCCAATGAAACGATCACATTTTGATTATAGGTTAGCTATCAAAAGAATATTTCCAATTGACACTCAAATACAAGACACAAACTACATATCAATACCATACTTTGGCAAGATATCAGAACAAATTGCAACTATATTAAGAAAAACCACCAGTTACAAAATAACCTATAAAACTAACACCAACACCTTTTCATTTTTATTCAATGCTAAAGACAAAACACAAGATATCATGAAATCCGGCATTTACCGTTTGAATTGTTCTTTTTGTAACTCGGTTTATATTGGCCAAACACTTAGAAATTTCGACATAAGATACAAAGAACACGTACGCTCTTATAGACTTAAACATCCAGAAAAATCGAATTATGCCAAACACATTTTGGAACAGAACCACCCAATGACACCTCGAAACAACATTAAATTCTTACATTTTTGCAACAACAAACACAAATTAGACATTTTAGAAGCTTTTGAAATATACAGACATAAACGCACAGTACCTTTAATGAATGAACAAACTGAGCTTAGTAATTCTCCTTTATTAGAAGTGTTAGATATTTAGTTTTTGTTATGTATTTTGTCTAGTTACCTATTTTCTGTATGTATTTATCCTTTGCAACGTGTTTGTTTATCAATCTTATTTACCTTTGATAATGACACTAAGTGTCGAAACAATATTGTCAGGTTAAGATATTAATAAAACTTGTGAAACTTTAATTAATCTTTGTATTTATATTATATTTCATGATTATGGAGTTCCACAAAGTAAGGCTGGAGACAGTAAACGCTATAGAACTGGGCGTTTATCCGCATTTCCGAGCTTAAATAAATGTCATAGTCATTAAGCGCACCCACCAGTGGTGTCAGAATCAAGCCGCTGCTGTTCCTTCCCCTGATCAGCTGTAGCTCCTACCATACCCTCAGCGGGCTACCTTCGGCCGCACTCGACCGACAGCGACAACGTTCGTTGAAGTACTTGCATTATCTTATCTCTCACAGGGAATTTTAAAAATCATTATAAACTCAGCGAATTACTTATGTTATAAAATTAAAAAAGAAGTAGAAAAATGAAATAAATAAAAATTTTCAAAACTATTTACATTAAAAATTAATTACTATTTTCTATTTATTTATATTTAAAAATTATTAAGAACATCAATGAACGCTGTCGCCACTGACCGGTGCGGCCGAAGGGAGCGTAGTGGGAACTTCAGCTGGTCAGGGGAAGCAACGACAGCGGCTTAATTCTGACATCACTGGCACCCACTAATAGCGTTGAATTTAGTGTGTTTGCAGTTTCCGATTAGCTATCGTAACTAAAGTAAATAGAAACATTTCAAGCAAGTTCTATTTTTCAATAAAAAATCATAAAAACAGAAATTTCAGGTTTTCAATTCAATTTTATTCTTCCGGAGGTTCAGTCTCAGACATTTCTGAGAATTTGCGATCCTGCAAACCATGTCTGGCGCTGACGCCCCCAGAAATGTGGCGCCTGAAGCCCGAGCTTCGTAGTATTCAGTGTTAATACGGGCCTGGGTACTAGAAGTCTTTGAGGGTCTAGGCCACAACGGCCAATCGCTATTTTGGCTGTTGTGGTCATAACCACAACGGTCTCCGTGACCATAACGGCCAATTTGACCATATCGCCCAACTCGATACTTGACCATAACGGCCACCATGACCACAACGGCCAACTAGAAATTCCACCCCATCCGCCATTTTGACCACAACGGCCACCGACGCTTATGTATTGACGTCGCTGATGGCGATGACCACAACGGCCAAAATGACCACAACGGCCAACTAGGGTGAGTGACCACAACGGCCAAAATGACCACTACGGCCAACTATGGAGCGTGACCACAACAGCCAAAATGACCATAACGGCCAACTGTGGCAAGTGACCACAACGGCCAAAATGACCACAACGGCCAAATGTGGCGCGTGACCACAACAGCCAAAATGACCACACGGCCAACTTTTTTTCATACTGTTATTTTGGTTTTGTTAAAGCTCATTTCTTTCTTTTAACTTATTCAAATAAGATACGTCCAGGATTTAACAGAGAGGTCTGATGTCAAAGTAGCGCCGATTTAACCTATATTGAAAAATGTACCTCTATATACAACTGCAGCCCCATGCAGTTGAAATTTTTATTTCTTAGATTCTCGGTAAGTATACCAGGCAGATTAAATGCTGAAAATTTGATACAGGTACACTATAACTATTTACAGAATCATGATACTTTAGTTCACAGGGTAGTTTATCTTTTTCAGGGTAGGTTATCAAGTTTTTTTTTCTATTACTTGTTTACCTACAGCAATGATTCCATTTTGGGGACGTTTAAAAAAGTACGAAAAAGAACTATAAAACAACACGTTTGACAATTTATTTATAGATTTTCATCTCATTGAATTTGAAGTACGTAATCAGCATGGGACGTAACCCCAGAAACAAACCGCAATAATCCATAACAGTATTGCTCCATACGTATCCGAGAGAAAATGCAAAAAAGAGCTTTTAGAAAGAAATGGCAGATTACTTACTCGCGCACCGGCCGATAAAACGTAGTTTAATAGGGCCGTCAAAGAGTTCAAGAAATTATTAGATGAGCAGAGAAATCATGATTTCCAGAACTATTTCCACTACCTTACAACAACTAAAGCAACTGACGGCATTATGGAACGTCATAAAGATCGTGTTTACGCCCTCTTACCATTGAAGAAGAAAAACTCATACGGGACTTCCTTCAAGCGCGAAGTAAGGTCATCGAAACTGAAGTAAATTCGAAGAAGTCCCCAGGTTTCGACGTAATAACTGGAAAACTCCTAAATGAACTTTCATATGAGGGATTTCGCATGATAACTGTAATGTATAAAGGGATATTAAGGACGGGATACCTCTCTGGCCAATGGAAGGTGGCCCGAATAGCAATGGTACCAAAACCGGAGAAACCGCCATCAAATGTGGCCTCATACAGACCCATTAGTCTCTTACCCGTCAATGATTTGTAAAAAATTGTTCGTCAAGCGAATGTCGCCGCTAATTGACGAAGATCAGCGAATGCCCAACTAACAGTTTGGATTTCGTCGACTATTCAACTCACATGTCATTTATTAAAAATTGACCAATTAAAATGCAGCATTTGATATTTTTAATCCAATGAAAATGAAATGTATCGACAATTCTCACTAGTGAAAATTGTCGACAATTTTCACTAGTGATAACAATCGACAATTTTAATAAAACACAAATATTTAACAACATTTATTTTTGAGTATTGAACGTACAATTATTAAATGTAACATTGCTACATTTATGAAAAACAATTTGATTTTTTAAAGCGTGTTCGTTGAATAGTCTCTCGAATACCATAAGTAGTCAAAGTTAAGTAGACTATTTTTGTGGTGCTTAACACTCATGTCTATCATGCTTGCGAATACCACTCGTGTTGCGCACTCGTGGTATTTAAATGCAAGCATGATAGACATTCGTGAAACCACCACAAAAATAGTCGACATAACTTTGACTACTAATGGTATTATAAGTGACAATACGCTACAATCGAACAAGTACACATAGTTGCATCAAAAATCAGGTTTGACCTGGAGACCAAACCATTTTGTTCAGCGGCATTCATAGACATAAGCCAAGCCTTTGACAGTGTTTGGTATGTATGCAGATCTACTCTACAACCTCAAGCGACATTTACCGTATACCTTCTTTCAAATTCTTACGTTATACCTCACTGAAAGATACTTTTTCGTAAAATATCCAGACTCCACTTCAGCTCTTCTACCCATAACATCTGGTGTCGCGCGACTGGTCCGATTTTATACCTAATTTTCAACAAGAAACACGACATTAGCAACGTTCGCGGACTACATGGCAATACTGGCTTCCCATACTAATGCAGATATAGTTTTCAGAAACTTACAAACCACCTAAACCTTTTTGAAAGATGATGGAACACGACGCATTAAAGAAAATATATAGAAATCAACACAGGCCACTTATACTACTAAAAGTACTACTTGCCCTCTAGTTCACCTTAACGGAAACTCACTACTCAAGAAGATTAGGTCAAATATCTAGGGGCGTAAACACGATCTTTATGACGTTCCATAATCCAGTCAGTTGCTTTAGTTGCTGTTAGGCAGTGGAAATAGTTCTGGAAATCTTGATTTCTCTGCTCATCTAATTAGGGTGAACGGTCAAGCAGTCGTTGGAGATGTCGGACTTTATTACTAGTATCCGAGACAAGCCCGAAGATAGAGGGAGGGCAGTCGTTAGAGGTGTCGGGAAGCACTAGGATTCGAGACTAGCTTGAGGGCAGACCACACGGCGTTCACCCTTAGAACTGGTCGTTGTCTACCCCATCCCAGGCTTGTCTGGGCAACGGATGACGCGATCGGAATTAAATGTGTGGTAGAGTTATGCCGAGGTGTTTCGTTTACGTTTCACTGAAGTGTTTCTCGACGATGACCCTAAAACGTTGCGGAATGAGCTCTGCTAACAAGGAGGTCCGGCGTGGGTGGATTGAATCTTATCTGACGTAGGGTCTTTTATGGATCTAAGTATTCCGCTGTCTGGCCTAGATGAATGGAGGAGATTCAAGTGAGGTTTATCTCGGTTAGGGAGTTCACTCGCTAACCCATGAGAAACTGCATGCCACCAGGTAGCGTTTCGGAGGTGACAGTACGGGGGTCTGGCATATGCTGTCAGTTCCAGCGGCAGATTCCCAAAAATCGTCTAGAGACCTACACTTAAAGGGCGTTGATGCGAAGATACATAGCCTGTCACGTTCAAGACAACTTCACCTTAACGGGTACACACTGGGATGCTACTTTGATGGGCCCTTAAAGTAGCCTCGAAACGAAGCTCTGTCGAGGGCACACCAGGCCTATAACTGGGAGATCGGGGTGGCGAACCCATTTAAAAACCAAGTCCCGCCACATTTGAGGTTAGGTTCGATCGGGCAGTGGACCCAACTCTGGCTCGGTGTACTGGACTGACCTAAGTTGGGGAAATAGTCCTAATGCTGGACGATGCATTTGACTCCGTATGAAAGAGGACGGGGAGGGTGCCGGCGGGTGAGCACGTGTTAAGTCAATGGCTCCGGTACTAACCTGGTTAGCTAGTAGAGGGCGGATAGGCAACCTCGCTCCGACCAGTGAGTGACTGGGAGCATAGTGATTGCTATGCGATTGCGCTCTGATTGAGCGTATCTCAATTACTTCCTCCCAAGGGAAGGAACGTGGAGGTATGTTAACACGGGGACTCCACGTAAAACATTTAGACAATCTGCTCATCTAATAATTTCTTAAACTCTTTGACGGCCCTATTAATCTACGTTTTATCGGCCGGTGCGCGAGTATGTAATCTGCCATTTCTTTCTAAGAGCTCGTTTTTCTTGTATTTTCTCTCGGATACGTATGGAGCAATACTGTTTTGGATTATTGCGGTTTGTTTCTGGGGTTACGTCCCATGATGCTCCCTAGATTGATTTTATTAAGTACTGGACAGATTTGTAGATATCGTGTTTACTTTTTAGGGGAAGATTTACATTTAGTTTAAATTTTAAAACTGATAAAAACAGCTGCGTCAAAAAAACGTGCTTCAAATTCAATGCAATGAAAATCTATAAATAAAACTTCAAACATGTTGTTTTATAGTTCTATTTCGTACTTTTTTAAACGTCCCCAAAATGGAAACATTGCTATAGGTAAACAATAGAAAAAAACTTCTTTTGATGTTAAAGATAAACTACCCTGTGAACTAAAGTATCATGATTATGTAAATAGTTATAGTGTACCTGTATCAAATTTTCAGCATTTAATCTGCCTGGGATACTTACCGAGAAACTAAGAAAGAAAAATTTCGTCAACTGCATGGGGCTGCAGTTGTATATAGAGGTGCATTTTTCAATATAGGTAAGTCACGTTAAATCGGCGCTACTTTGACATCAGACCTCGCTGTTAAATTCTGGACGTACCTTATTGAAATACAGGCTAAATTAAAAGAGAGAAATGAGCTTTAACAAAACCAAAATAATAGTATGAAAAAAAGTTGGCCGTTGTGGTCACTAGCCACAATTGGCCGTTATGGTCATTTTGGCTGTTGTGGTCACGCTCTATAGTTGGCCGTTGTGGTCACTCATCCTAGTTGGCCGTTGTGGTCATTTTGGCCGTTGTGGTCATCGCCACCAGCGACGCCAATACATAAGCGTCGGTGGCCGTTGTGGTCAAAATGGCGGATGGGGTGGAATTTCTAGTTGGCCGTTGTGGTCATGGTGGCCGTTATGGTCAAGTGTCGAGTTGGGCGATATGGTCAAATTGGCCGTTGTGGCTGTTGGCCGTTATGGCCACGGAGACCGTTGTGGTTATGACCACAACAGCCAAAATAGCGAGTGGCCGTTGTGGTCATTGGCCGTTGTGGTCAGGCCCCGTCTTTGATAGCGGCGAACACACGAGACGCAACGGGACCCGATCAAATCAGCTTTTGTACTTTAAACAAAACGCGCCTATTCGACGTTTTCTCTTAAAAGAAAAAGGGATAATGAAGGCTGTCTTAGCTCAAGCTACAAGCGAACACGTGCACGAAATAAATTATATAATCGTAACATCATATTCAAATGCAGCTTGGCCGGCGGAATGCGCAGATGGGGAAAACAAAAAGTCGGTGTCCGACAAAGACAAAATCTAGGAGGTAAAGAGAAAATAAAATCTGTGGTGTAACTATTTTCAACTCACAAAAAGGGTATAAATTGAAATTTACTTTAGCCAGAGTGGCCAGCGAACCTGGAAACCTTAAAAACCAGGAAAAACCGGGAATTTACACAACCGGGAAAAAACCTGGAAAAAACCTTGAATTAGATATCAAAGTCGGGAATTTCTTTTCGCGTTAACTAAAGCTTAAGCCTAAGACACACACACATGAGGGATTAACTACGCGTTGATCGCAGTTACCAACAACACTCAACCATACACTCAGTACACATGATTAGTTAGCTAACGCGCTATTACTAACGTATTATTATCATTACATAAGACGCGTACACATCCAAACACCCGATTTCAGTCATACTAATGACTGGCGATGGTCGAGTGTTTTTGGTAACGCGCGGTCAACGCTGCGTTAATCTTCTCATGTGAACTATACCTTAGACCCTTAGACCTTAACGCTCGATTACTAACGCGCGTTAGTGACTACATAGCATTGTATAATACCGGTACACATTCAAACGGGCGATTTTGGCGAAGCGCAATACAACGTGCGATTCGAGATTCCCCCATACTAATGACTGGTGATCCGTGTTAAGTGTTTGCATTTGTATGGTCTAGTGTTTTTGGTAACGCGCGATCAACGCGGCGGTAATCCTCATGTGTACTGCCATCAATGGCTATGTAATTACTAACCTGCGTTACTAATTTATTGTGTATTAGCTAACGCTTCCTGTGAGTCTAAATCTATTACATTTTTAATACTTAATAATAATACTTAATTTTTCTTTTTTTTACGTTTCTATTCTTTATTAATCAAAACTTTTTGCAACAAAGAAATATTAGGCTTTACCTTACTAGCTCAGATTTACTTTAGAGGGTAGAACACAGCTGCAACGTACCCTACCCTTTCGATGCAGTTTGGCGAGCTGAGTCGAATGACATTAGTCTTGAGGTGCGAAAATGCATTGATTTCGAAATCAATGTGTTTTGGGCGAGTTTAAGCTAACGTTCAGCGCCTAAACCGCCCTTTTATGGGCGTGTCTCTAATTGATTTTAATATTTTGATTTTCGAAAAAAATATATTTATTTTCGTAGAAAAATATTCAATACGGCGTTAGGTTAGGATAGGTCAGGTCAGGTTAGGTTAGGTTATTTCAGGTTAGGTTAGGTCAGATCATATCATATTAGGTCAGTATAGGATAGCTTAGGTCAGGTCAGGTTAGGTGCGGAACATTATTAAATTTATTGTGCCATTCAATTTCAATGCAACAAAAAAATTCCCATAAACTTAACATGAGTCACAAAAAGTGGTGTAACGTTTTAAGGGGGTGTTTCCGCGCTTGATTCCTTTCTTGATGTTCTGTCGATTGACGCCACTCCCGCCCCATTTTCGCGTGCTAAAGTAAATTTATACCATTTGATTATGAATGTGGGTATGCGTAGATTATTGAAGGAAAAACCGGGAAAAATAATATTTTACGACCTGAAAAACCGAGAAAAACCTTGAATTTAAAAGTACCACCCTGTTAGCGATACAAATCTTTATTATACCCTTGTGTAAAATTATTAACAATCCAAAAATAAGACTTTTCAGAAAAAAAGATTAAAACTAGATAAAATCTTAGCGTGTTTTTTTATATATTTTATACTTTTTTCATAGAATGTACCGATCTGTACTAGACGAGAACGTTAGGTGAAATGAGCTATCCCTACCCTAATGCCGCAAATATTATGCGCATCCAAACTTCGCCGGCCAATCTGAATTTGGCAAATTGTACAAACACAACATGGCTGTCAAACGATTTCGTATTCCCAACTTCCAAATTTGGTTTTAATACAGCGCATGCGAGAACTATGACGTTGTTGTATTAGAAAAGGACAGAAAAATTGTAAATTGAATATCTTGCTAACGGCGGTACTAAAAATGTTGAAAAAATACGTCAAGTTATTATTAATTATATAGAATATATAAACGTTGTTTCAAAATTGTGAAACGACCCTATTATTTGACATCCCGACCCCACCGAACCACCACCGAACAGGTAAACCAATGATACTAGGTTGCAGATAATAACTAATTATTAAGAGAATAATCTGGAAAAAATCGTGGCGCTCGCCCGTAATTGGTGTAATTAATAAGGAACACATTAAAGTTGCTATTTTGTGGTTAGAATGTTAGGTTACAGTAAGTAAAAAAAGTTAAGTAAGTAAAAAAAATCCCTTAGAGCTCGGTATTTCAGTGTTTTATATTTAATAAAATACCATTGGTAAGTATTATTGTTTTAAATAAGCATTACGATTGGGGGGTGGATATGGAATAATTACCAATTTTTCAGTTATTAATTATAAAAAATACAATAATCACAAACTTTTTATACCTTACCTGTATTCCTGTAGCTAAAAAAACACTGAAACATAACTGTTGAGGGTGCAGCAGTTGTGAATTAAACACATCTAAAATATGTTCTGTACTTAAACACAGTCGACACACAGCCATCATACCATTTGTTGGTTTAGGTTTAAAGCGCGAGAACATGAAGTCGCACGTCACGAAATAAACACAACCATGTGTTATACGCGACTGACAAGAATCTGATATAGCCCAGCTGCAGTGCTACCAATGTTGAAAATTAAATTTATCCACAGGGTGGTTCCTAATTATCCGATTTTATCCTCTGACCTCAGTGCCATCTCTGAATGAGATTTCAAGCTTATAAACTTAAATGATAAAAATAAACTATAGAATACTGTAATGCTATATTTATTTTGATAAATATTCCGAGGAGCAAGTAGATTCTAACAAAAAAATAAACATCTGCTTAAATTATAAAAATACATTCTAACTCCACATTAAACCCCGAGTTGATAAATTCTTTTACATTAAATACTGAATTCTATATAAACATATTTTGTATAACAACAAAGGAGTCTCAGTAACTACTAATAATAAAGTTGGGGAATAACTAAAGTGCAACCTAAGAGTCGTTTTTTGGCGACGCAATTATTTCAACTACAGTTTTAAAATATGTGAGTGCGTGACGTCATTAAAATGGGCAGCGCGAAAAAGTGTGTAGTTCAACTACTGTCAAGTGTTAACAGTGCTGGCTGTCAAACTACTGTCATTGTGAGCTGTGTTAATTGTAAGGCAAAATAACAATAATAAAAAGCCTTTATTGCTATTATCGAGGAAGTAGTGGTGGTAATAGTGGTAATAGACTTAGAAAATATGTCCAGGTACAGAGTTCAAATATTTAGTGGTTTGGTAGGTATTAGGTTGAACATGATACTATTTGTAGAAATCAGTTGTTGGACCATGTAAGGACTATGATACTCAATGGTATTGAAGAAGAAGAACAACATATTATGCTATTACTAGAAATGTTGATGAAGGAAGAAGATGTAGACATTCAAATTGCTGTGGCCTGTACGAATCGTCAACATAGAAGAATAAGTGGATATACCGAGCAATGGTTACCCAGATATTTAGATTATGATTTTTATTCCTTGTACCGTATGACAAAAAAAACCTTTAATGCATTATTGACCGCATTAAATTGCCCAGAAAAAAGTTACATGGGCGGAAATGAGCCCATTCTAATGGAAAAAGCTTTATTAATGACATTGTCATGGTTGGGAAAAGGAGAAACATTAATCAGAATTTCAGAAATATTCAATGTGGCAATCTCAACAGTCTATTGCTGTACTGAATTTATGATGAGAAAACTACTGTTGTTACAGAGAAAAATCATTTGTTGGCCAACTGAAGAGGAGAGAGAAAAAATTGAACGGGATTTTAGAGGGCGCTGTAACTTTCCTGGTGTTATAGGGGCTATTGACGTTTGTAATATACAATTTAAAGCACCAGCAGAACATCAAGAAAGTTACATCGATAAAAATAAAAACCATTCTATAAAATTACAAGCAATAGTTACATGCGACAAAATTTTCACAAGTATAATGGTGGGCTATCCTGGATCGGCACATGATAGCAGAGTAAGTATTGGTGTTGTGTACAAACAGTACTATTAAAGTAATAAATTTTAGGTATTTCGAAATTCAAAGTTATATTTAGATGTAGAAGAAAATGAACGTTATAGAATGTATTTTAACAACGATGATTATCATCTGGTATGAGATAAGGCATATCCATTAAAAAAGTGGATAATGACTCCTTTTAAGTAAGTGCTTGTATCTGCTACATTGTTGACATGTATTTGTTTTTATTTCATATCCCAATAGTCTTTCATTTATGCTTTATATTATGCTCAACTACTGGTATTCTTGCAGAGATAATGGACGTTTAACTAATCAACACCGTCTATACAACACTCGTCACAGCTCTACAAGAATAGTGGTGGAACATACATTTGGCCTACTGAAGTCAAGATGGAGAATTCTTCAACGAGTAAATGTTAACAGCATAGAAAAAGCAGTTATGGTCATTGCTGTGTGTTGCATCATGCACAATTTTTGTTTTATCAATTATGATTTTTGGGAACAATATGCAGTTCTAGAACACGATGATGTGGAGTATGAAAATGCAAATGATATCCCAGAAATTGCTGTCAACAAACGCTTAGAAATAATGAATTCTTTGTAAAGTAGCAACATTTTATTTGTATACTTAGTGGTAAATAAAATGCAATTTACAAAATAACTATACTTTATTACTTTGGTAACATTGCAAAAAGTATAATAAGATAGATCACAATTGGGTGACAAAATTTCGGACGTATTTCAGTGTAAAACGAGTCACAGTTCAATATCATTTTATGTTGATCGTGGTCATTGTTACACTGAAAGACGCCCGAAATTCAGTGCACCCGATTGTAAGTATGTGTAACAAAAATAGAAAATAAACAAAAACTTATCTAAACAACATATCATTATGTGTTTTGGCACAACGTTGGTAATGAAAATGTAAGTATAACATAACCAACCTTCAATACCTGAACAAAAACATTTCTACTATCAGTTTGAACAAGGCACAAAACAGTCTTTAATGTTCAATCACTTTCATCACTGCTTTGTCTTGATTTCCTTTTGTTACTTTTTTGCTTCTTCGTCGTTGTTAGTAGTGTCATGATCTGTTCATGACGTTGCTGACTCTGAGTTTCCAAAAAATTCATCACTCGACTGAACTCTTCACTACGAGATTTCTGATTTTCCTTTTGAATTTGTATTAATTCATTCAGTGCGGCATTTCTTGGCGTGTCTGGTTTCAATTTTTTTGCTATATGGTCAAAGCGATGTGAAGAACGTGGCGTTTCAGTGTGTTCTTCAATACTATTTAAATCAATGTCTTTATATTTTGATGTTGATGGTAATGACCTATTTCCTGCTACGGTTACATTTTTCACGGACTCAGTGTTCATGACATCACGTTCTTCATCTTCCCTTATATCAGAGTCGATAACGATCTTTGGGTTAATTTTGTGCTTGTCACCTAAAATGTTCTCCATTTCATCATAATAGGGTGGAGTTTGTATTTTGCCCTCTCCTGTACGTTTTCTTTTCTCGTGATATTTAATATAAGTAGTTTGAAGGTTCGCAAATTTCTGACGACACTTATCCCGCCCTTGAATACCCTTTCCAACAAAATAGCCCATCTCGTTCATCTTGTTTGCAATTTGTAACCATAAATCGTTATTGACCCTTTTTTTATCAGCAAATCCCGCGTCAAACTCTTTCCTTAATTGTAGAAACGTCAGCGTAGCCTCATGGTCCTGCTGAGTGGGCCTTTTGGCCGTTTTCCACATCACATTCATTTCTTCCTCAGCAATATTGTTGACGGATTCAACTGATGTCGATGCGGAGGTTACGGTCGATGATAAGTTAAGGCTATCTCTAACTGCTTCAAGGTACTTTTGTGCTACTGTTGGATCTAAAAATGCATAAGACAAAAATGTACAAACGATGCCTACATAATATTTTGTGTTCTACCTTTTAAGGAATTTGCTGTACATTCATCTACCGTCAGAAGGAAGCTTCCCAGCTGAACTTGCACCATATTATTATTATTATCGGCCATCATAATTTTCGCCCTTAACGCATCACAAGTTCACAACACGTTGCATGCGTTGCATTCACCATGAACATAACATAACCCACAGAACCTCTATAACGAGTAACGACAACCGCTTGACATTAATATTATTATATTATTTGACATTATTGGCGAGCGGTAAGATCTCGTTCCTACCCCCACCCCCAAAACTGATTTCAAAACTATCGCTCTCGAATGTTTCAAAACATTTCAAATATTTGCATCTATGACGTCACCATTTCAACGCTCGAATATAAATATTTCAAAATGTTTCAAAATATTCCGTCGCCAAAAAACGACTCTAATTTTCTTGTTTTACTTGATTAGGTATTTCATTAAACAGAATACACAGAAGATTAAACATTTTTGGAATATTTTTTGAAAAAGCCCAGTTTTATGTTATATTTGTTGCACTTTAATATACTAATCCTACTAGCATCACTTTTTATTTTAATTGTACTTACTAATTATAACATTCTTGATATTATACTAAAATATCATTTTGTCTCTACCAGTATATAAAAATGAAAGGAATAAAGTTAATATAAGAATGGAGATTTTTGAAAAATATCTATCTTCAGTGTCATTTTTCTAATAAAAAAAATGTCCAAGTAAAACAACAAAATTACATTAACATTATTACCAACAACAAAACTGCACTTTTTCGTTCGTCTAAAGTGAATATTGCCAAGTTTCTATATTGGCGGTAACATAAAGTAAATTAAATTTGGCACTGTCAAGAATTTTTCATTTAATACAACTATAAAGAAAGTAATTGGAATTTAGTTAAATTATTTTTGTAATATTCAAAATATCCTCAAATTATCGGATAAATGAGAGGGTTAGAAAATTATCCCCGAGTACTTCAAATTATCCGCAAATTGGATAATTATCCACCAATTGGCAGCACTGCCCAGCCAGCCTTCGAAGTAATAGGAACTCTAATATACACGATGCTGGGCCTAACTTGTTTACTCTACTATGCAAATATCTTGGCGGGAAGTTACGAATAGGGCGGTCATTCATTCAAGTGTTAGTAGATAATACTTTTTTTTAAATTTTGGGCGCCTAAAAGGGATTTATTTTTTAAAAGTTGATATCACTGTTCAACGCTGTGCTTTAAATGTCAAACTTATTTACAACGCAGTGAATTTTTGAAATAAATGCAGAATTATAATCTTCAGTTTTCCAACTATCAAACTACTGAACAAAGTATCACTAACAAATTTTATTTAAGACTAACGCCCGTTTGACATGATACTAAATTTAAGCAAATATTTAGGAGTGAATTTTGTAATGAATTTTTTGATAAAATCTCTCAAAAGTGTACCTTTTAGTGTTATTTATGGTTGCAGTGTTTGTAATCATGATTTAACCAAGAGTTCTTCATGTTTGTCTATATTTTTAATATTACGTTTTGACGTTTTAATTATCTTTGAATTTAGTTCTGTTTACGTATTATCACGTTATTTGAAAGATAACGTAACTCAACTCTCAACTGTCACAAAAAAGTGTAAAATTAAAAACAGAATTTTGCGAAAAAAATATTATTCAATACAAAAGTTGTGCATATTCACTTAAATAATAGTGATTATATCATAATTTCGTCTAGCACAACATTCATGCCGTTTTCGATATTCTTAATGTTATAATAATTTATGTCTACCACAAAACGTCGATTAGCCGCTGCATGCTTTTTTTACTCGATCCTTGTAATTTTTTTGGGTAGTAACCCACAGTTCGGGACTGGGTTCTAATATCTTAATTTATTTGATTGTTTTTTTTCTAGTCCAATAAGCAAACTGAGCCATTTTCTTGTAAAAGCGTATATTACCCGTATGAATAGAAACACATTTCTAATTTTCAACATAAACGGAAGCCACGTTCTTTGCAAACGACTTTGTAAAGGCAAAATTATATGAAATAAGGCTTGACTGAAACCATGAACCTATTAAGGTCCATGACTGAAACTGATCACGTGTACGTGCTTAGGTCTCCAAAAATTTCAAATAGAATGCGTACTCCGCTTGTAATAAACTAATAAACTCAAAAAAGATAAGAACGTATTTATAAGTTGGAGCCAATTGGAGCAATATTCGACGAACAAAAAGTTCGTCTCTGAATTCGTGAAGTCTGTTTGTCTGTCGGTCTGTCTGTCGCCGTTTTCCCTGTTGACTTTTTTGAATTTTCGACGAACAAAAAGTTCGTCTCTGAATTCGTGAAGTCTGCCTGTCTGTCTGTCGCCTTTTTCCCTGTTGACTTTTTTGAATTTTTTGAATCAAATTCTAAGAAACTTTTGGTTGAAACATTTTTTTGTATCTCTTCGGGAAAGTGGTCAAAATGACCACCGAAAATCTCGGTAAAGTTTTGAAAAATGAAAAAGTTTTTGTTCGTCATGGCAATGCTAGCTCTGCGCATTCTCAACTGGTTTATTTATTGATTGAAGTGAATGTTTTAAATATCTAACAATTAAAACAAGTACTGTTAGAATTGGTAAATAAAACACCACAAATACCCATTGGAGAATTAAGTGCTTTTTGAGTGCTGTTTAACTACCCAACTAAAAATTTAAGTGCTGGTTAATTTTTTTTAAAACGGATGTTTTGCTAGCTTAAGTTTATTCATAATTAAATGTACAAGTGAGCTAAATCATTTCTGCATACACAATAATTAAGTGCGTTTTGAGTGCTATTTAACTACCCAACCAAAAATTTAAGTGCTCGTTAATTTTTTTTTAAAGACGGATGTTTTGCTAGTTTAAGTCTAAGCTACCAAAGCATTATTTATAAACGCATGGACACGTGAGCTAAATCATTTCTACATACATAATAATTAAGTGCTTTTTGGGTGCTATTTAACTACCTAACCAAAAATTTAACTGCTCGTTGATTTTTTTAAAGAAGGGTGGTTTGCTAGCTTAAGTTTAAGTTAGCAAAGCATTATTTATAAACGCATGTACACGTGAATTAAATCATGTCTGCATACATAATAATTAAGTGCTCTCAGAAAATATCACTAAATACCATCTAAATGGTTTTAGTTAATCTTACACAGAATGATATCATTGGACTACACTTCCTCATCATAAGTGACATTACTGATTTCCTTAATGTTAGAATTTAGGTACGGTTAATAATTGATTACTTACTCTCCCTGAAATTATTAACACTATGTATCTTTGCGTATATTTTGCGCAGAAACGTATCACTGGAAGCATATTATCGGCGGGATAAAATAAATTTGCATAAATTCATACTGAACCGTTTACAAACTAAAATAAAAGTGACTGCTATACTCCAGACCTTGTAAGTTCCAATGCACGTCCTACGTCACATCCTACGTCATAACCACAAATGATATCATTAATTTAGTATGTTTATTTTATCCTATATCGTTACCATGCCAATAATACGTTCGCAACGAGTTTTGTTAAGATACATTTAACAACACTAGTAATGTAAAAAATTTCTTAACAACACTGCTTTTTTATTGATCGAAATTAGGTAGAATGTACAGTATACATGAAAATCAATAAAATAGGTAAGTTATGGAACACACTATTTCTACCTACATTAGGTATAACAAATCAATTACTGTGTATTTTCTTTAACTTCTAAAGACTTGTCACCCATTGTCAGGTTAATTGTACAATTTTGCAAGTTCTCAAATCTAATTCCAAATGAAGAAGCAGTGCCCATGGAAGATTGTCCAAAATTGATGTTTTTGAAGGAAAGATCGGCGGTATTAGTATCAGTACCATGAATCATTCTTGCTATTTTATTCTTAGATGCTAAAGAATCCTCGACGTACCTCTCTGCTACACTTGTGCTCTTCCAACCACCATGCCTCTTGAGTAAGGCTAAGTCAGCGCCAGAATCAGCTAAAAGCGTAGCCGAAGATCGGCGGAACGCATGTCCAGTGTATAAAGAAGGTTCCGGTAGTTTCAAGAAACCTGCAACTTTTTTCCCCATGTCTCCAAATGTATTGATTCCAATTCTTTGAACTGTGCATTTATCTTTTCTGCAACTAACGAAGAAGTGATAGTGGGATATATTTTTTGGTCTCTTGTCTATGTATTTTCTAATTGTTCCAAGATAATCCATTCCATCTTTATCGTCAATGATACTGAACATTCGTTTCTGACCGGTTTTCGTTTTTGGAACAGAGACAATTATTGATGATCCTGTATCAACAATATCATTAACACTAACGTTGTAAAGTTCCTCTCGCCTGCAGCCTCCAAAAATTCCAAAAATTACAGCTACTTTCAGAGCCAAATAGTCATCAGAGGCATCTTTCAAAAAAGTATTGATTTGATCTCTTGTAAATGTTCGCGACTGTTTTGGAGAGTATCCCGAACTATTAGTTTTCATAAATGATGTAACTATTTGATAGGAGGAAATATCCACATTTTCATGCGTCAGCAACATTTTTTTCAACATGGAAACTTTTGTCCACACAGAGGACGATTCAAACTTCTCCGACTATAAAAACGCTTCAATTAATCTTCATGTGAGTAATTAGCAAACGGAAACACTTACCAACTCAGCAACATAGGCCAGCATTACATCTTCACTTATTTCAACCACGCCTTTAGTTTGCTTCCAATGTTTAAATAATTCCAACTCTTTTCTGTACCTGCCCGCAGACTTGCCTGGTATTAATTTTAAGCGGGCCGCATCAGCCTTTTCTTTAATATTCGAACAACTGTCACCCATTTTCGTAATTTTTTTTTCTCAAATAAACAACAGTTGATTGTCATAGATACTACTTTAGACACCGCCGACTGTAGCATTCTCCAGTTTATAATTTATAGGACCAATAATTTATTATTAATTTATAGGAACAATTTATGAATTTTTTTGGTGTTGTAGGATAAAATAAAACGTGTTACGTTATACGTAACGTTATCAGGTTTTACATTACTTGGGAATTTTAAAGAACTCGGGGCTATCGCCCCTCGTTCTTCAAACATATTCCCGCGTAATGTAAAAACCTTAATAACGTTACTTATAACGTAAACTACTATTACGTTCTTTGAATGTATTGGGACGCGCCAATAAATATAGATGGCGCTGTACAGCAACAAAATTAGACAAAATGACCTCAATATGCAGTAGGTGATTATACAGGCAACCAATGAGATGCAGGCTTCGGTTCTGACATAACCTTCAAACCTTCCAATTATCCTACCGCATAATTAGATTTAATAAAATTCCTCTGACAAATGAAAGAAAGCGATTTAATATTGATATGTAAACGAGAAACAGCAGTACTGTCAAGAATCGAAAAACAAATATGAAAGTCATACGCAGTTAATTCTTTTACAGTTTGTATTTCGACTATATAAACTCAAATTATAGTAAATGGGAATAAGATGATGTTTATACTGGATTACAGTAAAAACTACATGTGAAAAATAACTCAAAAATACCTTTAAAATAAGCATCCTTATATTTAGCAAAACATCCGTTTTTTTAAATTAACTAGCAGTTAGATTTTTGGTTGAGTAACTAAATAGCACTCAAAAAGCACTTCATTATTATGTATGCATACATGACTTAGTACTCGTGTACATGCGTTTATAAATAATGCTTCGCTAGCTTAAACTTAAGCTAGCAAAACATCCGATTTAAAAAAAAATTAAAGAACACTGAAATTTCTTGTTGGGTAGTTAAATAGCACTCAAAAAGCACTTAATTCTCTGCTCACTTTGCACTTCCAGCTTAATCAGTCTGGCACGATCTCTCACAGCGCCTCCGCAAGCAGTATAATGCCAGGCTACGCGTTTTTCTTACATTCGGCCGTCCTGCATCTGCCGTGTCCTCGTGGCCTCCTGTACCTGAGGAATAAATCCATTTATAAGAAAGAAATGCCCTCTGACCCCTCTTCCCCAACTCCCATTCAAATTAGCGCTTTAAATGCATTTTAAAGCGACCCCTGGTTGTGCAGAAATTTACTTATATTTGTTTTTGCATCTACTTTCAATTACCTTTCAAACAAGCCCAAAAATATCTCGAAAACTATATTTTTAAGTATTTTTCCAAATATTCTCCATTCCATTTTGTACGTTTGTTTTGAAATATTTATTCATTTTGTACTTTTGTTGTGAAGTACTTTAAGTGAATGTTTTCAATTTCAAACGAATAAAGGTAAATTAAATGCTAGTATTAGATAAACATATCAATGGTAATCTGACAGAAAAAGTAAGTGCCAAAATGGTATCAATTCTTAAGCTTCTTGCAACAACGAATAGAACATTTTGTACTCCATTGATTCATACTCAACTCGTCGCTGTCAAGTCTTTTAATTATCTACGATATTATACTTGCATGGTAAAATAAAAAGTTTTTCAAGTTGATTACCATCTATGTCCATATTCCAAATCATTGTTGGTATGTATTGCACCACCTAACCCTTTTCTAAATTAATGGAGATTATAACCATGGTGCGCCATTATAAACATCAGTCAAAGCCTTATTCTGAAGAAACAGTATCAAAAGCTGTCGAAGAATATTTAGAAACAACCCAAGCAAGTAATATTGTTTTATTTTCTTTGGAGCTATTATTGTAAGTGATCTAAAATTTTGTACTTTCAGACAAGTTGCCTTACGATGTTGTGTATTATCTGAAAAATAGCAAATCTTACGTAACAAGTACGATACTAACATGTCTTTTTATTACCCCATTTTTGTCTATTTTTTGTTTCTTTTGGTGGGTAATTAGTAGACACACATTTTATTTTTTTATAACAGGTTTTTAATAGACTGTCTAGAAAACTGTAAGGATACTACATTCTAATGTCCTATAACAGTTATATGTAATTTTTGTAGGTATGCTTTATGCTTTTTTCATTAAAAATATCGCAAGTGTTAATTTTTTGTCCCGCCCGTCCCTACTTGTATTTTGCACTTATTGTTACTATACTCTCGCAAACAAATGACGGATTTAAGATTACCGATATCACGAGGGCAAAATTGTAAAAAGCATCGCAAATCACGTCGTGTTCACGCCACGATCACTGATCGACTCGAGTAATTTAACTGATAACAGAAACAACAGATGAACTCGAATGATTCAGTAGGGAAAAAAATGTCCTTTAAGAAGGCTAACGTTGATGCTTAATGTGTATTCGATTATAATCGAATATACATACACAATAGGGAAATAGTTATTTATGGTACAAGTGAGTTAAGTAAGATATTATCCACGAACGAAAAACTTACCCTCGAGGGCCGGCAGGCCCGAGAGGGTTAATTTTTCTGAGTGGATAATATCCTTAACTCACGCTTGCCATACAAAATTTTATCCAACACCTCTTTATTTAAGTTTAAACATCGAATTTGCAATGTATAGTTAGTCTGTAGTTTTGACGGTAATACTCTAGCACGATGACTGGATTTTAATAATATTAAGTAACGTAAGCTGGTGATTGGTTATCTTTGAAGGAGTGAGTTTTTTAAAAATAACCCACGTTGCTAGGGGCAACGTAGGTTATAATGTAACATAAGAGTAAACAATCACTTTAAAATGACCCTAGTAAACATGGTATTTATGTAGAGGTGTTGGATAATAGTTATTTATGGTACAAGTGAGTTAAGTAAGATATTATCCACGAACGAGAAATTTACCCTCGAGGGCCGGCAGGCCCGAGAGGGTTAATTTTTCTGAGTTGCTAGGGGCAACGTAGGTTATAATGTAACATAAGAGTAAACAATCGCTTTCCTTATTTAAAATGACCATAGTAAACATGGTATTTATATAGAGGTGTTGGATAAATGAAATTATTTTATACTATAAGAACAATTATTATTAACGTCCAAGTTAAATTAGTCCATTCCACCTATAATAATAATAAACTTTATTTTCATCCTTATAGGCCACAAAAGTGAATGACATAAGTCAACAAAAACATTAAAGTAAAAAGTGCAATTAAATTAAGAAGATACGTATGCACAAATAAAATACTATTTGGTAAATGATACAGATTAAAAAGAAAAACTCACAGTTAGGCATATTTTTGTTTTCCATTATACATTAATTGTTTTATTGAAATTGGTAAATTATTATACAACGGTTCCTAATATATAAAAAGGATAAGCATCATTTAGTATCAGTTTTATGTACTTAAAAATGTAAATTAACACCAGCTATGATTTTTGTAGTTATTATTAATTTGAAAAGAGAAACATTCTTTTTCACAAATTGTAAAACTTCACAATTATATGTAGATGAGAATATTAAGAGAATGTTTTATAAATTGATTTTATCTTCTCATTTTTTACTTCTAACGGGTTATAACTAAAATTTTTACAATTACTTTTCTTTAAAAATGTCTTCATTACCCTATGACATTTAAACAAGAATGATTGCATTAAACTGACTGAAGAATACAAAAAAAGTTAGGCAAGAATTATGAGGTAAATATATCTAAACCATTATCACCAAAACTAAAAATTATAGGGCTCGATGAACAGAGGATGAAGAATCCCTTCCAATTTGTATCAAAAAGCAAAACGATTGTATCAAGGAAAATGCATACATTAAACTAGTAACGTCGAAAAAACTAAAAAACCAATATATGGCGATAATTGAGTGTGATGGCGATACATTTCAAAATACCATTGAAAGAGGATTCTTGTATATTAGTCTAAGATCCGTTATTGATGTCGTTGAGCACCGATCGAGTAACCGAATAAAATGTATATTTTATGAAATAAAATATGTTAACAAAAGTATCGTAGATAAGTTGCCTCAATAAATTTGTTCAAGGATATTTTTAATTAAAAATTAAATATTTAATTTTTTTAAATACTTTCATCGATCTCGTAACCAAAAAAGCACTATTAGCACTAATTGAAAGTGCAAACCCTATAGAAGACGCAAACATAGGGTTGCTTACCTTTTTCTGTTCAAGGCTATACAGTTGCCAAGTTTAAATAAGTGAATTGAAAGTGATACCTTCACCGATCGAGTAACCAAATAAATTATATGTCAAAATAAAGCTTATTTTTTTGCAAAACGATAGTATAAGGTTGATTGCAAAAAACCGTTCAAGAGTCAGGGTTGCAAGGGTTTAAAATTTTTAAATCGAAGCATGCGAGAGAGATAGACCCATTCTATTCAGTGCGATAGAGGGGGACGCAGAATGACAGCTGCTCACACTACGTCCGTCGTTTGAAATTGTGCGAGAGAGAGGGTCTATGCGTACTGTCCAATGCGATAGAAAAGGACGGGGCATAGCAACTGGGCCCGCCTTTTGTGACGTATGACAGAGAGTGCGCTTGCTTTGTGCGGTTGAGCGGTTAGTAAACGGCAAGCGTTGTGTTGGAGCAACTGACAATATACTCCAAAATATTTCTGAGGTCAGTATTTACATGACCTACATAAATCTTCAATCGATTCTCTATCGATAGAGCACATATTAGTACCAAATAACACTCAATAGCACTAAATAGTACGATAGAATCAGCATTTATCGATTTTTTAAAACATAACCTAATTTAAAAAATTTTAAAAGAACGCGAGAATGGGGCTCGGACACACATACAAATCAACTTTATTAATATTGGAGTCGAATGAGCCCAACCCATCTCTAACATGACCTACTTTAAAAAAATTTACAAATTACGCGTCGAATGAGCCCAAGCCCATCTCTCTAGCCCTTATAGAACGCGAGAATGGGGCTCAGACACACATACAAATCAACTTTAGTATACAGTTTTATAAAATAATAGATGATGTTTTCAGCAGGCGAGTTCCAAAAAAGGTAATTAATCACAGCCAATATCCTGTTTGGTTCAATAAGGAAATAAAATTGGTAATAAGAAAGAAAAGAAGACTTCATAAAAAGTTAAAAAATCACAATAATATTGAAGACAAATTAAAGCAAGAAATAATGGATTTATCAGTAAAATTTAAGATACTAATCTCAGAAACCCACTCAAATTATCTTAAGAATTGCGAGGAGCAGGTTATGTTCGATCCTAAAAAGCTACATGATTATATACGTAAACAGAAAGGAACAAATACAATTCCTCCAGAAATGAGTTACAAAAATAGAAAAATAAACACTAGTATTGATAAAGCAAGATCTTTTGCTTTCTTCTTCAACTCAGTCTATAAATCCGATGCAGTAGGTAGTCTAGTTAATGAGCAAAAAGAGTATAACTTAGATACCTTTAGTTTTAGATCTATAACAGAAGCTGACACACTAAATGCAATCAAAAAATTAAAAAGTAACACTTCTATCGGTCCAGATGGTATTTCTACGTATGTAATCAAAGGATGTGCTGAAGTACTGAAAGCACCCTTAACAAAAATTTTTAATTTGGCTTTAAACAGTAACAAATTCCCGGACACCTGGAAAACTGCAAGAATAATGCCCATATTTAAAAGTGGTGAGCAAACCGAAGTAACAGATTATCGTTCAATAGCAATCCTCTCAGCTGTTTCCAAAGTTTTTGAAAGCATAATATATCTGCAAATTTATTCACACGTAGAACGAGTAATTTCTCCGTTTCAGCATGGATTTACGAAAAGACGCAGTGCCATAACTAATCTATCAACTTTCGCACAATATGTAACGGAAAAAAACACAGAAGGACAACAAGTGGTATGTGTATATACTGATATAAAAAAAGCATTTGATACAGTTCCGATATCCATCCTCAAATTAAAACTATGTAAGTACGGCTTTCAATCATCTACTCTACTATTCATAGAATTGCATTTAATCAACAGAGCCAACTTTGTTAAGATCAATGGCGAGAAATCCTCAATTTTCAGTCCAACATCTGTGTGCCTTAAGGCTTTTGTCTGGGCCCCCTTCTCTTCAACCTATTTATAAATGATCTCCCGGATTCTGTTATTAGCTCTAAATGCTTATTATATGCAGATGACTTCAAAATGTACTCGACCATAACTAATCAACAAGATGCGGTAGAATTTCAAAGGGATCTGAACAGAGTATGTAAGTGGTTTGACAATAACAACTTAACACTTAACTCAAGCAAATGTTCTTTTGTTAGTTACACTAGAGCGAAGAAGGGGTTCAAATTTACTTTCCATCTAGATAATGAACAATTACTAGAAAAATCACAAGTTAAAGATATGGGAGTTGTCTTTAACCACAATGGTACCTTTAATGATCATATTGCAGAAATCACCAAAAAGGCATATAAAAACCTATTCTTTATAATTAGAAATATGACCAACTTTACCAACACCAAACTGTTATTTAGTTTACTCTACATTTATGTAAGATTAAATCTAGAGTACGCTAGTGTGATCTGGTACACAATTACTTACACAGCAATTAATGACATTGAAAAAATCCAAAAAAATTTCGTGCGATGGGTTTACAAAAAAATCACTGGAATATATCCTAAGTACCCTGTTATTATCTCATACCGTAAACAACTTGAATACATTAATGAAACGTGTGGGTTAATAACAACTACGCTTGCAAAAAGACGGGATCTGACACTGATATCCATGATGCATAATCTTCTACATTCAAAAATAAATGCTAGTCAGCTCATAGAATTAATCAAGATAAGAGTTCCACTTGTCCATTTAAGACACAAATCTCACCAAATTTTCCAAGAACAGCACAACCGATCTCCAATGAACAACATGATATTCGTCACAAATAGGATGCTCATGTCTTCAGAAATAGATATCTTTAATGAGTCCTGTACAACTATCAACAAGAGGACAGTGATCACAAAATGAAATTTTCTTATGTGGAAAGTGCTCTCAGGAAACTTGATTAGATTTGTACTGTTTATTTGCTGCAGTATTAAATCGCTACAAGTTATGATTGTTATAATTGGTGCTAATGTTGATAATTATTAAAAGTGATGTAACTCTATAATATATTATAATGTGATGCAAACTAATACTAGTCATTTTATATAAACTATAAGATAGATTTAATTATTATAATATAAAATCTTAAATATTGTTTACATTTGTTTAAACTGTCTGAATTCTCTGTATTTGCATTATTACCAAGTACATGTAACAGGTTCACCATTTGTACCTTTGGTTAATAAACCGTATTATTATTATTAAAACGTAATGAAATGTTTAATTATAACTCGTTATTAGGGTTGAACACATAATTCAACGATGACAAATTTACATGATGTTAAAAAGTACAATCATATCGTATGCCGCTGACTTTTTTTAAGAGCCCTGGTAATATAATATCCTGCCTACATTCTTATCTTATCGTAATGTTCTCACAGTTGATGTTCAG
Organism: Agrypnus murinus; assembly: GCA_929113105.1. Taxonomy (NCBI): domain Eukaryota; kingdom Metazoa; phylum Arthropoda; class Insecta; order Coleoptera; family Elateridae; genus Agrypnus; species Agrypnus murinus. Next base: position 64,604,172 of record OV816026.1, read on the forward strand.
GCATTGACCTGGATCCTTCATTTCTATGTTAGGGTATAACATAACATAACTTATTCAAACAGTACCATGTGTACTACTACATTTCGGTATAATAATAAAACAGAAACATAAAAGCAAACAAAATTTATTCAAACTAAGACACAAATGTTATAGAATACAAAACTTAATACAATATTATCGATCTTTGCACATTGAAACTTTGGTAAATTCTGTTTATACACCGTGTCCGCGTAAGTTGGCTACATATGGAAAACTTTGGGTAATTATTCGATATACGGACCCCTATCGTACATGCATACATACGGAAATACCAAGCGCTATGAGTCTTCGTTCGAAAAACGTCATAAAAACAGGTAAAAATTATGAAATATTCTTATCAGATGACACAAACACCATTTTTAAGCCATTTTCACGTAAATACAGCCAACTTTCTTACTAACTGTAAACTAACATCATAACATTCTAACCTCAAAATAGCCATTTTAACATTGTTTTTCTTATTAATTACCGGCGGCCGGCGCGATGTTTTTTCGGATTATTGTTCTCTAAGTTATCCTCCACAACTCAATATAATTGGTTTACCTGGGTTCAGAAGGGTCTGTATATCGAATAATTAATAAACTTTGTTATTATTGATTTTATAAAAACCAGTTATTCTTCATAAAAGGTTCTGCATGTTCTAAAACCCAAAATTCAACCATCAGATATTAAATTTTTAGATAGTAAATGTCCACTGACAAGTGCCTCCTAGATTAATAATGTATTAATCTTCAAACTTAAACTTTCAATGTTATCGCAGAGAAAATGTAAAAATAATATTTTGTAATTGTAAATAAACAATATTGAATATTTAAAAATTATTTTTAATCCATAACATCTTTTCTTATTAAAAATTTTCGATATGGTCAAAAATGAAGGTACTTTACTCTTGAACAAAAATGATATAATTATTATGATACGACTGATATAATTTAATATCTGATGGTTGAATTTTAGGTTTTAGAACTTTTTATGAAGAATAACTGTTTTTCATAAAATCTATAAAAACAAAGTTTTCCATATGTAGCCAACTTACGTGGCTCATATTCAATAAACAATCTTAACATAACATAGAATATTTCTTTAATAAGACATTAAGACAAGTAAAACATACAATGCAACGCCATTCCTTGTTCTTGCACATAGTAACTTTAAAACCACTTAAAAATAAGTCAACCACTCACTATAAGCACAGCTGTCAGACGGGGTTAGCCATGGACTGTACAAGTATACATCATGCAAAGTTTTCATTTACCGATTTTTAATTAACAGATGTACTATTTAAATTGCTTTTATCAAAGTGAAAGAAACTTTATTTCTAATAGACGAAGTTATTTGTTTAATTAGTAGTTTTGAAAACAGTAAAAAAATTTATGCGTTTAAGAAAAATTAAAATGTCATAAATAGGTAAAATGCGTTTATACAAAACTGCTTAAAATCTTTTATTATTAGAAGAATCGCAGTAACTTGATTGTTTCTTTGGTACTTTCTGTACAAAAGTTCTCAATTCAACAATGAAAAGAAATTGTTATAACTCAAAATTGTAATAACTCAATTACCAACTAATAAAGTTACTGTAATTTTTCTAATATAAACAATTTCAAACAGTTTATTTAAAACGCATTTTAATTTTTCTTACTTGCAAGTATTTTTTAATATTTCATAGTACTTCTAATTAAGACAATAGATTCTTGCAATCATTATGGACCAAATAATATTCATTTCATTTTTATAAACACCATTTAAATAAATACATTACAAATAATTTTAAGGCAATATATTTACTGTAATAAATCACAATAAATGTACTTTTATACATTTACAGTTCGTCAGCCGGGCTGACAGCTGAACTTATAGTGAGTGGTGGACTTTTACATATCTTTAATAAAATATCTTAACACTACTATAAAATAAAAAACATGTCTTTATCAAACTGGAAATAGTAACAAAACAAAATTAGAATAAATTTAATTACTAAATTATATGTACAAACATAGTAGGTAACTTTTTCAGTCTTATTTTCAGTAAATCTGGGAAATTCTACCGATTAAAATTTGGAAAGTTTCCAAAATACCTTTAATGACAACATAGCGTATTGCATTTGTGCAGGTGTGTTGTAAGTTGTAACTATTAATTCTAGTTTTACTGTCTGTTGTATGTGAAGTAAACTTCAATAATGCATTGTTTGGTGGTAGATTGATGGTAGTGCTGCTGCTGCTTGTGCATTATTTGCAGCTGCCATACCATATATATTATTGCCATTTCTTTGAGTAGTTTGTACCAATCCCATCATATTACTTTGATGGTTTATTGTTTGAAAAGGTGTTATATTTGATACATTTGCAACCTGTGGATAGTTACTTTGAAAAGACTGGCTGAATGTACAAGGAACAGTAGCTGAATTCGGGATCATATTAGCATGCCCAGTATTAATAGAAGCGGTTCTCGATGATCTTGTCAAACCAAAATTATTCTGATTATTAGTATTGTAAGCATTCACTGCAGTGTTTATAGTGTTATTAGAACTGGAAGTGATTTTAGACTTTAGGTTGTCCATTATTGATTGACTGTACTCGAATGGTGAAATCGCAGAATTACTTAATGTACTTGCTGATTGTTGGTAAGCCTGGTATGGAACTGCGTATGATAAACTGGAAAGGTTATTGTGTGGAAATGTACTGAAAGGACTATTAGCAACAGAATTCCATGTAATAACAGAGTTTGTATTAGTAGCAGTTAGTGATGCAGATGGTATTACCAAACCTAATTGATTTTTAACTGTACTTTTCGCAGGTGCTACAGATCTTGTAGTGTTTCTGGGTACAGAATTTGATTTAAAAGTTGGGTTATCAAAAACTTGTTGGTTTTCAATTGGTGAAGATGCAATATTTATATTTGATGTTGTATCTGGTGAATGGTTTCCATTATATATCACTGGAGAAAGACTATTAATAAAATGTGATGTCTGGGATTGGTTTATATTTATAGGACTCATATTTTCCGTACTCTTTAAAATTGTTGTTTCTTTTTGTACTGGTTGCTTCTGAAAGGGAGCCGAGATACTAGGTGTTACAGATCTTCTAGTATTTCTGGATACAGAATTGGATTTAAAAGTTGGGTTATCAAACACTTGTTTGTTTTGAATTGGTGAAGGTGCACAATTTGCATTTGATGTTGTACCTGATGAATGGTTTCCATTATATGACACATTTGTACTAACTGGAGAAAGTCTTTTAATACTATGTGAAGTCTGAGGTTGTATCGAATTTATAGGACTTATATTTTCCAAACTCTTTAAAATTGTTGCTTCTTTTTGCACTGGTTGCTCCTGAAACTGAGCCGAACTAGATGTTACAGATCTTGTAGTATTTCTAGATACAGAATGTGATTTAAAAGTTGAGTTATCAATAACTTGTTTGTTTTGAATTGGTAAAGATGTGGTATTTGTATTTGGTGTTGTGCCAACTGTACCTATACTAACAGGAGAAAATCTTAAATCAGGAGAAAAATAATATGATATTTGCGGGTGTCTCAAATTTATAGGACTTATATCTTCCCAATTCTCTAAAATTCTTGTTTGTTCTTGAGCAGTACGAGTCTGAGAACTTTTTTCAGTCATTAAAGGAGAGCTTTGATATTTTTTGAAAGGAGTATTTATTATTTTTCTTTCTTCTAAATGACTTAGGGGTTGTGACGAAATGCTTATTTTGGTAGGTGCTACTGCACCTGCGGGCAACGTCCCAGAGATTTCATTTGTTCCGACAGATAATGGTACATAGTTTATACAATTTGATTGAAGTGAATATGTTAGAATTGTATCTTCTTCATCAGAATTCTTTTTTGGGCTATTATTTAAGAGAGTTCTTTTGACACTTTTATCAATTGTGGAACAAGGATTAAATAGTGGATCATTCACAATTTCATCATCACCTTGATCTATAGGATCAATATCTTCCTGTTTAATGACAACCTCAATTGAAACTTCACCGAAATTGTTACTATACATGATATTTCCAATACTGTCGTTGATAATAGGTTTCTGATCAATTTTGGTACATTCTACAGACTGACTGTCTGAATCAGAATACTGTGCAGTAGATTCAACTATATTATTCAAATCATTATTAGAATTTCCATTCTCCAGCAGCTCTTCAATGACTTCAGGATATTCTTGTACATTTTCCTTTTCAGTTAATTTAATATAAGAATGATGATTCTTGACGATATTTTGCGAGTCAATTTGATCTAATGGTGGTGTAGGCTCTGAAATTGATGGTGATGTAATGTCATCCAATGGTATCGATGATTGCAAGGTTGATGCAGCAGGAGTTGATTGTAAATGTGATTGTTGCCGAGATGGAGTTGCAGTGATTGGAATTCCAGACGGTGATCCAAATGGAGTTGATTCTAAAAGAAAAGCCGATTTTTATTGTGTTCTGCATAATTATATATATTATAGTATTAAAGAAGCAATTTGTATCAATTGGTTTAAGATATTTTTGTTTAGGTACACAACAGATTAGACAGTTCATAGAATCATCCAACCCCTAGTCATGAACAATAAAATATACAGCATCAAGGAACATTGAGATAATAGCAATCAGTTGTAATCTTTTTTATTAAGATCTCAAAAATTCGCTGAAAGCTAGATTGGCAACATCTATCTTAAAACGATGTAGAAAAACTACAATTCGGTTTGTTTTAGGTATTGTGACTGTTACTTCACGACTTTAATGTTATTTTGAGCTTGGTATAGCTTGGATGGTGTGTGTAATTGACAAGCGACAGCCTCCAGCTGAGGAGAGTCAAAAGTTCGAAACTGCTGTTCTGGAGTGTCGCTTGTGAATTACACACATTTCATTTATATGTAGGGTATTTAGTCATATTTCTTTATTGAATTTATTTCTACAAACTGTAACTTATTTATAATTACCTTACAAAACTGAAAATTTTACGAAACTAATTTATAAATTGGCAACGTCACAACAGATTAAAAAAAAATTACTGTTAAATAAACAACTGAGAAGGGTATTAAGTCCGGGCAAAATATATAGGGTGTCCCATTTAAGAAAAGCGTAGTTCCATTTGTCCCGCGTTTGTGAACCCTGCATTGTTGTAAATATTTTTAAAGTATGCATCTGTGACAACCAAAAAGCTTTTGTATTGAAACTCTTTTCGATATTTAATAGTTTATGAGATGTCGAATAATTGCGCACTAAATGGACACCATGTATAACTGTATGGAGAGTTACGGGTATTCAGCTTTATACTTTACTTTCTATTGGTTAAAATGCTTTAAATTTAGCCGAGTACAATTATTCAACAATCGTAAAAAAACTTTTAGTTTTTAAACTCGACAAAACTCTCTTAAGCAGAACGTAATAATAGGACAACATACAAATATGCAGCATACCCACTCGAATATCGGCACTTTGAAGTTGATAAACCACGACTAGTTCGCCGAGGCTTGCCGATCGTTATCGTATTGCTTGCTGTTAATAACGATGATCGTTTATCACAGCATAACTGTTGTTCTGTAGTCTGCCAGCCCTTTGTTTAAGCGCTCGAGAATCAACACACGACGGCTTTCAATATTTGCGAGAGTGCACCTACTGGTTATAACCATACTGTGGTAATAGTAGAAACATATAACATAAACAAGCTTAAACGAATTACAGTAATTCTTGAATTGGCTAGTGAACATTTCTAAGAAGAATTAAACATATTTTTTGTACTTAACGTTAACTACTATCCCAATACCAAACTTTTAATTCTGGGTTAAATAGTACACTTTATTTAAGTGTAATAACTGTAATTGGTGTAAGTTTAAAATGTTTAATTATTAATTGCGTTATACCTACCGAGGCAAACAGTCCCGCTTTGTTGATATCGAGTTGTGTTAGATTTAAAGAGAAATCGCAGAACGAAAACGAAAAATCAAAAAACTTAATTTTGGGATGAACAATTGATTAGTTTATTGCAATAAAATTAAATGTAAAGGAAAGGATAATGAGGAAAATTGGGTATCACCATTCTACAGCAGTTTGAGAACATTGGACAATTCACAAAGCAAGAAATTGCTAAATTCGACCTTTTGGTGTTAATTTTCATTTTTATATAAAACTAGAATCGACAAAGTCGGTTCTTTTGCCTGAAAATGACACAATTACAGCTGGCTTTGATTTGTATCAGAAACATTTACTTACCACACCTATTAACATGAAGCTACGCACACCATACATACCATTTCACTCTTCTGGTGAGTGCAGAAGAATACAAACGTAGTAACAACAAATTTACCATTCCCCAAACCGTCCCATTGCACCCGTCTGGTCCATGCTGAAAAATATGTCATGTCTACTAACATGAAGCCCGACCCATCAATTGCACCTCTCGGGCCATGCAGTTTATCTTTATAAAGCGTCAAACTTACTAACAAAGATCTATGAAGCCCACTAATATGAAACCCCACTCACCACACCCACCGATTGCACAATTCTGATCCGTGCTGAATCCAACCATATATGTAGTTTATTTTGGTTCTGGCCCTGCTTAAACCGAGTTTATGCAGTAGCAAACATACAGATAAAAAGTCTACCACGTTCACTAACATGAAATCGCGTCCACTAGACTTATCAAAATCAAAAGTAACAGTTCGTATTGGCAATGGAAAATACAGATTTCACAAAATCACAGTTTCCAGAACTGTATCCATTTCTGTGTGTGGACGTCAAGCCTTGGGGGGGGGGGGGAAATTATAAAATGGTTCCTGGCAGAATACACATTCAACCTAATCATTTCATTTTTCATTTTCACTTTTTGAAATTGTTTATAATCTTCTATTCTAGGCATTCAAATTCATCTGCCAAGAAACTTAACTAGGTACGTAACATAGAATATATTCATAAAAAAATTTCTTAACCATTTTGTTTCATTGCTCCCTGATATTCTTTCAAGGAGGACATGTCAAAATAAATAATACATAAATCACAAATACTTGCTTTGAGGTTCAAATGAAAATACTGTAATATGCATTAACAATTATTAACTCACCAGAATATGATCGAGGTGTCTGTGTAATCATTGGTTGTTGAGTTGGCAGTGTTTCGCTGTGCCTTCTTTTATTTGACATTATCCTATTTTTGCTTCTCCAATCTAGATTATCCAAACTTCTATTCTTCTTTCTAGGAATAACCTCATCTTCACTATCATCTTTATTATGATCTTGATCATCGCTAGACCGTTTTCGTAATGAATGCATCTTCAGTCCACTGTTATCTGTTGGGTTCACTCTTTTCGTTACTGGCACTATATTTATGTTTGATGTTTCATTTTCTTTTTGATAATTGCAACTCGATTGATCTTTCTTCATATCCACATCGTTATTATAACATAAAGTAATATCAGAATAATCTGAACAAGGTAAATGGTGTCTAGGCAAGGATGTTTCATCGCTACTACTAGGTGCAGATGGAGCTGTAATGGTACTAGGTTTCGGGTCTGCAAGATTGAGTTTAGGGTTTATAATATTAGGTTTAGGGTCTACAATACTGGGATTTACAGATACAGAACCAGCTGATAGTTTCTTAATTACTACGTTTGTTAGTCTTCCTTGTATTATCTTTGCTTGCTCTGCATACCAGTCGGTTACTTCTAAACTATTTAATGGGAATACAGGAGAGACATTCGATTTTAATACTTCCTCCCTAGGAAGAATTATACTTTCATACTGTTTGCCCAATTCATAAACAGATGGATGTTTATGCACTTTAGGAACACTTTTATCTTGAGAATCTTGATTGCAACTCGATTGACCTTTATTCTTATCCACATCGTCATTATAATTTGTAGTAATATCTGAATAATCTGAACTAGTTAAATGGTGTCTAGGTAAGGACGTTTCATCGCTACTACTAGGTGCAGATGGAGCTGTAATGATACTGGGTTTTGGGCCTGCAAGATCGAGTTTAGGGGCGACATTGTTGGGATTTACAGATACAGAACCAGCTGATAGTTTATTAATTACTACGTATGTTAGTCTTCCATTTATTATCGTTGCTTGCTCTACACAGCAGTCAGTTACTTCTAAACTATTTAATGGGAATACAGGAATTATACTTTCATACTGTTTGCCCAATTCAGAAACAGATGGTTGTTTATGCACTTCAGGAATACTTTTACCTTGAGAATCTTCGTCGCAACTCAATTGATCTTTATTGATATCCACATCGTCATTATAACTTGTTGTAATAGCAGCATAATATGAACTAGTTAAATGGTATCTAGGAAAGGACGTTTTATCGGTACTACTAGGTACAGATGGAACTGTAACGATACTGGATTTTGGGTTTGCGAGATCTGGTTTAGGGTTTATAATATTAGGCTTAGGGTCTACAATGTTAGAATTTACAGATACAGAACCAGATGATAGTTTCTTAATTACTACGTTTGTTAGTCTTCTTTGTATTATCTTTGCTTGCTCTGTATACCAGTCAGTTACTTCTAAACTATTTAATAAGATTATAGGAGAGACATTTGATTGTAATACTTCCCTAGGAAGAATTATACTTTCATACTGTTTGCACAATTCATAAACAGATGGATGTTTATGTACTCTAGGAACACTTTTATCTTGAGAATCTTGGTTGGTATAAGAATTATTATCAAGTACAGCGTCAACTGATGGAGGAGGTGCTGTTTCTAAGTCTTCGGTATTTGTTCCAATTGATTGATATGTCACATTCGAGTTTCTACTTTGATTAAGAGCCAGTGTTTGTTCACCAACTATTATGGACGCTTGTCGAACAACATCATCTTGATTAATGATTGGTGGTTCATATGGCTGGCCGCACTCTTCCTGTAAATTATCAAAAAGTAAACAATGGTGATCACGTTGAGATTAAATTAAGAATAATACCTTTAATTGTTTGTCGTTAAAGACTGCTCGTAATCGGTAAACATGTAATTTGATTACAATGTCACAACATCGCTGGCAAATCATCTTTGATGCTGTATCGGTTTCATTAATCTGAAAAAGAGAGAACAATGTTAGTAAACGATGGCTAATTTACAATGGCTTTGGCTTTGAATAGGTAGGTTCATATGAAATAAGTTTGTAAGAGTGCATTGCATATAGCTATATAGTATTTTTACGATAACAGTGCAGTTACGTCATCAACAATGCAACCAGAATTGCCAATACAGTTTATGCAATTATCTTTTACAGTTACAGTATACAGTTATTATTATCTTTTATATTATTGTCTATGCGGAACGTATTTTAAACTAACTGTGGCTATCAGCCAGTGCGTGATTAGAACTATTACCATAATTCATTACCATTGCCCATACTCGGCTAGAAAAGTAATTCATTATTATTATTATTAATTACTTTTTTGCATTGCATTACTTTCACATAATTTTTGTTTTCTTTCAATTATTAGAATACACGGAAATAAAATAATAGCAATAAAAGTGTATGGAAATAGTTGACAACTTTACAAACTTGTAACTATTCTTAGGAACAACATCAAACTAAAGACGCCTTTTCGTCGGTAAATTCTTTAAAATTTATATTTATTTTACCTCAATTGGGGATCGTAGCAGGAAGTGCATATTATAAGACGTTTACTAAAAACAGCAAAAAATACAACAAAATGATAAATACCTATGTAGATGCAGTAAACTACACAGTAGCCTCTGACAAAAATTGACCACTGAACACTTTGCCCACCGCGGAAACTTCGCCGAACGTGGGCACTACGACAACTAGCGGTTTTGAACACTTTGCTAACCGTGGACACTACACCGACCCTTAAAATAAATTTTGCTACTGGACACTGGCCACCGTAGCACTACGCCGTCCGCAACCACTGAACACTTTTCGCACCGCGGACACTTCGACGAATGTGGACACTACGCGCCTACTAGCTGTTTTGAACACTTTTCAACCGTGGACAATACGCCGACCCCTAAAATAATTTTTGCTACTGGACACTCTGACGACCATGGCACTACGCCGACCGCAACTGCTGAATACTTTGCCCACCGCGGACACTTCACCGACAGTGGTCACTACTCCGACTAGCCATTTTGGAAAGTTTGCCGACCGTGTACAGTACACAAACCTTAAAATAAATTTTGCTACAGGGCGCTTTGCCGACCGTGGACACTATGCCGACAACAAGCGGTGGACACTACACCGACTGCAACCTCTGGACACTTTGCCCACCGTGGACACTTCACCTACCGTGGATACTACGCCGAACTTACTATTACTATTACTATTGCCAACAGCGGGCACTACGCCGATCCTTAAAATAAATTTTGCGACTAGACACTTTTCCGACCGTGGACACAACGCCGACCCTTGAAATAATTGTTGCTACTTGACAGTTTGGCGACCGTGGATACTACGCCCACCATGGACACTACGCCATCTGCAACCGCTAGACATTTGGCCCACCGCAGACACTTCACAGACCGTGGGCAGTACGCCAGCTGTCATTTTAGACACTTTGCCGACCGTGGATACTACGCAGACCCTTAAAATAAATTTTGCTACTGGACACTTTACCTACCGTAACACTACGACAACCGCAACCACTGGACACTGCCAATCGTGGACACTATGCAGACCCTTAAAATAAACCGCTGAACACTTTGCCCACACTTTGTGGACAGTTCATCGACCGTGGACACTACGCTGACTAGCCATTTTGGCCAGTTTTCCAAACGTGGACACTACGCCGACCATTAAAATAAATTTTGCTACTGGGCACTGCAGACCGTGGACGCTACGCCGACCTTTAAAATAAACCGCTAAACACTTTGCCCACCGCGGACACTTTATTGACCGTGGACACTACGCCGACTAGCCATTTTGGACAGTTTTCCGAACGTGGACACTACGCCGACCATTAAAATAAATTTTGGTACTGGACACTTTGCAGACCGTGGACACTACGCCGACCGCAACATTGGACACTTCCCACCGCGTACACAACAACCACTAACCGTTTTGGACACTTTGACAAGCATGGACACTACCCCGAACCATAAAATAAATTTTGCTACTGAACGCATTGACGACAGTGGCAATACGCCGACCGCAACCGCTGAACACTTTGCCCACCGTGAACACTTCAGCAACTGTCGACGCTACCCCGACTTGCCATTTTGGACACTGTCGACCGCGGACACTAAGCCGATCCTTAAAATAAACTTTGCTACTGGACACTTCACCGACCCTGGACACTACACGCCGATTATCAATTTTGGACACTTTGGCAACAGCGGACGCTATGCAGACACTTAAAATAAATTTTGCTACTGGACACTTTGCCGACCGTGGGCACTATGCCGACCCTTGAAATAAATTTTGCTACTTGACACTACGCCGACCGCAACTGCTGGACACTGTCTACCGCGGACACTACGCCGACTAGCCGTTTTGGAAACTTTTCCAACCGTGGACACTACGCCGACCCTTAAGATAAACCGCTGAATACTTTACCCACCGCAAACACTTCATCGACCGTGGACACTACGCCGACTAGCCATTTTGGTCACTTTGCCGACCGTGGACATTATGCCCAGCCTTAAAATAAACCGCTGCAAACTTTGCCCACCGCGGACTTCATCGACCATGTAGTGTACACTACGCCGACTAGCCATTTTGGACACTTTGCCGACTGTGGACACTACGCCGAGCCTTAAAATAAATTTTGCTACTGGACACTGCCGACCGTCGACATTACGCCGACTAGCCTTTTTGGACACTTTGACAACCGTGGACATTATACCGAGCCTTAAAATAAATTTTGTTATTGGACACTGCCGACCGTGGACATTACGTCAACTAGCCTTTTTGGACACTTCGACAACCGTGGACACTACGCCGACCCTTAAAATAAATCTTGCTACTGGACACTTTGCCGACCCCTGAAATAAATTTTGCTACTGGACATTTTGTCGACAGCCTATTTTCTTTATTATGCCTGCAGCTTATTAGAAAAAGCGAGAGGATTTATGTTATTCCACTTTCCAGCAAAGATATTCGGTAATATCTCTATTGTAATATTTTTAAAACTACATGCGAAGACGCTTTAAAATTAATAAGGGTGACATGAGTTTTTCAAGATACGTAATTTAGTTTTCAATCACTTCACCATGAATTTTATATTTCAATAAGGGTTTTGAATATTTAATAGAGAATTTAGAAAATATTTTTAAGTGGACATTTATAAAGGAATTACTATCCCTTAAGAAATAACAATACTTGTAACTTTTTACAATGATTGCCGATATTTCATTCATAAATATTCTCCATTTTATTGAAAGGTTTTAATCATGGTGTTTGTTATGATGCTTTTAGCTTTGTTCAATTTTTATTAGTTATTAGAGATCATGGTAAAACTTAACAAAAGCCAATTTCTTAAGGGGTGGTATTAAGTTGTTTTTAACAGTTGAGGTGTAAGATACATATAATGTGCGTGTTATAGTAATATCTTCAAAAAATGAAAAACACAATGTTGCATCATCAACTGGACACTGTCGTCCGTGGACATTACGCCGACCGCAACCGCTGGACACTGCGCACACTTCGCCAAACGTGGACACTATGCCGATTACCCGTTTTGGACACTTTTCCAACCGTGGACACTACGCCGACCCTTAAAATAAATTTTACTACTCGACACTTTGACGACCGTGGCACTACGCCGACCGCAACTGCTTACCACCTTAACATACCTGTTGCAGATAAGGCTAAATACGATATTTCTCCTGCTTGAATTTATGACCTATTAGCTCCTTTCTGATTCGCGAACTATTTGGACAAGCAGATGTAAGGGCAACGTAGGGCACATTGCTTTATAAACAAAAACGCAGTGACATACGAAAAAGAAAAGCAGTCTTCTTTTGTGACTGTTTTATGGCACTAATCCATTGAATCCACGGCGACGGTCTTTGCAAAAATTCTTGGTGTTTACCGCTTTGTAAGTTGAAAACCACACTTTTGACTACCCTTTCGGGTAGATATTGAAGAAAATCTGTTATCTTTTACATCCTGTCCGAACATTATAAAGAAAAGGATCGCGACAATGAGACCACCCTAGCTCAAGACGTTTTAATTGATAAAAGAACTAATTTTACTCTTGGTAAATAATTTAGAAAAATAATTACTTGCTCATACAAAAAATATTTTGTAAAGATGCACAAAAGATGTAAACTATTTGCGTTTAGTACGTCAATTATTGCTATATGTATGCCAGTCTTGCTATTTGCTTAAAATTTTATCTTTTTATTTAGTTGTATCATAAATTAACGATGACTCATAAATAATGAAATATATACGTTCACACATGCATTCACACATATGTATTTTAAAATAAGTGTGTTTAACAAATTAATTGCCCCAATTAATTAAATATTTCAAATAAATAGGTAACACAAACGATGTTAAATGGTATACAGTTTATAAGGTATGATATTCCCTTTTATTTTATTATTTCGGAAGCGATAATTTTACCCGTCAAGCTGTACGATATAAGAATTAATTTATTATTGTTGAGTCGGTAACACAAACGATTAGGTCGTGTTACGTCATCCCACCACGACTCTAATAACTAATAACAGACGGAGTCTAGCAAAATTCGGGTCAGAACTGTTGTCAGAACTCCATATTAAAGAATATTTTTAATTGTTATAAACAAACAGACTGTGTAGTACAAGTCCGGTCATGGGCGCCATTTTGTGTCAGCGCGAAATTTTAGGGTTTTTAGATTTATCGCGCGACCCTTCTAACTCGGAACTCTACAACTCTGCTTTATTTATTCAGAACTCTAAGAATTTTTTGGTTTCAAGAAATTAAGAGAGCTAAGTACACACGAGTCAAAAATGCGACTTAAAAAATAGTCATATATTATACAACAAGACGATCGAAAATACTCGATTATACGAGACATATTGCCTGAAACACCACGAGACCGAAGGTCGAGTGGTGTTTTATTAGGCAATATGTCGAGTTTCGAGTATTTTAGATCGTCGAGTTGTATACAGGTAGACTATTTCATGAATAAAAAATATACTAACAACTTTAACATTTATTTATTATTTATATTGAACGTACAATTATTGTAGACATTGTGAATAGAGCTTGGTGAGGTTTGTGGATCATTGCGTTGTTTACTAATAAATTATTTGACTGTTATGGAGTTGGATGGGGACATGGATATCTTGAGATTTAAGAATTGAATTTCATGCCGGTGAATATACAAAGGTTTGTATAACAGCGAGAATATAATTCACGTGTCACATGGTACATTTTTTATTAATTTCATTGGTGAAAGTACAAAAACAAACTCGCAGAATAGGCTATCAAATCGATGATAATTCTATCACCGCATGTTGACTGTCACCTGTTTTTAATAAATAAAAATGTTTACTGTCAAAGTGACAGAAAGTTTCAGTGTTTATTTTCTTTCAACGTTCATTATATTCTCTCACCAAATATAACACGTGTTATGATTAATCAACGATGATACCACTCGTTAAACCCTTTAGAAAATTGAACTCGTGCTTCGCACTCGGTCAATTTTCGTCGGTTTTAACTCGGGCTATCACCGATGATAATCATAACACTAGTTATATTATCCCCGATTATACAACTCATAATAAAATTAGCCAATAGTAGTTGCGAATTATCCTAGTTACCACATATAGATAAGTGAATATACGCTTCACGACGTTGTATAATCGTTTCGGTATTTCCAAGCCTGCAACACTATTGGTTCAAGCAATCGTTGTCAGAGTAACAATTATTTTGAAGTCATCGACATACCTGTGCATGCAATAAATTAAATTAATCTGTCAAAAAAGCATCGCTTTTGAAAGCAAAAATAATAGTTGATTCTAAATTTTATTTGTTATATAATCGTATCGAATACCACTAGAGCAACCGAAAATAATCTTATACCTACCTCGCGACACGACGTATTCCTTAAAACACCACTCCAGCTACGCTGTCGTGGTGTTTCGCAGAATACGTCTCGTCGCTCGGTAGGTATAATCGATTATTTTCGTTTGCTCTCGTGGTATTAAAACTGATTATACAAAGGTTCGTATAATCGATTCGTCATGGTTACCGCAATATAACCGTTGGAATACGTGGTATATAAGGAAAAGTGCGTATTCTTATTGGTTCATAAAGTTATGAATGAAATAGTCAGAGGTTAAATCCCAAGAGCTCAAAGTTTTGCCGGTTAATTTAAGAGAATGTGCTGCTTGGCAATGAAGAGTGCAAATTTGACAATATTAAAAGCCCGACAGCGTAGCTGGAGGGCTTTTTTTGTCAAATTTGCACGATTCATTGCCAAGCAGCACATTCTCTTAAATTAACCGGCAAAACTTTGAGCTCGAGGGGTTTATGTCAAGATTATTTCCCAAATAACAAAACTATCAGTATAAACATTTATTATTTATTAACAAATAATAATGACAATATATGAAACAAGAATAATAATAACCTAAAACAACGAACTTACTACTTTGAATTATTATTACAATTTGAACAGTTAATGAAAAATGTGCAATTGTTATACACTGGAGCAACATTACTGCTTTTTGTTGTGATCGTGTTATCAGATGCTTGAACGTTGGAGATAATGGAGGTACCTGGGGTCGTTTTCGTTTCAACAGTACTGGTCACAGAGTGAATATTTCTCATTTTATTTATAATGCTTTCGTGGTGCTCAATATTTAGCTGTAGGTAGGGTTTTATTGAGTGAGCATTTGAATGTCCCGTAATTTTTAAAAGTTGTTGTTCCCCAACACCACGTTGTGCTAGATTGCTAACGGTTGTTGAGCGATTAGAATGATTTGTTATTCGAACACGCTTAGTATCCAATCCAATTGTTTCAGCTGCATTTTTGGTCCATTTTGATATTTGATTTCTTCCTAGAGGACAATTTTTATACCACGCTTTCTTGTTAGTTGATGTCCAGTATTTATTACACGTGAGAAACAACCTTCGGGAAGTTATATTTGGGGTTCTTTTTGAAATTAATTTTCTAAACAATCGGACGGGACAAACGTTTGCGTTGGCACTGTTAGGTATCAGCCATTTGGAGTCGGCTAATTTATGTGATCCACCTTGTGATGTCTTGTTGAAAATAGGATTGTATTCAATCCGTCCTGAAAACAGAAACATAACCAATAAAATGACATTCTAACCTAATTGTTTGATGTTATTAACCTGTTGACTCTCCTTTATTGTTTTTCTCTTCTTTAAAATAATCAATCGTGCAATTAGCAGCTTCTCCGCCCCTCCAAGCCAGCTCTACAGCAGCAATTTGATAAAATTTCTGTTGCAATCCCGATGGTTCTTCGTCGTCAAAAGAGGTTATGATGGACTGGTACTCGGTCGGAGTGAATGCAGCTGCGCTTTGTTTTCTTTTTGATGGACTATTTTGTAAGATTTTTCTCTTAGTATCACGAGCACTTCTTGCTTGTTGAAAAACTAAATCTTTAAATGGGTCAAAAACGATATTGTAGTTCTCAAAATAAAACTGTTGTAGCTTCTTTGCCGTTATATTCCACATAGTTTTGATTACTCCTTCCTTGTAATCGCTTCCGTCGACCTTTTTCATGTTGAAAGCGTAGTCTTTTAAAATATTGTTTAAATGTTCCAATGTTGCGGTTTCATTGAAGCAATACGATCTTTCCTTGCAAAATGTAATAAACTGAGCCCATATCGAGTCATGAGTTTTCTTAGTATTTTTTGGTGTACAATTTTCAATGGCTTGGTGTATATTCTCCACGTTTGTTGTTCCAAACCGTTCCATTTGTATTGATACCGACACGGCTTTAAGTTCGCAATAATTTACAAACACCAAACAAATTAATTTTTTGACATTTGTTTTTAGAAAAAATTGTTTGGAGTGCCATGGTAACCAGGCGAAAAGCTACATGCTGTTTAATCACCTTCAATATTCGCATTAGATTGAGCTACATGCCGTTTTATCAAGAAAACTCGATTGTCATTGGCTGACGTTTGAATTTTTTAGACATTTGGTTGGCTACTAATATATGAGGGAAATAATCAAGTGTATATCACCATACTGGAATAAAAAAAAATGTTAACAAACAGAATTTTCCTTATGTCGGGTTATCTCGTTCAAACTCGGTATGTGAAGGTAAAATGTTATTAGAAACAGTTTTTCTTAATAATAGTCTTCCATATTTTAATAACTGAGATTTTCTTAAGATTTAATAAACATTTTTCGCCGATTTTTTTTTAAATGGCGAAATTATCAGATACCTAATGTCACCGTCAACTTTGACATGGCGTATTGCAAGTATTTTTGGAAACAGATGTGATTACCCACAATGTTTTATTTCCAATCAGAATGTTAAGAAAACTTTTCTGTATGGATCCAACTTTATGGCAGACACTGTATATGACACATGGTACATCTGCTTCATAGTGCAATTTTTAGATAATCAAACATTTAAAATAAAATGGTCTAGATATAATATTTGACCTAAAGAAAATAATGTGGGGATTGTAAAAATTTATGTATTTTTCATATCCACGGGCCGGGGTATTGACGGATAATCGAAATGACGGTTAACAGAACAGAAGGGATTTTTTTAATGTAAAAAATATGTTTTTTCTCAAAAACTAAATTATTAGTTATTTATGTATCAAGGGCATAAAGAAGCTTTTATGGCCAGAGGCGTTATTTCTAGACCGAGGCGCTAGTCGAGGGCTAGGAAAAGGCTGTAGTTATGCCCGCTATACATACACTATTTTATGTACAGATTAAGTTTTTATCTCAAATCTGTTATTGTGTAAAAAATATAATTAAATGAGGTAGGTACAAGCCGCTGTCGTATATACGAAGTAGATTACTATAGTTACAATTCCAAAATATTTAATTTCAGCTTCTTTCATTGATGATAAATTTACAAATTATATTAAGAACCAATCAAGTTCTACAAGAAACAGCTCTGACATTTAATTGACGTTTCTTTATTACCCGTCGGACCATAAAGAGTCTAGCAATAAAAGGCTAATTATAGTGTATTTGTGCATAATAGTATATACGCTATTTTTTGCACGTCCTAAAGGACTTAATCGCAAAAATTCAATATTTCGAAAATTTTTTCCGAAAATTTCGTTACATGTCATTCGGACAATTGAACTCTGCAAACGCCAAAATCACATAGTTTCAGGATAATAAATCCTAACATGTACCGCGATTACTTTTTTTTGTTGTTTACTTGTTGTTGTTGTCATGGAAACACTTTACTAAAGTGCTAAGTAAAGTGCTACTTTAGTCTCTCTTTTGGGGAACTAAAGTAAAGCCTTATACTATATAGGACGTGTATTTTTTGCACGTACTATATACATGGCGACCCAGGGGTGCGTACAAACTCCATAACTTTGTTTCTATCCAAGCTATCGAGTTGATCTTTTTTTAAACGATAGAGCCGACAATTTGGCGCATTCTAAAAATATTTCTATTTATATACAGCATGTTCCAAAACAAAATACACAAATAGATTCTGTTTTTTTAAATGGCAACCCCCCCATTTTTGTTACATTGTTGAATTCGCCACTAGATTTTGGATATAACTCATCCAGTTTTTTAGCCCTATCAGCAATAGTTTTTGACTTATGCTAATTTAATGTGTCAAAATGGTGTCGTGCATAGATCCATAGAAGAATTCATAACTTCAGAACCATTCACAATTAATTAACCAACTTCGTCGATTTTTAGTCGATTCCTTAAAGTTTAGCGCATCTTTTGAGATCTAGGCGAACTCGTAGGCTACGTTCCAACGCTTACTACGATTTTTTAAAAATGGCAAATTACAAATATCAATAACTCGATTTTTTTCAAATGGAACACCCTATATTTTATTGCACCATTGCATGGCATTTTTTAAGAGCTTTTTGCCAATATAGTGTCTACCTTGTAACATTACCGAGATTTGTTGCAAAATAAGAATTATTGAGGTTTTTCGAAAAAAAAGGAATCGAGTAGGCTGCTGTCATAAAATTTGACACATCCGTGTAATTTCAATAATTGTACACGTCTAATTGTTGATAATGAATTTCACTCGCGAAGAATTAGTGAACATGGTCGGTCTACTGTATTGGCGAAGCTGACAGAAATCCTTTATTAGCAACCAGAATCTACCATCAAAAATATCCAGAAGCAAGAACTCCACAGGCCTTCATTCGAAAAGTTAAGAGATCGGTTTGAACTTACTGGTAGTGTGTCTTATACCAAAAAGGAAATTGTTGGTGGTCGAGTCACTGAGGAAAATGAGTTGCAAGTTTTATTGATGCTACAGGAAAATCCTCACTTAAGCACTAGGGAAGTAGCAGCGGAAACGGGTATTTCTAAAAGTAGTGTGAACAGAATAATATTGAAACATAAGTTTCACCCTTATCATCTGAACCTACATCAAGAATTGTATGGCGACGATTTTGTGAATAGAGTTGCGTTTTGTATTCAAATGAATGGCTTAATTGAGAAGGATTTTAATACTTTAAACAAAATTCTGTTTTCTGATGAAGCAACGTTTAAGAGCAACGGGTTGGTCAACCGACATAATAAGCATTATTATGCAAACGAAAATCCTCCTGTTGATCACCAAAATCGATGGTCGCTTAATGTTTGGGGAGGAATTATTGGAAATCACACTATTGGTCCCTACTTTTTCGACAATGTCCTGAATGGTGAAAGCTATTTACCTTGTCTTGCAATAACCACAGGATAGTGCGAGAATTTTTAGATCAATCCTATCCTAATCGTTGGATAGGCAGAGAAGGTACTATTCCTTGGCCCGCGCGATCCCCAGACCTTACTCCTATAGATTTCTTTCTTTGGGGGTACGTGAAGCAAAGGGTTTTCAGAGATCCCCAACAACTGCAGATGATATGAAAAACAGGATCACGGAAGCCTTCCGTTCAGTTGATGGAGCAATGCTTGCGAGAGTTCAGGGCTCATTTACTAGAAGACTAGCAACTTGTGTGGTACATGATGGTGAGCTATTTGAGCATTTGTTATAATTCTTCAAAATGTTTACATTGTTTCCTATTAATCATCCTTTCCTGTTCTTGAAAAGATTACTAATAAATAATTGTTTCCTTGGTGATGTACTCCTGTTTCTATTACAATTTATTTTTTTAAACATAGTTTTTTTTTAGAATTGTATGGATGTGTCAAATTTGATGACAGCAGCCTACTCGATTCCTTTTTTTTTCGAAAAACTATCAATAATTCTTATTTTGCATCAAATTTCGGTATTTGTATTTGTAATTTGCTATTTTCAAAAAATCGTAGTAAGCGTTGGAACGTCGCCTACGAGTTCGCCTAGATCTCAAAAGATGCGCTAAAGTTTAAGGAATCGACTAGAAAGAAGTTGGTTAATTAATTGTGAATGGTTCTGAAGTTATGAATTTTTCTATGGGTCAATGCACGACACCATTTTGACATATTAAATTGACATAAGTCAAAAACTATTGCAGATAGGTCTAAAAAACTGGATGCTTTATATCCAAAATCTAGTGGCGAATCCAAAAATGTAACAAAATTTAAAAAAACAGAATCTATTTGTGTATTTTATTTTGGAATATGCTCTATATAAATAGAAATATTTTTAGAATGCGCCGCATTGTCGGCTCTATCGTTTAAAAAAAGATCAACTCGATAGCTTGGATAGAAACAAAGTTATGGAGCTTGTACGCACCCCTGGGTCACCCTGTATAAGGCTCTACTTTAGTCCCCGAAAAGAGGAGGTAAAGTAGCACTTTTATTTAGTCACTGCATCTAGTCACCTAGACCAGCTGGTCGATCAGAGTAGCGCAAACCGCCGCCATATTGGGGCAGAGAAGGGTGATTTTTAATAATGGACAAATTAAAACCATGTTTTACGTGTTTGACATATTAGAGGTTTGATCTTTCAGAATAAGAAAAACCTTTTAAAGTAAACGTGGATTTCATTAAATTCAATACAGAACAAATAATGAACAATTTTGTGCTTCATTTGCGCCAATATGGCGGCGGTTTGCGGTACTCTGGTCGACCATCTGGCCTAGGTAACTAGATGCAGGGACTCTACTTCTATTCCCTGAGGGAGTAAAGTGTTTCCATGACAACAACAAGTAAACAACAAAAAAAAAGTAATTGCGGTACATGTTAGGATTTATTATCCTGAAACTATGTGATTTTGGCGTTTGCAGAGTTCAATTGTCAGAATGACATGTAATGAAATTTTCGGAAAAAATTTTCAAAATTTTGAATTTTTGCGATTAAGTCCTTTAGGACGTGCAAAAAATAACGGGTATACCACTGAACTAAAGTGCCTTTTAATCCATTAAAAGATGTACTTTAGTCCCTGAGTATATAATATACTATTATGTAGTAATAGACAATATTCTATTTCGTTTAAAAAGTCGTGGCAAAATGGGCATTGAAAAAGAGTATAAAAATCTTAGAAGAAGTCAAAACTGGTTAAAACTCTAAAAATCTTTTTATATTTATGTAACGTTAAAATTAATAATCGTATATATAGTTCCTAAATGAAGCATTTTATTTGTGAAGTGTGAAGTAATGTCCTTCGTAATATCTTTATAACTGAATACATCCAACAAACACATTTTGACTATTAGTACTGTTCTTGTAAAAAAACACGAGTACAAATACTATCGATTTTCCTCTAATCTTTAACAATCACATTGAAAATCACTTTTCAAACATTAGCACGTCAATAAAGAAGCAATCGCAATCTAGACATCATCCCGCAATCCTCAGAAATCATCAGAAATGAGATATTGCGAAAGCACGTCAATAAAGCTAGCACCCCCACTTCAAAAAAATAACCTATAATTTAGTACTAATTAAGGACAAATTTGTACCAAAAAAATTAAATTTGTACCAACATGCGTTTGGCCGCAATTCGCATTTGAAAAGTGGGGGTGCTGGCTTGAGCTCAAGCTAGCACTCCCACTTTAATAAAACTGAAAATTTTCTACACTACCATTTAGTTCTAATTAAGGACAAATTTGGACCAAATTTTTTTTAATTACAACCATTTAGCTGCTATTCGCATATCAAGACTCGCAGCGTTAATTGGCAATCAAGCTAGCACCCCCACTTTAATAAAAATAAAAATTTTCTACACTACCATTTAGTTCTAATTAAGGACAAATTTGGACCAAATTTCTTTTTCTCGTAATTACAACCATATAGCCGCTATTCGCATATCAAGACTGGCAGCGCGAACTGACAATCAAGTTATCACCCCCACTTTAATAAAAATAAAAATTTTCTACGCTGTCATTTAGTTCTAATTAAGGACAAATTTGGACCAATCTTTTTTTCTCGTAATTACAACCATTTACTGTCAGCGCGAACTATTAATCAAACGCGCTTGTTTAAGCCCCCACTTTAATAAAAATAAAAATTTTCTACGCTATCAGTTAGTACTAATTAAGGACTAATTCGGACCATTCATTCAAGTGTCCATAATTGCTTACAATTAAAAATAATGATACAAATAAATCGTAATAGTTTAAGCATATATTTTCCTATTTGGAGTGTGCAGTTTGTGGTAATAGTATTCCAGCTGGCAGCGGGCGGTTGCACGTCACCCTTTGTACTATAACATTGAAATTTACAACTCGTTGATTGTTTGACGGTCACTGTTTAAAACCAAGCTTCTTCGTTAGTTTGGTTGTCACTGGGTTTCCCTTTCTTTCTGTTTATCGTAAAGTCATACCTGCGCGGTTAAGCTCCTTCTCAATAGTAGAGTTGAGTAACAAAATGGCATTAGAAGTTGAATGTGCGAGATATATTAGGAAATTGGATTTGGATATAATTCGCTTCAGCGGAGAAAATCTCGGATTCAACAGAATGATCGCTTGATTATATATATGCGATCAATCGTCAAATTAGACGGATTACGTTCTAGTGCAAACCATTTAGGTAAATTCTTTTTGTTTTCTCCAATGTGCTAAAATTTGATAGTCTTTTTCTATTTTAGGTAATATTTTCCTATCAGTTACCTTGAGGGAATTGTATTGTAAAAGACCTTTCAGTTTATAGAAAGGTAAAATTCTTCAAATATTTAAAATTAATACTGGGTGATTTCTTTGTAGGTCTTTTCTTTTGGGTTTTGTTGCTCGTTGTCTTTTATTCCTGTTCCTGCCCCTCTGACCGTGGGTTTAATTAGAAGGTCCTTCCTCTTTGGGTCCGTACCTGCATCTATATATGTACCAGGTCGTAATAAAACAAGAAAATATCGAAGGGTGAAGCGAAAACCCCTAAGCAAGGCTTTAAATTATACTAAAACAGCCGTGGGTCTTCGAATGGTGGGATGTTTGTCTAGAATTGTATGTATTTTGTGTCATTCTATTTATGTTTATACATATTTATTAAACGTGTATACAATTTATTCATGCATGTTAATTTTAAGAACTAGTTAACACGAGATCTCAAGTAGTGAAATTGTCTTAGGGTAGTTTTTAAGTTACAACCAGCTGTGATACAAATCACCATTCATTCATTTTTTATTAGACATTAAAATTTTTTTGATCAGCATAATAATTACAGTTACAATAAAGCCCTACTTAGAAAGTTTATATTTCACTACGTGTGTTTTATTTATTTAGTATTTATTTATTTGTGTGATTATAATATTGCTTTCCAGCTCGTCAATTGTAAGTATATATGCACTGTACGACCAAAATTGTGTAAGTTGCCCATATTTTAGTAGAAATTATATTTCTTCGTTTATCTGATAAGCTTGAAGCTTTAGTAATAAGCATTGTTTTTAAACGAAGTGGCGCTTGTTTTTTTATCTTTTATATCTTGTATTACCCCGCCCCTCTCCGACTTCTTGGGGTTAGCCAGCAAAAACTAAAGCAGTGTTATTTAGATCAAGCTGATACTTCCAGCACAGCTATATTTTGGTAGGTTAGGTATTTATCTATATAAAAATAGCCTTTGTGTTTCTGTAGGCTATAGGAAATTAGCGCCCATGCGTGAGGCCTTTTGTTGGAAATTCCACTTTGTTAAAACCACTTTATTCTTGCATGTTAGGATATTTTTGGGGAATATACAGTAGAAATTGCCTAAAGTGACCACCTTTGGGACTGACCCAAAATGGTCAAATTTAAGCAGGTGGTCACTTTGTAAAAGTGTGAATTCTTTATACACTACAATTTGCCCAAAATAGCCCACACTCGTCAGCATTAAAAATATCCTCCGATATAAAGCCCTTTGCAAACTCTGTAAAACGAATAAGAAAATAACTTACTGTTGCGGAATCAATTTCATTTGCATCACCAACTAAACTCTTCTGGGAAATGTTTCGTTTCTTAAATGATTTCAGCCAATCCGGCGATGCTTTGACTGCTGAGCAAATTTTAATGCTAGTTCTTGCAACATTGGTCCAGAAAGTCTTGCATTTACACTGCGTATTTTTAAAAACCAATTTAAAGTTAATCGATTTCTTTCACTGTGGTTTTCTAAAAACTCTTAACACCTTTTGTTTTTCTTGCAAATTTAGTTCTTTGTAAACTTTTTTGAAGTCATCTTGATCGCACTAATTAACACAATGGTTTCAATCAACAGATGAAACAAGACTGATTTTATAAAACAATTTTAAAACTATCCAAGGGTTACTAATGTGAAAGTTTGCAGATAATGAATTTCTCAGAAGCAAAAATAAAGTCTTAAAACTTGGAAATACCTGAACCCAACTGGTCACTATTAAGGGATTATGATGCATTCTTAGAAATTCTTTGAATGCAGTTTACATGTACATGCCTACTTAAACTTCTAGAAGATTAGTTATAACTGTTCTGAGTAATCCCTTGGCTAATGTTCACATTACACAAACATTTTTAAACAAATATTAGAGGTAAATGTGGTCAATGGTCACAAAAGAAAAGTGGTCAGTTTATACAGTATAAATTACATTAAAGTAATGGGATTTTTGCAGAGACTGAAAAAAAGTGGTCAATATGACCAGAGGGTCAGTTTAAACAGGTGGTCAGATTTTATGTAATCACTAATCAGAAAATATGCGTGTAGAATATAATGTAATCAAACAGGTTGTATTTAAATTTAAAAAGTACCACTACTAAATATATAATATTGATTATTGAGAATTTTTAAATAAATACAGATGTTTTTGATTTTTTCTTTTTGTTTACACTTCAATGCCAGTTCCAGTTCCGAGAAAATCAAATAAAGGAACATCCCTATCTTTAGCTTCAGTTTTGTAAATAAACAATAAATGGTTTTACCCCTACACTTTTATTATATTCAAACTGCGTATTATCCATGGACCTGATATTTTTTTAATCGTAAGTAGAAAGAAAGTAATATCTTGCTGTGCAAGCAATAAAAAGTGGTAACTAATTAATAAAACAGCAATGAAAACATGCAAAATGCTACGTTTTTAAATGATACAGATAGGTAAATAAAGAAAAGAACCTTAAATAAGTTATTTACATTAAATTACATTTTTATAAATTACAACATTTCATTATTTTGTCAATCGAGAAAACTTAACTAACGTTTCATATTTCGTTCATGACGACTCATTTAATTTTAACGCATAATGATTTGTATGAAAAGATTTTAATTTCTCGATCATTCGATTTATAAAAACATCTCTTTTGATCGTTTGTACTTCAATTCCTTTAATTTTTAACAAAGAGCAATGCACTTCCAATCCAACCCATACCATTTTATTGCTAGTCATAAATAATAACCTTAAAGTACAAAGGGTGACGTGCAACCAACCGCTGCCAGCTGGAATACTATTACTACAAACTGCACTCCAAATAGAAAAATATATGCTTAAACTATTATGATTTATTTGTATGATTTTTTTAAATTGTAAGCGATTATGCACACTTGACTTAATGGTCCGAATTAGTCCTTAATTAGTACTAAATGATAGCGTAGAAAATTTTCATTTTTATAAAAGTGCTTAAACAAGCGCGTTTGATTATTATTAGTTCGCGCTGACAGTAAATGGTTGTAATTACAAGAAAAAGAAAATTGATCCGAATACCTTGGTTGCCAGTTCGCGCTGCCAGGGTTGATATGCGAATAGCGGCTATATGGTAGTAATTACGAGAAAAAAAATTTGGTCCAAATTTGTCCTTAATTTGAACTAAATGATAGCGTAGAAAATTTTTATTTTCATTATAGTGGGGGTGATAGCTTGGTTGCCAGTTCGCGCTGCCAGGGTTGATATGCGAATAGCGGCTATATGGTTGTAATTACGAGAAAAAAAATTTGGTCCAAATTTGTCCTTAATTTGAACTAAATGATAGCGTAGAAAATTTTTATTTTCATTAAAGTGGGGGTGATAGCTTGGTTGCCAGTTCGCGCTGCCAGGGTTGATATGCGAATAGCGGCTATATGGTTGTAATTACGAGAAAAAAACTTGTCCTTAATTTGAACTAAATGATAGCGTAGAAAATTTTTATTTTCATTAAAGTGGGGGTGATAGCTTGGTTGCCAGTTCGCGCTGCCAGGGTTGATATGCGAATAGCGGCTATATGGTTGTAATTACGAGAAAAAAACTTGTCCTTAATTTGAACTAAATGATAGCGTAGAAAATTTTTATTTTCATTAAAGTGGGGGTGATAGCTTGGTTGCCAGTTCGCGCTGCCAGGGTTGATATGCGAATAGCGGCTATATGGTTGTAATTACGAGAAAAAAACTTGTCCTTAATTTGAACTAAATGATAGCGTAGAAAATTTTTATTTTCATTAAAGTGGGGGTGATAGCTCGGTTGCCAGTTCGCGCTGCCAGGGTTGATATGCGAATAGCGGCTATATGGTAGTAATTACGAGAAAAAAAATTTGGTCCAAATTTGTCCTTAATTTGAACTAAATGATAGCGTAGAAAATTTTTATTTTCATTAAAGTGGGGGTGATAGCTTGGTTGCCAGTTCGCGCTGCCAGGGTTGATATGCGAATAGCGGCTATATGGTAGTAATTACGAGAAAAAAAATTTGGTCCAAATTTGTCCTTAATTTGAACTAGATGATAGCGTAGAAAATTTTTATTTTCATTAAAGTGGGGGTGATAGCTTGGTTGCCAGTTCGCGCTGCCAGGGTTGATATGCGAATAGCGGCTATATGGTAGTAATTACGAGAAAAAAAATTTGGTCCAAATTTGTCCTTAATTTGAACTAAATGATAGCGTAGAAAATTTTTATTTTCATTAAAGTGGGGGTGCTAGCTTGGTTGCCAGTTCGCGCTGCCAGGGTTGATATGCGAATAGCGGCTATATGGTAGTAATTACGAGAAAAAAAATTTGGTCCAAATTTGTCCTTAATTTGAACTAAATGATAGCGTAGAAAATTTTTATTTTCATTAAAGTGGGGGTGATAGCTTGGTTGCCAGTTCGCGCTGCCAGGGTTGATATGCGAATAGCGGCTATATGGTTGTAATTACGAGAAAAAGAATTTGGTCCAAATTTGTCCTTAATTTGAACTAAATGATAGCGTAGAAAATTTTTATTTTCATTAAAGTGGGGGTGATAGCTTGGTTGCCAGTTCGCGCTGCCAGGGTTGATATGCGAATAGTGGCTATATGGTTGTAATTACGAGAAAAAAATTTGTCCTTAATTTGAACTAAATGATAGCGTAGAAAATTTTTATTTTCATTAAAGAATAGGGGTGATAGCTTGATTGCCAGTTCGCGCTGCCAGGGTTGATATGCGAATAGCGGCTATATGGTTGTAATTACGAGAAAAAAAATTTGGTCCAAATTTGTCCTTGATTTGAACTAAATGATAGCGTAGAAAATTTTTATTTTCATTAAAGTGGGGGTGATAGCTTGATTGCCAGTTCGCGCTGCCAGGGTTGATATGCGAATAGCGGCTATATGGTTGTAATTACGAAAAAAAATTTGGTCCAAATTTGTCCTTAATTTGAACTAAATGATAGCGTAGAAAATTTTTATTTTCATTAAAGTGGGGGTGATAGCTTGGTTGCCAGTTCGCGCTGCCAGGGTTGATATGCGAATAGCGGCTATATGGTTGTAATTACGAGAAAAAAATTTGGTCCAAATTTCTCCTTAATTTGAACTAAATGGTAGTGCAGAAAATTTTCAGTTTTCTGTTTCAGTTTTCAAATGCGAATTGCGGCCAAACTGTGGTTGGTACAAATTTAATTTTTTTGGTACAAATTTGTCCTTAATTAGTACTAAATTATACGCTTTTTTTTTAATTTTTTGAAGCTTAGTTTATTGACGTATGGAATTTAAATTTTGACTAAACTTGTATATTTTAATTAGTGTTATCTAATGAACAGGTCCACATAAAATCGATAAATGCATTATGATAACTTATAATAATATGAATTTAAAGTGTAAATATTTTCCGTCCTTTTCTACAGCGCTGACGTCTTCATACTATTCAAGATGAAATGCGATTTACATTCGTAACGTTGGCGGTACCAGCAGGCCCGGATTAACCTCTTTGGCGCAATGAAGCTCTTCAAGGCTGGCGCCTTTTGATGATATATTATCAATCAATCAATAGTATACTATAACGGTGTTGTCCGGTCGATCTGTTCTACTTTGGAGAAGTGTAGAGTATAGCCTCTTTATTTTCAAATAGTAGCAAATTAGCGATGCTATAACGGCGTCGTCCGTTTGATCTGAACTGCTTTAGAGAAGCGTAGAGTATAGCTTATTTATGTTCAAATAGCAGCGACGATTGATCTCGCCGTTGGAGCAAAAACATCAGAACGATGTTGGCGACATTGAATAATATAAGGTTTGATATTCTGTCTTAGGATAAATTTTAGGTTTACTAATAATAATGCACAAAAATATTCACAATTAATCTGACAGTGGATATTCAAGTTCTATAAAAACGATCATATTAATCTAATATTGTCCGTCAAATGCAACTTGGCCGGCGGAATGCGCAGATGGGAAAAGAAAGGGTCGGTGTTTGAAAAAGACAAAATCTAGCAGGTAAAGAGAAAGTACAATCTGTGGTGCAAGTATTTTCAACTCACAAAAAGGGTATAAATTGGAATTTACTTTAGCGATACAAATCTTTATTATACCCTTGTGTAAAATTATCAAGAATCCAAAAATAAGACTGTTCAGGTAGAAGGATTAAAACTAACGAGTTTTTGTGATAAAAGCTTAGCGTGTTTTTTATACCGGGTGGGGTAATAGTGTGGGGAAGTCCGATAGCTCCTAAACGGTAACAGCTAGAAAAATCCTTTCAACACTGATGTAAACAGTGGATAGAGGCGCATCTAGAGAAATTATTTTCAAATATACAGGGTGTTGCAGAAAGTGTGGCACGCTTAAGGTAATTTTTTTTAAATAGAATGCCCCAAATATGTTTGCATATTTAATACCTCTCTTGGCAGGTTTATTCATATCTAAAATTTTAGCGCCATCTAATGGTCGGTTTAAAAGTTATAAATTTTTTTTCAAAAAAATTGAGTTTTACGTTATCCCACTTAACAGTTTACCGCTTTCACGGCCGCAACTGTGAAGACGAATTTAAGTAGGGATTTAGTTGCAGGGGCTTGTAGGGTGCTCTTCTTTAAAAGAAAATGGACTCACCAGGTGTTCAAAATTAATTTTTAAATTTAGAGAACTTCAAAGCTAAAATTCACAACTTATTCAAATGGAACACCCTGTATATTTTGTGCCTTTGTGATGCAGAATTAAATAACAAACATTTTTTGTAGGTACGTCCCTATAGCTATCCGTAACCACTTTTGATTTATTGAGAAAAAAGTGCAAGAAGTACACAATTAAAAACAATTATTTATTTAGTTGTCAAGTGTGTTGGTTGTTTTGTTCAACAAAACATTAAAGAAACTAGCAATTGTTGTGCACGTATGCAAAACGTACATTTCTCGCAGTTATCGACCATCAGTGTTTACTTGTTTAGTTCTAGTAGGTGTTTTAGTTTTTCAAAATGAATTTTAGTAATGAAGAACTTGTAGACATGACTTTTGTTTTGGGCGAGTCGGAAAGAAATTGTTTGCTTGCCCGCAGAATTTACCACCAACGGTATCCTGAACGGAGGCTCCCTCAAGTTCACAGCTTTCAAAACCTGCTCGATAGATTTGCGAGGACCCGCAATGTACAGTATGAAAAAAGTGAACGAATTAAAATGTTGTGAACGAAGAAAATGAGTTATCTGTTGTGCTGGCAACGATTGAGAATCCCCATGTTGGTCAGAGAGAAGTGAGTTCGTCTGTAGGAATAAGTAGACGTTCTGTTGGTCGAATCTTAAAGAAAAATAAGTTTCATGCATATCACATTCAAATGCACCAGGAATTAACTGATGACGATTTTCTAAAACGTTTACAGTTTTGTAATTGGGCCACAGGTAAAATGTAAGACGATGCTACATTCTTCAACAATGTTTTGTTTACTGATGAGGCAACGTTTCATAAAAATGGATTTGTTAACAGGCACAATTTCCATTATTATGCTACAGAAAGTCCCCACTTTTTCAGACAGCTTGATAACCAGCACAGATGGTCCATAAACGTTTGGGGGGGAATTATTGGAGAACATGTAATAGGACCACATTTTTTTGATGGTACATTAACTGGAGCTATTTATCTTCATTTTTTGGAGAACTATCTGCCACAATTATTGGCGAACCTTCCTCAAAGGATCCGAAATGGGATGTGACTTCAGAAAGACGGTAATCCACCGCATTATTTACATGCAGTAAGAGACCACCTAAATAATATCTACCCACATCAATGGATTGGAAGGTATGTGGGTCCATTCCTAAATGGCCTGCGAGATCTCCTTATCTTACAAAAATGGATTTCTTTTTATGGGGATATGCGAAAGAAATTGTTTATACAGAGACACCAACCACAATCCAACATATGAAAGATAGAATAATACATGCTTTTTGAGGTATCACGCCGGCAATGTTAAGAAACGTACAAAGATCGTTCCAAAGGTGCATCGAAATGTGTGTCCATGCAAATGGGCAGCTGATGGAGCATTTGTTATAGTTTTTTGCTTTTGTTTTATTTGAAAAACTTTGATTTTTTAAGTAAATAATTTTTTAATTGTGTACTCGTACTTCTTGCAGTTTTTTCTCAATAAATCAGAAATGGTTACAGATAGCGGACGTACATACAAAAAATGTTCGTTATTTAATTCTGTATCACAAAGGAACAAAATATACAGGGTGTTCCATTTGAAAAAGTTGTGAATTTTAGCTTTGAAGTTCTCTAAATTTAAAAATTAATTTTGAACACCTGGTGAGTCCATTTTCTTTTAAAGAAGAGCACCCTACAAGCCCCTGCAACAAAATCCCTACTTAAATTCGTCTTCACAGTTCAGGCCGTGAAAGCGGTAAACTGTTAAATGGGATAATGTAAAACTCAATTTTCTTGAAAAAAATTTATAACTTTTAAACTGGTCATTAGATGGCGCTAAAATTTTAGATATGACTAAACCTGCCAAGAGAGGTAATAAATATGCAAAGATATCTGGGGCATTCTATTTTAAAAAAATTACCTTAAGCGTGCCACACTTTTCTGCAACACCCTGTATATTTGAAAATAATTTCTCTAGATGCGACTCTATCCACTGTTTACATCAGTGTTGGGACGGTTTTTCTAGCAGTTGCCGTTTAGGAGCTATCGGACTTCCCCACACCATTATCCCACCCGGTATATTTTATACTTTTTCATAGAATGTACCGATCTGTACTAGACGAGAACGTTAGGTGAAATGAGCTATCCCTACCCTAATACCGCAAATATTATGCGCATCCAAACTTCGCTGGCCAAGCTGAATTTGAGACATTGTATAAACACAACACGGCTGTCAAATGATTTCGTATTGCCAACTTCCAAATTTAGTTTTAATACAGCGCATGCGACATGACGGTGTACTAGAAAAGGACAGAAAAATTGTAAATTGAATAGTATCTCGCTAACGGCTGCACTAAAAATTTTGAAAAAAAAAATAAGTCGAGTTATTACTAATTATATAGAATATAAAAACGTTAAGTTTCAAAATTGTGAAACGACCCTATTAATTATTTGACAGCCCGCCCCCACCGAATCCAGGTAAACCAATGATACTAGGTTGCAGAGAATAACTAATTATTAAGAGAATAATCTGGAAAAAATCGTGGCTCTCGCCCCTAATTGGCATAATTAATAAGAAACAACATTAAAGTTGCTATTTTGTGGTTAGAATGTTAGGTTACAGTAAGTAAAAAAAACACGTAGCGCTCGGTATTTCAGTGTTTTATATTTAATAAAATACCTTTTGTAAGTATTATTGTTTTAAATAAGCATTACGATTGGGGGCTGGATATGGAATAATTACCAATTCTTCAGTTATTAATTATAAAAAGTACAATAATCACAAACTTTTTTACCTTACCTCTATTCCTGTAGCTAAAAAAACACTGAAACATAACTGTTGAGGGTGCAACAGTTGTGAATTCAACACATCAAAAATATGTTCTGTACTTAAACATAGCCGGCACACAGCCATATTACCATTTGTTTGTTTAGGTTTAAAGCGCGGGAACGTCAAGTCGTACTTCACGAACTAAACACGATCATGTGTTATACGCGAGACGCGACTGACAAGAATCTGAAATAGCACACCTGCCCAGCCTTCTAAGTAACAGGAACTCGAATATACACGATGCTCGGCCGAACTTGTTTACTCTTAGTACGCAAATAACTTGGCGGGAAGTTACGAATAGGGCGGTCATTCATTTAAGTGTTTGTAGATAATACTTTTTTTTAAATTTTGGGCGCCCAAAAGAGATTTACTTGAATACTGAAATCAGTAACATTTTATGTTTCAAAGTTGATATCACCTTTCAACGCTGTGCTTAAAATGTCAAACTTATCTACAACGCAGTGCATTTTTGAAACAAATGCAAAATTATAATCTTCAGTGTTTCCAACCATCAAACTACTGAACAACGTATCCCTAGCAAATTTTATTTAAAACTAAAGCCCGTTTGACATGATACTAAATTTACGCAAATTTTTAGGTGTGAATTTTGTAATAAATTTTTTGATAAAATCTCTTAAAAGTGTATCTTTTAGTGTTATTTATGGTTGGAGTGTTTATAGTCATGATTTAACCAAGAGTTGACTTCATGTTTGTCTATATTTTTAATATTACGTTTTGACGTTTTTATTATCTTTGAATTTAGTTCTGTTTATGTATTATCACGTTATTTGGAAGATGACGTAACTCAACGATCTACTGTCACAAAATGAATTATATCATAATCTCACCCAGCACAACATACATGCCGTTTTCGATGAAATTCAGCTGCATTTTTATTTTATTCTTAATGCTATAATAATTTATGTTTATGCACAGATGCATTATAATTAGACTATTATTGATAGATCTATCTAAACATAACTGTCTCTTTATGCCCCAAGGGCCTCTTTATGATCCGACGGGCAATAATGAAACGTCAATTAAATGTCAGAGCTGTATTTGTAGAACTTGATTGGTTCTTAATATAATTTGTAAACTTATCACCAATGAAAATAAGCTGAAATTAAGTATTTTAGATAGTAACTATAGTAACGTACTTCGTATATATGCACATAAGTATACGTACAGCGGCTTGATGTAACCTACGTACTCATTTAATTATATTTTTTACACAATAATAGATTTGAGATAAAAGCAATCTGTGCATAAAATAGTGTATTCATTTCGGGCATAACTTGCTTTTATGGCCCTACAGCCTTTTCCTAGCCCTCGGCTGACGCCTCGGGCTAGAAATAACGCTTCTGGCCATAAAAGCTTCTTTATGCCCTTAATACATAAATAACTATTATGTCCGATTGCATTATAAAGTACTGTTTATTGCATTGTTTTGCGGCAGTAAACTGGCTCATTATTGTACTCGTAAAATAAAGTGATAGTAGTAAAATAAAGTATGGCAACTGTACATACATGTCAAATTTTCTTCTGTTAAGAATAGATCTCAAATTTATAAACTGATTTTTTTTTGATAATTAGCCAATTTTAGGAATCAAACATAAAGCTTTGTATGCAACTCTTACATAATCGGACCTTATAGACTAGCCCTTTTTATAAGCCTTGCTCGCTTCGCTCGCTCGGCCATAAACTGGGCTTGTCTATAAAGTCCTACATTATGTACTTGTTACATAAATAGCTATTACCACAAAACGTCGATTAGCCGCTGCATGTTTTTTACTCGATCCTTGTAATTTCTTTGGGTAGTAACCCACAGTTCGGGACTGGGTTCTAATATCTTAATTTAGTTGATTGTTTTTTTTTTCTAGTCCAATAAGCAAACTGAGCCATTTTTTTTGTAAAAGCGTATATTACCCGTATGAATAGAAACACATTTCTAATTTTTGACATAAGCGGAAGCTACGTTCTTTGCAAAGAACTTTGTAAAGGCAAAATTATATGAAATAAGGCTTGACTGAAACCATGGACCTATTATACGAAACTGACCGCTTGTACGTGCTTAGGTCTCCAAAAATTCCAAATAGAATGTATACTTAGCTTGTAATAAACTCAGAAAAGATAAGAATGTATTATATATTTATAAGTTGGAACTTGCATCTATGCAAGCCAATCTCTACACTTATTAGTTTATTAGCTGCCACCTACGCTAGCCAACCAATCACACTAAATCTCCAGTTAGCTGTCACCTATGCAAGCCAAACTCTACACTTAATGATTTGTTAGCTGCCACCACATTCTCATATCTTCTTGTTTTCGATCCAATGACCTCAATGCAATATCGGTCGTTACCTTAATACTTTCACGATCTTGCATGGCCCAGTGTATTTGGGTACCAATTTTCCGCTAGACAGACCCTTGATCAGCACCTTTCGCTTCATTACGACTAAATCACCAACCTCCCCAAATAAATTCTCCTATCCTAAAATTCTTTTTTTCTGTTTAGTGTTGTATTGTTTGTCGGCAAGTCTTAAGTTATTCATAGCTTTTATAAAACATTTTTCCTGAATATGAACATGATAAAAATTATTAACAATCTTCTGAGACCTCTTGAGATACATACCTTACAATTTCACTCAATTTCCTTGTTACAAGGTACGATATCTTCTTCAATATTTTTTTTAAATGCGATGCGTGCATGCATGAACTTCGATGTCGTTTTTCTCCAAAAGTATAGAAGTACGAGAAAAATGGTATATAGAAATTTTCTTTTTTTAATGATTAACCACTAGCAAAGTCTGAGTTCTTAATGGGTCGCCGTCAAGACATCAACAGGAATAAAAAAAGTTTTATACAACTTTGTTCTAGGACGTACTATTTTTTCAGAAAAAAATAATAAGGGTGTAAACGTTAACATTATTTTTCCCCGTTAATGATATTCGTTTAATTATGGGACTCTGTCAGAAGATGCGTCTCGTCTAGCACAACAAAGACTCACAGGCCCACAAAAGAAAAGTCTTGTAGTTTAAAGGTCAGGTACCATACCGTATGCTTTTTGGTGTGCTGAAAACGAATCCGGGGTCAGAATGTCAGATGTGCGCAGTCTGCATCCTTGTTGTGCTCATTCAACAGATGTCATGTTTTACTGATGGTGTCAATTTCTAAAGAGCCTGCATTTAATCCTATTCGACTTAACACTGACCTGCATCAATTGTACTTTTCGGAAAACGTCGGGCAAAATCCTCGAAATTTCCAAGTTCATTTAATCAAAAAATGGTATTAAGGTTTTATGTTTCTAATGACCAAAGAAGCTTATCCTCAAAGTCCGACAATTATGTAGTGAATCACCGTGTATATGCTTGAATTGGTTACAATATTTATTGTTTGATTGAAGCATTACAAAGCTCTGGCTTGGGAATAACGTTTACCTTTATTTATGATCCTAGTGCGTATACGATAATTTATTATTTATAAATGATTGAACTGATGAATTTATTTGTTTGTATTATCTGATATTGATTTAATTTAATTATAAATATAGTATTATTATTGCCCGAACTTAGGGCTTTCTTAAATAATTATTCATCCATCGTAACCTCTATATACAGGATGTCCCACAATGCTGTTTACACGCAATATATCCCTTATTTGAAAAGATAAAGAAATCAACCAAAAACTATTGTGAATGATTCAAAATGGACCTTCAGAAAACATCTTTAAACGCTGGTTGCATGGCAACGTTTAAGAGTTCATGCCAACTTGATTAATTTTTCAAATTGCACCCTCTGTTTTTTCACGGAAATGTATTCTTCACTTCATTCTGCATACGGTAGTATGCCTTACTTAATTATCTAATGTGCATTTAGGGGTTGAAAAAAATATTTTTTATAAATATAAAGAAATGGATAAAAACATATTGTTATTAATACTCACGGCCCGTGTGTAATGAATATCATTACTCCCAGGTCAACGCAGATTTGTAATGAATGTATTACCAAATGTATAACTTAATAGCAGTAGCAAGAATTGGTTATTATTACTGTTAATGTTATTGTTATTACTATTAATATTATATTGAAAATAAACTACTTATAAACATTTAACTTCAGCATTATTTCTGTGTATAATCTGTATTATACAGTCTTTATAATGTCTATAAACAAACCACTAGATTTATTTCTTTTAGATGATCTTGGAAATTAAATAGGAGTAACCATTTTTAGTATATTATACTGTTTTTCCTGAATTTGGCGCAATCCATATTGTAGCGATTGTGGCGTCATCTCCCGTTCAAAATTCGACGCCAGTCGTATTATCATGATCAACTTCATTCATTTCCGGCGTCAGCAAATATGAATGGCCATGATATTGCAGCGAATGTTGCGACATCTAACGCCTCAGGGGGAATTGGACCACAAAAAGCGTAGTCGTTTTTTTACATAGTGCTCTTATGCCAGTTTCCTATCTTAACCCTCTCTAATCTTTGATTTTCACCTTAATGAATTACACCCACTTTGTGTTAATTATCATATAAATATTTATATTTATATTTTTAATTTGGTATTTACACGCATCTTTAGCTTTAGATTTTAGCAACTCCGGGAGGTAATGATCGTAATAGAATTTATGTAAAAACCTCTACTAATTTCTTCGTAGAGTATACCCTTTGCAGTCCTAAATAAAAAACAGCAGTATTGCCGCTCTGTAATATGGAGCTGCCCATGTACCTGATAGTAATAATTGTCATTTCTTTTTATGACAATTCGTATTATTCGACAATTCTTATTTGTATGCACATACATTTATTTATCGATCCATGTACCAAATTCCATTCCCTTTTTTTGTATTGAATCTTCAGGTTTATTGATACGAGCATTGTACGGACACTTTATTTCGATGATGCCATCATGTCTATTAGCATCTAAATAAAATTAGTCTTTTTTTCCTATCGGAAGACATTCTAAAATTTCTTTTCGGATAATTTCAGAAAATTCTCTTCTTGCTATCGGTTCGTGATCTTTGCCGTAGTCCGTATATCGATTACCAACGAATTCGGAACGCAACACAGCCTTGATGCATTTTGTTGGATCTGTGGTGGCCCTCATCTTGCAGATCTTCCCAAACGCTGAGACTGTAAGACGGTTCAGTCTCTCTAGATACCACAATTTCTTCTTCTGTTTTTTTTGTAATTTTTATAAGAAATCCGTTTTTCTTTTTTTTAATTCTTGTGGGTCAATGTTGAGAGCATGAACGTTTGTCCCGTAATCTTCGTTGTCATCAGATCTTCCGAATCAGATCTTCCGAATCAGATTGTTTTCGACGTTTGACTATGGGCTCCTTGCCTTTGGACTAAAACAATCTCTTCCTAGGGAGAGCTCTTTTCCGACGCCCACCAAACCTTTGTATATACTTTTTTGTATGAAAACCAGGACTGTGCTCTGTAAAGATTTATGGACCCTCTCATAAAATCCATTTTTAGAATTTACATCCAAAGGCCAACCAAATTTCACAACCTCCTCCTCTCTTAGAGTATTCCACCAACACAGAATTATAATTTTTAGCACTATTATAATTCATATTTTTAATTAAACTAGAACTTAAATTATTATAAGTATCTATTTACATACGATATAATATCGAATACGAATATACAGTGCGAGTATAAAGTCTGAAACTATCGAAATAAATCTTTTATTAAATGTTTTTGAAAAAATCCTCAAACACGTGATTTTTATCTCAAATGAGACATATTTTAGTGTAATTGTTATTTGTAGATTTTCATTTGTTTTAGAGTTATGGCGATAGCTAAATTTTTTAAATGGAAACCGTAATTTTCTATGTATAATACGAAAAAATACCACAGTTCTTCAAAAGGGGAATAGGGAAGACGCATATGTCGTCAATTGAGGAGATTCTTGCATTTTCATAAACGTCATTACTAAATTAGTTAGAATATTAGTTATAAATGCATTAAACAATTACCAATTTTAAGTAATTAATTTTTGAAAACCCTAAAAATTTAAATAAATTTAAAATGCAATACTGGTGTCCTCTAATGGATGAAACTTTGTTACCTCTTACAGTTCCAAAGACGACCCACTGTTGGTGCTAATGAAACAGTTAAGAGTCCTGTATTACCCGTCAGTTTGAAAAATTTTTTATTTTCAAGTTCAAATATCGTCTACTTATTAACGAGTAATTAATATAATAATGTACGTTATGATGTTGTGTAATTAACTGCCATAATTAAAGTGGTGTTAAATATTTCTGGTAATATTAATTCAAAATTCAGTTTATTGGTTTTCATCAGCGCCATCTAACGTTGAGTAAATCGTCAATATTGCTTCTTCACATTCAAAGCGGTACCTACTTTTTTACATCAAATAGCTTTGAGGGAAGTTGCTCAAGGCCAAATTCGGTTTTAAATGAGGAGAATTTTTCAATTTAATTTTTTCAAATAAATTGAGGGTTTTTAGAAATTCCGCTTATCTGGAAATATTTTTCTAACCAAAATGAACGAATACAAAAATTTAAAAAAATACGTGCGTCTTCCCTATTAAGTTTCTTTCGCTTGGTTTACGCCCTCTTCAAAAATATTCATCGCAAGAATCATGGTTCCCAAAAACATGTTCAACGCTGTTGATTATGTCTCTTTTGAGATTATTCTTTTTGCGTGTGCCCACAATCTTCAGTTCTCCTGTATTTAATAACACAATCAACCGACAAACGAAGCCGTTGGAAGTTAATTTTTAAGGAATGTCTTAAAAGTTGAGGTACCTCATTACCATTACCCTTGGAACTAAATCTTTTCTTGGTTAAATCGGTCAATTTCGTGACATAGTTCCTAAGAAGATGATTTGTGCATTCTACCTCACGCACCAAAAGTGAGCCATACGGTTTCGTCATTATATTTTTTTATGTACACTTGAATCTCTATCACCGACTAAGAATCCATAAATCACACCATGCACCTCCATACTCAGCTTAAATTCATCTAATATCATATCACATTCCATTGCTGTGCTTGACCCTACCCAATTTTTAAAACACGTATGAGGCTTGTAACAGACAGTTTTTCTATCTAGTCTTTTATTTTAAGAATACCTTGTATATTGATGGGCCCCATACAAAGAGCGGTCAATTTAATGATTATTAATGTAATTAATGATAAAAATGTAGTATGAAAACGCAACATTCCGGCCTCTCAAATGCAGAATTGCATTTAAAAAATAAAACAAAAACGATAACGGTATAGCGATACCCAAAAAAAAAGGTAGGATTATAATATTTTAATGCGTAATAACGTAAAAAAAATAAACAAATCAAACGTAATTAAACGGATATGCAGAGAATACATTTGTACTCCCTTGAGCTAATTAACTAAAAAAGAGAACGAAAAAAAGGCAAAAATAAACATATTTTAATTATTATTATTCTCGCCTGAGATTGGCAGAGGACATAGTTTTACAAGTGGTCTCCGTAAAACTCCGTTGGCTGCCTTAACTGTCGCAACTCGAGTTATGCCGTCTTTACCAGGATGCAACAGCAAAATTCGGTCTAAGCGCCATTGTAGAGGAGGGATATCCACATCTTTCAATAACACTAAAGTGTTGACAAGCACTGCAGTTGTGGGTTCCAGCCACTTACTGCGTTGCTGGAGTGTATATAAATACTCTTGTTTCCAGCGGCGCCAAAAGTCTTGATGCAACTTCTGCAATAATTGCCAGCGAGATAAACGTGTTAGATTTTGGAAATTATGTTCAGGGACAGAGGAAAGCGGTTCCAAAGTTAAAAAATGGCCAGGTGTTAAGCACTAAAATCGTTTGGGTCTGAACTAGTAGCAACGAGTGGCGTCGAATTTAAAACTGCTTCGACTTGCACGAGTATTGTATATAGAATTCTTCATAGCAGAAGATTTGATCACCTATTATTCGTTTTAAATGAGTTTTGACATTTTTTACTTCAGATTCCCACACTCCTCCGAAGTGTGAAGCGGCGGGAACATTTCGAATGAATTCAATTTTTTCATTTTCTGCGGCTTCCGACATTAAGGCGCTTAAATACTTATCTGCGCCAACAAAACTTGTGCCACAATCGGAATATATACAATTACATCGTCCGCGACGTGCTACAAAGCGTCGTAAAGGGGCCAAAAATGCGTCGTAAGTAAGGTCAGTTACAAGGCCTATTTTATCATTAGGCGCACTAGGCACGTGCCCAGGGCCCAACGGCAAAAGGGGCCCGAATTGGAAAACATAAAATCAATAAAATCATAAAAATGCACAAAAAAATCGCGCGTGTAACTCATTGCACATGACAGAAGTAAATCTTCTAATAAAACTACGTTTCCACTGGTACGAAATCTGGGATTTCGGCTCCGTAATCCCGAAATCTCAGTTTGGTGTTTTCACTGCACTTTTGTAGAGTTCGGTGACGTTTATGTATCTGTTTGTTACTATCTGCGACACCGCATTCGTTTTAAATGGAGAATAGGAAAAAATTGATACTATTTATGTATAATATATGTACTCTCGAGGGAAAAATGCTCCTCTTAAAAGCGCACTAAAAATACCAAAATTTCAAACCGTCACAACTTGGCGGATTTTTGACGAAAATAGATGAACCTTTGCGTGTTAAGGTGCTAGTTTGAGGTCGTGCGAGCGAATGTTACGTTTTAGCCTTTACGCCTCTTGCCACCCCCGAAGAAAAAAATTTAGATTAAAAAAATGTCAAACGTTAACAGGTTTTACGGTGTACCAAAACAGCTTTTACGGTGTACCAAAAAAGTCGTGGACCGAAAAGATCGACTGCCAGGACAATAAAGTTCAGTCCATTTCCTGTAAAGTTTTTAAAACGTTTTAAAATTTTTTTAACGTGTAACCGCCGACACTAATGCTTTGAAATTAATCAGTATCACAAAGTTATTCGAAACATTGCAATGCCGTATTTAACAAACATTCAACGTGCACAAATTGTTGCTTTCTTGGAGGTAGGAGTTAGTATGAGACAAGTTGCATTGAGATAAGGGGATTACCATAGTGTTGTATTTCGTATGTGGTCCCGGCATCGAGAGACGGGAACTTTTCGTCGTCGTTAAGGATCGAAGACTTGTGAACGCAGCTCGACGGGATCATGTGAGAAGCGCTCACATGATTGCAGCGGACGTGGTCTTGATTCCATGAGTATCCGATAGGACGGTACGAAATCGTCCACATGAAGGTGAACTTCGTTTTCGTCTTAGAGCTAATGTTTCTCACTTGACGTATAGGCATCATCAGGAGAGAATGCAGCATGCACTATGGACATTGAATTACGAGGTAACGGCAAAAGGTCGTGTTCACCGGCGAAAGCCGCTTTTGCCTCTTCCATTCTTAGTCCTTCTCCTGACCAGGTTTTGGATGACATGAAGGTATACGGGATTTGACTTCAGAATCTTATTTAGGGTTGCACAGAGATTCGAAATCCGTGAGCTGGACTTGTCTGAGTATGGTCGTTAACCCGCCATCTTGGATTCATGCCAAAATGACAAACTGCTGGATGTTCGTAACAGCTGCTGCGAATTTGATGTAATTTTTTTAATCGATTCTAAATTTTATTTTTAATTCAAAAGGTTCTATAACATTTTTTCGTATCTCTAACAATAAGTGCGTTATAACTAAAATAATGACTTAACATTTCTTCTTTCTAATATTTTGGTGTCCAGCTTTTTTGTTCGTAATTTATTTAAAAATTTCTTCAAATAAAGAAAGATTGTTGCATTCTAGAGATTTAGATGTCGTTTACCGTTCTAATTATTTATAAAACTAAAAAAGATATATCGATTTTAATCGCGAGCAGTACTGTCAAACATCTATGTAGCTGATAGTCAAAGTTTGAATTTTTAATTATCGGTGCGCGTAGACACTAAACTGGTTTATAAATATTATTTTTTCGCAAGTTTCATTAATATCACACTTGCAAAATGCTGTACTTTAAATTTTCTTTTTCTTACAAGTACATATTTTAGTAATATATTATGAACTGACGCAATTCTGGAACAACATTTTCCAGAATGAGATTCGTGCAGTTCTGAACATGCCAGCGAGGTTGCAGGAGGTGCGCCAGCAAAGAGGAGAAAACACACACACACACAATGTGCAAAATCCGACCGATAACGTCGTCGTGCACATCCGGTTACGCGTTAAAAAAATTAAGGTTATTAAAAAAAATGTTTGGTAAAAAATGTTCAAACTCAACTGGTGATAATGTCGCCGACAGAAGACGAAGAACTTCCGACAAAATGCAGGGTAAATTTCAAAAACTCAAAACTCCGCGCCAAATTATCGTAGGCTCGAAGTTTTAAAGAATTGACAGAAAAAGGACTGAACTTGCTTGCCCTGGCAGTCGATTGGGTTCATGATTTCTTTGGTACACCGTACCAGCTGTAAAAGTTTGACATTTTTTCTACGGGGGTGGGGGGGGTCGCGGTAAGCCGAAAGGCTTAAACGTAACACACGCCCTTAAACTAGACACTTTAAACTTTTCAGCACGCAAAAGTTCATTCGTTTTTGTTCATAATTACCCGAGTTATTACTGTTTGAAATTTTGGTATTTATGGTGCGTTTTTAAGTGGTGCGTTTTTTCCCCTCGGGAGTAGATATAATATGC
Organism: Agrypnus murinus; assembly: GCA_929113105.1. Taxonomy (NCBI): domain Eukaryota; kingdom Metazoa; phylum Arthropoda; class Insecta; order Coleoptera; family Elateridae; genus Agrypnus; species Agrypnus murinus. The sequence continues at coordinate 64,647,354 of OV816026.1, forward strand.
TGTATATGTTTTGGGAAAAGTAAAAATATTTACGGTTATCGATAAAAAAAAAATTAAATAAATAAAAAAATTAAAGGAACAAATTAAATTCTTGTGTTAAAATATGTTATGGTTTTAGTTCCTTCACCAGGGCAATTTGAGAAGTTGTTTAGTTTTAAATCAAAATATATTGAGTATTGTTTTTAAATATTATACTTTCTATTTTATTTCGGTTTTTTACACCTGTTTGGTAGTCCTTTCACTCGATAGGTCCTGGGTCAGAAGCGAGCTCAATGTGTAAAGCCTTTGTGGCCATACATAAAAACAGACAAATGTATGCCTTATAAGTCTTAGCGCCACGGTGTCGAGACATTGTTAATTTGAATAGACCTGCATAATCCACGCCGGTTTTTGAAAAACATTTAACTTGAGAAATGCGGACCGAGGGTAAGTTTCCCATCGGAGGTTGATAGGCGAATGATGCTTTTAGAAGCAAGAATCCAAAATTGCTGCGAGATTAAAAATTGTACAGTTCTGATACCTGCGTGCAAGTATATTTTATGAAAATGTTCTATTATCAATGTAGTTAATGGTGATCTTTTCGGCAGTAAAAGAGGGAATTTCTGATCATAATTTAGATGAGTTGCATATTGCAATCTCCCCCCCACTCGAATGAGACCATTGTCATCAAAAAATGGATTAAGTTTCTTCAAATATTTAGAGAGAGGTTTTTGATGTTTAAATTCTTCTGAAAAACTTATAGATTGTGTGTATTTTACTAATAAATGTAAAGCATCTTGTTCTTCGGAGAATGACAGAGGTTTAAATTTCTTTTTATTTTTTAGATTGAAATAGAATTTAAAAACATACGCTAACAGTCTTATATAGGCACCACACACTGGAACCGGGTTCAGGCTCCCCGACGTGAACCGCGTTCTGAACCGGGAATGATGTAATGTTTAAATTTGCTGTAATTTATTACATACAGGGTGTCATGAGATAGAAGGCATTAATTTTAAGGGGTGATAGAAGACATCAAAATAAACAAAAAAGTATGAATAAATTTTTTTCTATGTTAATAGGCTTTCGAGTAATTTAGAAAAAACCATTGCCATATGTGGCAACCTTGTTTAAGTATAATAGCATTCTGCAACTGAAGGTGTTGACCTTGCTTTATTAGAATTAAGATCGGTTAGTCTAAAGAAACAGACGATGACAGCCCTTGTTTTGCTGGAAAAGCTAAATGAAGCACGTTTTATAGCTTTTTATTACAAACGGATTTTAAAAACAGTAAATGAGGAATTTAGGTCAGGATATGATCAACATCTGTGTAAATATAAGTTCAGATCAGATTACAAGCAGCACTTTTCTCTGCCGTTAATTTGAACTAAATAATAACGCCAGCGGCGGCGTTATACGGATGAATACATACTCCCAAATAACGGATTAATTAAAAATACAATTATATTTTAAGTGTCATAGTGCAATGAAGCCATTTAAAGAAACATTTGTAATTGCGCAAGTTTTTGGTTAGTTATTAAAAAACAGGGGGAATACAGAAATCAATTTAACGAAAACAATACCGCATCTGATTATGCAATTTGTTAATTAACATGTATTATATTAATTAGCAATATGATATTAGAGTAAGTGCAATTAATAATAGTTTCTGGCGTTATGTTTCATATTAGTTAGGGGAAGTTTACCTGCAACTTCTTAGGAAAAGTTAGAGGAATTATGTTACTATTCCAGGAAAAGTATTCGATAATATCTCTACAGGGTGTTTTGGACAAGATGCCTTTTTGTTAAAGGACAATAGAGAAACATGTGTAGAGTAACATCTTACTCACAATTTCCTGAAATGCCCCTTTGAAATGACAACCCCCCTTATAAAAATAATAGGCACGCCACTGCACAGCAGTAGATAAAATTGTATGAAAATTATGCCTATTAAATAGTACATACTTTTAAAAGTCATCAAAAATAATCATAATAAACCCAAACCGGATAAATGAATTGTCAGCAACACAAAACATTAGGACGTGCTTTTAAAACGTTTTAGATAAATAATAAACAAGTCATTTGTAATTGTAATTGTCAAGCTTGTAATTTGCAATATGCAGTTTGTTGTCAACTTTCTTTGTGTTAAAGTAGTCGTGAACTTGAGTTTCGATTACGTATTAATACCCTTTTTAGAATTAATAACCTGAGTGAGGTGATGTTAAGTAGTTTACAGCCACATAAGACCTTTTATTCTGCTCCAACGATGACTGGCGCCTACATTTTCAGGTCAATGAAGTGTTCGACGGACCACTATTGAGCACCACTACACTTTGCTCGACAGGTACGGGAGTTTTTGAACACATGTTATAAAGATTGTTTGCATCTAAACGGTAATTATGTAGGACATACACGGTCTTCCCCGACGACGTCGGCGAAAACGTCGACGACGACGTCGGGGACAAGGTCGAGATAATGAGGTAATGTTTTACATTTACTGTAATTTATAGCTGGACTGTATATAATAAAATTATGAGTATCGTATGTCTTTAAAACATCAAAATGAAAGAAAGCATTATTGATAATAATCAAGACGTATTTCGAAATAGCTTATGCAATTAACAAAAGTCTTCATAAACGTAATAACCTTGACGTCACCCATCCGTGGAATTACAAATCAATCTTTTATTATGAAACGAAAACTTTAGTTTTTTTTATTTCATTGTTAATTTAGTTCAAAAATGGATATAATTAATTAACGCAGGATTTAGGATTCCGAGTTCCAGTGTGCAAACGATGTACAATTTTCCGAAACCAAAAGGAAGATTATCACTTACCAAAGAACAATGATAAAAATCTGCTGATTTTTATCATATCTGTCATCTTTTATTAATAGTAGTAACAGCATTTGCTACATTTTATTCACATGAATCATAATGCTGATTCTGGTAAAATAAATGTTTTGTCACATCTATTAAATACGTCCGTTTACCTTCCAAGGTTATCAGGTTATGACCCATATTGTAAACATGATTTGTAAAATTAAGAATCAGTTTACATCAAATTCGGTTGAATTTATTAAACGGTCTCTACAAATGCAACAAAATATTTATTTTACTAGAATCAGCACATTCTTGATGAACAACACGAACAAAATGATATTTGATACCTAATAATTTGTCCATTGACCTCTCCTATACTAAAATCAGCAGATTTTTACCCCAGTGTTTTTTTATAGTTCTTTATAGGAAATTATTGTACATCGTTTGCGCACCAGAACTCAGAATCCTAAATCCTGCGTTAACTATATCCATTTTTAAACTAAATTAAGAATGAAATAAACAAAAAACAAGAGTTTTCGTTTCCTAATAAAGAGTTGATTTGTAATTCTACCGATGAATATCAATATTATTCCGCTTATGAAAAGTTTTGTTAGTTGCATAAGCTATTTTGAAATACTTTAAAGAAAGAGATTCAGTACGCATTTTATTATGCTCAAACATGCTTTCTTTCAGTTTGATGCATTAAAGAAATAGGATATTCATAATTTTATTATAACAGTCCAGCTTGGAAGTAGAAGTTGTTTATGCATTAAATTACAGTAAATGTAAACATTACCTCATTATTTCGACCTTGTCGCCGACGTTGTCGGGGAAGACCGCGTATGTCCTACATTTAAGTTTTACTCATTTTGTTAAAATGACATTCGTAAAATGAAAAACAGGCAATGTTTCCATCACAATTAGGTCAACGAACGTATGTTACATTTTATTTACCGACCTTAATAAATGATCAAGTCATCAAGGTAGTGAGTCACTCGGCAACCGCTATTGAAATTCAATTCTGTTGTTTCTGTAAATTGATACGTACGTAGCGCAGGTCAGTTATTAATTTAGTACTGCATATGTGAGATCATTGTTTGCTTTATCAGTAATTCAGGGTCAGAATCTTGCAAACAATCCATAGTCGACTCGTGACTTGTAAAAAATACGGAAAAATCCGAATTTTTTTTATTTTTTATTTTTATTTTATGAGTTTTGGGGTCTCTATATGGTCACCTTTCACCCCCTAAAAGCATTGCACACTTCTCCGGAACACCCTGTATTGTAATCTTTTTAGAACTACATAGCAAGGCATTCTAAGATTATGGGTGACATGAGTTTTTCAAGATACGTAATTCAATTTTACTAATCTGGTAAAGGAATAGAAGTAGTATCACTTCACCATGAATTTTATACGTATACTACAACGAGGAATTTGAATACATATTTAAAAGAATTTCCAAGAAAGATTTTACATAACATTTTTAAGGCGGCATTTATTAAAGGATTACTATCCCTTAAGAATTAACAGTACTTGGAACTTTTTACAAGAATTTGCTATATTTCATTCACAAACATTCTCCATTTTACTAAACGGTTTCATGCGTGCTGTTTGTTATGATGCTTTTTTGTGTAACTTTTTATCAACTTTGCAGGAAAATAATTGTTATTAGGAAACATTGTAATGTGTTACTGACTTGTAACACCGCTGATTAATTTATAAAAGTAAAAACACAATAAATGTATTTTACATACTTTATTTAAACTATAATAAATAATTTTGAAGATACAAAATTAAACTTGGTGAGCCTAATAAATAGGTCTTCGCCCTTGAGTTTCTTTATTTGAACTGAACTGAACTAAACATTTTTTCACATAAGAAAACTTAAGAGGGGTAGTCCGACAACAATTACCAAAATTGCTGCCAAAGGTATACCGGCAAGGATTAGCAGATTGCATTATAAGAAAAAGAACAATTACCATACAGGATTTAACAAAAGTTGTCCTTCCTAAAGATTTTACTTATATACAAATATTTTGTTACTGGAATTCAATTACCGGGTACCGTTATAATCTTACAATAGGTACATAAAAATAAATTCCTGATTTATCCCTTGAACACAAAACAAATGTAACTGTTGTCGGAGACATAACGTCAATAATTAAAAATATCAGGTTTGTTTTTCAATTTCTTATTGACTTTCCTGCCATTCTGTACTATATTTTGTAATATACTATCCGTCCACCGAAAGATGAGCTCTGCGTCATCTTTGCAAGAAATTATCACAGAAAGCGTATTGTTGTGCTTTACTCTCATTATCTACGAGTATGACGAAGATAGCATTACATTGGCACTTCTCTGGGTCGTTGGAAGTTGATTCGACTAGCTGTGTAGAGTGTAGAATACGGAGTGGCCAACCTTACAAATAAATTCCTAGATCAAATTAACATATTGCCACAAAAAAACAAAAAAATAACTACATTTATTGGCAAAATTATCGTGGAAAAATTGAATGTCGTCACTACAGATAAAGTTGATCAATTTTAGGGATTCTTTAAGGTATTTCACAGATTTCTGAAAGAAAATGCCAAAATTATAGGCAATGCTGTATGCGGTTATGAACATGTGACTTTATTGTAAAATATGTCACAGGTATCTCTGATACCTGTAGACTGTAGATTTGATTGGCACAGGTGACATTTGCTGAAGTTATTTCTTATTTACATGTTTTTCGCGAGTGTTATAGTGTTTCAATAACAATAGCAACAGTTAATACTATCCGTCCACCGAAAGATGAGCTCTGCGTCATCTTTGCAAGAAATTATCATAGAAAGCGTATTGTTTTGCTTTACTCTCATTATCTACGAGTATGACGAAGATAGCATTACATTAGCACTTCTCTGGGTCGTTGGAAGTTGATTGGCACAGGTGACATTTGCTGAAGTTATTTCTTATTTACATGTTTTTCGTGAGTGTTATAGTGTTTCAATAATAATAAGCAACAGTTAATAATAATAATAATAATAATAATAATTACTACAACCCATAACCTTAACCAAGGCCCCAGAAGCTATAAGCTTGTGCGGGAGGGAGGGGGCAATTATTATTATTATGTAGGCCCAATGTGCGGCTGCAGCCGACTTATAGATGGAACAGCGCAAATCCCACATTTGTGTTACAGCTAAGGGAAACTGCAGAAAACCTTAACCAGATCTGCCAGCGCCGGGAGTCGAACCCGGGCCGCTTGGGTGAAAGTCCGGCCAGACATTACACTACCAAGGCTGTGTAATAATAATAATGATCAATAATAACTGGCAGAAAATCGCAATTTTACCTAATATAATACATATTAATATTATGTCAGTATAAGGTAAGACACTGCATTCGCAGTCTCATCAGTTATTACTGAATTTACTAAACTAGTTCGAGAGGGAAAAAGGAAATCGTGGAAATTTACTTCCTTTATTTTGTGTACAAGAGGTAAGAAACGTTAGTTATTATTTATGATCATATTGTACTATAATTGTTTGTTTATTGCAGCGAGCAGCTGAGGCTTTAAAAATTTGTGTTTCAACTGTTAAAAGGGCCCGTAGTAGAAACCAGCGAGTTTTATCGAGTCCTGGTAAAAAAAGACAACGCAAGAAGTTGAAAACTTCAGGCCTAGCAAGTTCTTCTAAAATCGTCGCCAGTGAAACTGTATATAAGTGAAAGTAAGACGTTTGATATATTTGGATTTTATAAAGTCTATGTTTTGTATAGTTTCAGAAAAAGCGAACATACAGAACGACAGACAGATAGACGCTGCGTTTTATGTATTAATGTATAATAAATATGCAAGAGAGGAGATGGATAAGCAAAAATAGTGTTAATTCTATTATAACTAATTACTTTAATAGCATTTAAGTTGATTAAAATATTGAATAGCAGAGTTTTGTTAAATGTAAAACTGTATTTGAAAAGAATATATTTCTCCATATTGAAGGTGTTATACTGTTACAAAGGTTATAAATGAGTTAATTTCTTAAATATAAGTAAAAGTGATTTCTTGTTTTTTAGTACTTGGTAGTTCTGTAAAACTAGAGAACGTACAGTACTAATAGGTATTCGCGAAAATCTAATTCTTAGTTTCCTACTGAAAATGTTTTAAAACTTTCCAAAACAACAAGTATCTATGTTAAAAATCTAAAAGAAGGTTACAAACGTCCAACATTCCTTATCCCTAACCTCAAAAAATTACCTGCAATGACATTTTCGTAAACAAGGTAAAAATCAATAATTGTCAAACTATGGATGCTGATTTTACTAGGAATTTTTTAATCTTATACCACACAGAGAGCATCGATGACCAGCGTTCATCTTTAGTTGAACGGATAATATGTTACCTACTTTTAAGAAAACAGTAAAATCCAACTGTTCAATGAATACACAAAGTATTCTTCCCATTTAAAAGAAATTGTATGTTAAATGCAATTTTTCTCGGAATTTTTTGACACGGATTATGTTTTCAACCTTTATGGTTTCAACTATATTTAGAGAAGACAATTGCCAGAAAGGAAGAAGTTCATAAGAAAAATATCAATAAATCTGTAAAATGGATAATCCTCAGGCGGCTGGCTACCTTATGTAGTCTCGAACATTCTTTTATAATTTAAATTTTTAAGAAATACAATCGGACTTACCACTTTTTCAGAAAAAAATACCTAAGTACCTTTTAAAGGTCGGTCTCAAACACTTTCTTATCTGTACTTCGGTCAGTAAGGTATTGCAGTGTCGTTTTTCTTGTGCGTTTTGTGTGTTGTCGTTATTCTTGTGCGTTTGTGTTGTTATTTATTGTTATTGTTTTTGTTATTCTTATTATTGTTGATTAGCTTTTGTTAAGTGTTGAGGATGCCAGCTTTTAGCATTCGAGAATATCACGACATGCATATGATTTACGGAGAAACTCGTGGTAATGCAGCGGCAGCATCTCGTTTGTATCGTCAACGTTTCCCTGAACGACGTGCTCCTGCGTTACGAACATTTATCGCCCTATCGCAACGTTTGCTGGAGACTGGAAGTCTTCTTCCCCCTAGAACGCCTCGTGGACCTCAACGCGCCGAAGGAGCTTTTGCTATGGAGGAACAGGTTCTGGAATTAATTTCGAACCAGCCCGGCCGGAGTATTCGAAGTATCGCACGGGAAGTGGGAACAAGTCGTTGGACCGTCCACAGAACCTTACGTGAGCAGCTCCTCTACCCATACCACGTACAACGAGTACAAGGTTTAAGTGCGAATGATTTACAACCAAGACGTGAGTTTTGCGAGTGGTTTGTGAGAAAATGCCGACTGAATCCGCAATTTATTTGTAAAATCCTTTCGACGGACGAAGCTTGCTTCACGAAAAATGGTATTTTCAACTTCCACAACACACATATTTGGGCAGACGAAAATCCGCATGCCATCCAACAGCGAGATCAGCAACATCGATTTTCACTAAATGTGTGGGCTGGAATTATCGGCAATTATTTGATTGGACCATTTATATTACCTCAGCGACTAACAGGGCAAAGCTATTTATTATTTCTCCAAGATGATCTGCCAGAATTAATGAAGGAAGTGTCCTTAGATTTAAGAGAAGAGATGTGGCTCCTACATGATGGTGCACCAGCGCATATCAGCCATGCTGTCCGTGACCATCTTAACGAGCGGTTCCCAAATCGATGGATTGGACGAAATGGACCGACAAGATGGCCCCCACGATCTCCCGACTTAAATCCACTGGATTTCTATTTGCGGGGCCACTTGAAAAGTAAGGTTTACGCCGATGGAGACATAGAAACAATTGAGCTTCTTCGTGCTCGTATAATGGCATACGCGGAAGAAATCTGAACCCAGCCCGACATTTTCGAAAGGGTTCGGCAGAACTGGATTCGGCGATGTCAAGCCTGCCTGGACAATAATGGTGGGCACTTCCAGCAAATGCTTTAAGTGTGTGTCTGTGTGTGTGCAATAGGGAAGACGCACGTATTTTTTTTAATTTTTGTATTCGTTCATTTTGGTTAGAAAAATATTTCCAGATAAGCGGAATTTCTAAAAACCCTCAATTTATTTGAAAAAATTAAATTTAAAAATTCTCCTCATTTAAAACCGAATTTGGCCTTGAGCAACTTCCCTCAAAGCTACTTGATGTAAAATAGTAGGTACCGCTGTGAATGTGAAGAAGCAATATTGACGATCTACTCAACGTTAGATGGCGCTGATGAAAACCAATAAACTGAATTTTGAATTAATATTACCAGAAATATTTAACACCACTTTAATTATGGCAGTTAATTACACAACAGCATAACGTACATTATTATATTAATTACTCGTTAATAAGTAGACGATATTTGAACTTGAAAATAAAAAAATTTTCAAACTGACGGGTAATACAGGACTCTTAACTGTTTCATTAGCACCAACAGTGGGTCGTCTTTGGAACTGTAAGAGGTAACAAAGTTTCATCCATTAGAGGACACCAGTATTGCATTTTAAATTTATTTAAATTTTCAAGGTTTTCAAAAATTAATTACTTAAAATTGGTAATTGTTTAATGCATTTATAACTGATATTCTAACTAATTTACTAATGACGTTTATGAAAATGCAAGAATCTCCTCAATTGACGACATATGCGTCTTCCCTATTGTGATTTTGAAACGTTAATTATTATATTTGTGCAGTCCTTAAGTTGTGTTGTGGATTGGCAATAATTGTGTTGGTATTATTTGGTAACATCTGCTTTAGGACTTTGTCAATATGATTTATTAAGGTTATATTGTCATGTGATAGCAGTTTTAACTCAACAATTCTAAGTCTCTAAAATAGATTGCCTGCAGACACTTTTCCAGACATAAAAAAAGGGCAATCAAATTTCTGTAAACAAAGTAAAAAACTTTATTTTTTATACTCACTAAGCGCAAATTAAAGTTCATGTTAAAAGAGTTGTACATTATTTGTTAATAGACTGGAAGGTTTAGTTCTTGCTTTAGACTAACTGCCATAGAATGACTATTTCTTCAGATTGAGAATATTTTTAATGTGATTGTTAAAATCTTGCTGATATACCTATTATTATTTTTAGATTGTGTTCTTGTGTAGAAATCGCCATTGTTTGAATATCGACATTTTGACATTTCTCAAATGTAAATTTTAGTTACTAAACAATCACTAGAGCTGTATGGTTACTCAGAAATAAAATATTTCTAATTCCCTCACATCTGATGTATTTATAATCATAAAACACAATCTTGTAGTAATAAAGTATGTTCCGAAAAGATTCTGTTTGTTATTTTCCTTTTTCGTCTTGTTTTTCGAGATGTTTGAATAAATAATCTATAACTGTATGTGTTGCATTAAAATAATGTATTAAGTGAAATGGCTATAGCTATGGACCGCACTGTGGGGCGAAAGAGATTTGAACATTTAAGAAACAACTTAGAAAATATTTTTAAGTCCGTATTTGTAAAGGAATTACTATCGCTTAATTAATAACAGTACTTGTAACGTTTTACAATAATTGCCAATATTTCATTCATAAATAGTACCCATTTTACTAAAATGTTTCAATCATGCTGTTTATGATGCTTTCAGCTTTGTTAAATTGTTATTGGCGTTATTAGAAAACCCCATTCTGCGTAGGTAGGGATCATGGTAACGGTCTTCCCCGACGACGTCGGCGACGACGTCGGGGACAAGGTCGAGATAATGAGGTAATGTTTACATTTACTGTAATTTATAGCTGGACTGAATATAATAAAATTATGAGTATCGTATTTCTTTAAAACATCAAAATGAAAAAAGTATTATTGATAATAATCATTCATAATAAAATATGTACTGAATCTCTTTCTTTATTTAGACGTATTTCGAAATAGCTTATGCAATTAACAAAAGTCTTCATAAACGTAATAACCTTGACGTCACCCATCGGTGGAATTACAAATCAATCTTTTATTATGAAACGAAAACTTTAGTTTTTTTTATTTCATTGTTAATTTAGTTCAAAAATGGATATAATTAATTAACGCAGGATTTAGGATTCCGAGTTCCAGTGTGCAAATGATGTACGATTTTTCGAAACCAAAAGGAAGATTATCAGTTACCAAAGGACAATGTTAAAAATCTGCTGATTTTTATCATATCTGTCATCATTTATTTAGAGTAGTAAAAGCATTTGCTACATTTTATTCACATGAATCATAATGCTGATTCTGGTAAAATAAATGTTTTGTCACATCTATTAAATACATCCGTTTACTAAATTGAACCGAATTTGATATAAACTGATTCACCGAATGAAAAACTGTTGAACATTTAAGTTGGCTAAATAATACCTACTGTAGTTTCAACATTTATAAAATATTGTACATAAATAAAATTAATCTTTCAAAAAGTATAAAATTCTCAGTACTTATTTCCTATTATACAAGAAAATAGATGGCATCAAGTGTTCAGGTGACAATTATTAGTAGTACAGATTGTAATTATCTTCCAAGGTTATCAGGTTATGACCCATATTGTAAACATGATTTGTAAAATTAGGAATCAGTTTACATCAAATTCGGTTGAATTTATTAAACGGTCTCTACAAATGCAACAAAATATTTATTTTACTAGAATCAGCACATTCTTGATGAACAACGAAAAAATAGTATATTACATTACTAGTGTGGAAAGTGAAACTTTTCGTACGCACGAGTGTGAATTGACGCACGAGGCGTAAGCCGAGTGCGGAAATCACACGAGTGCAGAAAAGTTACTTTCCAACGTGTAATGTACAATATTTTTCCTACGACCCCCCAAATTTCAAATGTTTAAAAAATTTTGATTTTTTAAAATTTTCAATATAATTTTTGAAGATTTTAAAGCAAAATTTTTATGGTTAGGTTTAACAGAGATAATCACACTTAAAGGTAATTTTCTTAAGCCATTTATTTTTAGGATATAAAGTTTAATTTTTTAAACAATTTAGTTTCACAATATGAATAATTATAACGAAATTTCTATCAAAACATTTCCAGAAAAATAAAATTAAGTTATCTTGACAACTTAATTTTATTTTTCTGGAACTGAATTATGACAATTGTTAAATTGAATGGGTGTTTGTTAACATTTTATTTAATCGATTCTTTTACTAAATATAAATTTCAATTTTAAAAACTCATATATTCATAACTTATTTAAACATAGTATAAAATTAAACCTTGGGTTTAGCAGCAAAATTAATTAAATGAATTACTATTACAATTTATAATATAATAATCTCAGAGGCACATAATTTATTTTTTATTTATATTTAATAATATCTCCATAATTAACAAATATAACTTCAACTAATAACGCAATGCCAGGTGTGAAAGAGGTTGCCTAACTAAATTATTTGACATTATTACTCTTATTTTTCTACCATTTGGCATCGCTGATTTTAATCTTGGCAAACTTGCTTCAATAATTTTCATGTATTATAGTGAGGTTACGTTAGGTGTAATCTATTAGATATTTCTTTCTGATAGCTAAAATAACTAATTAAACATTAATTAAAGTTATTGTAACGAGTGCAACGCATCGTCTGTTCCGGCCGTCAATGGGTTGTGGAACATTCCGGAGCCGCAGCGCAATGCACTCAACCTTCTAGTGTATTCGATGTATACCGGTATGTTCGAGCGACTTCTAGAAGAATTACATGGGGGTATATAATCGACGGCGGATAAAAGAGAGGCAGTCAACAGCAAGTCATTAACTGTGTATTACAAAATAAATAGTGAACATAAATGTTGTATTAGAAATTCATAGTCTGTAAATAATAGTTTTTAATGGTTTATAATCATAGCGTTAATTTATAGTGTATTCATTAGTGTATAGAAATAAATATTTGTTTGTGAATAGACGATTTAAACAGCACTTGTGTTATTATTTGAAAAAGAACGTTACAGTGGTGTCAGGTGTGCGCTTTTAAAATAAATAAAATCGCGTAATAATTAATTAAAGTGCTGTGAGAATAAAATTTTTGGTGTTAAAACATAATTTCAACAAACAATTAAAATGGTGATGAAACTGTTAAAAGATCTCAAAGTAATAGACTTGAAACATGAACTTGAAGAACGAGATTTAGACACAACGGGCCTTAAAAGTGTGTTAATAAATCGGCTAAGAGAATGGCTTTTGGAGCAGCAAGAAGACCCTGAAAGTTTCCTCTTCGAAATACCTGGACCCGCAATTGATACTAATTTGTTATTAAGTAAAATAGAAGAGAATTCTAGAATGTTAAAAGAGGAATTACTGGAAAAGTCGGAAGAGAATTCTAGAATGCTTAAAGAAGAATTATTGGAAAAGTCCGAAGAGAATTCTAGAAAGTCTGAAGAGAATTCTAGAATGTTAAAAGAGGAATTACTGGAAAAGTCCGAAGAGAATTCCAGAATGTTAAAAGAGGAACTATTGGAAAAGTCTGAAGAAAATTCTAAAATGCTTAAAGAAGAATTACTTGAAAATACTAAAGCACTGGAAGAAAATGTTAAAATGCTTAAAGAAGATTTATTGGAAAATTCTAGAACGCTTAAAGAAGAATTACTAGAAAAGTCTGAAGAAAGTTCTAGAAGGCTTAAAGGAGAAGTGTTGGAAAATGTCAAAGCGTTGGAAGACAAAGTTTTCGAAGAATTTTTTGAGAATGCCAGCGCGTTAGGACTGTTGGAAGGTAGATTGGCGGAACATGATAGGGTAATAAAGATGGTAGAAGAGAAAATATCCCAAATGCAATTACCACCAACAACTAAGAAAGACGATATGACCGAAATGCTGGAAGATAGAATGAGGCAACTACGATTTCCCTCAACTTCTGAGTGGCCGTTTAATGAAGTAAAGAAACAATTTAAAGAAGAAAAGGTTCCTGCCGTAGGGATAAAAGTAAAACCACCCACGTTCAATGGAAAGATACCTTGGTCCACCTACTACAAACAATTTGAGGCGGCCGCTGGGGCCAACGGATGGATAGGCAAGGAAAAGGCCGTTTCTTTAACTGTGGCTTTGCGTGGAGACGCGTTGAACGTCCTGCAAACAATCCCAGCAGGACAGGAAAATGATTATCAATTGTTAGTGTCTAGATTGTAGATGAGATATGGAGACGCGCATCTTCAACAAGTGTATCACGCGCAAGTGAAGAATCGTATCCAGAAGAATGGAGAAAGCCTGCAGGAGTTTGAAGCCGATGTTGCGCGGCTTGTCCGATTGGCGTACCCTACGGCACCCGATTCATTTCTGGGACAGCTCGCTGTGCAGACCTTCATTGATGGGTTAAGAGACGGGGAAACACAACAATCATTGAGGCTAGCACGACCAAGAACAACTGATGATGCGCTTGCTCACGCCTTAGAATTTGAAGCTGCAAAACAAGTGTCCCGAGGTCACGGGCGTGTTAGAGCCGTTGTGGAAGAAGAAGAAGGTTCTAAGGATCACCTAGAGGAGTTAGTACTGAGAGTTCTTCGGAAGGAAGAAAGCCGTAAGAAGAATCATCAAGAAGTTCGAGGGCCTCGTTGTTGGAATTGCGGCGAACAAGGACATGTAGAACGCCGTTGTCCCAAAATAAGAAAAGTACAACCGTCGGAAAAGTTAAAAGGGGTTGGCAAGAGGGGGCGAACGTTGACTGCGAGTGAAGATGCCCCGGAGATCACGATCCATGCCGTAACATCAAAGAATAGTAACGGCAGTTTGTTTGTAGATGGAAAGATTGCTAACCGAACTGTTCCACTACTTATTGATACGGGGGCGACAAAATCCATCGTACGCCCTGATGTTCTACAATCAAGTATTAAATTGTTACCGACAACTACTCAACTCCGTACAGCAACAGGTGAAGTGATACCAACACGCGGAGTGGTGAAGATGAAGATTGGCATTGGAAGTGAAGAACGTGATCATGAGGTGCTGGTAGCCGATATCACTGATGACTTCATCTTGGGAATGGACCTCCTGAGAAAATTTGGTTTTACGTTGGATTTGAAAGAGGGTGTTTTGAAGGTCGGTAACGAAGAACTTCCGTTGCACCCACGAGAAGATCCGGTTGTAAGGGTTTTGCTGACTGAAGATGTGATATTGCCGGGTCAAAGCGAGATGGTTGTCGAGGCGGGTTTGGGTGGAGATCTTCGGGTAGGATGTGTGCGAATGATGGAGCCTGTCTGTGATAAGAAGATCCATAGTGGCATACTGGTGGGAAAAGCGCTGATCAAGGTTGGAAAGAGAGTACCGGTGAGAATTATGAACGTTAATGTGGATCCGGTGACATTGAAGAAGAGTACCCTTGTGGGACAGTGTGTGCCAGTATTTCGAGTAGCCAGGTGTATGGCTGATGTTCCAAAACCAGTGCCCAAAGACCATGGTAGAAAATTAGTGGGTATGGTTACTAGTTCGTGCGAAGACCTTAACAGAACGGAAGTGAAAGAGGTACAGGGTTTGGTTCACCGATACCAAGATATCTTCGCTCTTGACGATAGCCAGAAGGGACGAACAAATATAGTAAAACATAAAATCAATACAGGCAACTCTATGCCTGTCCGTCAGCAGCCGAGGCGTCTACCTCTAGCAAGGCGAGCAGAAGCCGAAAAGATTATTACTGATATGGAAGAACAAGGGGTCATCGAGCCATCCAGCAGTCCATGGGCATCACCGGTGGTCCTGGTCAGTAAGAAGGACGGGTCAACGAGATTTTGTGTGGACTATCGGCAGCTCAATAACGTGACCAAGAAAGACAGCTATCCCTTACCACGCATCGACGACACGTTAGATACCCTGTCTGGTTCACGATGGTTTTCGACTTTGGACTTGAAGAGTGGTTATTGGCAAGTTGAAATGGAACCTGAAGACCGGGAGAAGACCGCGTTCACTATTGGTTCCGGACTATGGCAGTTTACAGTTATGCCTTTCGGTCTATGTAACGCTCCGGCCACCTTTGAGCGTCTAATGGAGACCATCCTGAGAGGGCTGTCGTGGCAGACCTACCTGGTATACCTAGATGATGTGATTGTAGTCGGAAAATCATTCAACGAACATTTGAAAAACCTAGAGGAAGTGTTCCGAAGACTACGTGGAGCCAATCTGAAACTGAGTCCGAAAAAGTGCCACATATTCAGAAAGGAAGTGAAATATCTCGGCCACGTCGTATCACAAAATGGAGTGGCAGCCGACCCCGATAAGATTCGTGCAGTTCAAGAGTGGCCAACACCGAAAGATAAACACCAAGTTCGTAGTTTCTTTCCAACAGCTGAAGCGTGCCCTGACAACCGCACCAATATTGAGCTATCCACGGACAGAAGGGAAATTCATACTTGACACAGATGCAAGTAATCTGGCCATTGGGGGTGTACTTTCTCAGATACAGGATGGACAAGAAAAGGTCATCGGCTATTTCAGTAAGGTTTTGTCGAAAGCCGAAAGGAATTATTGTGTGACCAGAAAAGAATTATTGGCCGTCGTGAAGTCCGTTGAGCACTTCTACAAATACTTGTACGGACGGAAGTTTTTATTGAGGACGGACCACGCAGCGTTGAAATGGCTTCTACAATTCCGTAATCCTGAAGGCCAGGTCGCAAGGTGGATCGAGCGATTACAAGGATACGACTTTGACACAGAACATCGAGCGGGTACTAGTCATCGAAATGCCGATGCTCTTTCAAGAAGACCCTGTCCAACGGATTGCCGTCATTGCTCTCGCTTGGAAGAGAGGGTTTGCCAGGTATTAAGAACCACCATCGTCAACGACAATTGGTTGCCGGAAGAATTGCAACGACAGCAGGAGGCTGATCCCGAACTAAAAATGGTACTGGAATGGAAGCGCGTGGGAGAAAGGCCTGCCTGGGAGGCCGTCAGCCCTTTCAACAGAACGCTCAAAGCATATTGGGCCCAATGGGAGTCCTTGAAGGTGGAAGACGATCTCCTGAAGCGAGTACTGGAGAGTGAAGATGGCACCACCATTAGGTCTCAGTTCGTGGTTCCAAGAAGCCGAGTGGCTACAGTATTGCGACATCTCCATGACGGTGCCTCAGAAGGACACTTCGGTGTGAAAAAGACTTTGGAGAAAGTTAGGGAGCGTTTTTATTGGGTCAACTGTAAAGAAGACGTGAAGGAGTAGTGCCGGAAATGTGAACTATGTGCCACTGGTAACGGACCCTTGGGGAAACGAAGAGCACCTATGAGGCAGTACAATGTGGGTAGTCCTCTGGAAAGAATAGCCATAGATATTGCCGGAATGGTAGAACGCATGAATCGGACAATGGGCAAATATTTGGCCAAGGTCGTCTCCGATCATCAACGAGACTGGGACCAATACCTGCATCTGTTCCTGATGGCTTATCGTGCATCGGTCCACGAAACAACCGGTCAGTCACCAGCGTGTGTGATGTTTGGACGCGAGTTACGGTTACCGTGTGATCTGGAATTTGGGTCTCCACCTATAGAGCAGGAGGTAGCCGGGAATGATTATGTCATCAACTTAAAGAAGAAGTTGGAGGATATTCACGACCGAACCCGAAATAATAGTCGAATCGCGAGTGACCGGATGAAGGCTACGTACGATGTGAGAGCCCCAGAAGGAGGGTTTCAACCTAGAGAGCTTGTCTGGTTATACAACCCGCAAAGGCGTCGTGGCTATTCTCCAAAGTTACAGCGAAATTGGGAGGGTTCATACCAGGTGAAGAAACGAATAAATGACTTGATTTATCGCATCCAGAAATTGCCAAGGGGGAAACCAAAGGTGGTACACTCCAATCGTCTGGCGCACTATGAGGGAAATAATGACGCAGTCCCGGATCGGAAAGATGAGGCTGAGGTGGCTATCAATACCGTAAGGCCTGAAGATGATCAGCCAACCTTTAGAGAACTTATGGCTGCGTTCTCTGGAACTAGAAAAGCGCGATTCGGAGTCACGACTGAGATGCAACAAGATCTCTTCCGGGTCCCTGGTGATTATTCCATTGCCCACTGTGTCTCCGCGGATCTCCGTATGTCCAGGGGGATCGCAGTAGTGTTTAGAAATAAATTTGGACGACTGAATGAACTTCGAGAACAAAATCCCTCTGTTGGTAAATCCTTACGCTTGCCTGATCATGACCGATCCATTTACTACTTGGTAACCAAGCAGTTTTACTACCAGAAACCGAGTTACGCCGACTTGTGGAGGGCACTATGGAATTTGAGGATCGAGTTGCTTACCAGGGGAATTAACAAATTGGCAGTTCCCAAACTCGGCTGTGGGCGGGACCAGCTGGATTGGAGAATCGTTAGAAACATGCTGGAAGTTGTCTTTAGAGGTACGGACGTCAAGATCTTCGTCTGCAGTTTTGACCCACAGCCCGTATTAAGGCCAACGAAGAGTGTAGACTGTTATTTCTACCGTAATGGAACGTGTAGTCGAGGTGAAGACTGTCGATATCGTCATGACCCATTCTACAGGAACCAGAGCATAAAACCTGTTCTGGGACAGAACAGACTTGAAGAGGGGGGCAGTGTAACGAGTGCAACGCATCGTCTGTTCCGGCCGTCAATGGGTTGTGGAACATTCCGGAGCCGCAGCGCAATGCACTCAACCTTCTAGTGTATTCGATGTATACCGGTATGTTCGAGCGACTTCTAGAAGAATTACATGGGGGTATATAATCGACGGCGGATAAAAGAGAGGCAGTCAACAGCAAGTCATTAACTGTGTATTACAAAATAAATAGTGAATATAAATGTTGTATTAGAAATTCATAGTCTGTAAATAATAGTTTTTAATGGTTTATAATCATAGCGTTAATTTATAGTGTATTCATTAGTGTATAGAAATAAATATTTGTTTGTGAATAGACGATTTAAACAGCACTTGTGTTATTATTTGAAAAAGAACGTTACATTATATTTATAAGAAAAGAATAGATACATAATGGTTAAAATGCTTCTCAAAATTGGATTAAACATTAATGTCATCATTTCAATGTAAACAAAATTCATGGATTTCTAGATATTGCTTAGCGTGACGTATTTTCATAACACACACGTGTGTTATGTTCCTAACATACGCGTGTTATATGACTCACTTTCTTAGTATCGGTAGCGTTTGCTATTGTTCACTTTCGTATGGGGTCGTAGGAAAATGATATTTGATACCTATGTATATAATAATTTGTCCATTGACCTCTCCTATACCAAAATCAGCAGATTTTTACCAGATCCAGATCGTTGCCTAATAAAGAGTTGATTTGTAATTCTACCGATGGATATCAATATTATTCCGCTTATGAAAAGTTTTGTTAATTGCATAAGCTATTTCGAAATACTTTAAAGAAAGAGATTCAGTACGTATTTTATTATTCTCAATACTACTTTATTTCATTTTGATGTTTTAAAGAAATATGATATTCATAATTTTATTATAAACAGTCCAGCTTGGAAGTAGAAGTTGTTTATGCATTAAATTACAGTAAATGTAAACATTACCTCATTATCTCGACCTTGTCCCCGACGTCTTCGCCGACGTTGTCGGGGAAGACCGTGTATGTCCTATTTTAAATAGGACATATATCACTTGAAAGTTTCACAGCATATTGAATTCATAATGTTTTCTTAAAAAGTATAATAAAGAAAGCATATATTTTTTAGTAATCCCAGATGTATATGTTTATTTTGCCTAATAATAATTTACAGTTGACAAGGGTTTTATTTTCGCAGTTGTAGTTTGTAGTTTTGTATACAGAACTTTTATTTTAAAGAAAAGGAGAATTGAAATATTCCCCCCCCCCCCCGACAATAAACAATAAGGTTATTTTAATTGTAATGAAAGATTTTAAAAGTAGTTTAATTACAATTTACATCTTGTTTGCGACATTTTTTATTTTAATAAGTTTTTTATTATTTATTTAAAAACTATTATTACTATTAAGTTATTTATTTTATTTTAACGCCTATAATTAAATACATATATTATTAAAGAGATTATAAAGCCAATAACCTTTACTAAATTTT
This sequence comes from Agrypnus murinus, assembly GCA_929113105.1. Classification (NCBI taxonomy): domain Eukaryota; kingdom Metazoa; phylum Arthropoda; class Insecta; order Coleoptera; family Elateridae; genus Agrypnus; species Agrypnus murinus. The sequence goes on from OV816026.1 coordinate 64,667,162, forward strand.
AATATATAAAATTTGACTCTGGGTTTATAAACAAATGTAATAAAAATGAAATAATGCAAGTAAACCCGAAAAAGATAGATATAGTATAAGGTTATGTACCATCAGCATAAAATTTTAAAACTACACGGAAAAGGAAACGACGGTGAAACCATTACATTTTTAAACATGATATTTTTCCGACGATTATCACTACCAAATTTTATCAAAAGTCCTTTATAGGAAATCAATATTTGCGCACCAGAACTCAGAATCCTAAATCCTGCGTTAATTATAATCATTTTTAAACTAAATTAAGAATGAGATTAATAAAAAAAAACAAAGAGTTTTCGTTTTATAATCAAGAGTTGATTTGTAATACTATCGACGAATATCAATATTATTCCGCTTATGAAAAGTTTTGTTAGTTGCATAAGCTATTTTGAAATACTTTAAAGAAAGAGATTCAGTACGCATTTTATTATGCTCAAAAATGCTTTCTTTCATTTTGATGCATTAAAGAAATACGATATTCATAATTTTATTATAACAGTCCAGCTGGAAGTTACAAGTTGTTTATGCATTAAATTACAGTAAATGTAAACATTACCTCATTATTTCGACCTTGTCCCCGACGTCGTCGACGACGTTTTCGCCGTCGTCGTCGGGGAAGACCGTGTATGTCCTATTTAAGTACGTTTTTAAACATGATATTTTCCGAAATCAAAAGGAAGATGATCACTTACCTATCGAATGTATTAAAAAAATAATGTTAATTATTGATGCTTACCTTTATGGTAAATCATCGTACATTGTCAATTATATCCATTTTTTTAACTAAATTAGGAATTAAATTAGTAAAACCCAGAGTTTTCGTTTCTTAATAAAGGGTTTATTTTTAATTCCACCGATGGATGTCAATATTTTATCATGTTTATGAAAGATTTTGTTAATTGCCATTTCGAAATACTTTTAATTAAAGAGATTGCAGTAGATATTTCATTATGTACTCAATAATGATTTCTGTCCTTTTGATAAACACTTTTAAGGCTTTACAGTCCTTGTTTCTACAGTCCATTAAAAATGCTGATTTTTAAAAACATTATTTAAGGATTAGGCTTCGCTTTAAAACAAACGTCGATAGATAAAACGGTTCTCGATAATATTCTTTAGTTCGGAATCGTGTTCAAATAACTAAAATAAGAAGGAATTTGCTCTAATTAAATAAAAACCTGCAAACGTTTATGCCATATTATATTGTTGCTTTTATGTTTAAAGCATAAGTTATGTTGAAATTTTTTCCTCATCAATATCTTCGCGAGTAAATGAGATTTATTAATTAAAGTATAGGCAACCAACACTTCATCATACTGTTATTTGAAAGTAGGAAATACGAACAGTGAATAGGTATAGGGAACAATAGAAGTAGCAGGTAGTCGGTTTACCTTTACTTAACTTTTCGGACAATAACAAGATAATCCCTATTTGTCATTTCAGTTTGTGGTTTTTACAATAAGGAAATGTAAATACTACTCAATGAATTTGGTCGAAGAATTAGTAGTATCCGAAATATAATTTTTTGGTACAGCTACGAACAAACTCGTCAGCTGATATTATACTATGCTTTTTCTAGAAAATAAGGTAACACAAATAGCTGCAGATATCAAACAGAAAGTGAAGAAATAAGAATGCATCCAGCACAAACTAGGGTACCAGTCACGGCAGATCTACAGTTTGTAGATTAGAAACGAATAATCGTGTTTGAAATCAAGTCAATAGGGTCGTTGCATGGAATTTAGATTTTGACATAATTTGTAGATTTTGTTAGTATAGTATTGTTATCTAATGAACAGGTCCACATATAATCGATAAATGCATTACGATAACTTAATAATACGTTTATATATTTTCCGTTCTTTTCTACACCGCTGACGTCATCATACTATTCAAGATGCAACGCGATTAAATACAATGCATGCAAGAACGATGACGTTGTTGTACTAGAAAAGGACAGAAAAATTTAAAATTGTTAATTGAATATCTCGTTAACGGCTGCGCTAAAAATTTTGAAAAAATTACGTAGTTATTATTATTAGTTAAAAAATTATTACTAGTTCTGTAGAATATACAAACGTTAGGTTTCAAAATTGTGAAACGACCCTATTTCAAACACATACTTACTTCATATTGCGTATTATGGCGGTATAGCTATTTTGTAAAAATCAAAGTAATAAATGAAACCTATAATTTGAAATTTAAAAAATTTACTCAAAGATTCAAAGTCAGTAATACACGTATACACCGTGACCCATTAAGACATACTCAGACTTTGCCAGTGGTTAGATAACCATTAAAGAAAGAAAATTCCTATATACCATTTTTCTCGTATTTCTATATTTTTGGAGAAAAACGGCATCGAAGTTCAGCCGAATGTTTTCAAATTTAATAGTATGAATGCACATGACATATTTTAGTTCAAGCAGATATTCAATACTACCAGAATGTGCAAGGATAGCGTAAAGTAATAAAAACGTCTTTATTTTGGCCAAGTGTTTCGTAGAATAACAACAGATAAACAGAATTCAATAAACAAAGCATGTTGAGAACGACCTCTCGATGGATATTGTTTCAAAAATGGTATTTTTGTTTTGTGTTTCTGATTACTAAAAAAGACAATTTCAAATTCTTTTAATAGGCACATTAACCCCTATGTGTAATACAATACTGCAGGTTTGTGAATAAACACATCTTTTGAGGTCAAGATCGAGGAGATACCCGATACTATTTGGTTTCTCAAATGATAACAAATTGCAAACCCCTTACACTGCAGCTTTTAGTAATAAAACGTAACAGTACTTGTACTTGACTATGTAAACAAATCCATCAATCATTCAGGGTCGTTGAATTAAACCGTCAAAAAGAATAATAAGGTTTTAATAATGGGTCAGTATTAAAATGATGTCATTTCTGTCTGCGTTTACTATTAGAATAAAGGGGAATCCCCCGGATTAATAGATTGTTTTGTTTTAACATCTAAAAAATGGAATGTGCGTCGTTTGCATCCTTGTGCTTGTTTAAACAGATGTCACGTTTTAACTGATGGTGTCAATTTCTAAAGATCTTGCATTTATTTCTATTCGACTTAACTACACTGACCTGCATCAATTATACGTACTTTTCTGAAAACGTAGGTCAAAATTTTCGAAATTTTCAAGTTCATTTAATCAAAAAAAGTTACTAAGGTTTTATGTTTCTAATAACCAGAGAAGCTTATCCTCAAAGTCCGATTATTGAGTACTGAATCACCGTGTATAGGTATTAATTATAATTAATATACATATGTACACATTAACATACTTAAATACTCGAAGCGCAAGTTATTATATGTAATAAATTACAGCAAATTTAAACATTACATCATTCCCGGTTCAGAACGCGGTTCACGTCGGGGAGCCTGAACCCGGTTCCAGTGAGTGGTGCGTTTTAGAAGCTTTGAGAGGCAAGAGAATCTAGTTAAAAAATAATCAAAAATATCATTTTTAGGCGACCACGTATGAAAGTAATTAATATCGAGACATCAGCCTACTATTGAAAGTTGTTGTTTTCGTATACTAGCACGATATAATATCGCACGGTCATATCGTAACGGTACGAATTTATTCACATAATCCAAACGGCTTTGCTTTGTTTGTTACTATGACTACGATGAAGTGCATTTTTACAAACAACGATTGTTTGTAATTATTTAACATTTAAATCGCTTTAAAAGTTAATTTATTTGCTAATATATCAATTCAAACAATTCATTGAAGTGTAAAAACGTGTAAATAAGTGTAAATACGTGTAAATGATGGAAAGTTACGATGAAGTTAATTCAGACTTGGACTGCACTCCGCCAGAAATTTTAGAAGCCGCAAAAGAAAATACTTTGGACCTTTTACCGGCAAAATCAAAAAAGCGGTATGAATTTGTGTACAATCAATTTATGAACTGGCGCAAACAAAAGCAAATTAATTCATCTTTTTCTGAAAATGTCTTTATGGCATATTTTGGTGAACTATCGACAAAAATTGCACCGAACACGTTATGGACTCAATATTCAATGTTAAAAAGCACTGTTAGCATTCACCACGATGTAGACATAACACAATACGTTAAATTAAGAGCTTTTATAAAACGCAAATCGGATGGATACAAACCCAAAAAATCCAAAACTCTGACAACTGAAGAAATAAATAGATACCTTCATGAAGCACCAGATGACACACATCTTTTACAAAAGGTAAGTTTATAGTTATTTCCATTTACCAATCATTGTATTTACGAATTTACGTTTAGATTTGTTTCTAATATTACCAATTTTCATGTTAAATTTTATTATTCTTGTTCTAGATAGTGTTAATAGTTGGAATTTGTGGCGCCTGTCGAAAACATGAATTGGTACAACTAACGGTCGATAATATAAAAGATCTAGGCTCTGCTGTGCTCATTCAAATTCCTGACAGCAAAACGAAAAGAGAGCGATCTTTCACTATTACTGCCTTGTCGTGCCTTAAGCCTTGTTCGTGGCCTCTTTATTCTCGGAGGTTACGAATATAGAAGTAAGTTTTTTAATCGTAGATGGTTTGCAGATAGATTTTGTGTGTGGAGTAGATTTCATTGAAGATTGTCAAGTGGTGATTGATGGGGAGATGAAGAGTATAAGAGTTAGGAATTTAATTAAACCTTGGATTGACCCAAAAGAGGCAAACAAGGAAATTGATAAGAAGCATGTTGAGCAAAATAGTAGCCCTCATGTGGATAATATAGATTTATGCATGAACCTAAATAAAGGCGTGCAAGAAATAGAAAAAGAAGAGGAGATAATGTTGAATTATGTTATGAAGAGAATGTTTAGAGAAGATCAAATAGGTGAGAAGAAGAAAAAGTATGCAAACCGATTAAATGAAATAATTATGGAAAATATAAGTTTATTCAATGAAGAACATGGACAAGCATGTACGTATGAGCACAAGCTGGAAGTAGAAGAAACGGTTGGTTTTAATACAAAAATATATCCAATTCCATATGCACATCGACCAAAAGTCAAGCAAGAAATAAAGAAGATGCTAGAAAATGGTATAATAGAATCGTCTAGTACAAATTATGTTAATCCGCTAGTGGTGGTACCAAAGAAGAATGGTGAGATACGTCTTTGTTTAGACGCACGCAGAATAAACAAGATCACAAAACCTCAGTACGAAGCACCTCAATCAATAGAAAATTTATTAGGGAGAATATGGAACAAGAAGATCTTTACGAAGTTAGACTTGAAGAATTCTTTTTGGCTCATCCCACTACATAAAGATTCCCGAAAGTATACAGGATTTAGTCTGGAAGGAGAGATTTTCCATTTCAAAGTAGTTCCATTCGGGTTATCATCGTCGAGTGCAGCATTAGTGAAGGCGATGCAGAAGATATTAAATATATACGAGGAATTTTGTGTGCACTACGTGGACGATATCTTGATATTTTCAACAAATATAGAAGAACATTTATGTCACATTGAAAAAGTTTTTAAGAAGTTAAGTCAAAATGGATTAAAGTTAAACATGGAGAAATCAGAATTTTTAAAAGAAGAGGTTAATTATTTAGGTTACGTAATTAGTGGAACAGGAGTTCACATTAGTGAAGAACGGTTACGAGAAATACAACGTTTACCTAGGCCGAAGAACTTACGAACATTGAGAGGTTTTCTTGGCGTTATCAATTATTATAAAAAATTTATTCCGCAGTATTCAGAACTGTGTTTACCGTTGATAGAACTTTTAAGAAAAGAAGAAAGATGGAAATGGACTGAAAGAAGAGAGAAAGCTTTCCAAGACATTAAAAATGTATTTTACAATGAATTGTTATTGAGACATCCGAATTTTAATGAAACCTTTATACTACGAACAGACGCTTCGAATTATTCAATTGCAGCAGAATTAGTGCAAATTCAGAATGGAGAAGAGGTACCCATTTGTTTCATATCGAAGACCCTAAAAGGCTATCAAACTAGATACTCTATCGTGGAGAAAGAAATGCTTTCCGTTATAGAAGCTATAAAAAAGTTAAAATGCTATTTAACTGGGAATAAATTTATCTTAGAGACCGACAACTCTGCAATTTCTTTTCTTAAGAAAAAGGATTTCATGAACAATAGATTGTACCGATGGGCATTGTTTATACAGGGTTATAATTTTGAGGTGAGACATAAGAAGGGAAAGGAGAATATCACTGCAGATTACCTGACCCGGAAAGATGGTGAAGATCCGAGGAAGAAGAACGAAATCATGGTAGCAATGCAACGATTCATGGAGAGCGGCGACTACACCATTGAGAGATTTGAAGAGATGCAGACAGAACCGGAAATCCTAGAAATCAGAAACAAGTTATTAGAATTGGGAATTCAAGAATATAGAGGGTATACCGTAAAACAAGGGTTATTAACAAAACAAGTCGGAGAAGAAGAGCTGGTGGTGTTAACGAAGAAAGCAGCAGAAGAAATTATTAAACAAATACATCTATTATTTTGTCATATAGGTATTAGGAAGACATGGCTTATATTTAGGGAGTGTTTTTATAGTAAGAATGATTTAAAGTTAATTAAACAATTTATAAACAGGTGTGAAGTATGTCTAATGGTTAAAGAGAAGAATTACAGAAATAAAAATGTTATCCAGAGTATCGAAGTTCAACGACCATTGCAGTTAGTGGTGGTGGAGTATATAAGCAATTTAGTACCAGGGCAGATGGGATTCAAACATATCCTCGTTATGGTAGATCATTTTACCAAGTTTATTAGATTATATCCCGCCAGAAGATGCAACACCAACCATGTATTAATCTCGTTAGAAAAATTCATCAGTGAAAACGGGAAAATGGAAACACTACTGGTCGACAATGCGACATATTTTACTAGTCCTAGATTCACAAATGCGATAGAAGATATGAGAATTAAAATTACATTTTCAAGTATACGACATCCAGAAGGCAACCCTTGTGAACGTCACATAAAAGAAGTACTAAAATATCTACGTATTTTAACTCATGCCCAACACAATCAGTGGGTAAGATATGTGCAAGGGATAGAACAGTTTATGAATTGTATTCCAAATGTTACAACTGAATTATGCCCAATAACTCTTTTAAAAGGGGTGAAACCACAGAGACCATGGAAGGAGCAGGAGCAGAAATATAGAAAAGTTATTGTTAGAAGCAAGGGAGAAATTAAAGAAAGCACAACAGAGGTATATCCAGAAGCAAAATAAAAAGATAAAGAAGAAGATGCAATTTAAAGTGGGTGATTTAGTCATTGTCAGAAGATTATTAAGAGCAAATAGAGAAAAGAAAGTATGCAAGAAATTGTTAATATGAATAAAATATGCAATAAAATATGAAAGAAAGTATTTTTCAAAATTCACAATTATTTTTCGAATAACAATTATTTAACAATTATAAAATTTATTATTTTGATCAAATGGATGATATTTAATTATGTTTACTAATATAAATTTTAATATTTTAGGAACGTTAAGAATTTTGAAATTGTAAAATGTAAAAATGTAAACGATGTTTGAAAAGGTAACCTACAAAGATGTTAATTTTGACATAATTCAAGTTAATAGTTTCAAATATTTTGAAAACTAACCTATGAAATTTTATGACAGGTCAATGATGACAGAATAACCTAAAAATGTGATTGTGTAAATATGTAAATATGCCTACTTATAAAATTTTGAGAAAAAAAATAATTTAAATATTGATTACGATTTAGAAAGATAAATCGGAAGAAAATAAAATAAAAGAAAAAAAAGATGAATTTACGTTATATAACGTTAATAATTGATGCAAATGAAAATAAAATGATGATTAATTAATAAAATGAGAATAAAATAAATAATAATGAATAATAATAGTTAATAAAAATGATGAAAGGATTATAATACAATGGTATGAAACCAAGATAGTTAAATATAAATGAGAATATAATGATATAATAAAATAATAATATGATATATGATTATTGATAAAATAAAATGATAATAGAATAAATAAACTAATGAATTATAAATAAAAGATTAAACATTAAAATTTCATTAATCGTTAAAGTTTTATAATATTGTTAATAGTTAAAAGTTTTGTAAATATTGTTTATGTTTTCGATTCCAAAAAAATAATCGATCGCATAAATGTTGTGTTAAAGTTTGTTTAGTTTATAATTATTTTATTTTGAATCGAAACTGGGGCTTAATTATGTAATGATATTTTGACCAAGTTCAAGTTAATAAAAGTTCATTATTGTTTTAAAATTGCTTGATGAACAGAAAAGAGGTAGTTGTGATGTTGAACATTCATAACATTGACTTTCATATAATATCATTAATGAAAACAGAGTTCAAGTTTAAATTTATCTATTTAGTTTATTGTTGTTACATAAAAGAAGTATTTGGGCTATATAGGTTATCACATCTGAAGCTCAAACCTGAAAAGAAAATTGTTATTAGGATTAAGGAAAAGTTGTAAAATAGCTTTTAGTACATTTAAAAATAGTACAAACATAGCATTCCATTTTAAATATCAATCAAAATTTATCCATAACAACCATTCTTCAATAATAATGCCTGGTTGCAATGGAGATATATAAATAATGAGAAACTAAATAATCATCTAAGAAAAGTTAATTTTGTATTTTAAAATTATGAAACAAAGAAAGAAAAATATGAAGGTAATAAGAATGGTGGTTTCTAGGGAGGTTGTTAGAAAAAACATTTTGTTAAAAAATGGATATAATAATTTTTGTAAAGGGAAGATGTAATAATTTTTGTTAATGAAAAATAAAGATTAAAAACCAGTTTAAAAATATAGTAAAGGTGTTATTTATTTAACCAACAAATACCAGAAGCAGTTTACAAAAGAAGAAGTTTTAAAACACACTTACTACCAAAAGATGTCCGAACTGAATACAGGCGCAAGACCTTCAAAGTTTTACTTTGATCCTAGAAGAAGAGAATAGTTATTTCAATTATAAAGGTAACGACAAACAGGTACTCTTGACCTACAACATTTTTAGCTGTCTGGAAATTCGACGTATCCTGAGTTACGCAAGTTCCTGAATCCAGGGCAGTTCGAGAGAGCGAGCGGCGTGCCGGTTCCTGAGAAAGGGCTACAAGAAGGGAGAAGCATTATTAACTACATAAATAACAAAAAAGGTTTGTGAAAGTGTTATTAAAAAGCAGAGCATTAGTGACAAGAGGTTTGAAGTGCGATTTTATAATTTAATTCGGAGGTTAAATCAACGTACCATTATTATTGTAAAAAGGCTTCAAGCAGAGGATGCCCATAACCTATAAAGTAATAAAGAATTTAATTATATTATTTAACTAAAATATTGATCAAACTTACCTCATTTCATAAAGTTGCAGTTCATAAGTGTGGTTATGACGAAACGTCAGAATATTAATTTTTCAAGGTTAAGCAAAGTTTCCCATTAAATAAATTTCCCAATAGTTAAAGATTACTTAAAATTCCATTGTTCTATAATATTTTTAGTTAAAGTTTTAAAGATTTTCAAGGAAATGAACCCATACTTGAAAATTCAATTATAAGTATTTTAGTCTCATTGTGTAGAGAAAATATAGTAAAGGCAAATAAAAATTAGTAAAGGCGACCCTGAGAGATAACAATCTAGCGAGTGCAGTTCACAATTAAACTAAAACATAAAGGCATTCTATTTGCATAGCTGCATAACATCGCAATATACATGCAAATGCTGATTTCAAGTTGCTAATAACGTTGTAGTGGTTGTTATGGTGAAGCAGATTGATTTTCATTGGAGCATCAGGACCTTCAAATAACACGGTTCGCCCTTTAGACCCATAGGCATAAACGGTTATTTTGAAGTCGTTCATATGAGTCTGGAACCGCATCAGTTCTTCAACACCAGCGCCTTCCTCAAGAATCTGAATTCCAACCTCTTGCAGCAGTTTGTTTGTCTCGATATCCTGAATCTTGGCATGGTTTCTTCTGATTTGTTCGATGGCGGGGTTATTGGTAGCGTAAGCTCTGGCCACAACGAGAGCTCGGGGAAGGCATAGGTTATCGTTGTTATTGATGGTTACTATACCCTTTCGTTTAGCACATTCTTCTTCATAGCTGTTGTAAGTCTTAACTCTCCCAGAACCTCTATACGATTTCACCTGGGTCATTGTCATTCGAAAGGTGTCTGAATGAAAACCTTCAGAATTGCTCTGGTATATCTTCCCCAATAAGTCCCATATTTCTTCGAATGTTACGTCTCTAGCCTTTTTGAAAGATATATACGCATCTCCCTTGCCGAAGCATTCTGAACCAAACGCGAAACCAATCTTATCTTCAGAGTCGATGTCCTGGCATATATGCGCTACGATATCTTTGATTCCGTTCTTTACCCACGCTTCTGGATCGGTAACGTCTTGAGGAATTTCGTTTAGTTTGAAGCAGACACTACGCCGTTGGAAATTATATTTTTTGCTACTTTTAGTGATTTCATCAACTATCTGGAATGCCATTTTAAATAGTTGAGCTGCTTCGATATTATGATAACTGAACTAATAACTGATAATGAACGTAGCAACCGATGTTGTCAACACGAAGGTTGTATTAACAATGAGCTAGCGGGATGTTGATGTCTCTTATATACCCTCTACAGGTGTTACCGAGAAGACGATGCAAAGATGCGCCAATAAATTTAAGAATTTGGGGTAGTTTCCCTAGGAACCTGCGAAAAAAAAATTGAAGATTATAGTATGCAAGATAGTTAAAGAAATGATGCTTTTTTAGCTAGACAATAAAGGTTTGCTGAGATTATATATATAATTTACTTCTATTAACAAGTTATGAACTATCAAATACTATTAGAAGACTGATACTATTAGCCAAAACTGTCTGAACAACCACATTTACTATCAGCCAGTATGAAGTATGAATACGAAGGCGTATAAATACACATATAAACAGACATTAATCAGTACACATCATTTAAACGATCACAGCTAAACACATACGTTTGCCTTTACTATAAATATATTCAAACTACTCATACATACTATAAACATGAGGAGCAAGGCTATGAATCTATATAAACACATACAAACATAGACATAGTAATCCATATGAACACATATAAATACATACATATAAACACGTAAGTACACATACTATAAAATAATATATTTAACCGCATGCAATCATGTAAACGGATGCAAAGTATGAAAACGAAGACATACTAACACATGCAAAACAGATATTAGTGTAACAAGAGAGAAAAAGAAAGAACCTCTTCTCGAACAACAAATGGAATATTCTACGGCATTCGAGAGAATGACTCATCGCACCAAGCATGTGATCGAGGCGCGTTTATTCTAGAAATATATAGTAGTTTCTAGCGGCTTCTAGTACGTTTGTAGGAGGGTATATAACCGACTTCGCCGATAAAAACAGCAAGTCATGAACTGTGTATCGCGAAATAAATAGTGAATGTAAAGATAAATGTTGTATTAGAAATTCATAGTCTGTAAATAATAGTTTTAATGGTTTATAATCATAGCGTTAATTTATAGTGTATTCATTAGTGTTTATAAATAAATATTTCTTATTAATAGACGATTTAACCAGCACTTTTGTTATTATTTGAAAAAGAACGTTACAGTGGTGTCAGGTGTGGGGCAGTAAAACCACCCACGTTCGATGGAAAGATACCTTAGTCCACCTACTACAAACAGTTTGAGGCGGCTGCTGGGGCCAACGGATGGACAGGCAAGGAAAAGGCCGTTTCTTTAACTGTGGCTTTGCGTGGAGAACTTGCGACTGAACGTCCTGCAAACAATCCCAACAGGACAAGAAACTGATTACCAGTTGTTAGTGTCTAGATTGGAGATGAGATATGGAGACGCGCATCTTTAACAAGTGTATCACGCGCAAGTGAAGAATTGTATCCAGAAGAATGGAGAAAGCCTGCAGGAGTTTGAAGCCGATGTTGCGCGGCCTGTCCGATTGGCGTACCCTACGGCACCCGATTCATTTCTGGGACAACTGGCTGTGCAGACCTTCATTGATGGGTTAAGAGACGGAGAAACACAGCAGTCCTTAAGGCTGGCACGACCAAGAACAACTGATGATGCGCTTGCTCACGCCTTAGAATTTGAAGCTGCAAAACAAGCGTCCCGAGGTCACGGGCGTGTTCGGGCCGTTGTGGAAGAAGAAGAAGGTTCTAAAGATCATCTAGAGGAGTTAGTACTGAGAGTTCTTCGGAAGGAAGAAAGCCGTAAGAAGAATCATCAAGAAGTTCGAGGGCCTCGTTGTTGGAACTGCGGCGAACAAGGACATGTAGAACGCCGTTGTCCCAAAATAAGAAAAGTACAACCGTTGGAAAAGTTAAAAGGAGTTGGCAAGAGGGGGCGAACGTTGACTGCGAGTGAAGATGCTCAACTACAATGCTGAATGCTGACAACTACTCAACTCCGTACAGCAACAGGTGAAGTGATACCAACACGCGGAGTGGTGAAGATGAAGATTGGCATTGGAAGTGAAGAACGTGAACATGAGGTGCTGGTAGCCGATATCACTGATGACTTCATCTTGGGAATGGACCTCCTGAGAAAATTTGGTTTTACTTTGGATTTGAAAGAGGGTGTTTTGAAGGTCGGTAACGAAGAACTTCCGTTGCACCCACGAGAAGATCCGGTTGTAAGGGTTTTGCTGACTGAAGATGTGATATTGCCGGGTCAAAGCGAGATGGTTGTTGAGGCAGGTTTGGATGGAGATCTTCGGGTAGGATGTGTGCGAATGATGGAGCCTGTCTGTGATAAGAAGATCCATAGTGGTATACTGGTGGGAAAAGCGCTGATCAAGGTTGGAAAGATAGTACCGGTGAGAATTATGAACGTTAATGTGGATCTGGTGACATTGAAGAAGAGTACCCTTGTGGGACAGTGTGTGCCAGTATTCCGAGTAGCCAGGTGTATGGCTGATGTTCCAAAACCAGCGCCCAAAGACCATGGTGGTAAATTAGTGGGTATGGTTACTAGTTCGTGCGAAGACCTTAACAGAACGGAAGTGAAAGAGGTACAGGGTTTGGTTCACCGATACCAAGATATCTTCGCTCTTGACGATAGCCAGAAGGGACGAACAGATATAGTAAAACATAAAATCAATACAGGCAACTCTATGCCTGTCCGTCAGCAGCCGAGGCGTCTACCTCTAGCAAGGCGAGCAGAAGCCGAGAAGATTATTACCGATATGGAAGAACAAGGGGTCATCGAGCCATCCAGCAGTCCATGGGCATCACCGGTGGTCCTGGTCAGTAAGAAGGACGGGTCAACGAGATTTTGTGTGGACTATCGGCAGCTCAATAACGTGACCAAGAAAGACAGCTATCCCTTACCACGCATCGACGACACGTTAGATACCCTGTCTGGTTCACGATGGTTTTCGACTTTGAACTTAAAGAGTGGTTATTGGCAAGTTGAAATGGAACCTGAAGACCGAGAGAAGACTGCGTTCACTATTGGTTCCGGACTATGGCAGTTTACAGTTATGCCATTTGGTCTATGTAACGCTCCGGCCACCTTTGAGCGTCTAATGGAGACCATCCTGAGGGGGCTGTCGTGGAAGACTTGCCTGGTCTATCTGGATGACGTGATCGTATTCAGTGAACATCTGAAAAATCTGGAGGAAGTGTTCCGGAGACTGCGTACAGCTAATCTGAAATTGAGTCCGAAAAAGTGCCACATATTCCGGAGGGAGGTGAAATATCTCGGGCATGTCGTATCACAAAATGGAGTGGCAGCCGACCCCGATAAAATCCGTGCAGTCCAAGAGTGGCCAACCCCAAAAGATAAACACCAAGTTCGTAGTTTTCTTGGATTGTGTACCTACTACAGGCGTTTCGTTCCTGGGTTTGCCAATATAGCGAAGCCTCTAACAAGGTTAACTGAAGATGGGCGCGAGTATGTTTGGAGCGGAGAGTGCGAAACGGCTTTCCAACAGTTGAAGCGTGCCTTGACAACAGCACCAATATTGAGCTATCCACGGACAGAAGGGAAATTCATACTTGACACAGATGCAAGTAATCTGGCCATTGGGGGTGTACTTTCTCAGGTACAGGATGGACAAGAAAAGGTCATCGGCTATTTTAGTAAGGTTTTGTCGAAAGCCGAAAGGAATTATTGTGTGACCAGAAAAGAACTATTGGCCGTCGTGAAGTCCGTTGAGCATTTCTACAAATGCAGCGTTGAAATGGCTTCTACAATTCCGTAATCATGAAGGCCAGGTCGCAAGGTGGATCGAGCGACTACAAGGATACGACTTTGACACAGAACATCGAGCGGGCACTAGTCATCGAAATGCCGATGCTCTTTCAAGAAGACCCTGTCCAACGGATTGCCGTCATTGCTCTCGCTTGGAAGAGAGGGTTTGCCAAGTATTAAGAACTACCATCGTCGACGACAATTGGTTGCCGGAAGAATTGCAACGACAGCAGAAGCCTGATCGCGAACTAAAAATGGTACTGGAATGGAAGCGCGTGGGAGAAAGGCCTGCCTGGGAGGCCGTCAGCCCTTTCAACAGAACGCTTAAAGCATATTGGGCCCAATGGGAGTCCTTGAAGGTGGAAGACGATCTCCTGAAGCGAGTACTGGAGAGTGAAGATGACACCACCATTAGGTCTCAGTTCGTGGTTCCAAGAAGCCGAGTGGCTACAGTATTGCGACATCTCCATGACGGTGCCTCAGGAGGACACTTCGGTGTGAAGAAGACTTTGGAGAAAGTTAGAGAGCGTTTTTACTGGGTCAATTGTAAAGAAGACGTGAAAGAGTGGTTACACTAATATCTGTTTTGCATGTGTTAGTATGTCTTCGTTTTCATACTTTGCATCCGTTTACATGATTGCATGCGGTTAAATATATTATTTTATAGTATGTGTACTTACGTGTTTATATGTATGTATTTATATGTGTTCATATGGATTACTATGTCTATGTTTGTATGTGTTTATATAGATTCATAGCCTTGCTCCTCATGTTTATAGTATGTATGAGTAGTTTGAATATATTTATAGTAAAGGCAAACGTATGTGTTTAGCTGTGATCGTTTAAATGATGTGTACTGATTAATGTCTGTTTATATGTGTATTTATACGCCTTCGTATTCATACTTCATACTGGCTGATAGTAAATGTGGTTGTTCAGACAGTTTTGGCTAATAGTATCAGTCTTCTAATAGTATTTGATAGTTCATAACTTGTTAATAGAAGTAAATTATATATATAATCTCAGCAAACCTTTATTGTCTAGCTAAAAAAGCATCATTTCTTTAACTATCTTGCATACTATAATCTTCAATTTTTTTTTCGCAGGTTCCTAGGGAAACTACCCCAAATTCTTAAATTTATTGGCGCATCTTTGCATCGTCTTCTCGGTAACACCTGTAGAGGGTATATAAGAGACATCAACATCCCGCTAGCTCATTGTTAATACAACCTTCGTGTTGACAACATCGGTTGCTACGTTCATTATCAGTTATTAGTTCAGTTATCATAATATCGAAGCAGCTCAACTATTTAAAATGGCATTCCAGATAGTTGATGAAATCACTAAAAGTAGCAAAAAATATAATTTCCAACGGCGTAGTGTCTGCTTCAAACTAAACGAAATTCCTCAAGACGTTACCGATCCAGAAGCGTGGGTAAAGAACGGAATCAAAGATATCGTAACGCATATATGCCAGGACATCGACTCTGAAGATAAGATTGGTTTCGCGTTTGGTTCAGAATGCTTCGGCAAGGGAGATGCGTATATATCTTTCAAAAAGGCTAGAGACGTAACATTCGAAGAAATATGGGACTTATTGGGGAAGATATACCAGAGCAATTCTGAAGGTTTTCATTCAGACACCTTTCGAATGACAATGACCCAGGTGAAATCGTATAGAGGTTCTGGGAGACTTAAGACTTACAACAGCTATGAAGAAGAATGTGCTAAACGAAAGGGTATAGTAACCATCAATAACAACGATAACCTATGCCTTCCCCGAGCTCTCGTTGTGGCCACAGCTTACGCTACCAATAACCCCGCCATCGAACAAATCAGAAGAAACCATGCCAAGATTCAGGATATCGAGACAAACAAACTGCTGCAAGAGGTTGGAATTCAGATTCTTGAGGAAGGCGCTGGTGTTGAAGAACTGATGCGGTTCCAGACGCATATGAACGACTTCAAAATAACCGTTTATGCCTATGGGTCTAAAGGGCGAACCGTGTTATTTGAAGGTCCTGATGCTCCAATGAAAATCAATCTGCTTCACCATAACAACCACTACAACGTGATTAGCAACTTGAAATCAGCATTTGCATGTATATATTACTGCGAATCTTGTCACATTCCATACAATAACAAGAACGATCACAGATGTGCTGGATCATGCCCATGTTGCCAGCAGACCCCTCCATGTGAGAAAACTAGGCAGGAAGTAACGTGCGAAGATTGTCATCGCAAATTTAGAGGCCCAGACTGCTATAACAAGCATAGAACTATCGGTTTATACGGTATAAAAACCGTATGCCAACATGTAAAACAATGCCCCAAGTGTCTGAAGATAATAAAGGCCGAAAGATTTCATACTTGTGATGAAATATACTGTAAGATGTGCGGAAAACACCAGCCTTTAGGTCATTACTGCTATATTAAGCCCGATGCTAGAGAGCCGCCTTCTGAAGGTACTCTCTTTATCTTCTATGATCTGAAATCGAGGCAAGATGAACACGGTCCTAATGGCGAAACAATACATGTACCTAACTTGTGCGTCTTTCAACAAAGGTGTGACAACTGTATTAATGAAGACAATACAGTTACGATATGCGCAAAATGTTGCCTGAGACAACAGGTTATAAAAATAAATCCCATACAAACCTTCCTAAGCTACATATTGGGAATCAAGAAGGCTTTTAAGAAGATTGTTGTGTTGGCTCATAATGGCAAGGCATATGATCATCAATTTATCCTTAAACATGTGCTTGAAAACACCGATCTCAAGGTCGACTTAATTATGAGAGGCAGCAGCAATATCATGATGGGTATCGATAACGTTAACTTTATCGATAGTATCAACTACTTTCCCATGGCATTATCCGCACTTCCAAAAACCTTCGATCTAGGTCCAGAGCTAAAGAAAGGCTATTTTCCGCATCTTTTTAACACTCAGGCCAATGCTAATTATGACGGACCTCTGCCAGACCTGAAATACTACGACCCCGACTACATGAACGAAGACACGCGTCTCAAACTGATGGAATGGCATAAGGAACACAATGCTGACAACTTTCAAATGCAAAGAGACCTAGTGGGTTACTGCATCAGTGACGTCGATATTTTGACAAAGGCGTGTCTTAAATTTAGGAAGCTCTTTTTAGAAGAGTGCAATGTATGTCCGTTCACTGAAGCAGTAACCATAGCCTCGGCCTGTAACTTGGTTTATCGCCGGAACTTCCTGCAGCCCCAAACAATCGGTATTATACCTCGTAATGGTTACAGAAATGTTGACATTCAGTCAAAAATAGCCACTCTTTGGTTAATCTATGAAGAGACTCAAAGAGGTATCAACATTAAACATTCAGTCAAGCAGCGAGAGACTATAGTAGATGGCGTCAAGGTTGATGGTTACTGTGAAGAAACACGGCAAGTATTTGAATTTCACGGGTGTTACTATCACGGGCACACCTGTCTATCCGTAAGGCGAGATGAACCTGTGCATGAAGATCCCTCGGATACATTGAACAATCGTTTACAAAAAACGATCAACAAAATCGAAAGACTGAGACAGCGAGGCTATGACGTCATCGAAATGTGGGAATGTGAATTTAGGGAAATGCTGCAACGAAACAAAGAACTAAAACAAGAACTTGAAAACAGCCCTCTAATGGCATCGACACCTCTGAACCCTCGCGATGCCTTCTTTGGTGGTCGAACTGGTAATTGCAAAACATATTATCAAGTGGGACCTGGAGAAAAAATAAAGTATGTTGATGTTTGTTCGCTATATGCTTGGGTGTGTAAGTATGGCAAGTTTCCTATTGGACATCCTAAGGTTTACGTGGGCGATGCTTGCAAAAAACTTGATTTAGAACATACCGACGGTGCCATCAAATGTAAAGTCTTGCCGCCGCAACAGCTGTACCACCCGGTACTACCACTCAGAATGAACAACAAGTTAATGTTTGTGTTATGCAAAACCTGCGGTTCAGAGCTTAACCAGAACGAATGTAATCATACGGAAGGTGAACGAGCATTAACAGGTACTTGGATAATAGCCGAAGTACAAAAAGCCTTGGAGATGGGGTATGTCATGCTGGAAGTTTACGAAGTTTGGCAATACAACATAGAACAGTATACCACTATGAAGAAGACTGGCGGGTTATTTACGGAAATGATGAACAAGTTTATCAAAATGAAACAGCAGGCATCAGGCTGGCCCGCGGATTGCTTGTCCGATGCAGAGAAGAAGAATGCATATATCGAAGAATTTTTCGAGAAGGAAGGTATACGCATGGAATTCTCGGAAATACTAAAGAACCCCGGATTAAGAGCTTTGGCTAAACTAATGTTAAATTCGTTTTGGGGTAAGTTTATCACAACTAATTCATTAATTTATATTAATTATTGAATGCATGTTTTCAGGCAAATTTGGCCAGCGTGAGAATCAGCCTAAAACAACTATAATTCGTCAACCTTATGAGTTAGAGGAGCTTCTATCAAACCCGGCTATAGAAGTCAACCACATCGAAGCTGTTAATGAAGACACTCTGATAGTTGGTTGGCAATACAAAGAGGACTCTGCAGACCTTTCGTCGATAGTCAATGTAGCAATTGCGGCATATACAACAACCCAGGCCCGTCTTAAATTATACAGCTATCTGGAACGTCTTGGAGAACGTGCTATATTACGATACGGATTCTATCATTTACATTAGCAGAAAAGGGGAATGGGATGTACCAACGGGTTCCAGCTTGGGGGAAATGACCAATGAGCTAGAAGACTACGGTCTTGGCAGCTATATAGTAGCATTTACCTCTGGAGGTCCTAAGAACTACAGTTACATTATATTCAGTTCTAAGTATCACACTTACTTCACTGTGTGTAAAGTAAAAGGTATTAGACTGAACTATGATGTACTGAAGCTCATCAACTTCCACAGTATGAGGCAGATGGTTACATCCAAAGAGCCTGTTGAGCCTCTATACATTGCCTCTTTGAATATACGCCGTACAAAACACCACCAGGTGATCACCAAAAATGGAACAAAGATCTACAGGCCTAGGTCAGAAAAACGTAAGTTTGACGACAGTTTCGACTCTGTTCCCTATGGACATAAGAGACCCTGCATTTAATAACATACGTAAGTATACGAATAAATGTATGTATTCAAACACTAGAAAAAGTTGTATATATGTATTTAAGGCTGCAATGTATCATAGTTAAATAAAATAAAAAAGCGAGTCGGCATTGTGTGTGTTTTATTTAAGAGTAATTTTGTCATTAATACGTTCTTTCAGGGCTCATAGCAGTGATACAGTTTTGTTAAGACATAAACCATGTCGGAGAAGAATATGACCTTTAACTATGTATGAGCAGTAGCAGCATACAAATCTCTATTAGGTTCAAGTAATTATTGTTCATTTATTTTATAAATGTGTGTTAAGACAAATACATAGTTCCAAAACATTTAAAAAATCCCATATAATATCTGCAGAGCAGAGCAGGCAGCAGAGCTACCGTAGAAGCTTCTATGTCCGCTGAAGATAGTCATCTAAGTTGCAAGACAGAGACCTACCAAAACGCCACTAGACAGAAACATGCATAAAAGTCCCTAGGGTCCACAGAGATACGTCCTAGATCGAAAAAGACCGGTGTCACCAGTCGCAACAGCCCGATTTAGCAAAGACCCGAATCTGTTAAGCAACAGCAACACTATTACATGCATAGCAGAGTCTCGAACACTGCAAGAGCTACTAGCCTCCTCTATTAGCCCCGAGCAATTTAGCAGAATCCTGAACCAACACCTGTAATATAGAATCTTGACAATTCCCTAGATTAGAGAGAGATCGACATAAAAAGTCCCCAGATTAGAGAGAGATCGACATAAAAAGACCCTAGATTCGACGTAAAACAACACTGACGCCATCTGTTTTCCCCTAGCAACGACGCTACCATTTAGCCAAGTGACGAACCAAATGCCGACAATACAGAATGTCGGTAATACAGATTCCGTACTTAACCACCTAGAGAGAGACAGACAAAAAGTCACCAGATTAGAGAGAGAGAGACAGAAAATCTAGGGTCCCTAGAACTGTCTGCCTCAAGTGACCCATTACCTACTAAGGTCATTTCATATGTATCTATACAAGAAAAAAATTTGAAAAATCTGAGATTTGAAGCAATGGCTCGAGGTGATTTGGCGTAAAATTGGCCAATAATTAATGAATATCATTTAATAAATGAAACATAAACAACATAATATCTATCAATTATTATTGAAATAGGCAACATAAACCTTTTCAATATCTGTTATTGAAGAACTCACTACTACAAACATGTAATGAACTGTTGAAAGGTCAATCCAAACTTGGCCGTTTTATTTTAGTCTCTATGTTTACACATTCTTCTAGTGCACCAACATTTTGTAACAAAAATAATGAATAGGATACTTATTACTTTTTTAGTTAATGCAATATAGTTATATCTTTACGTGTAAAATAATGCTCTCTTTTGCTTCATGAGTGATACTGTAGTGATCGGAGCCCAAGGGAGATACATAGGAGTAGTAATAAAGTGATAAAATGTCGACTCTTCCTAATTATTTATTGCTATTTAATCTAATAGATAATATTTATGGTTGGTGATCATCAAAGTTGGGTTATTATTATCTAAGATGAATAATTAGAGGAAACTTGCACTTACCTCTAACTTTGGCATCTAGTTAAGCTTATAATTGTTGATTAGCATTTGCTTACTTATTTTTTTATGACCTACGTTGTGTTCGTAAAAGAAATACCTACGTTGCGTTTAGGAAAAACAAGATATACCTACGTTGTGTCTAGTTCTTAAATGCACCAAAGAGTTATTTGTTTTGTTTCAAGTTTGCTTATGGTGGAGTTTGTCTTCAAACTCGTAAGTAATGGTTGAATTCAGGTAACTGAGATTCAGGTAACTCAAATTCGTATTCGAAGTGTACCACACACAGGTCTGGAGTTAATTGGAATGAAACACTGAATTTTCACAACAGAAATGTACAAGTTTTATTTAACAATCACCACGAGGACAGTGTTACAAAAATATTTACGGTTTATTTACAATGTCGCCCCTATTTTTAGGAGTCTTGAAAACAAACAATTTCATTTTCTGACTTTACTTTGAGTTATTTAAAAGTTTGGCTGAAAGAAAAAAAACTGAAAAGAAACCTAATGAAACACTGAAGGGTTCTGGTCAAAATTATTGCGCCCTGATCAAGTTACTAAATAATAATCAATTTATTTCGGCTAAGTCCGATCTTTCGAATTAACACTTTCCTATCTGTATCTGTTCACCTTGTGATTATGGTTATCTCCTTTATGAGATTTACTTGATTTTATTCTTTATCTTATTTTTTTTCATCATTAATTTTTATAAGAGCTGGTCCGATACTGGTTAAATCTTAAGTGATAATTTCTTTAGAATTTTTCGTGAACTATGCACGTATTGGTTAAACCATGATTGTATTTGGTACTTCAATAGGAAGATTAATAAACCAAGAACTGACGTTTAAAAAAAAATGGTTATTGTTTAACTGTTGATGTTTTCTTTGCTTGGTGGTAAACTCGGGCAAATCTGATATAAATTTCTGTTTTGATTTAATACTTAATTGATTGAAACTTGTTGGAAATTTATCAGATATGTTGAGTTTGGTGGAAGGATAGGTAAACTAGGAAAAGTTCGTGTCGTGTTACAATTTTACTCTTAAGCCAAGATTGCTGAACCAAAAGCCGAAACGAGAGAATTTACATTCGAATCAAAATAAATGTTAAGGTTAATAATGTTTACATGCCAGTTAAGTTAGTCTAACTCAAATGTAAATAAATTTTGAGGTTTCCTATATGGAAACTAGATTTGAACGGATGAGTGCCGGGCTCCAAGTAAAATCACAGCACTATCGTACTTTTGAGGAAATTTGGTAAAATATTTTATAAGCTAAATGATGCGCGATGTGACAATTCGCAAACCCGGTTAGCTAAGGTGGGTTTTCACACACTTAGACTAACTGTTTCTTCAGATCAATGTGATTTGTAATAATTGTACATAATATAAATCCCCCGTTGGTTCCAAATAGTAAATTTTGTTTTGTTTTTTGGTTTTGTTTTGGTTTTACTTAGTTGGAACTTACAGGTGTGCGTGTGTGTAAAGTGTATGATCAGAGAGGGCTGCTCAAAATCACCTGAGAGCGATTTTTCCGCATTAGGAAAATCGGTCTAGTTACGCCTAACTAAGAAAGGAGTAACTCAAAGGGTTAGAAGGTTAGACGGTGTAGTTGGAGGTTGTAGGATAGTAGAACTTCAGAGATGTTTATTTCTCAAAATTGCTCTACTCACTCTCGTTGAGATTTGGTACTAAAGGGTTGAACTGGTGATAAATTAAAACAATAAATTATAGAATTCCAATTACGTCCCTTTACAAAGAATCTTGTATAATGAATGGCTGGACTTTAACTTGAAAATTAAATTTAAAGAAAAGTAATTTGAAACAGTTTTCATTTTCGGACCAGTCTTAGACTTTCGAAATCTTTAGTTATCACAAGGTAAATAGATTTATGATTTAGAATTGACTCACGTTTCGTTGGCAACCAGATTGGTCTCCGCGGTGATGATTAATCCAAAATTGGTTTACGCTGCTGGTTCGCTGGCTGTTGCTTACGCTGGTCGTTCAAAATAATCCTTTGAATTTTTCACTAATTCACAATAATGCCTTAACTAATATTTAAGTTTGAAACTTAACGGAATTGCACTAATTTTAATTTTACACTAAACGATCACGTTACTAATAAAACTACCCGATAAGCTTAAGTAATCTTATTACTTAAAGTTTTCCTGACTTGAAACTAAACACCTAACGCACGCGAAATTTAGCTCGCACAATTTACAACTTTCCGTTAAATAACTTTCCTAAAATAAATCGACACAAAATTTAATTAAATCAATTTGTAAAATTAATTAAGATTTGTGTAACGAATAGATGAAAAGAATCTCGAAAGATATTTGCACCGATTCAGTAGTCAAAAGCGACTATCTACTTCCTGCGGCGAGGGTGCCTTTTATAACCTTTTTTGGTTTGGGTGGTTGACACTTTAGTCTGTTGTTAACAAAACTGAACCTTTTTTGTATAGGCGTTAATGACCAAAGTCCCTTCTCCTATCATTACCCCAAATTAAATTTTTTTAAACGAATTTGGAATATGGATTGGCGTGTTTCATTAAAATATGATTAGTCAAAATTATATGATTGTTATTTAAGAAAAACGGAATTTGTATCTCGATTGTCTTTCGTTTGAATAACAATTTGTTTTCGGTTTTAAGTATTCAAGTAAATTGTGTTCCGAGAAAACTCTTGAGAGGTTGTTAAATTGACTGTGACCGTTATTTGAACAATGACTTTCCGAAATTTCCCCTTTTTTCCGCAACTAGCTTAAGTTAAGTCAGTTTCTTTTTCATTTCTCCCGGTCTTGTCTAGAGGGGGTTGACGGTCTATTTAGTGGCTGAAACGCGGCGTCTTTCTTTAATAACAATCGTAATCAATCATGTAACAAATACAAACATGTACAAAATGGTAATTCAATATTACGAAATGATATCTTACAACATTACTCATGTGCTTTGAAACGAGACATTTAACAATGACACTTCAAAATTAAATTATTGACTTCTGGTATTACAATTTTTAATTCCCTTTTGAAGATTCATAACATAGAATGAACTCTATCTAAAATTAGTCTCTATTTTCGTCTTTTTCAATTATTTACTTATAGTCAAGTTTGGTTTGTTAACTGCGCAATGGATATGTATGTTCGGCCATTCCTTTGTTATTAGAAAGGCCCATATGTAAAACACACGTGTACCGTGTCGAATCAGGCATTTCCAAACTGCATGAGAACTCACGTCCCGACAAAGATTTTCGATGAGGCCTGCACCAAATTCTCGGACCCGCTGTCATCATAAGTCTTCGCGTTTAGCCCGACTTCTGGAAAACCTCCTAACGGTATCACATAACACGTTGGTCCCCGGAAATCGGCTGTCGATGTAGGAAAGAAATAGTAATATTTAAGACTGCTTGCGCGTTTTTAGTTACGCCCCTCGATTTCTGAAAGATAATATAATTTTTAGAAAAAATGCAAATTTCCGACTTACTACAATACGTTTCCAAAATTGCTGTTACCTTGCTTGGCTTGAACTGTATTTGCTTCTGGTGCCGGTGGAACCAACGATAGTACTCGTATAAGTGATAATTTTATCACCATTCGCGAATCTGTAAACTTCGAATATTTAAACAAACGTAAACACTGAGAGAAATGAAAATGTTGATTCAAAAATTATTTATTGTTGACATACGTATTACTTTATGATTTAATGCAATATATTTGTACCTTCACGTGTAAAATAATGCCTTCTTTTACTTCATTAGTGGTGGGTTTCCAAAATCGCTGTTACGTTGCTTGGCTTGAACCTTATATGCCCCCGGTGCCGGTGTAATCAACGATGATACTCGTATAAGTGATAATTTCATCACTATTTGCGAATCTACAAACTCCAAATATTTAAACAATCATGACAAATGTATACTAGTAGAATTTTATTAAGCTGAAATCGTTCATTCTGTTGGGCATACCTTGTAAAAAGTACCACCCTAGCTCATGTTGTAGTATATCCCTAAGTTAAGCAGAATTTACTTGTCGTCAAGAAAATAACTGTGCGGGGGTGCGGGAGAATGGGTTTTAGTAAAAAAGGGGTGAAATTGAACTTTTACGTTATTTGTTGCGCAACATCAGTCGCAATTCATGAATTGGGATTTGAATTAGTGCCTCATTCGCCCTATTCCCCAGATATGGCTCCCAGCGATTATCATCTGTTTCCAAATCTGAAAAAAAGGCTCGGCGGTAAGAGATTTTCGTCTAATTCCGAGGTAATCGCTGCTGTAAATAGCTATTTCGAGGACTTGAATTCATCGACCTACAATGAAGACATTGCTAATTTGGAATATCGTTGGAATAAGTGTGTTGAGCGAGCAGGAAACTATATTGAAAAATAAAATGTTTTTTTGTCAAAAAAATTGCGTTTTCCTTCTTAAACCACGTAGTTACCGAACAATCCTTGTATATATGTGAAACGACATTACAAAATTACATTGAAACTTTGTATGATTTTACAAAGCTTGTAAATAGGTGTGTCACGTGCAATCCCAGATCTTCACAAATAAATTGATATCTTGAAAACTATTAAATATGCGTTTATAATTCTTATTTAAAAACTTTTTGAAAGGTTTTCCATTAATTCACCCGGGCATGTAGAGCAAAATTTCCAAAAATAGAAAAGTTTGCCGCTCAGTTTAGTTCACAACACACCAAAAGCTAAATTTCAAGTTTAGACTTAAATTAATTAAACATATTTTATTAATTAGTTAGAAGCGCTCATCTTTGAACATTAATTCAACAAAGAACTACAACGATATCGCAATTAGTTCCCGAGATATTGCAATAAAAATATTAAAAAGTGTGTATTTTAAAAATTGTCGATTTTTACCTAAAATCACCCCTGTACACGACGATTTTTTGACGAATTGTCGGAACTTGTTCCCCAAGAGATAGGCTATTATATAAAAAGATTCATACATTTTTACCTTTCAGGTCATACGGGGATCACGATAGTTGGTCGATTTGCTTCTACTATATCTTTTTCCCTCTCTCAGCATAGGATACGAATGAATTTTGAGCTTTATATGTAAAACATGATGTGTGTAAAAACATTGTTCTGCTGCTGGTTAAAAGGATATTTACATAAGTCACTGCTTGATCTATTATTATTTCCAAGTGTAGGTATGTATGTTTTTAAGCTACTTTATATGCGAAGAAGTTAATTTCCTCTACACGTCCGATTAAAAGGACATTTACATTGCAAAAAGGAAAGATACTTTATAGTATTTCCTTTAAAGATCATTGTTCTATTGTTAGTTAAAGGGACATTTGCATAAATTTGTTTTAATAATTTTCTATCTAGGAACGCATAATTTTACATTATATACAAATAAGTTTATATACTTTTACTATTGTTTCTATAAAAGGACATTTACATATGATAATTACTTTTCCGTGAACTTTCGACCCTCCTTCAGGGTTGAAACCAGCCAATAAATATTAATCTACGACTTGCGACCCTCCCTTGGGGATGGGAATCCCCCCCTATATATTATATAATAAATATTAATAAAATTAATTTAACATCGAAAGAAATATTTAGTCAACTCCTAAACTATGCAGAACAATTCTTCTTCACAAACTACATAATCTACTATTTCCTCATAGACTTACAATCCTCCCTTGGGGGTGGAAATCAGCCCCCATATATTAAGAAAATTAATTTAACATTGAAGGAAATATTTAGACGACTTCTAATCTATTCAGAACCATTCTTCTTCACAAACTACATATTCTACTATCTTCTAATCTATTCCAAAACAATACCTCTTCACCAACTACATATTCTACCATTTCCTTATAGACTTACATCCCTCCCTTAGGGTTGGATATCAGCCCCCAAATATTAAAAAAATTAATTTAACCTCGAAGGAAATATTTAGCCAACTTCTAACCTACGGAAAACAATTCCTCTTTACAAACTACATATTCTACCAGTTCCTCATAGACTTACGACCCCCTTGGGAGTGGTAATCAAACCCCTAATATTAGAAAAATTCATTAAACATTAAAGTAAATATTTAGGCTACTTCTAACTTTTTCGCAACAATTCCTCTTCTCAAACTACCTATTCTCAGGGCCTATTTTATCATTAGGCGCACTAGGCACGTGCCTAGGGCCCAACGGCAAGAGGGGCCCGAATTGGAAAACATAAAATCAATAAAATCATAAAAATGCACAAAAAAATCACGCGTGCAACTCACTGAACGTGACAGAAGTAAAACTTCTAATAAAACTACGTTTCCACTGGTTCGGCTCCGTAATCCCGAAATCTCAGTTTAGTGTTTCCACTGCACTTTTGTAGAGTTCGGTGACGTTTATGTATCTGTTTGTTTACTATCTGCGACACCGCATTCGTTTTAAATGGAGGATAGGAAAAAATTGATACTATTTGTGTATAATATATGTACTCTCGAGAGAAAACATATTCCTCTTAAAAACGCACTAAAAATACCAAAATTTCAAACCGTCACAACTTGGCGGATTTTTGACGAAAATAGATGAACCTTTGCGTGTTAAGGTGCTAGTTTGAGGTCGTGCGAGCGAATGTTACGTTTAAGCCTTTCCGCCTCTTGCCACTCCCGAAGAAAAAAAATTTAGATTCAAAAAATGTCAAACGTTAACAGCTTTTACGGTGTACCAAAAAAAATCGTAGACCGAAGAAATCGACTGCCAAGACAATAAAGTTCAGTCCATTTCCTGTAAAGTTTTCAAAACTTCGAGTGCCTACGATGATTTTGCGTGAAGTTATGAATTTTCGAAGTTCACCCTGCATTTCGTCGGGTGTTTATCCTCTTCTGCCAGCGACATTATTATCGGTTGAGTTTGAATCTTTTCTTTTCCAAATTCAAAAAATTTTGACAAATGTCGAAAAATATTTTTAATTAATAAAAACATTTGTTTAGTAACGTCTATTTTTTTAACGTGTAACCGCCGACACTAATGCTTTGAAATTAATCAGTATCACAAAGTTATTCGAAGCATTGCAATGCCGTATTTAACAAACATTCAACGTGCACAAATTGTTGCTTTTTTGGAGGTAGGAGTTAGTATGAGACAAGTCGCATTGAGATAAGGGGATTACCATAGTGTTGTATTTCGTATGTGGTCCCGGCATCGAGAGACGGGAACTTTTCGTCGTCGTTAAGGATCGAAGACTTGTGAACGCAGCTCGGCGGGATCATGTGAGAAGCGCTCACATGATTGCAGCGGACGTGGTCTTGATTCTATGAGTATCCGATAGGACGGTACGAAATCGTCCACATGAAGATGAACTTCGTTTTCGTCTTAGAGCTAATGTTTCTCACTTGACGGATAGGCATCATCAGGAGAGAATGCAGCATGCACTATGGACATTGAATTACGAGGTAACGGCAAAAGATCGTGTTCACCGTCGAAAGCCGCTTTTGCCTCTTCCATTCTTAGTCCTTCTCCTGACCAGGTTTTGGATGACCTGAAGGTATACGGGATTTGACTTCAGAATCTTATTTAGGGTTGCACAGAGATCCGAGATCCGTGAGCTGGACTTGTCGGAGTATGGTCGTTAACCCGCCATCTTGGATTCAATGCCAAAATGACAAACTGCTGGATCTCCGTAACGACTGCTGCGAATTTGATGTAATTTTTTTAATCGGTTCTAAATTTTATTTTTAATTCAAAAGGTTCTATAACATTTTTTTGTATCTCTAACAATAAGTGCGTTATAACTAAAATAATGACATAACATTTCTTCTTTCTAATATTTTGGTGTCCAGCTTTTTTGTTCGTAATTTATTTAAAAATTTCTTCCAATAAAGAAAGATTTGTTGCATTCTAGAGATTTAGATGTCGTTTACCGTTTCTAATTATTTATAAAACTAAAAAAGATATATCGATTTTAATCGCGAGCAGTACTGTCAAGCATCTATGTAGCTGATAGTCAAAGTTGGAATTTTTAATTATCGGTGCGCGTAGACACTAAACTGGTTTATAAATATTATTTTTTCGCAAGTTTCATTAATATCACACTTGCAAAATACTGTACTTTAAATTATCTTTTTCTTACAAGTACATATTTTAGTAACATATTATGAACTGACGCAACATTTTCCAGAATGAGATTCGTGCAGTTCTGAACATGCCAGCGAGGTTACAAGAGGTGCGCCAGCAAAGAGGAGAAAACACACACAATGTGCAATAATTAATAAATAATAATTTTGTTCATAATTAGCCGAGTTATTACGGTTTGAAATTTTGGTATTTTTGGTGCGTTTTTAAGTGGTGCGTTATTTTCCCTCGAGATTAGATATAATATGCTGTATATTTTTTGGGAAAAGTAAAATATTTACGGTTATCGATAAAAAAAATAAAATAAATAAAAAAATAAAATAAATAAAAAAATTAAAGGAACAAATTAAATTCTTGTGTTAAAATGTGTTATGGTTTTAGTTCCTTCACCAGGGCAATTTGAGAAGTTGTTTAGTTTTAAATCAAAATATATTGCGTTTTGTTTTTAAATATTATACTTTCTATTTTATTTCGGTTTTTTACACCTGTTTGGTAGTCCTTTCACTCGAATACGGGGCCCGAAATTTGCTAGCTGAGCCTAGGGCCCAACTCAGCTAAAAATAGGTCCTGCCTATTCTACCACTTCCTCATACTTAAAACATGTATTCGATGATCAATGCTTCGATGTTAGATCGATGTGGACGTTATCGAAAAGGTTTTGATTCTTATATAAACTTATAAAACTTAACTACATTTCATTTTGCTCTTACAATTTAGGATTTTGTAAAATACATTTAAATTTTGCTACCAGTCCCAGATAAAGTGAACATTTTATAATCAAAGGCCAATTTGTTTTTTATTCTTTACACAAGTTGGGTTTTTTTGATAAGGCTCGCCCCGCAGTGTTACGGGGATCATTTTCTTGACAAATATAAAAATTACACTCACTGGAGATAAACAATTAGGAAGATGTGTCGATAAACATTTGGCAAATGGAAGCGTTCGCAAATCGCAATCTGCATATGCAAGTAGGGTCATGTTAACGACGAAGACAACTGGTGCAAAACGCTTATGTATTGATTAATAGATAACTGTTCCGGATAAGCACCCAAATTCCTTAATTGCGGATCAAATCAAACGATTCATATTCCCATGGATGAAGCATGGACTCCATTTACCGTGTTTTTAGTACAAGACGGTTATTACGAGCTCCTGCGTTGCCCATTCGGTTTTACCAATTGGTCTTTCAGCGCATTACGAAGATCATAAACAAATTGTCCACAATTATGCGTTAAAGGATGGTAAAGTTGATAAGATAACAGCATATGGTCTCCGGTGGGTGGTGCAACGATTGGGCACATATCACGTTGACGCAGGTCGTTTGCATTTTATCCATCAAGCCACGAAGACGAATAACTAGAAACACAAATTTAAGTCTTTTCTTTCTAGTAACCTTGAAAATTATTCTTTTTCAAATTTGGTGTTTATTCTTTTTTTTAGCAGATTTTACATATCTTTTTCATGTTATTATATTTATACATAATTCTCATATTATCTATTCATTCAAAATTAATTATTTTTAATATCAGAAGTTCTACTAGGCTAATTGTAAAAGCTAAAGTATTATTTAAAGAGAAATAAAAAGAATATTCCTATTGAGTTCCCTTGTTTAGGTCATTTTGTAAAATTGCGTGTTGGCAGTATAAAATTTATATTTAGAAATATTCAGATATTTACTATTTTTAAAAACTTAATCTCAATAAAAAATTTGATTAAATAATGTAATCAATAGATTAATATTAACATACCAAAATATAATTAAAAAAACGTATGGGCACCGGGTCTCGATGCGAAGCTCAAATCGCTCTTCTACCCTAAACCAACATTCTAACCATCAGGCCACAAAGACGAATAACTAGAAACACAAATGAAAGTCTTTTCTTTCTACTAACCCTTAAAATTATTCGTTTTTTAAATTTGGTTTTTATTCTTTTTTAGCAGATCTAATATTCCCTTTTCATGCTATTGTTTTTATACATAATTTTCATATTATCTATGCATTAAAAATTAATTATTTATAATAATAGAAAGTTATGTTTCTTTTATATGAATGTATAAGGTGTGATACATACAGAATAGGCGCACATAAATACGAGGCGACGCATTACTTATTACTGTAACTATACGTTTTACAGGTGTATAAATGGGTTACATACTAACTACTTTATACTAAACACTTTACTTTCTTCGTCATAACAAGATGACACAGGAAAACCTTCAACATAATTTCCTAATCAAGGAAATATGGATACTACATATTGTAGAAGTTAGCCACATCTAAGTTACCAGAAAAATCACTCAAATTATAAATAAAACTTGAACTAAAATGTTTAGACTTGTATTAAGCTATGATTAACAAAGCCGAATACCTCCTTGTTGATGTAACAGTCATAAAAGACATAGTATCCAATAATTATGTTATTTTTGTTTTATAGATAAAATAGATAAAATACACAATTTTATATGATGAATGATGATGTTTTAATTATTGTTATGATGGCTAATAAGTGGAATTAGTGCGGCGACGAGACGCTCTCGACATATATTAACTAATAGGTGAATTACTTATTAACAGAATAATAACGTCAATATATTAACAGAATAATTTACTTGTAACATATGACATAATACGTTATATATAATTTACAAATATTGGTAGAAATTATGGTAAGGTAAAAAAATTACGCCATGAGGGAGTGATCAGACTCATCTGGGAAATAACTAATTCTAAATAATTAATAACTAAAATCGAAGAAACAAATCTATCATTAGATGTATTATTATTTATTACTAATTATAATAATATAATTTCTGTCCTTTTTCTGGGAAACTAATTTCAAGTGAAATTAGTGCCAAACAGTGGATGTTCATTGAATTAGGAATGTCCAACGTTTTAATAGTAAATGTATTTTAACATAAAACAAAATAATACACAACTAATATTTCGTGATTTAATAATAATTTAATAAGTAATATTTAAATGATAATCGTATAACACTTATGATTTAGTCCAGCTGCCTTTGGAAGCAATAATTGCGGTACTACGTTTAGGTAGGCATACATTTTATGCAATAATTTATTAATTCCTTAATTTCGTTGCTAGACTGTCCTACATGATTTATAAGGGCTTGTTTAGTAGTAACACGCTTTTAAAACTGATAAAATCCAAACATTCTCGATTGGATTCATATTTGGACTATTACCCAACCAATCGAGAATTTGAATATTCTGTTCGGCAAAATATCGAAGAAGCCCCATTTTGCATAAAAATACCATAATTATTATTATTTGGAAACTAGTCTTTCATTTGAGTTATTAGTTTATCATTTATCACATCCAGATATTTACCTTACAGTTTGCCTTACAGTCTGAACTCAGTTGTTCTCCTGGTGTCTTCACACAACCTGTTCTTTTTGTGTCATTATACTGACACTGGTTTCATCAGAAAATCAAACCTGAAACTAGCTAACTTAAGATAATAGCGCTCAAATTTAAGTAACCTCTTTAAGGTTAAGGTTACTTAAGGGGTCTGAAGCATTTATATTGGTCCCTCATGCCTCCCTGGAGATAAAGCCGACGGGTAAGCACGTTTATCGCTCCGGTACTGGCCTGGAGAGCTAGTAGACTATGGATAGTATCTCGCTCCCACCAGTGAGTTACTGGTAGCATTGTGAAGTGTAGGCAATGCGCGCTAATTGAGCGTAATCTCAATTCATGCCTCGGCATGTCTAAAAGGCGGGAAGGAACTCCCTAAAGTTCATAACTTAGTCACGTACAGTTACCTAGAAGTACAATACTACGTCCTATTGTATAGTTAAAAAAAATACCTATTGTATAGGTAATAGGCTAAGTTGCTGTAGAGAAGGACTAAATGATCCTTTTCGCAGACAGAAGCCTTCATCTAATATATGTAACTTATTAATACTTATATAATAATGCCAGACTCGGTGGATTAGTGGTTTGCATGTTTGCTTCATAATCCAAAGATCGCAGGTTCGATCCCCGGCCGAGCTGGTAATTTTTCATAGCGGAGAAAAATTTAAAACATGCCTTCTTTTCGGATAGGAAGTAAAACTGTAGGTCCCGTGTCAATGCGATGTTTGGCACGATAAAGATCCCTACTGGGGGTGGAATTCCCCCAGATTCGGCTAAATTCTAGTAGGGTCGGCCAAATGATCATAGCAATCGGTGCCATTAGGTACGAAAGATGCTCCGTCATCCTCATTCCTCGCCCAAAAACAAACAAACAACAACAACTTATATAATAACGTACAATCAATATATTTGTAACTTTATAAATCAATACGCTATAGCTTTATACATCAAAATAACTTTGTGTATCAAGATAATAGTATAAACAATAAGTAAAATGCAGACAATGCTCAATAGTCACAACTAGGCCTCGATTGCTGGTCGCTATACAATTATTATGAATAAATTGTCAACGTTTGTATTCATGAAATATTTTTTTATTTTTTGTTTAAATAAGTAGAAAGAACAGTTTTTAATGTTTTTAGGTATTTTATTATATAGTTTAGGAGCCAAGAACAGAAAGGACTTTTGTGTATATGTTCTCTTAACTTGGAGGATTCGTAATATAACTTCATCTTTAACTGTTCTTTTGTTATCAAAATACGAAGCACTGTGTTTATAAATAAACTTACAAACTGTAATACTATACAGCTGTTGGAGAGTCGGAATAGACAACTTTGCAAATAACTCCTTCGAGGAAGTGTGCTTGGGAACTCTACTAATTAATCTTATTAATGTCTTTTGAAGTATATTTATGGGATTCAATGTAGTTTTGTAAGTACTACCCCAAACCGTTATCCCATAGTTTAATACTGATTGAGCTAAAGCCATAATAAACATTTGTTAATAAACGAGCTGACAGTATATCTTTTAAGATGTAGAATTTGGGAACAATTTTTCGTAGGCTGTTTCTTATTTTATCTATGTGAAGTTCCAAGTTAGATTTTCATCAAAGATTAGTCCTAAATATTTAATATTAGAAGTTTTACAGATTTGCTTACAATGACATTTTAGATTATTGTGGTTTCCTGAATAGCATTTATTGGAGTGAAATGTTGGTTCTTTATAGGACGTAAAACTA
Organism: Agrypnus murinus; assembly: GCA_929113105.1. NCBI lineage: Eukaryota > Metazoa > Arthropoda > Insecta > Coleoptera > Elateridae > Agrypnus > Agrypnus murinus. The sequence continues at coordinate 64,701,342 of OV816026.1, forward strand.
TTCCTAAAGGAGAAATTTATATACTTTGTTTTATTGATATTCATTGACATCTTGTTATAACTAAACCATTTACTTAATGTGCGTAATCATCCGACATTTTTTCAAAATTTATTTGCTTATTATGAGATGAGTATAATAGAGCTGTGTCGTCAGCAAATGTAAAAATATCACTGTTCATTTTCATACAACATAGATCATTAATATAAATCAAAAAAGTATTGGTCCCAACACACTACCTTGTGGCATATATATATATATATATATATATATATATATATATATATATATATATATATATATATATGCGCGATATCCCATTATTATAACACTTTCTTGTATATCTATACGCACATTATTACTTCTAATCATTGATATATATATATATATATATATATATATATATATATATATATATATATATATATATATATATGCCACAAGGTAGTGTGTTGGGACCAATACTTTTTTGATTTATATTAATGATCTATGTTGTATGAAAATGAACAGTGATATTTTTACATTTGCTGACGACACAGCTCTATTATACTCATCTCATAATAAGCAAATAAATTTAGAAAAAATGTCGGATGATTACGCACATTAAGTAAATGGTTTAGTTATAACAAGATGTCAATGAATATCAATAAAACAAAGTATATAAATTTCTAAATATATATATATATATATATATATATATATATATATATATATATATATATATATATATATATATATATATATATATATATATATATTGTTATGTAAATTTCTGGAGCAAATTTGTTGAGTTACAGCTGACTCCAGTAGATACAATTGTTGTTAGTACGTTATTTCAATTTATGAGTTATAATGGGAATTGTTATGCCACATACATAAAATGTTATAAAAGTTAGATGCCTACAACAAAATTTATAAATATCATTTATTAAATACAATAATGATAACTAATGCCATTAAACATGCAATATTCTATTGGATATAATGTTGTAATGTATGAACAAAGAGATGTAAGTATACTAAGAGACAGTCATGATTGATAAAAATATTGTTCAATAATAATAGACTGAGATTTTAAAAGATTATATAATATGTAATCATGGAGAGTTGAAATATGATAATTTGGGGATCAATTTTTTTATGAAAATTAAATGAATTTTTCTCTGTAAAAGGAGAATAATCTAACATTTTCACGATTATTATAGTTTTTTATTGAATAAAGAAACTAGCTGATGTCAAAGATAAACCTTATGCATAAGCATAAAATATAATAAACCAGGTATATAAAAAATTGGACCATTAAATTGTGACAAGTTGAGTAGAGAGACATTAAAAAATCAATTTATAAACAATCTTCTAAGATTTAAGAATAACACAAAAAAAAATAGAATGTTATATCTTGGGAAAATTTAATAAACTTACATAAGCGTTCATTGGTAATAAATAAAATAGAAGCTGTCTGGTAAAGAAGATTGAATAAACTTGCTAAAGGGTGTCCAGTGCCAAAAGGTATAGTTCAAGTTACTGTCAATAATATGGAATTGATGTGATATATAAAAAAGAAAGAAAAAAAAAAAACAAATAGGCAGAGATTTGGATATTCATAATTACAAAGTTTGGGTCATATTGGATTGGAGTGGAACTTGAATAAAACATAAGGGTGTGTTTTAAAAGTGAAGTGGTAAATAGACAGTAAGTAATACGTGTATCCTTTTTATGCTTACATCCATTAATGATAACACATGTAAAGATACATGCAAGTATAATGGCAGGTTAAAGGTAATAGTAAAGTATGAGTATACTATAAATTTGTTGACATCTTGATATATCTATAGTATATAATCAATCGATTATTATAAAACAAATTCTAAATTAAAAGGTTAATTTTTTATCTGAGACATATTATAACCATAAACTAAAATAACCTAATGTCAAGAGTCATTTCTTGATCTGTCAAAACAAGTATAATCTGATATACTGGATGTGGTTGTTATTTAAGCAGAACCCTCAGAATAACATCACATAACTAACTTTATTAATAAGGTTATAGCAACAAAATTTAATTACCCTGAGATAATTAAAAATAATAAACACAAATATAATACAAAGAAAATCAATTGTTATACATATAGAATATATATATATAAAAAATGGCGCCCATCTTTTTTTAGTTTTAGTCTATGTTGATAACTAGTTGCAACTCTTGGTTCTTCATTTAATAGTCTTATATGTTCGTGTATAATCTTTTCTAACTTATTTCTTAACTTCTCATCTAACACTCCAAACAGTTCTTCCTCAAATAATCTTTCCACTAAATTAAATAATATAATATCATTATTTTGTTGAAGAGAACCTTCCTCTCCATCAATTAAATCATCATTATTCATATAATCAACTTCTTTATAATCCATCCAATTCTGTCCAAAATTCCTGTTATTTTGTGGTTGATAATTTTGTCGATTAAATCTTCCAGGTTCTAATTTTGGTTGTCTCCATCTTGTGTCTTGATTATTCTTAATACTTTTATCTTCACCCTCCAACCTTTCTTTTTCATAATATGTTGCCAAATCATAATTTCTAACTATTTCCAAAAAATCTTTAAGTTTCTTAACATTGTACTGCCACTGCTCTTGATATTTCACTTTCGAGATGTCTGGATAAATGTTGTATGATTTCTTCTTCACCTATTTTTGGTATAAGATATTGCACTTGATTATATTTATTAATAATATAATTTTCTCTAGATTCTTTTAGTTTATCGTATGTCCCTGTAGTTAAATTAGTTCTAACGCTGGCCTGTTGAGCATTTCCCCAATATTGACTTATGAATAAATTTCTGAATTCCTCATATGTTGTATAATTTTGTTTGATGACACTATGCCAATTATCTGCATTCCCTATCATAACCATGTTTATAATTTGTCTTCTGTTGTCTTCTGATTTCTCATGTTTCATCATTTCATCTAATTTTGTAAGAAATACCATGGGTTTCTCTCCTCTTCTTCCTTCAAATTTTGGTAATGCATCGGGTCCATATCTCATATTGTTATTCAACCTATAAGTGTTGTTGTTGTTTTCTAAATTACTCACCTTTTCTTGTAGTTGGTTGACACTCCGATCAATATTTCCTAAATTCAGGTTAATTTCTTCAGTAATGTGGTCAACTCTTGTACTAACTTCTCTTTGCATATCTTTCAATTTTTCTTCCATTTCATTTTTACTTCTTAATTCTTCTTCTCGACCTCTTCTGATTATCTCTATATCATTATTGTAATTTTCTTCTGCTTTCTTTCCTACTTCTATGATTTCTTTTCTTACTTCCACAACTTTTCTTTCCATTTCTGTCGTATTCTCTTGTAGAATTATTTGAACTTCATTCTTCACCTCTTCCTTATGAATTTTCAGTTTTTCTTCCATTATCTGTAAACTCTCTTCTTTAAATCTTTTAAAATTTTCTTCCATTTTTCTATTGTGTTCTTCAAATTTTTCTTTTAATTCTTCATTAGATTTCATGACACCTTCGATGGCTTTGTTAGTTCATTCAATCTTGTCTTCTAGTGTTTTGTTATTCACTTCAATTTTCTTGGTAATCTGACGTAACATGACTAATAGCATTTCATTTTCATTGATCTCTTCCTTTCGTTTGGTTTCCTCTGTCTCTTCTATCTCAACTATATCTTCAGTTTCTTCTGGATTCTGTTCCTCTGTGTTTGTTTGTTGTTTCGTCGGATCTTCTTTCTCTTTCATCTTCTTTATTTTTATCCTCTTGTGAGTCATAATGTTTGCCTGATCTTCTCATCATCCTTTCTCCTTTCTCCATTCTCGTTTTTCTACTGTTATCTAAAGAGATTACTTAAAAAATATTATATTATGCTAGATTATTTTATTCTATTTTCAGACAGTTTTTTAACATATTTAATGGTTTGAATCTTTTTCATCAAACACGTTGGTTTTTAAATTTTATATTACTTTGCAACTCGCGTTGCCACACACGGTGGTTGCCATTTTTTTTATATACTTATATAATAATTTATAAGTCGAATAAAATGTAAACTATTGCTTTTCTAATATATTTTATTTATTTAAGATCTCAATAAATCCCTTTCAAACCTTTTAAATTATATTCGTTAAAATATTATTATGTACAATAATTATTGTGCTATGTATAGCCTTATTGAATGTTCCCACGTTCCAGGTAACCTTTTTATTATGTGTGATAGGAACATTTAGCATTGCCCCACGTTGGGCGCCATTTTATATATATATATATATATATATATATATATATATATATATATATATATATATATATATATATATATATATATATATATTCTATATGTATAACAATTGATTTTCTTTGTAGTATATTTGTGTTTATTATTTTTAATTATCTCAGGGTAATTAAATTTTGTTGCTATAACCTTATTAATAAAGTTAGTTATGTGATGTTATTCTGAGGGTTCTGCTTAAATAACAACCACATCCAGTATATCAGATTATACTTGTTTTGACAGATCAAGAAATGACTCTTGACATTAGGTTATTTTAGTTTATGGTTATAATATGTCTCAGATAAAAAATTAACCTTTTAATTTAGAATTTGTTTTATAATAATCGATTGATTATATACTATAGATATATCAAGATGTCAACAAATTTATAGTATACTCATATTTTACTATTACCTTTAACCTGCCATTATACTTGCATGTATCTTTACATGTGTTATCATTAATGGATGTAAGCATAAAAAGGATACACGTATTACTTACTGTCTATTTACCACTTCACTTTTAAAACACACCCTTATGTTTTATTCAAGTTCCACTCCAATCCAATATGACCCAAACTTTGTAATTATGAATATCCAAATCTCTGCCTATTTGTTTTTTTTTCTTTCTTTTTTATATATCACATCAATTCCATATTATTGACAGTAACTTGAACTATACCTTTTGGCACTGGACACCCTTTAGCAAGTTTATTCAATCTTCTTTACCAGACAGCTTCTATTTTATTTATTACCAATGAACGCTTATGTAAGTTTATTAAATTTTCCCAAGATATAACATTCTATTTTTTTTGTGTTATTCTTAAATCTTAGAAGATTGTTTATAAATTGATTTTTTAATGTCTCTCTACTCAACTTGTCACAATTTAATGGTCCAATTTTTTATATACCTGGTTTATTATATTTTATGCTTATGCATAAGGTTTATCTTTGACATCAGCTAGTTTCTTTATTCAATAAAAAACTATAATAATCGTGAAAATGTTAGATTATTTATTAACTCCTTTTACAGAGAAAAATTCATTTAATTTTCATAAAAAAATTGATCCCCAAATTATCATATTTCAACTCTCCATGGTTACATATTATATAATCTTTTAAAATCTCAGTCCATTATTATTGAACAATATTTTTATCAATCATGACTGTCTCTTAGTATACTTACATCTCTTTGTTCATGCATTACAATATTATATCCAATAGAATATTGCATGTTTAATGGCATTAGTTATCATTATTGTATTTAATAAATGATATTTATAAATTTTGTTGTAGGCATCTAACTTTTATAACATTTTATGTATGTGGCATAACAATTCCCATTATAACTCATAAATTGAAATAACGTACTAACAACAATTGTATCTACTGGAGTCAGCTGTAACTCAACAAATTTGCTCCAGAAATTTACATAACATATTAATATATATATATATATATATATATATATATATATATATATATATATATATATATATATATATATATATATATATATATATATATATATATATATATATATATATATATATATATATATATATATATATATATATATATATATATATATATATATATATATATATATATATATATATATATATATATATATATATATATATATATATATATATATATATATATATATATATATATATATATATATATATATATATATATATATATATATATATATATATATATATATATATATATATATATATATATATATATATATATATATATATATATATATATATATATATATTGTTGTATTATTTGTTTGGGTAGTTGTGCACAAATAATAAACTTTGCTGAAGTTATTTTATTTCTTTTTTTTAAGCGAGACTATATGTTTAAATATAAGGAAATCAGTTTTAAAGGAAAATAGCGTAGCAAAATAGTTTGTGTAGTTTGTTTTGAGTTGTCCTCGTATAATATAAAGTTTATTTAAAAGAGTTATATGATAATGTTATGTAGCTGGTCTGAGCGTGGCAGAACAAGATGCATTTATTTAGTTTGTTTATTACAAAATCATACGTGTTGATGAAGTATAGTTTGATTATAGCTCTGACAGCATTTTTGTTTTAATGAAATTTTAGTAAATTACGATAATTAATTTCAATAAGTTTGTACAGTCTGGTTATTGATTACATTAATATATTTTATGTAAATCCTACTTTGTTTTAGTGAAGTTGTGTAATTTCTTCCTTTTATTTTGGTTATTGACCTGCAAAAATAAAAGAGATAGATAAGAATAGAAATGCAACAATATGAAATTGTTATCAAAAATGTTGGAGTTTAAAAAGGATAAAAATGGATATAGTCGGTGCAAGTCAGTTAAAGAGACATGCTCGTATAATTTGTAATGAAGCATTTGAATAATGAATTTATGATGAAAATTGATTTTAGTTTAGGTAAAGATAATTACATGTAATTTAGTGGCGAAGATATTATTGTGCTACAAAGATAAAGGAGTGTATATAAGATAAAGTTATATATGTGGTGATAGAAAAAAAAAGTTGAGAAACGTTAATAAAAGTAAAAAGTAAAAGTGCTAGTGGATGATAAATCTACAAAAGTTAACGATAATTATATAAATGATTATTTCCTAGATCAAACTATTATAATTAAATTTTAAGTTATGGGTTATAAAATCACAATTATGAAAATTAAAAGATTGATAATTTTTATAAAATTTTGATTAATTTTTATGAAAGGTTATTGTGTTTGTGTAAATCATAAAGTTAAATAAAAATGAATTTATGTTGTCAAAAGGTTTATTATTGGAATTAAGAAATTCTAAATAAGTGACAGTAAAATATAAAAAGGTACTTACCCGTAAGACTTTTCTTGCTGTAAAATCTCACAAAGCAGAGTTGGTGCTCCATAAACATACACATTTGAAGCTGTTTCTTTCTACATTCAAATAAAAAAGGGAAATAGGGGATCATTCTGGAATCATCGTCCAATGGTGATTGTGTGCAGAGATGATAACAAGATAAGCATTAGTGTAAGTAATCAATAATCCATACCATAATTGTTTTTATTTTTTTTCCAAAGCGAAAAGTCAATGAAGTAATTTATGTATTTTTTTTCGTAAGTTATTACAGAGGTGTTGCAGAGCGGTAGTTTAACTATATTTTATTTATTTCGAACCTATATAATTTTAAAAGACCCTGAAAGAGTCTATTGTCTCTTGTTCTGAGTAGCTGAGCCGGCGCATTTCAGTAATCTTAGTAAGATACACAACATTTTTGGCGTCCCAACGTGGTTGGGCAATGCAACATTTTTGGCGTCCCAACGTGGTAGGGCTAATAAATTTAAATAAAATTTTTGGCGCTCCAACGTGGTTGGGCAATGCAACATTTTTAGCACCTGCAACGTGGTAGGGCTGATAAATTTAAATAACATTTTTGGCAACTACATTTTTTGACTTACGTGGTAGGGCTTATTAATTAATTGCACAACGTTTTGGCTACCATTAATTTGGCGTTAATAGGTTAATGCAAATTTTGTTGAAAAGAGAGAAATTGTATTAAAGATTAAACTAGATTTGTCGAGCTTATTAATTAGTACAACCTTCACTCCTTCACGTATATTTATAAAGTATAGGAATTGAATTAATTGCTCAAGAGTAAAATTGGACTTGAGATTATTGTAAGGAATTTTTTTTTGTTTGTGTATAAAGCTAAAAGAAATTTGTGCGACCATCGCACTTAAAATAAATTGTGGAATGTAAAGGTAAATGATAGCATATTTTGTTGAAAATATAAAATATTTATTTAGAATTACAAAAGGAAAAGGTGTGTTTGTTTATTGGATAAGAATTGATACGATAGGGAAACAGGTAAGGGATAAGTTATATGACGTCACCCAAGAATATATGCAATATTTTTGAAGAAAAAGAAAAGAAGATAATAAATCGTTGCAGAAAGAAGCTAGAGAGAGAAGCAAAAATGGCAAAAGAATTTCCATTCGCCGATGTACTTATAGAAGAATTTGAAGAAGAAGAAGAAGGGGATAAAACGCTGATTTTAGAGCAGAAATTATCAAAAGATGATAATTGCGTGATGTTAATGTTACGAAAAATGATGAAAAGAAATGAGCAAATTAATAAAGATAATGTTAAAAGAATTGAAGGAAATTCCAAACAATTTAAAGAAAATTTTAAAAGAATTGATGGGAATCTTAAACGACTTGAAGTAAGTTTCGAACGAATGGAGGAGAAAAGTGATTTGATGATTAAAACAGTGGAGGAAGTTACGATGGAAATTAAAGAAAATAATAGGGAAACCCAGGGAAATTTTGAAAGAGTTAGAGAAGAAATGGAAAAAAGTAATAATATAAAGATTCAAGAGAATAAGAAAGAAGTAAATCAAGTATTAGAACAAGCAGAAAAAGTTAATGAAGATGTAGAAGATAATAAAATATTAGAAATGATAAAGATGGAAATGAAGGAGGACGGAGATAATGAAATGAAAAAGAAAGAGAGCGAGATGAAAAACAATATGGAAGAAGAAATAAAACAAAGAATTGAAACGGTTAAGGGAGAAGTAGTACAGGGCATAGAAGCAAATAATAAAAAAATTACGAACATAAATAAAGTTGTAAATGTAAAAACAAGAATAGGGGATCAAGGAATGGATGTATTAGAAGCGTTCAAGATGGAAATAGATTGTGAAAGGAAGGTAATTAGGGTAAGAGGAAAAATATTGAATTGGATATTGCAAGAGACTGAAGGGGAAGTTAGAGGGTTAAACATGATAAGTAGAAATGAACGGTAAGAGAATGAAACGAAAGAAGAATTACAAGATAAGGAGAAAAAAATAAGTAAGAAGCTGGAAGAACAAGAAAGATATAAGAAAGATATTTACGACATGTTAAAAGAATATAAACATTTAATTAATGATGAAGCCTTGATAGCAAGAAATTTTGTACTCAAGATAGGAAATTTGTTAGGAAGAGTTAAAAAAAAATTAAATAGAAACAATAAATAATTATAACATATCAAATAGAGAACTTGTTAATTTATTTTCGTATGTAGTAATGTGTAAATAGGTGTATAAAATAAGGGAATAATCAAATAAAATAAGTTTAAAAAAAAATTTAAATAAGGTTAACAAGACATAAAAAAATAATTATCACATATCAAGTGGTGAACTTTTTAATTAATTTCCATGTTTAATACTTTGAAAATAAAATAAAAAGTGAAGGGGAAAATGTTGTATTATTTGTTTGGGTAGTTGTGCACAAATAATAAACTTTGCTGAAGTTATTTTATTTCTTTTTTTTAAGCGAGACTATATGTTTAAATATAAGGAAATTAGTTTTAAAGGAAAATAGCGTAGCAAAATAGTTTGTGTAGTTTGTTTTGAGTTGTCCTCGTATAATATAAAGTTTATTTAAAAGAGTTATATGATAATGTTATGTAGCTGGTCTGAGCGTGGCAGAACAAGATGCATTTATTTAGTTTGTTTATTACAAAATCATACGTGTTGATGAAGTATAGTTTGATTATAGCTCTGACAGCATTTTTGTTTTAATGAAATTTTAGTAAATTACGATAATTAATTTCAATAAGTTTGTACAGTCTGGTTATTGATTACATTAATATATTTTATGTAAATCCTACTTTGTTTTAGTGAAGTTGTGTAATTTCTTCCTTTTATTTTGGTTATTGACCTGCAAAAATAAAAGAGATAGATAAGAATAGAAATGCAACAATATGAAATTGTTATCAAAAATGTTGGAGTTTAAAAAGGATAAAAATGGATATAGTCGGTGCAAGTCAGTTAAAGAGACATGCTCGTATAATTTGTAATGAAGCATTTGAATAATGAATTTATGATGAAAATTGATTTTAGTTTAGGTAAAGATAATTACATGTAATTTAGTGGCGAAGATATTATTGTGCTACAAAGATAAAGGAGTGTATATAAGATAAAGTTATATATGTGGTGATAGAAAAAAAAAGTTGAGAAACGTTAATAAAAGTAAAAAGTAAAAGTGCTAGTGGATGATAAATCTACAAAAGTTAACGATAATTATATAAATGATTATTTCCTAGATCAAACTATTATAATTAAATTTTAAGTTATGGGTTATAAAATCACAATTATGAAAATTAAAAGATTGATAATTTTTATAAAATTTTGATTAATTTTTATGAAAGGTTATTGTGTTTGTGTAAATCATAAAGTTAAATAAAAATGAATTTATGTTGTCAAAAGGTTTATTATTGGAATTAAGAAATTCTAAATAAGTGACAGTAAAATATAAAAAGGTACTTACCCGTAAGACTTTTCTTGCTGTAAAATCTCACAAAGCAGAGTTGGTGCTCCATAAACATACACATTTGAAGCTGTTTCTTTCTACATTCAAATAAAAAAGGGAAATAGGGGATCATTCTGGAATCATCGTCCAATGGTGATTGTGTGCAGAGATGATAACAAGATAAGCATTAGTGTAAGTAATCAATAATCCATACCATAATTGTTTTTATTTTTTTTCCAAAGCGAAAAGTCAATGAAGTAATTTATGTATTTTTTTTCGTAAGTTATTACAGAGGTGTTGCAGAGCGGTAGTTTAACTATATTTTATTTATTTCGAACCTATATAATTTTAAAAGACCCTGAAAGAGTCTATTGTCTCTTGTTCTGAGTAGCTGCGCCGGCGCATTTCAGTAATCTTAGTAAGATACACAACAATATATATATAAAAAAGTTGTAAGGAAGTAACGACCGTAATTATATAAAGTGTTATAGGTTATCGGGATATCGGTCTACAATTAATTAAATCTCTTTGTTCTGTTAACCAAGCGTTCGAAATTACTTTATTTCTTCTTCAGGGTGTCTACAAGTATTAAACAATAAGTACAACAATGTTATTTATAAAAAATAGAAGAATTCTCTTTACTTACAGAACTATGAGAATTCTTTATGATTTCTTAAAGTTGTTAAGATAACATTTATCATTGTATAATTTATATGAACACATTCCAATCTTAGTGTAAATAGTAAATAGTAATACAAGTTTTAATGACAGAAAAGGTGGCGTTAATGAAATTATGACATTAGGTGTATATATATTCAAAATTTGTTCATAGACCACCATTTTATTTTATAAATGTTTATTTACTAGGCTAAGAAAAAAGACAGCAAAAGGTTTTGATGTTAAAATGTGTCTATAGATCTTCGATTATAGACAAAGAATCAATGTTCCTTGGTTTTTGTAACTGTATTAAATATGAGTAAATGACACTTAAGTTTTCAAAATCGGTCTTAAAATTTAAGGTATTGTCTTTGCTCATTATGTGAGTCATTTCAAGAAACAGTCTGCCCTTATAGTTATTTTCTCTTTCTAAGATTTTGCAATTGTTAAAATCAGGATAATGGTTTGCATTGGTTGTGTGTATAGCTAAAGCACATGATTCCTTTTTTAATTTAACTTTTCTGTCATTAAAACTTGTATTACTATTGATAAATGTTATCTTAACAACTTTAAGAAATCATAAAGAATTCTCATAGTTCTGTAAGTAAAGAGAATTCTTCTATTTTTTATAAATAACATTGTTGTACTTATTGTTTAATACTTGTAGACACCCTGAAGAAGAAATAAAGTAATTTCGAAAGCTTGGTTAACAGAACAAAGAGATTTAATTAATTGTAGACCGATATCCCGATAACCTATAACACTTTATATATATATATATATATATATATATATATATATATATATATATATATATATATATATATATATTATCTCCGACCAGGATTCGAACCCGGGCTTTCTGCTATCCGGGCAGATGCTCTACCGCTGAGCTATCGGAGATCGATTACTGGTGAAGTAATAATTCTTCATATAAGTTATAATAATGTGTAAACACATAAGAGAGTACTAATTATAATTTGCTATGTTAAAGTAGGCTGTCGCTGATTAGCGACAATTTAACCCACAATCACAGCTAAATTAGATTTTTGAATTATTACCATAAGGCATATAATATTAATAGTTTAATGATTTAGAATTATCGTGTTTTAGCACCAAGATTAATGTATATTAATGAAGACATAATTTGAATTATGAAAAATTATTATCTCCGACCAGGATTCGAACCCGGGCTTTCTGCTATCCGGGCAGATGCTCTACCGCTGAGCTATCGGAGATCGATTACTGGTGAAGTAATAATTCTTCATATAAGTTATAATAATGTGTAAACACATAAGAGAGTACTAATTATAATTTGCTATGTTAAAGTAGGCTGTCGCTGATTAGCGACAATTTAACCCACAATCACAGCTAAATTAGATTTTTAAATTATTACCATAAGGCATATAATATTAATAGTTTAATGATTTAGAATTATCGTGTTTTAGCACCAAGATTAATGTATATTAATGAAGACATAATTTGAATTATGAAAAATTATTATCTCCGACCAGGATTCGAACCCGGGCTTTCTGCTATCCGGGCAGATGCTCTACCGCTGAGCTATCGGAGATCGATTACTGGTGAAGTAATAATTCTTCATATAAGTTATAATAATGTGTAAACACATAAGAGAGTACTAATTATAAATATTTAACATAGCAAATTATAATTAGTACTCTCTTATGTGTTTACACATTATTATAACTTATATGAAGAATTATTACTTCACCAGTAATCGATCTCCGATAGCTCAGCGGTAGAGCATCTGCCCGGATAGCAGAAAGCCCGGGTTCGAATCCTGGTCGGAGATAATAATTTTTCATAATTCAAATTATGTCTTCATTAATATACATTAATCTTGGTGCTAAAACACGATAATTCTAAATCATTAAACTATTAATATTATATGCCTTATGGTAATAATTTAAAAATCTAATTTAGCTGTGATTGTGGGTTAAATTGTCGCTAATCAGCGACAGCCTACTTTAACATAGCAAATTATAATTAGTACTCTCTTATGTGTTTACACATTATTATAACTTATATGAAGAATTATTACTTCACCAGTAATCGATCTCCGATAGCTCAGCGGTAGAGCATCTGCCCGGATAGCAGAAAGCCCGGGTTCGAATCCTGGTCGGAGATAATAATTTTTCATAATTCAAATTATGTCTTCATTAATATACATTAATCTTGGTGCTAAAACACGATAATTCTAAATCATTAAACTATATATATATATATATATATATATATATATATATATATATATATATATATATATATATATATATATATATATATATATATATATATATATATATTATATATATATATATATATATATATATATTGATGCCTGTTAAGCTGTCACCTCCGTCATACAGAGGAGACGGCCTGACTTCCGGGTATTCCCGTGGATATATTGCTAAAAATTTGTTATATTTGTGATGAGGGGAACCTCTAGAATCCGAATCTCAAGAAAGGGGAAATTATTTCCCTTGTTTTATTTTGTCATATATAGAGTATACAGAAGATACGAACCGACCTCCAAAATTTATATATAAGAAGATACTTATAGTTCGCTGTTACCTCCAGCAGCGCTGCCAAGTGTTCGGAGGTCAGAAGATACCACCGTTATGTGCAGTTATATATACAGAGCGTTGACTCCACATTCCATAGATGCACATTTCATAAAAAGGTTCTCTTGTGGGTCTCCAGATGTTGAAATCGGGTGGTTTAAATTGCTCGCCGAGGGCATTTTAGTGGCCAGATAACAAAAGAAAACAAGCAAGCATTCTCGATTTACTTATTTTTTATTTTTTGAGTTATAGGAAATTGTCGTTTTTGTATTTCTTATGAATTGTTATTAAAGATATTAAAAAGCCGTTTCGACACTATTAAACCGTCTTTATGAGTAGCACTGACTACTTGAATAAGGCTTTTCTAATTATAATCATTGATTTCTGGTTTACTTCATAAAGTTGTATTTTTTAAATGAATACTTTAGTAATTTGATTAGAAATACTTAGATCGGTGATATATTAGAAAGAAATTTCTTTCTATAATGAATTGAAAATATAACAAAACCAGAAAAAGGGAATTCTTTTGTTATTGTCAATAAAAGTCAATAAGAACGCAACCAGTACCAATATTGCGTATAATTAGTATAGCACATTTTTGAAATTTAGATGTATTAGACATAAATCAGTTATGTAACGTAGTATTTGTATAAATATGATATTCTATAAAGTTTCTTTTAATCTCGGGAATAACGGTTAAATTGAATATGCTTTTATCCAGATTCCATTTCGATTGAAATAAAGGCAGATACTCTTTTAATTTTTACTAAACTGGATAAGAGTTTAATATAAACAAATTAAATATTGTTTTTTACAACAAATGCTTGTTGTTTCCGAAGTCACGCACGTATCATGCAGGACCATTGAATTTCCCGTGATTTGATTAACAAAAAGAGTTACCAACTTTATTAAGATTAAAACAAATCGAAACACAACAAATTAATCAACATTTTTATAGAATTTTTGCTTAAGACATTTTTTCCAGCATTTGTTGATCTAACGAAATACAGAATACGTATGTTACACTGTTATACATGTACCATGTATAACCACCTACCTCTTGTAAATTTATGTTTTAACTTATGTTTTAAATAAAGCACTTACTAACGACAAAACATGTACGTCTTATGGAACGTGTACTTTAAGTCCACATTAAAGACAGGTTTAACTTAATGTAGTCTTTTTTGATAACATTGTATAAACCATAGATAAATAGTAGGTATGTTGCGTTATCAGAATTAAAAGTGGCAGTTTATTTGACGCTTAATTATGTTAGCAATCGCGGCTCTCCATTTAAAACAAAATACCACTATAAGCTTTTGTTTGAAACAATGTTTATCAACCTTGGCACAACCTTAATATCCGAAAATGGCCCACTGCTAGACTAAAGTAGGGATGATAATTTGATACCAAGCTTGGTCTCAGACATGGAAAGATCAGAGTTTTTTTTATTTATTTATTTATTTACAGTTAAGGACACCCAACAGGACAAAGTCCCAATAACAGGGAGTCGCTAATTTACATGAAGTAGAAAAACGTGTTATGTTAAATGTAGAAAAATTACATAAAAAAATAAATTTAAGAATATACTGTGAATACAAAAAAGATAATGAAAACTATAGTTATTACTATGTAAAATAATCTCTACAGAAAATACGAATGTAAACTATCTTTATTCAACTTGCCTTACTGAAACTAAATGACTTATAACTTTTCGCCTGAAAGGGACCAAAGAACAGTTAAAAATATCAATATCATTTAAGTTTTTGTTGTAGTAATACGGGACTCTCTGAAAAGTGGAGTTCTGATTTTGATTACTAGTAGATCTATCAATTGCGAATATTTCATGTTCTCTATTATCATAACTAGGTATTCGAAAATTAATGTACTCAAGTAAATTAGAATCCAGATTGCTATTTATTAATTTATGTAAAAATATGTTGTCTAATAAAATTCGCCTTTCTGTCAGACTTAGAAAGTTGTGACTGGCCAGGTCTTGTTTGTATGAATTAGCTATTAGATCGGGATAAAATCTATAGTTTAATCTCTTTAAAAATTTACTCTGAATTTTTTCTATTCTATCAATGTATGTCTGATATAGGGGGCTCCATGCAACGGTATTATATTCGAGTAAGCTACGAACAAGACTAAAATACAGAGTTTTGACGCAATTAATATTTTTAAAGTCTTTAGTCACTCTCATAACAAACCCCAACATTTTGTAAGCCTTACGAACGATTGAATCAATGTGCAATTCATAAGAAAGTGTATTGTCCAGTGTTACGCCTAAATCTTTGATTGATTCAACCCTTTTTAAAGCTTGATTGTTTAGATTATAAATGCTATTAAAAACATGTATTCTATTTCTAGTAAAAGTAATTAGGTTACATTTTTTAATATTTAAATATAAATAGTTATTTATACAGTAAGCATACAACCTATCAATATCTTGCTGAAACAGAGCTATATCCTGTGGTGATCTGATTTTCATAAAGATTTTTAGATCATCAGCGTACAAAATGTATAAACAATAAACAAAGCATTTATATATGTCAAAGCTATATAATAGGAACAATAAGGGACCAATATGGCTGCCTTGTGGGACGCCGGAGGTTGCCGAGACGCTTTCAGATACACAGTTGTTAACCACAACAAATAGGAATCGATTGGACAAGTATGATTTAATCCACTTTAGTAGTCCGCCATATATACCGAAACATTCAAGCTTATAAAGCATTGTATTGTGATCTAATTTATCAAATGCTTTCATGAAGTCGGTATATATGGCATCCACCTGTATGCGGTCGTCCATGCTATCTGATACAAAGTCTAAAAAAGGTAGTAAATTTGAAAGCGTGGATCTGCCCTTAAAAAAACCGTGCTGGTGTCTCGTTAATAGATGCTTTACTTTTAGGAAAAGATCCTCAGTCACAATTGCCTCCAGAAGTTTGGCACAAACATTCAAGATAGAAATGGGTCTATAATTAGATAAGTCACTCTTGTTACCCGACTTGTGAACAGGAACAACTCTCGCCACCTTCCATTGGATTGGAAAGTAGCCTTTCCAATAGTTACCCAATATTGGTTGTTATTGGCTAAAACCAATACGTTATGCAATGTTTTGGACAATAAATGACACCGGTATCGCAATAAAACTAAAGTTAGTCTTGGATCGATCTTGAATGTTAATGTAGTACCAAGGCTGGTAATTGAGAAACAAAGCAACTATTACACAATCCTTTTCCTTTAATGAATGCTAGTGCAAACAAGCAACGAAGTCTACCATTACTGTTTCGCCGTAACTGAATGCAAAGTCAATTTTTGTGTTGGATATAAAATGTTCATTAACAAAATAAATACGAAGAAATCGAAAATTCGTATAAATGATTAATGTCTTAGACTCTTAACACATATTGAGACCGTACAAACCTAACACTTTCATAGTCGTACGTGTACTTGTGCAAATATATATGTACAGTCGGTAAGTCAATATAGTTTACACTTTAGTCTTGCCAGTGTAAGTTTAAGTTCATAAAAATTCAGTAGGTTAGCAACTGCATGCATCCATCTTTACAATAAACCACATTTACAGAAATTTAGCAAAATATAATATGAATATTGACCCAACCTTAGCCGAAGGGTAAGAAACCAAGATTTTGAATTTTGAAGATTGCTAAAACTGGAGTTAGTTTAGCGAACCTAAGATTCAAAGTTGGCTAAGGTTTTGGGTGATAAGTATGTAACCGGCACTTGATATGTAGAGATTGACTAAAGGTAAGTACTCACAGCAGCGGATCCGCAGGCGGATGTCATACGATTGGTCGGTTTGAGTCAAATCGACTCAATCCGACCAATCGTATGACATCCGCCTGCGGATCCGCTGCTGTGAGTACTTAGCTTTAGACTAGCTAAAGCAAATTAGCGAAATAGTATCTGATATTTGACTTAAGTATATTCTATGGGTAACTGGCATTGACCTAACGGGTGAAAATTGGCTGAAGCTTGGGCAAGTTTTAAGGAACCCTGATTCGGTTTCTGAACATTGGCTCCGACTTGTACAACGTTTAGTGAACCGAAAATTAGTATCAGGTTGTTGATTAACCCTCGAGTGACAATTAAACAACCGAGACTCAGAATCTGAAAATTGCTTGAAACGTGGGTGAAAATCGGTGCGTCCAACACACCGCTGGAAATATAGCGCTGCAGCAGTTTTCACAGCCGTCTTAGATTTAACAATCACCCAAGCAATAATATTGTTTGAAGTACATCATCATTTTATACATATAAAACGCTTAAAAATAAATACATATTAAACATGAGTTAGAGAACCAAGATTCGATATCTGAAAATTCGCCTACACTTGGATCAATGTCGAGAAAACGACATTTGACTGTCCAGTATTCAGCCACGCTGGGGTTTATTGAAAGACCTTTGTTTTAATTTTTTTTCTTCTTATAAAAAATTGTTGGTATGGCTAGACTAAACTTCTAATCATTGAGAGGAGGCACTTTTACCCTAGTGGAAAAAAATAGTATGTTTTATTTGGATTTAAAGTGACTTTGTTTGTTGCTATTTACGAGCGATAAATAACTCCGCCTAAATAATAAATAAATAATAATCTTATCATGTGAACAACTCCGCTATAGGGTAAATACAAGTATTTTACTTAATTGGGCTCGATTCCTATAAGGAATCTAGAATGACTTTAGGAGAGTTCACGCATCCTAGCTGCGATGTGCAAACGGGTTTTCCAAATCAACTATGTGGATTGTTTGACAATTACTTTAATTGTAATCATAATGCATCAATCCTAAATCCAAATATAAAATGCAGGGAAACAAGATTGGGCGATGAAAATTTTTCACCTATTTCTGCAAATGAGACTTGTCTCCAACTCTTCTTATTTCATTATGTCGAGCTGTTAACAAGTGTCCAGTCCTTATACTAAGGTCTTCCTTGATCAGTGGCGACATAGATCTGGAGCTCATGTCCATTTCCTTCGCCAACAAACGAATAGGATAGGATGTTAGTATAGGATTTTTTTTACGAATAGAATGTTATAAAAAGAAACATTTTTGATTTATAGTTATTTATGTTATAAATCCGGCAATGAAACTTTACAGAACCAGTTTGATCTCTGAAGGAAGACAGAAGTCGCGTCTGAAATCTTGAAACGATAACTAAGGAGAATCATTTACAGGACCTATAACGTTTTTTTTCATGTATTGCAATTTTTTCTCTTTGAACGAAAGTTCATTCATCCCCTGCTTTATAATAACCTAGTCATTCTATATAGTAGAGTAAATTTTTGCAAAAAACATGCCTAAGTCCTTATTTTTTACTATCTAAAGATAGAGACTTGAAATCTTCTGTAATGCCTTCAGTACTGGACCAGTATAAAATGTACTATGTTTAAAATGGGGGCACGCCCCCCCTAGTGGTTGAGACCCCCATTTTGTACCCTTAATTTAATAACGCAAACAAATTGAGCGAAATTTATGTTGGGAGGGTTCTTGGAGTCACTGATTATGAATCCAATGAGAAAATTGAAAAATTCAAAATGGCGGTCCTAAAATAACGGCCTTTGAGATTCAGAATGCGATTTACGCCGTTTCTATTGATTTTAGAGAAAAATTCATGTGATTTTGCAAAGGAATACACTATTTCGATTACCTTATTATGTAACCCCTTTGCTCTGCCCTAGTAGTAAAGTCAATTTTTGCATAAGTTCCTATTTTTTACTATCTAAAGATAGAGACTTGAGATCTTTTCTAATGCCTTCAGTACTGAACCAATATAAAATGTAATATGTTTAAAATGGCGGTTTTACGCCTCGGGGGGTTGAAACCCCCATTTTACACTCCCAACTTAATAACTCGGGAAGTTTTCCATTAATTTTAGTGAAATTCATGTTGGGGGGGTTTTGGTGTTCCTGATTATGAGTCCAATGAGAAAATTAAGAAATACAAAATGGCGAACTCAAAATGGCGGTATTTGAGATTGAAAATGCGATTTACGCCCGTTTCTATTAATTTTAGAGAAAAACCCAAAAAGTCAAAAAGTGTTTAGAATGTAATCTTGCATAGGAATACACTATTTTGGTTACCTTATTATGTAACCCCCTTCAATCAACCCTAGTGGGCTTCTCAGTAGGGGAGAGTGAAGGGGTTACATAATAAGGTAACCGGAATTATGTATTCCTATGCAGAATCATATTCTAAACACTTTCTGGCTTTTCTCATTTTTCTCTAAAATCAATAGGACCGGCGTAAATCGCATTTTCAATCTAAAATACCGCCATTTTGTGTCCTCCATTTTGAATTTTGTGATTTTCTTATTTGATTCATAATCAACGACCTCACAGCTCCCTCCAACATAGTTTTTGCTCAACCTGGTTGAAAACTTCCCGAGTTGTTAAATTGGGAGTTTAAAATGGGGATTTCAACCCCCCGAGGGGGCGTGTCCCTATCTTAAACATATTACATTTGATATTGGTCTAGTACTGAAGGCATTACAAAAGATTTCAAGTCTCTATCTTTAGATAGTAAAAAATAAGAACTTAATGCAAAAATTGACTATACTAATAATAAAAATACGACACTTTATGTTAAACTGACGTTTGTTTAAGCCTTTCAGTACGTAAAGCTTCATGTCAAGATTATGACGTAAGGTTTTATTTTCCGCTACAATATGGAATTTAATAGAAAATATGTTTTAGTCGTAATTATGTAAAAATATAAACAGTTAATATTTTTTATTTCATTTCGTATTTCAAACAATTCTTTATATACCACAATTAGTAATATAAAGTATATCTTGATCTCCGTTGTCAATGATACCGGAGTTCAAGACGTTCTTGATCTCCGTTGTTGTTGGCAACGTAAATAATTTGATGTTGCATTATAGCCACATGCATGCATGCATGCTGCTTTTTATCTCCTTAGTTACGCGTATGATGACACAGACAAGGCAACTTGCTTCTTTATACAATAAATTCGGATGGATTTTAAAAGGGAGAAATTAGGATTGAAATACGAAATAAAATAAAACAACTTATGCAATACGGAGATCAAGCTTCTTTAAATCCTCGAAGATGTTATAACGCCTCGGCTGACACCTCGGCGTTAAACATCTTCTTGGATTTAAAATATCGCTTGATCTCCTAATTACATAATATATATTACAAAATGAGTATTTCAGACTTATTCTTTCCTTCATCAAATGTAAACATAGTTATAATGTCAATGAAAACTTTATTAACCGGGTAATTTGGTGAAATTTGCAAACTACATACCAAATGTTACATTATTTTGCTTAGTAAAATTATTTTTCTTTGAAAATTATATTAATTATTATATTAATTGTAATACTAAAAATATTGAAGATTTTAAAGATTTTAAATCTTTCTTTGTGGATGCGAGAATGAATATATCATATGTCATATGACAATTCCTAAAATAATAATCAAATAATAATAATCCAGTAAATCCGAAATGATCATTTTGTAAAAAGATGAATTTTTTTATTTATACATAATTACGACTAAAACGTATTTCCTATTTAATTTTTTTCATATCTCAAAGAAAGTCGTTTTCAATTCAAAACTTTTTAAATGAAATAGAAATTATTATTTTATTGTTTTTCAGTATCATTAACTATTTAAAAATGACGTACAATTCAAGAGATCCCTTAAATTTTCTGAGTAGTTTACAAATATTTATTTAAATGCTGCTACTATACCCAAAAAGTGTCTGTAAAAATTCAGGTAGCGTGAAATGGCCGAAACTATGCCAGGGGTACTGGTTTCGATGGAATTCTATATACCTGAGTGGTTTAGGTCTTGTACACAACGTTGCCAATGTGTGGAGCCTGCAACGTACCGTACATGATACAAAAAACAACATATACAGGCGGAGGTGACATCGTATTGGCAATTATACAACTAACAGCGACGGCAACGCCAGCGATCTACAGCTGAACTAAAAATTAATTTTGTGAGTATAAGTATGACGTTATCACCTCCAGACAAAAATTTGAATTTAGGCTTCTAACACCATCTATATGCTTATACAGTCGAAAACAGGGCAAAACGTTGTGACCTCCGAAAACGGAGGTCACAACGTTATATATGAGGTGACAACGTATGCTGGGTATCTACTTTGGAGGTGACAAGGTACCCTTTATCAATATATATATATATATATATATATATATATATATATATATATATATATATATATATACCCGCTAATATCTTTCCCTCAGAGCTACTTACATTGCTGATTTCCACTACCTGAGTGCGTTCCTGTAGGTAACTCTCAAACCATTTTAACGACAGTCCTCTGATACCAGCCTTAAAAAGTTTATTCAGAAGTATAGAGTGGGAAACTGTATCGAAAGCTTTAGATATGTCTATGAATAAACGTGTTACAAAAAGACCGCTATCCAAATGTTATAATTTTGTTAGAAAAATTTATTAACGCCATCTCTGTACCCTTATTATTCGGTAAAAATCCGTATTGGTTATTTGAGAAATAGGAATTTTTTGTAAATAATTCATAAGTTGTTTACAGATAAGTTTTTCAAATAGTTTTGACAGAATAGACAATAAGGCAATCGGTCGATAGTTATTTGCATCAGTTTTCTGCCCTCCTTTGTAAATGGGTACAACAACAGCCTTTTTTAAAGAATCTGGAAATTCTCCTTTTTGGACTGATAAATTAAACAGTTTAGTTAAAAGCGGGCGTTATTGAATTAGCAGATACCTTAAGCATTGTTGCAGTTATGTTATCACAATCACTTGACTTATTGTCCTTCAAGGAATTAATTGAATTAAGCACTTCCTCGTGTAATATCAGACGTAAATTTAGTGAATTTACAGGTGTACTGCGATTCAGTGCGGGTTCGTAGACATCAGGTTCAATATTAGATAACAATAGCTTAGGCTGATTTACAAAAACATTATTTATTTTATTTGCTATTTGGTATTGGTCTGAGAGTATTAATTCTGAATCATCTGCATTTTTAAACTTTAATTGTGATATAGATATATTTTTACCTGCATTATTCCTAATGTCATTTATTAACGACCATTGCTTTTTAATATTACTTTTATGTTTTAATAATTCATTTTCATAATAACTTATTTTTGTAGTTTTTAATAGTTGTGATAAAAAGTTTCTATATTTCTATATTTATTTTTTAGAGTTTCATTAAATGGTTGTCTTTTTAGTATTCTAAGCATCTTATCTCTTTTACGTATGAATTTTAATAATCCTGGGTTCATCCAAGGCTTTATTAAGTGGGTTTTGTTTTTATATTTAGCAACTCTTTTTGATAGGTTAGCAGCAGTCTCAAACATTTTGATAATTGTTTTAAAGCTTTCGTGCAGATTATCTGAATTAATACACTCTTCCCATTTAGTTTTTTCTGCTAGCAGCAAAGCAATTATAATCTATAAAATTAATATTTACATCGGTTGTTTTAGACGTGATCGATGGAATAGCAATTTCCCCTAAAGTGCAGTAATGATCTGTTATTGCTGTTTGTATTACAGCTAATTTAAAGTTGTTTAGTGGACTTTTGATAAATATGTGATCTAAACAACTACCCGATTCATCGTCAATTCCAGGTCTTGTTATTTGGTTGATGCAAGGTGTGAAGCCTGCTATTAGCATTTCTGATAAATATCGATCAGAAGTCTCTCCCGCGTTAAGAATATTTAAATTCACATCACCTGTATAAAACACATACTATGGGCGCTACATACAGGAAGGACCCCATTTAGTTCATGTATAAATTCCGACTCACCAAAAGCATGCAATCTATACAGACCAATGATAAGAATATTTATTGAATTAAAGGCACAGTTTATTGCTAAACAATCGGCTGTAGTCATTCTCAAATTACAGACTGTGAAGTTTATTTCACTGGATACAAACATTGAAATACCGCCTGCTCGACTTATATCTCTACAGTTAAATAGCGAGTTATATTCCGGAATATTATATAAATGTTTTTCTTCTGCATATATCCAAATTTCAGTTAAGACAATAAGACTTGCTAAGACTAATGCTTCATTGTATTTTTCTATTTCGCAATTATCAGGCACGCCCAAAAAATCTAAATTGAAGTCAAATTGAGAAGCTAAAGTCATATCTATACTTAAATTATTAGTAATACATTCAATATCCCCTAAAATTGTAATATCCATTAGTTAAAAGATAAAATTTAAGATTAACAGTTAAAAGATTATTTTATAAATTTTGTGATTAAGTTTCTATAAAGGTATGTATTCCGATGAATTCGCATAAAAGGAAAAATTTGAACTTTTTTCCCTCACGTTGGCTAGCAAAATATAAAATATATGCGGTGAAAGATTGGCTAATTAAAAATAAAATATTGTTTTTATTCAATTTCATCAAAACCTTTAAAATTGCGAATACTTGCTGTTAGATCGTAGATAATTAATTTATAATTAAATTGATTTTTAAAATGACTGAACTTTGGAAATGCTTTTAAACTTCCCTCTTTTATAAATTCTTATATGATCAAAAATACCTTTTAATAGATTTAAATAATGCAATAGTTATATAAAAATAATGTTACGTGAGTTCTTGACTAACTCAAATTTACGTAAGAATAAGTTGGGCGAGTTTTGATTATATTCTGTGGCCGAAGCTTTTTTTAAAACTTTATTTATTGAATATAATAAAACACATTTATATATTTCGTTTGCAGTCGTAGAATATATTTTATTATTTTTAATCGAGAGAAAACTTTATCTATTTTAACATTTAGAATACAAATATTAATATTACTTTGTCTGTAATTATTTAACGAGTTTAAAACGAGTTTAAATAATTAAATTTGAATTAACACACTTAACAGAACAATTTTAGAATTCACATTTAAATGACATTAAGCAAAATAATTAATTAAAACTCGAATGAGCCTTTATGTTTTTACTAGCAAGACAATTTTAAAATCCACACTCACTTTAATACTCACTCAGGATAAACACTTGTTGAATACTTAATAAAGACTTGTGTGTTGAATGAATATTTAATAAAGACTTGTGTGTTGAATGAATATTTAATAAAGACTAAAGACTTAAGATTAAAACAGAGGTATTTATACCTTATCTGCCTACACAGTTCTCATGGTCATGAGAGAATAAATGCCAAAGAAGTTCTCATAGAGATAACATAGACTTAGCAGAAAAACTGTAATTTGATATCGTGAGTTTTATTATCTTAAGCAATTCTCATGTAACATGATCTTATCTATAGTGCGATTCTACGTACGTTACTGGCGCCAATTAAATAACTTAAAATAACTGATTTAAATTATTAAGAAAGACTCATCTCAGGGCGAATGTGGATTTTTGTGGTTTTAAAAAAATACACAAATTGAAATTTAAATCACTTTTAAAATTGAAATCTTAATTAAGTTTAATTATTACTAAATTGTTCAATTCACTTAACTACACCTCACAAAGATTGTCTTTTCTTTTCTCAAGGTACCAGTTACAGAAAGGAGATAACTTCCTACCTTTTTATATAGAGTTGCTTCTTTCCTTTTAGGTGTAATCGTCCTTTCCAAGCTATTGGCAGCGTATGTCACCTTATGCTGATCCAACCCTGGACTCCAATTTCGGTTTAATAACCTTCGGATGGACTTTCCATTTAACACCATACACACACTTGATTTTGCTAACTCACTTTGATAATACACTTTTGTTTTAATTAATTTCGGGTAATTTTCCCTTATTCGTAGATTCTTTATTATTATTATTTGTTTTACCTTTTTAAATAAATAAAACACCAATTTATGGTTTTAGCGAAGGTTTATTCACTTGCTTAACTTTAGCAAATATTAATAATTATTTGATAAATTGCGGTTTGTATCTTTACAATAATCTACACTTGGTACACAGTGTCTAATTTTATAATTATCTCGTCGACCAACTTTTACATTTTTACTATCGTATTTTACACGACTTTACTCCGTCGCTTTATTTCTATGACTGCCTAAAAACAATAATGTTCCTTTTGCTTAAATACTAACTATTTACATCATCACGTTATATAATTTGGCGTCACCTTACCATCTAATACAATAACTGTACACTCATATATACATACATAATACATAAAAGCAGATTAATATTGTTTGTCACATATATCTATTACAGATTATTACACAACATTGTAATACTAATGATCTATTTACATAAACAAAAACCTTAAAAGAATCTCATTTCCCGTAGATATTACTCATTTGAAATTATACATAAATGAATTACATAATAACAATAACTTCCGCACAACTAGTTACGTAGAAATACTGCTTACTATCAGCAAGTAGATAAGTTCATATTACATTTCAAGATAAGAAGAAAGGATCATCTTTCGTGTGAAATGCTTAGTGTGCAGTATTAGCTTTCTCATGAGAATTGCTTATCATGCAGATAGTATTGCATTACCTTTCTCGTGGGAACTGCTGAGTAACATTTTATTTAGATAAGAGAATCATATATATATATATATAGTGTGTTAGACAGTAGATTCATTAAGTTTTGATCAGTTTATAGTTAAGTTTACATCTAAGCTCTAATGAGCATTTATATTATAATTGTCATTACTTCCGCTGGTTTAAAATAAAGATCCAGGGAAAACAAAAAATCTTTTTAAAAACTCGTTTCATTTGAACACAAACGAAACTAACTGGATGTTACGTATACTTAAGTATTTGGTGAGTAAACTATTTGATAATAAATAAAGAAACATGGATTATTTAACCTTATTAAACAGTACACATTGGTTGTATAATCATGACACACCAGTAACTAACTTAAAATATTTTTAAATGGAAAAATTGATAAAATATTTCTAAAGTGTTAGTTTTTAACAAAGATTTTAAAATTTTACAAAATTTTCAAAAATTTCCAAAATTTTGGATACAATATATTATATTAGATTGCTAATCGTATTAATGTAAATTTATTGGTGCTGTGTTGTAATTCAAAATTATTTATATGTAGGTAACAATAATCTAAGGTTAGTACTCTTAATTAAAGGTACGGAAGAATAGAAATAGAAAGCAATAGAAAAAGAAATTATAGTTTTCTTAATAACAGTAATGAATTATAATTAAATGATAAGTTTAAAGAAATAAATAAATACGAGGGTCGTTTTTTTTCAACCTCCGATAGTCTATAAATAAAAGACAAATGTATATAAAAAAGTCATTTTATTACTAACAGTTCTGTATACTTATGGTTACTTTTCGACATACTCACCATAAAGATTGAGGCATTTGTTGTATCTGTAAATAAGCTTTCCAGTACTGTCTTCATAAAATGTTGCCGCCGAAGCATTTAAATGAGTCTTGACGTTGTCTTGAAGATCCTCGGTAGTTTGGTACTGTCCTACTGTCTAAGTACTGTTCTCCTAGCCACGTCTTCAGTTCAGGGAAAAGATGAAAGTCACTTAGTGCTAGGTCGGGACTGTATGTCGGGTGATCGAAAATGTCCCATTAAAATTGCTCAAGGAGCCGTTGTGTTGCAACAGCACTGTGTGGACGGGCTTGTCATGGATCAGAACAAATTCCAGAAGTCAGCATTTCTCTTTTCTTGTTTTGAACGTCTCTCCGCAATGTTTCGTCGTAAAGTTTCACAATAAACTACCGAAAATCTTCAAGACAACGTCAAGACTCATTTAAATGCGTTGGCGGCAACATCTTATGAAGACGGTATTGGAAAGCTTGTCCACAGATACGACAAATGCCTCAATCTTTATGGTGAGTATGTCGAAAAGTAACCATAAGTATATTGAACTTTTAGTAATAAAATGATTTTTTTATATACATTTGTCTTTTATTTATAGCCTATCGGAGGTTGAAAACAAACGACCCTCGTATATAGAAGAATGAAGTTTATTTAATAAACAAAATATCTTATTTTGTGCAAAAGGTGCTAGTGATGTAGATAGGATTTACCTTCATACTATCTAATCTGGGGTCTCGTTGTAGTTTATTGATGTTGTGGATAACTATTTTCTTTCCTCTTTTAAGAATAAAAATCACCCCATCACTAGTCTAGACATTTTTGTGGCCAAGTTTTTCGGATGCAGATGACACAATCTTCATTCTAATTTTAGAAAGATCTTCCTCAATGACCATCGATGTTCCTCGAAGGTGTTTTTTGTTTGTCATTATTAAATTTCGTTGACGATAACTGGTGAACTTTTCTTTGAATCCTCGTGGTTTACTATTATTTGGCTTAATACGTCCAACCCTGTGGCATCTATCAATGAGGTCTGGAGTAATTTGAATTCCCAGTTTATTATTACAGATATCCAACACTTTTTCCTCCACATTTTCTTCTCTGTTCTCGGGTACTCCAAATATTCTTATATTGTTTCTCCTGCTGTATTGTTCCATACTGTCTAGTTGGTTGCGTAATTCTGAATTTTCTTTTTCTAATACCGTAATTCGTTTCTCTATTTTATCCTGTTGTTCAATCAGTTTATCAAATTTGCTTGTCAATTTCTCGATCACAGTGTCCGCAAGTATTTCCGCAAGGTCATTTATATTTTCAGGTTTATTAAAATATTCTTTTACAACGCCTTGTGCAAGATTTGTAATATCAGTATGTTGACTTTGTGTGAGGTCATTGTAAAAGTTTATCACTTTTAAATATGATGTTATTATGTTGAATAATATTTATGAATTTAATCGCGACACCACACAGACACGTCTAGCTCTTTCACCGACACGACATTAATGTTTTGGTATAACTGGCTTATTCGTTGACATTATACCTACTAATAAATATTAATCTGTCCTTAAAAAGTCGTATCTGCAAAATATCAACTCAGAAATATACCATATCTTTTCTTAATTCACATTAACATTCTATATAGTACATTTTTATATTGCAGTTTTGCATATACGACCTTTTCGCTTAGCACGGCAGTAGTATATTGTGTTACATGTGCAAAACTGTGCCCATTTCTCACGTGTGAAGAAGTTGCGGCATGAGACGATGTCGAATTTCGCAATCACGCGAGTGTAAAATTAGTGTTTTTGAACGTGTAAAGCGCTCGTTTCTATTAAGAGATCGTCGCGAAGCTTTCGGCAATGTAGCATGTAAGTAAATCATAACCTCGATTTTACAAATACATTGAATACCTGTCACAAACGGAATTATTTCGAATTGAATAATTTCATAATTCCTCAACTTGCATTCCATTTAGTGCAAATGTTACCAAGGTTACATTCGTCTATGCAGCGGCGGCCCACACGATAAGACCATCTGCAGAAAGCATCGCATGCGAATCGCCATTTATATGATAATGTATGCGTCTCATTAGAAGCATTACATTATACCTATTATATATTCATTTATGCATTAACGGCTTCCGCAATATTCATGAGTATATAAACTACTACTAAATACTACTACTACTACTAAAAATAAAAAATATGAGTATATAAATTACAGTATATAAACTGCTTGCTTCAAGTTAAACATTCAGTCGTGGATTGACTCCTATCCGAACATGATCCTGAAGCAAGCTGGTAAGTAACTATATATATTAATTAATTGTAGGGGATCTAGAATCTGGTGTCCAGGGGACTGATTACCTGATCCCTAATGTGCTTAGTTGTAGTATTTTAGGTTCCTAGAAGCTAGTACCCAGGGACACCGCTTACCTGGTTTCCTAATGCGTAGTTGTAGGAGACTGTTGCTAGTACAGGGTGGTTCCGACCACTCTCATGTGTAATGTTAGTTTTAGGAGAACCTATTCGTCCTTATACTTGTATGTTTATAACCCATTGTATTGTGACTTGTTATCGAGTATATAATTAATTTGTGACCAGTGTTTACTTTCTATCTCTACCTCTGACTACGCCCCTCAGTCACGAAAACTCCCACGTGAAAATTACATTCATTTGAATGTAATTTGAAATAATAGATTCCTAAAACATCTTTAGATTTCCATATAATAGACCGGTTATTCTAAATGTATGGATTAAAGCCATTAGAAGGATACATCGTGTCTGAACGTGTACGTACATAATACGGCCGCGACCGAAGTGACCCGCCGAAATAGCAGGGCGGCCGGGAGTCGCAAACTGTATGTACGCATGTTACGTTTCAGGTTATACGGAATGTATCAAATTATAAAAGCTCTCATTGTTTTTATTGTAACATTAACAATTATTAATAATGTTAAAATTAACCAATTTCCCGTTAATTCAATAACAATTTTATAATAACTTTTTTTTAACGATTTGCATTCAAAATATAATTTAATGTAAAACATTAATTAAACAAAATAAATTAACCTTTATCTAAAAGTTATAAGTTTATATATTTCAAATAATTAGAAATATTGCATGTGCTGACATCTGCGGTATTTTAATAGAACCACTGAAAATGCGAAATCATTTCCCACGCTCATTTCCGTACAGTTTAAAGTTAGTGAGCACTGAGTCATTTTCAAGGTTACTAGACTGTGTGAAATGTGTTATTTTAAATAGTGGTCGTAAATAAATACATTTATTTCATAATTAGTTCTTGTATATAGTTATTTACATTACAAGCTGTGAAAGTTTACTTTTAGGTGCAAGGTGTTTTGAATTGTCGAGGCGAAGTGTTAGCGTAGCCAAGGTTAGTTAAAAACACCGACAATCACTTCACTAAAACTGGCAATATTGCCTTCAAATATAGGCAGCGGGTGTATATGTTATTTATGAAAAAAAGTACAAATCAAGGATTTCGTTTATATGTATACATTTTATGATCTGCACATTAGATGATGTACAACATCCGATCGTTCTCTTCGGTATGCAGATTCAAGAAGGGTTAAGAAACTTTCTTGATCCAATAAGGATTGACGTCAAATTGGACACAGTTTGGTACCAATACCCACCGACAGATCTGCAGCACTAGAATAACTGCTCCACCCAATTTCGTGCAGATACAAAGGCGACTATGGTACGCGCCATTAGTGCAGACGATCAGGGCTCGTGTGCTCAATTTGACAGTGCTTGCCGCAGGAAAAGCTGTATAAGAAAAATTAAACCAATTTAATCCATTATCCATTATTAGTCGGTAAATGCGATTCCTTCTTCGAACCTACCAAGCAGTGTGCGGCATCAGCACTACGAAAACAGAAACAACCACTTACTTTTATACACCCACGTAACTTCCTGCACCGCAACTAAAGATCAAACGGACACAAATCGGTGACAGTGGCGGCGCCAGAGGTAAATGAGCAGGGAGGCAAAGCAGGGGCACAGGAAATATCACGGTGGGCACCGTACCTTTCCACGCGATCGTAGCGAGCGGGCGAAGTTTTGACATTATTATTGTTTTTTTTTATTTAAATCTACCCAAATCTTCAGAGTTTTTGCTTTGGGCAAAATAAAAGTAACAATTTTATGATTTTTACAAATTGCAACTGTGAATGTCATTATGGCTGTGAAAACGCGATAAACATCTGAAATGTCAGTATCTCACAACTCTTGAAGTCCTACTGAATGACGTTTAAAACTCTGTCTCTTTGCACCCGTTCACAACCAGCTGTTACACTCTATTGGCAATACTTCTCCCTATTGTTTGCCAGTTTGCGACTGACGACTGTGCTAGCGTATGAGTCATACCGAACATGCAGATATTTATAGAACGCTTGAATTTCCAAGTTAAGCCTAAGCCTTTTTCTGATTCATAATTATTAGATTTTAAATACAGGCCTACATAAGAAACAGAAATAAAATATTAGGTTTCCTGTAGTAATTTTAATTTGTACACTAAAACGTGAATTATACTGTATCAATATCATCATTTATTTATCAAAGATGTTTTTTATTTGAAACCTGGAGGGCACCGCTCAATGTTGGGGGGCCCGCGCCCCCCCCAGGCCCCCCCGTCGCGCCGCCCCTGCGGTGAGTTACTAAAATCGCTATACACCTTTTCGTGACCTGAGAACTTCTATCTTCTTGCCATTACTGGGTGGTCCCTTATGATACTCAATTTTTTACAATGTTTGGCTACTGGACTGTTTTTAAATTCAATGTGTCATTATTTATGGTGACAATTAAAATTTAAGTTTTGATACAAATTAAATTCGAATGAGGCAATCTAAATGAATTTATAATAGTTATAGAGAGAGTAACTTACCTCTGAATTGTTCAATTATATACACCAATCCTGTGTCACTATTTCTCAAGGGGCCCCTGTATGTAGTAATAGGAAAATTCTTCTGTTATGCTTCAAGTCACCATTCAGCAACGGTAGGACACCACAAGTATGTCAGTAGATATGCAGCAAGAGTTCTGCGGCAATCCTTATGGAAATTAACATGGGAAATCGCTGAGGTCCAACGTAGAATTTTTGGTCAATTTCAAGGTCATCCGCGGTCTAGCGAGACTCGCGACCGCGACCGCGAGTAAGATCTTCCTCGATCCAACCAAGCGCGCGGCAACGTTGCTAACTTCACGCTGTTACATGACATGAGTCGACTTAGTAACTGTGGAATTTTATTGATAAAAGTAATTACCTAATGTTCTACCAATAATAATAATAATTTAAGATAATTGATATAATTTCTATTAATAACGAATTAAAAAAATCCTGAGAACATGCGAACATAATTCAACATTAATATACCTGTAACGGTTGACAGTTAGAAGGGCCCGCATTTTACCCATATATTGCCATTAAAACGTAACATTTTATTTTAATTACATAAATCTAATTAATTATATAATACCCATAAATAACATTCTATTAATAATGAATTGAAAATAGATATACTAAAGTTTCTTAGTCGATATGCAGCAGGTAGAGAAAAAAGGGCCAATAACCTGTAGGCAGGTAATAATAGCTACGGTGATCTTAAAACGCATCAGTCTATCAAATACTATTAAATAATGGTAATATTACATATATCATTCCAATATGTTTTTCATAAAATTCAGTTTATCTACAATGAAAATTAATTAGTTTAACAACTATTATAAAGGTATAATTTGTGAATTAACTACCAGCTCGTTTTTCAGATTACTCATTAAAGAAAACAGTAGGACTCGTCCTAGAATCGATATCTTTTGTGTTAACCAACAGGACAAAAAGAATCAAGATAAGCCGTTTACTAATTTATTCAAAAATACTAAACCAGAGAATTTCGGGTAGGGAGCCATATATACATATGAGCTTAATATATAGCTATCATTGAAAATATGAAAGAGGGATTGAAATATACGCTATAAATCAGGTCAGGGTAATATACCTTAACGATCCCCAGGTAACAGAGCCCGCGTTTTTCCCACGTATTATCATTTAACTGCAACATTTTATTTTAATTACATAAATCTAATTAATTATATAATACCTATATTTAAATAACATTCTATTAATAATGAATTAAAAATATATACAATTCAAATTTAAAATACCTTTCACGACTGAAGATATACTAAAGGTTCTCTGTTGATTTTTCTCAGGTAGAAAGGGTCACATTTGTAGGCAGGTAATAACTACCCTAATCTTAAAACGCACCAGTCTATCAAATACTATTAAATAATTGCAATATTACATATATCATTTCCACATATCTTTCGTAAAATTCAGTTTGTCCAGAAAGAAAATTAATTAGTTTGACAACTCTTCACGTTAATAAAGGATAATTTATTATATACTATTATACATTCAACACCAGGTGATCAGTTTGTATCAACGATTTAAAAAAGATTTATTAATTTCTAGTTCGAATACGAAAACAAAACGTATTATTATATGTATTATCAGGACATACAACGGGTCTATTAACGAGATAAATAATAATGATAATTAATTTGTAACACCTAATAAACTAGTGAATAAAACTATAACCGATAAAGCTATCGAAAGAATTCTTAGATAGATTAACATTTTTGCCTGTCTGAACAAGACAGGTAGGCGGATATCATAATATTATATCAACCTTTTTACCTCAATACAACAAAGGATGCATCAGATAACCTCTGAACATCGCGGGGAAAAGGGACTGAGAGCGGTATTTTTTTATGTAAGTTATTTCTAAGAAAGCAATTCATTTATCCAAATCACAGTTTAAGGGTCGTTAATCTCTCGTCTCCATAATACTAGATCTTAAAAATCTAATTTATGTCGGTATTGGTTATTTGCATCTTCCTATTATTACAGAGCTTGAAAATAGCTTCTTCTTCTTAAAAAATGGATTACTAATTAATATCCCATTTATATTTACGTAGAAACCGCACGTAATATCCATTAAATTTTAACAATACATAGTCGCAGTTTTAATAAAACAAAAAATAATTATATATAATGTTACCAGCTTTATTAAATCGAGGCATTGAAAGGTTCAAACATTTCTATTTACGTAACATTAGATTGATATGAACATTTGAAGGTATATACGTGTATTTGAAATATACTAATAACAGATTCTAAACTATTAATATTTACAACTGTAAAATATCAAATGCAGGAATTTCTCCAAGAAAAGCAAAAAAAATAGAAGATATTTTACACCTTTCAGACAAGTTAACGTATTTTTTATTCTAATAATAATATACATCTCCTGCGATCTAAAATGATATTACCTATATTGTAATCAACAATAATTGGAGATTTAATTCTCTAGAGCGAGATAATTGAACATTTCTTAACATTAAGGAGCAATTTATTCATATCAAGCCTTGATACGGCATTCTGCAAACAGCTTAACAGCTGAGTTTATAAAAACGCATCCCAGAATTCCTTGTAAACGACCCAAATTTAAGATCAATTCGTTCAATAATTCCTACCCTACCTGTGTGTTTTAAATGTCTACGTTCTAGATAATTATCATTTGTTTTGTATAACAATTAAATTTATCAAGTGTTCATATAAAAAGAAGGTCAGGCAGGTAATAATTACTAGCTTAGAGGGCTTATATTTTAGAGATCGGATACAGTCACATATATGCCTGTATATTACCTCTAAATCTTACTTAATCTACATACTTTAACAATACATGCAGTCAGGTTTAGCGTAAATTACAATTAGGGATATCAAGGCCATACTAACTGAACGTTAACATATGTTCTAAAGGTCAACCTTAATTAATTAACCCCCGGGACTATACATCCTTAGGCTAAAAACAGTCTTGAAGCAAAAAAATGGCAGAATCCGCCCTGTTAGATGGACAGACAAGAAAGCAGAGTTATGTTATTAGCTGACAAACATCTTTGAAGAATGCCCTGATTCCACCATCAGTTATCCCGATGACGTTATAGGGTGACATTATGAAGTACTCTATACAAAACGCCTCTATACAAATTAGAGATGAAAATTAATCCTATATGGTGAAAACGCAAATATTCATGGAAATATGGGGTACATGACCCTAATCAGCATGAATAATAATTTATATTATACAAACGGAGAGATAGGGGTAGGTACAATCGGTTTATGTTATGCTCCCTCGTCGTCTTAACAGAGTAATTATACCCTTTATTTTCATATAGTAGCGACAACGATTGATCTCGCCACTAGCTCAAAAGCACCAGAACGATGTTGGCAACATTGACGATGACTATCTCTGTAGCCGGCATAGAAGCTTCTGCAGGTCTCGGAAAACTCCTCCTGCTGCTGCCTCTGGTAATGCTATAAAATAAAAACGTATCAAGAAGATGCAGGAACTCAAAAGGATCATCTACCAGAACGTTTACTGTGAGAGGTAAAGAAATAAGAAACATATATAGAATGTATGTCGTTTATTTTATCATCAGTGTTAAAAAAATCATATTACATATAATTAGCAGTACAACAAGATCATCTTACATAGTACAAATTAAATATTTACTTATTCTATGATTTTTCTCGTTTTAAGCTCTGTGATGACTGAAATTATTTCGTTTTCGTTTTCGGGACCGCTGATATGAGCTTCCTTTGCAGCATACAACAATTGGAGTCGATCAACTAGTTGATCAGGTGTACTCTGACGTATCCAATCCGGTTTCATCTTGTTTAACTTTTTGGGAAGACTAATCCCAAAGTCTGTTATTCTATATAAATTTGGCCTGATTACATTTTCGTATTTCCAATGTTTAACGCTTATTAGTCGGCCGTTGCGCCTATAGTCTTTCTTATGAGCATTAGTAAGTGAGATTATTTTCATATAGCTGTCGATATCTTCCTCTGTTGGACTAGGAGAGCTTATTCGTTTAAGCGTTAGTAAATTAAACAGGCCGGATGTTCCATTGAAAAGTTTGTTTTTAATTAAAATATCTTTTCCCTGAAACTGTACTCGCGAACAACCAAATCGCCACTCATCGATGTCGCTATATAGAGAGTACTTAGTTTTGTCTACGTTTTTGTTTTCTCCGCTAGCTAATAATGCTCTATAATAGTTAGAGAATTCGTGATAATCTTTTAAGCTAGAATCGCATTCTTCTTCTTCATCAACAGCAGATGTAGCGGGAGATGATTGTTCAAGCTCTGGTGAGAGATTGATAGCAACGGTCTCCGATCGCGGTATAACACGATTATCATGAGGTTCTGCTTTATCACAGTGAAAGTAGGCTAATTTCTTACGTATAGCATTACGAGCGTTTATTATTCCATCATCATTATCATCGTCGTCGTATCTTATAGCACAGGATTCATTGGTATGCATACGTTTCAGATTCATGTCTTTAAATATTTCATTATTTCTAGGTGATGACTTATTATCAACAACTATGGTATTATGAACTGTGTTCAAATGACTTCTATAGTTATCGAGGCGTGTAAAATACTTTAAACAAATAGAACACTGAACTTTATACCCCTGGTGTATCTTCAAATGACGAGCAAACCCTGAGCGTAAAACACTCATACAACATACGTCACACTTGCGTCGCTGGTTCATATCGACTAATAATTGATCACGAGCTCCTATTTATATAACATGTTCTTCAGGACACTCTTAATTAACCCTAGCACTACGTCTATCATCACCCTGTCGATCTTCCTTCATCATCACTAATTAACCCTGGCTAGACGTCCTTAAGCATGAATTCACCCTTGGCACGGTTCAATGCTTCGATAAATAGCTGAGAGACTCTGGTTATGAGTAATAATAATAATGTTTATGCGTCTGTTTCTCTAATCTACTAACTTTATCAATAGATCTCTTCGGTAGAGCTATGGAGAGCATGACGTCATCAGATGACAGTTACAAGCATTCAGGGATACATAGTTTAGAACCAGAGCATGATTCTCGTACACGAGAATTTGCAGACATTCGGGTAGACATAATAGCGCCACATACAAATTTCTTTTTATACCCCAAATACCATCAGTATGAGATTCCCGTAATCAAAGATGGCTGCCAACAAATCACAGCGTAGTAGGCGTGGTCCAAGATGTCCTAATGGTGAAGGGTGATGAGACTAGCATGACTAAGGGCGAAGGGTGACGAGACTAGCATGGCTAAGGGTGAAGGGAGAAGGGTTGAAGGCGACTATATATAAAAGGTAGATCGTTATCAGCGAGAGAGTACACGAATAAAGCCGAATCTTTCCGATGGCGAACATCCTAGGTTACAAAGCAGAGCCGGCAAGTAGTCATCCTATGAGAAGGAGAGAGAAAGAGTTTCCGATTAGTGAAAGGAGGATCCAATCCCAGAGTTAGCGCTAAAATTCAAATCTAGGGGCAAGAGAAATCCAAGATGGCTCCTTCAAATGACAAATGTAAATACGAAAATGTAATCAGGCCAAATTTATATAGAATAACAGACTTTGGGATTAGTCTTCCCAAAAAGTTAAACAAGATGAAACCGGATTGGATACGTCAGAGTACACCTGATCAACTAGTTGATCGACTCCAATTGTTGTATGCTGCAAAAGAAGCTCATATCAGCGGTCCCGAAAACGAAAACGAAATAATTTCAGTCATCACAGAGCTTAAAACGAGAAAAATCATAGAATAAGTAAATATTTAATTTGTACTATGTAAGATGATCTTGTTGTACTGCTAATTATATGTAATATGATATTTTAACACTGATAATAAAATAAACGACATACATTCTATATATGTTTCTTATTTCTTTACCTCTCACAGTAAACGTTCTGGTAGATGATCCTTTTGAGTTCCTGCATCTTCTTGATACGTTTTTATTTTATAGCATCACCAGAGGCAGCAGCAGGAGGAGTTTTCCGAGACCTACAGAAGCTTCTATGCCGGCTACAGAGATAGTCATCGTCAATGTTGCCAACATCGTTCTGGTGCTTTTGAGCTAGCGGCGAGATCAATCGTTGTCGCTACTATATGAAAATAAAGGGTATAATTACTCTGTTAAGACGACGAGGGAGCATAACATAAACCGATTGTACCTACCCCTATCTCTCCGTTTGTATAATATAAATTATAATTCATGCTGATTAGGGTCATGTACCCCATATTTCCATGAATATTTGCGTTTTCACCATATAGGATTAATTTTCATCTCTAATTTGTATAGAGGCGTTTTGTATAGAGTACTTCATAATGTCACCCTATAACGTCATCGGGATAACTGATGGTGGAATCAGGGCATTCTTCAAAGATGTTTGTCAGCTAATAACATAACTCTGCTTTCTTGTCTGTCCATCTAACAGGGCGGATTCTGCCATTTTTTTGCTTCAAGACTGTTTTTAGCCTAAGGATGTATAGTCCCGGGGGTTAATTAATTAAGGTTGACCTTTAGAACATATGTTAACGTTCAGTTAGTATGGCCTTGATATCCCTAATTGTAATTTACGCTAAACCTGACTGCATGTATTGTTAAAGTATGTAGATTAAGTAAGATTTAGAGGTAATATACAGGCATATATGTGACTGTATCCGATCTCTAAAATATAAGCCCTCTAAGCTAGTAATTATTACCTGCCTGACCTTCTTTTTATATGAACACTTGATAAATTTAATTGTTATACAAAACAAATGATAATTATCTAGAACGTAGACATTTAAAACACACAGGTAGGGTAGGAATTATTGAACGAATTGATCTTAAATTTGGGTCGTTTACAAGGAATTCTGGGATGCGTTTTTATAAACTCAGCTGTTAAGCTGTTTGCAGAATGCCGTATCAAGGCTTGATATGAATAAATTGCTCCTTAATGTTAAGAAATGTTCAATTATCTCGCTCTAGAGAATTAAATCTCCAATTATTGTTGATTACAATATAGGTAATATCAATTTAGATCGCAGGAGATGTATATTATTATTAGAATAAAAAATACGTTAACTTGTCTGAAAGGTGTAAAATATCTTCTATTTTTTTTGCTTTTCTTGGAGAAATTCCTGCATTTGATATTTTACAGTTGTAAATATTAATAGTTTAGAATCTGTTATTAGTATATTTCAAATACACGTATATACCTTCAAATGTTCATATCAATCTAATGTTACGTAAATAGAAATGTTTGAACCTTTCAATGCCTCGATTTAATAAAGCTGGTAACATTATATATAATTCTTTTTTGTTTTATTAAAACTGCGACTATGTATTGTTAAAATTTAATGGATATTACGTGCGGTTTCTAATACATATAATAATACGTTTTGTTTTCGTATTCGAACTAGAAATTAATAAATCTTTTTTAAATCGTTGATACAAACTGATCACCTGGTGTTGAATGTATAATAGTATATAATAAATTATCCTTTATTAACGTGAAGAGTTGTCAAACTAATTAATTTTCTTTCTGGACAAACTGAATTTTACGAAAGATATGTGGAAATGATATATGTAATATTGCAATTATTTAATAGTATTTGATAGACTGGTGCGTTTTAAGATTAGGGTAGTTATTACCTGCCTACAAATGTGACCCTTTCTACCTGAGAAAAATCAACAGAGAACCTTTAGTATATCTTCAGTCGTGAAAGGTATTTTAAATTTGAATTGTATATATTTTTAATTCATTATTAATAGAATGTTATTTAAATATAGGTATTATATAATTAATTAGATTTATGTAATTAAAATAAAATGTTGCAGTTAAATGATAATACGTGGGAAAAACGCGGGCTCTGTTACCTGGGGATCGTTAAGGTATATTACCCTGACCTGATTTATAGCGTATATTTCAATCCCTCTTTCATATTTTCAATGATAGCTATATATTAAGCTCATATGTATATATGGCTCCCTACCCGAAATTCTCTATCTTGATTCTTTTTGTCCTGTTGGTTAACACAAAAGATATCGATTCTAGGACGAGTCCTACTGTTTTCTTTAATGAGTAATCTGAAAAACGAGCTGGTAGTTAATTCACAAATTATACCTTTATAATAGTTGTTAAACTAATTAATTTTCATTGTAGATAAACTGAATTTTATGAAAAACATATTGGAATGATATATGTAATATTACCATTATTTAATAGTATTTGATAGACTGATGCGTTTTAAGATCACCGTAGCTATTATTACCTGCCTACAGGTTATTGGCCCTTTTTTCTCTACCTGCTGCATATCGACTAAGAAACTTTAGTATATCTATTTTCAATTCATTATTAATAGAATGTTATTTATGGGTATTATATAATTAATTAGATTTATGTAATTAAAATAAAATGTTACGTTTTAATGGCAATATATGGGTAAAATGCGGGCCCTTCTAACTGTCAACCGTTACAGGTATATTAATGTTGAATTATGTTCGCATGTTCTCAGGATTTTTTTAATTCGTTATTAATAGAAATTATATCAATTATCTTAAATTATTATTATTATTGGTAGAACATTAGGTAATTACTTTTATCAATAAAATTCCACAGTTACTAAGTCGACTCATGTCATGTAACAGCGTGAAGTTAGCAACGTTGCCGCGCGCTTGGTTGGATCGAGGAAGACCTTACTCGCGGTCGCGGTCGCGAGTCTCGCTAGACCGCGGATGACCTTGAAATTGACCAAAAATTCTACGTTGGACCTCAGCGATTTCCCATGTTAATTTCCATAAGGATTGCCGCAGAACTCTTGCTGCATATCTACTTATGTCCATAATATATTAAAAAAAGAAACAATGCGTAGCAAAAAGTAAAATTAATACTTGACAGACATTATTTTCTAACACTTTTTTTTAAACGCGTCAATGCTATATTTTTTTGTTTTCAAAGCGCACTTGTAAATTCAAACATAGTACCGATTGAATGTTTACAAGTCACCCTCTATATATTAGACTAAAAATACCTCATTATAACAGGTGAAAAAGTGAGTAAAGTTCATAAATGAATACCAATACATAAATTTGCTCACAAATGGCAAGAAGTATGATCAACGAAAATAAACATTATTCATTAATATAAGTCACAATAACAAGGTTTCAAATAATAAAACACAACACCATCAAGTAAGTTAAATAAAGATAAAAAGAAATAAAGTAAAACTTTAAGGCTTTTAACGAAAACCGACCACTGGGCATGTCTGAAAAGCTGCTTTTCTGACGTGAAGTTCTGCAGGCATTCGAAGACTGTGTTAACTTGTAATAAATAACTGCAGAAATAGACGAAATCTAAACTGCATACATAGCTTAACACTTTGAAAAACAACATATGTTAAATAAAATCTTTATTAAATATTTAATATAAATGGTGTACAGTTCCTATTTTTTATTTAAACATCGATATAATATATTTAGTATACTCATTTTCACAGAAAATATGTTACTGAAACTTAACTTTCCTTACTTATTAGTAAATCCAAAAACACCACTTTCTGGATATGCTGCATAATTCCACAGAAATCCGGCATTTTTCTCTAAGAAAAAGAAACTGCCTATGGTCTATGATATTAAATAAATATAATTTCTATAAGAACGTAAAAACCAAACAAAATAATAATTAACATAATACTTTATCAGTAAAGGAATATCTTGCCTCACGAAAACCTCAAAGTCCTTCAACTTTGTCTCTACGCAGTTTCTGTCACTTCCGTTTTAGTAAATATGACCGAAATTGAAAGCCTGTGCATTTTGCAAAAGGATATGTTGACCCACATTCTCGAGGTCACTCGGATTTGGTAAACTATTCAAATGACCGAGTATGGCTGAACCTGACCCTATTAAGGATGTGCCATTTGTTTCTTGTCCGTTGTAAGTGCTAGTAGTACCACCTTCTTGACGCATTAGACTTCTTCTCCATTTTGCCCTTGCATTCTGAAACCAGACCTAGAAAAAATCAAAACGTAAACCTGACATGGAATTTGGAAAATATTGATTCGAGAATAGCTTTGCTTACTTGTAAAACCCTAAGTGGTAATCCAGTTTTTTGTGCAAGATGCTTTAAGTCTGTTGTATGAGGGAGTTTATTTATTGCAAAGTAGGATTGCATTGCTTTTAATTGGTGATGTTTGAATGACGTTCTCATTCGTCTTTGGCTCTGGTTTTGATGACCCGCACTAGAAGTTGGTGAAGGTACTGATGAGTCGTACGTTAAAGTATCCATGAAAGAATTCATTTCTCTTTGAAGCATGTCTGTAATTTTTAAATAAACGTTAGAACAGAATTTATTTTTCAGGGTGTAGCTAAATTAAATAATTTCGTGTATTTGAAACCTTTAAGATTCGATAAACAATTAGTACTTCTACAATCTGCTTCTAAAAGAATGTTTTGGATTTTGTGCTTGCAAAAGGGATTACGCTGCAACTGCAGCACGTCTTTATTGCTATTTTTTATTACCGATCGGCAAAATTTAGAAGGGTATGGCAATGGTTGGGGTCAGTTGCTACTGTAGTGAATCAGGAATCGCCGTGTATATCAATTAAATAAAAGCCAGAGGTCGGCGTTTCCACCTACGCAACGGCGAGAAAGATCTAGACTAGACTAGATTTTACTATCGGCGCTAGAACACATTGTATTACGAGCCACGATTAAAGGTGTCTCTAACTAAAGTTTCGTTCAAAATCAACAAGAATAGAGATAGCTTTATCTAATTTTAATAGTTAGGAAAAGATTAGAATTGGTCACCATAGTAATTAAATATGCTATTAATTTAACAGCAATGTAACGGAGCCTAAGTCTCATTTTTGATTTTTAAATTTATTTTATTAACGATTTCATAATTATTTATTATTTCTTATAATGTATAATTGTTATTGATGAATCAATTCAAGTTTTTCAAATTTATTGTAAGTAGGGAAGCAATGGGGTTTCTGGACCTCCCCCTCCACTTTCTGCTTTCTGCCAAGGTCAACCTTCAAGGCTAAATTTTCTGGCGGTTAAAGGTCCAGGCTTCTCTGACTTTTAAGGTGAAGGTTTATTATACTTCCTGCTAAGGTTAGATTTTTAGCGGTTCAAGGTTAAGACTTTCTGCTAAGGCTTCTCTAATTTTAAGGTTCAGGTTTTATAAAAAAATGTTGTAGATCAAAACAATGAAACAATTTATTAGTTGTTTATTAGATTGCTTACAACAATATCTCGTAAACAATTAAATACATAACAATTATTTGAATTCATTTGCTTACAACAATATCTCGTAAACAATTAAATACATGACAATTATTTGAATTCATATCTCTCGTCAGGTA
Source organism: Agrypnus murinus (assembly GCA_929113105.1). Taxonomy (NCBI): domain Eukaryota; kingdom Metazoa; phylum Arthropoda; class Insecta; order Coleoptera; family Elateridae; genus Agrypnus; species Agrypnus murinus. The sequence goes on from OV816026.1 coordinate 64,744,729, forward strand.
AGGCGTGAATCCCGAAGGAAAACGTTTTTCACGAAATCTGAGTTTTCTTGCATCGTCAAATTCTTCTTCCGTTAACCACTTTGTTGTAGTGAACGTTGCCGAATTCGGTTTGTAACGTTTATTACACCAAATGTTCCGTTCAGGTTCATCACTCGATTCATCCCAATCTGAAGTGCAGCTGCCTTTGAAGAAGATAAGGTCGCATTTATCAGGCAAAAGGTTAATAGCGTGGCAATGTTCCAAAGCACGTTCGGTACATATGACTCCTTGAGTATTCATGACGTCACCATCTTCTTTTAAATATTGAATTTCTAAACCAGAACACGAAGACTAACCTTCATCGGCTTCACTCAGTATAACTATAGTATCCGGAAGTCTTCTTCTTTCAATTAACAAACCAGTGTTGTGAGTTTTATATATATATATATATATATATATATATATATATATATATATATATATATATATATATATATATATATATATATATATATATATATATATATATACGTAAATAGCAACACATCCGAGACCCACGATACGGAACAGACAACCCGAGACCCGAGCGAAAAAATTATTTTAAAACTGTATATTTTGGTGTTTTGGGATGTATTTATTGGTCTTAGGAATTATTTAGTCTGAGGGGTAAAAATTTTCAAAAAGTAATATTTATGACAGACTTCCGAGACCCTTTGAAGTGCAACGAACATGCGAGACCCGTAATATTAAAAATCTACGTTCATCGTCACATAAGAGTCCCTTCGACGTTGCCAATATGACACTATAGTAAACCTGGTGTTCTCAGTGAGGTTAACGGAATATTCCGAAGTAAAGAAATGTGTTTTCAATTTGTCACGGATCTTTACGCACACTTCTCACACGTGGTTATTTTTCTCTAGTTATTTTAAATGGATACCCGCTCGAAGTAAATACTTAAAATGGATTTGAGCCAAAAAATTAAAAGTATTTAATGTAGCCATTTTAGATAATATTTTACCTTAAAAGTAGAGTAGAAAATAAGGTAATTAGTTTGTCATTTAATTTATCCTACTATTGCCTTATGTGAGTATGAAATGCTTTTAAAAAGGTTTCTAGTGCAAATAAAAAACATTTGGAATTACCTCTTTTATCAAAAATGATTTATCCAACCTACAAGATTATCTTCTGAAACTGTCATACAGAAAAAAAAATCTAATAGCAATAATCCTGCCTCGGATACTTATATTAGAATTTCGACACGAATGAAAGAGTAATTAGGTACTCTGAGAACTGGAAACGTCAACTAATTGTAAGTCTGGTGATTTCTACGAATTTGGGGATAATGATAATGTTAAAACGTATGCAACACTGAACCCAGTTAGTTTACGTCTGAGATTTTACAAAAAGCAAGTATTGCTCTTTGACTTGTATTAAAATTAAGTTTTTTAAACAAATGTCAGTTTTATTATTTGTAAATTTGAAAAAGATTTTTCCAGTTCTCTATCAAGTCGCAGTGCACATGAGGTGTTAGCTAATGCGCGATTATTAACGCACGTTATTGACTACATATCATTGCATAAGACAAGTATACATTCAAATGCGCGTAAATTTTAGTTGATGCGCGTTGCAACGAGATTCCCCATTCTATCGCGCAATTTACGCATAGCGAGGTACACGAAATTGCATTGGACCGTATACATGGTCACGCGTTTTTGCGTGGGAGAATGCTAGGAACTAAAAAAAAATCCCTTTTTGAAGATATTTCTTACTTTATAAAGTATAAAAGGACATTTTTCACAAAAATTCTATAAAAGCAGGGTGAATTCTTATTAAACAAAAAATAATCAAAAATAATGTCATTGTCTACGTAAAAAATAAGTCATCGGACAAGATAAGAACACCAGACACGTTATAATGTTAATATTATTATGTAAATTGTTAAATATGTTTATCAATTACTTTTTAGTTGCACTATTTTCAACTCAGCGTTTTAATTTTTGTTTAAATGTTAATAAAACAAAAATCAGCGCATATAAATTATGTACTTGTTCAGAATTACATCTTACAACGTATTTTACACTTTTATTATGTATTTGTAGTATTATAAATGAAAATCATTATATGTAGTACGGATGAAAAACTCATTATTTTATATGAGGGGGACTAGAAGCCAAGGGGTATAAGTGCAATGTAACATGTTAGATAATCAGAGCTAAATTTTGATAATTCTTGTAATTAAAGTATGTTATTTAATTAGTTTGTTATTATATTTTACCTTTGCTTATACTGTTTTGTACTTCTCTCTAAAATATGAGATCATTTTATTCATTGTTAATGTCTTCTATCAGTATTTTCTTAGCATGTGTTTGCATTTGTACCCCTTGTATACCAAACATGTCTGCTTAGTCAATGAAAAACCAGGGTACAAGTGCAAAATATTTTATTTCATATCTAAATAATAGTATATTTACTCAAAATACTTTTCTATGTATTTTCGGATGATGTGAAAGGATGCTCCATTCTAAAATTCAACCACTCACTGCATAGATCTGAATCCAGTGACCATGTTTTTGGAAAACAGTTTAAGGACATCTAAGCTAATAAAATCCTCATCATTCATTATAACCACAGTGAAGTTTTGGCTATTTTTAGCTACAAAGCGGTATCAAAATTTAAGTTGCACTATTTACTCGAGCTTTATAGAAGTGGCACAACGGCGCTTAGAACTATCATAACATAGTTTGTTGTTTACCTGTTAACTGAGTGTTAAACATTTGAACATTAGTTTGAACATAACGGGCATTCAAAATGGCCTGATAGCTTGAAACTCTTCCCACTTAAACCTTCTAAAATCTTTTTGAATCTAAGAAATCCATCATAGAGTGTCAGCTGTGCATGGAAATGATGTCATGTCGCGATAGGAAATTAGAAAGTGGTGCAAGCAATTGGAAGAAGGGCATACCAATCTGACCGTTGCAGTAGGCAGAGGCAGGCCATCAACTTCCACGATTCCTGATTAAATCGTGCATATTGAAGAGTGCACTTCGAATGCAACGCAAGATATAGATTAATGAAATTGGTGGTTTCGCGGTTTGCGTACTTGGAGTTTTAAGTCTCCGCAGCATTTTGAATGTCTGTTAAGTTCAGACTACGCACTGGGACTGTTTGATATTCTTTAATATATTTAAAACATGTAGGCAACAAACTATATAGTGATGGTTCTTACCCATTGTGCCATCATATAACACTTCGGTAAATAGTATTGGGTGCAACGTAATTTTGGTTTCTCCTCGTACGACGTTAGACCAAGATTGTGGAATGTAGATATCTCTAAATAACCTTTTTTTTGTTGCTTTAATAAGACCAAAGTTCTGGCCACATTGTTGTTCTTTGTCATGAATGTCATTTTTGTTGCAATTGTTTTTTATTCGCACTCGCAAAATGATCAGATTGCAACTAAAACAAGTAAAAAATCTTAAACATTCAAAACACTACAAACTCCTTTGTTGCTCGTGATATACAAATAATGCAATAGCACAATCTTAAAAGCGTTAACATACATTATGGTTCACACGACTAACTCAAAAGCACACTTTTGGAGCACAAAGGATGCAAGATTCCAATTATTATAAGCGATTTTCTAAATAGTCAAACTTTTACCTACTATATCTCAACATCTGTCCAGTTACTGTGAATTTCCCTTGGTACATAGGTAGGTGTGTATTTTACTTCAATACATAACTCTATTTGACAAAAAACGTCACTTGTACCACTTGTCTTCTAGGTCCCTCATATAGGTTTATTATTGATATGCACTAAACAATCGTCAAATGTATAAAGATCTAGAAAACATACTGTTTAAATTGTGGTTGATTGGTCCGAGAATGTACTTATGTACTAGTACTACAATAGCAAAATTGTACTGAATTTGTACAAATGTACTAAAACGGTAACGCTGACTAATATAATTTGTGAATCATGATACTGACGGCGCGACGATGCTGCGTTAAGCGCTTGCTTGTTTAGATTGAGTGTTTTACCTAACGCGCGATTAACGCGGCGCGTTAATTGATTGCATGATCTGTACTGCCTTAAGAATAAATTAAAGATTTATGCGATAGAAGACGAAGTTTTAAATAAAAAAATAGACAAACAAATTAATGATATTGCAAGATAAATTTATGCCAAACATGAACTATGTATAATTTTATTTAATAACTGTCATTCTCAGAGGTTCACACTGGTAGTTTTTCGAGTCGCAGATTACGAATCTGAAATTATTTTTGAAAATTTTGGTTTTAATTTTTTACTTTGGCATTACCATTACATAAAACAAACAACTTTCCATCTTCTGAACGTTCGTGATTATTTAAAAACTACGTAGTAATGACGATTTTACTAACAAAGGCCAAGATAGTCCGAGAATGATGTCTTTTGCTCAAACAAAATTCAAGTCTTTTTTCACAGAACTTTATTAAGTACATATGTGTTGTTTTATGTTTTAGTTATTTAAAAAATGTTTACTAAATGCAAATGGAAGTGTAGTTTTCTTATTATGTTACGTACATTCAGTAATTAAATTTAAGTTTGTCTTATAATATTAAGTAGGTTCTAATGAACCTCCAAAGTGTTCAAAGGATATTAATGCAAAGCAGAAGAGTTTTATGTTAAACATAAAACTCTTTTTCTTTACGTTATTAAGACGTTTTATTATTATATATCATAAAGATTCAGTACAAAAAACTTACAAAATACTACAATATAGTATTATAATTATTGTGGTTGCCCTTGTCTGTGTTTAAGCTATTTGCAAATACGTTTACCCTTTAAACTTGAAGATAGTTTTGTTTAAGTCATAGATGGTTTTTAATACTCAATGAAACGATTTTCAACTTTTTACAGCAACTTACAAAAACTCCTGCTGTTATAAAATCAGGTAGTAGTTGCTACCCCCTTAAAATGCCTACCCTATACGTATTTATAGGTACTTAAAGTAAAGATTTATGACCATTGTACAATTTCTCTGGATAGGTTTAAAATTCATTTACAATAGAGCCTGTGAACCCCAACGAAATGTAGTGTTAAAAATTTATTATTCTATCAATTTATACTAAATAAGAAGGAAATATATTCCAATACGTTTTTTCTTTATTAAATTTTTACACAGTTTATAAATAGTAGATGTTTCTAATAATCAAGAAGTATTGATATCAACTTGTATTAAAGTTAAACTTTTTAAACCGATGTCAGCTTTACTATTTATAAATTAATAAAAAAATCTTCCTTTAAAAATGTCAAAATAAGGTAATAATAGTTAGTAATAATACTTTCCCCAAAAGCTACCTCAAAATGTTCGCAAGCAGTTTGCAAAAAAGCAAAGTGGACATAAGAAGAGAAGATATGTTAGCCAAAACATTTTAAAAACCTTATTCAGACTTATTGTAATAAGGTGTCCAACAAGAAGGATGTAGAAATCAAAAGAAGAAACACATTTTAAAAATGTTAATTAGATACCAATAACACATTTATATACAATCAATACTGTACTTTCAGTTAAAATTAACAATTATTTTGTTATTTGTATTCTAATACGTTCAGTTTAATTTTTATTGTTCAGTAAAACCTTCACTTTCAATAAAATGTTTATTTCAAAAATAGTATATCATGCTAGCAAGCATAGTATATTAAATATTAAAGTATAATAATATGATTATCTCAGAACAAGAAGATAATAGTAAAAGTTTTTTTAAAATGCAACAGTTTTATTTTTAAAGATAAAAATATCTTTTAAAACTTTTTATAACTTATTAAAAAATAATTTTTAAAATTGCTTATTTTTATAGCATAAAAAACCAGTTGGAGAATTTGGTGTGAAATGAAAGATACATTTTAGTATAAGTTAGTAAACTATAAAATATCAAATTAGTAAACAAAATAAAACATTTTTATTTTATTAGCATAAAACAGACACAACAAATACAAATTGCAAAAACATAATTTTTCCACAATGCTTCTCATTACAGAAAAAAGCCCGTAAAACCTTTAAACCCCTCTCTCGTACGAGAAACGTTTCTTTAAGGAATGTTCCTTCATAATCATTTGTAAGATCCAGTACGAAAAATATTTAAACACATAGCTGCCAAGTTTAAGGGACTCGCATATAACAGAAACGTAAGAATATTGATGTTAACACACCGGGTCTCGCATTTTATATACTGATTATATACTGATCTAGTGACGCGCCCTCTGCTTAAAGAAAGTGTTAACTAAAAACCGTATAAGAGACGATATTTACCGTATTTCTGAGTCCCAAACAAAAATTTAAATTTAGGTGTTTGAGGATCAGGAGAACACAAAAAACCATATATACAGCCCTTGGAAATGCGAGACCCAAAAACGGGTCTCGCATGTGCAAAACGGGCCTCGCATAGTATGTTGCACATGGTGTATCAGGTCTCGCAAGTGCTGATTATACATATATATATATATATATATATATATATATATATATATATATATATATATATATATATATATATATATATATATATATATATATATATATATAAAACTATATATATATACACGCCCAACTATCCATACCAAGCCCGCTATGTTACGCAGGCACTCAGAAGCCCGGGCTTTCCTGTAGAGTTGCAGCTATATATTCTACGTCAATCGAACCGATAATTTCATATTATTAAGCGCAACCTGCGAGGGGTAAGTTATTTTTACATACAAATGAATATATACTGTACAGCTTTTACGAGACCGCATATATTATTGGTACTGTAGCAGTCCTGTTTGTATAAAAATAGATATTTCACGCATTATACCAAGCCACGCAGGGTTGCCGCTACTGTTACCAGCAAAACGTAAGATTATTGATCGTGTAATTTGTGTAGCCGGCTGTGAATGTCGGACAAACCACGGTTAGTCACCGAGACTTCCCGAATGCTTTCGTTCTTATGTGATGGTAATGCCGAGTTGGGAGTATCCTAGCGGAACTTTTGTTCTCGCCAACAGCCTGAGTCAAGGTCGTACAGATGTTATTATCGATTTTATTTTAGCTTTCTCGCGGCATAGTAACAGACAATTATATACAACGAACTTTATGAAAAGAAGATGGAATTTTAGATTTCAGATCATGTTCTACATGCATAATTAACTGAATATTAAGTTACCTCGGAATTCGCCTTTTGGCCACCGATTTTGATGATTTTTTTTTAAATTGTAGGTAATCGACTATATTTCAAAGTCTAAATATTAGATTTGTCCTGTAATGCCCTGTTTAATTGTTAATAACAAATTATTACTTTTGTCATAAGGGACTAACATTTAAATAATTTCATCAAATTTGTATTATAATTGCATAAAGTTGGGTACTTATAGGTTTTTAAGGTCGTAGATTCAAAATTTTTATAAAAATTTGATGAAATTATTTAATTATTAATTAGCCCCTTATGGAAAAAGTAATAATTTGTTAATAACAATTAAACAGTAATTTTCAAACCTTTGACAGTACAGACTTTACCAATTAAATATTTTAGTTTGAAAGAAAATGGCAAGAACAAAATTACAGTTTTCAATTAAATTAATATAAATAAAAATATTATTTCTAAAAAAAGATAAATCAATATTAGACGGTTTCCTAGAAAAAAATACCTCGGAATTCGCCTTTTGGGCACCGATTTTGATGATTTTTTAAAATAGTAGGTAATCGAATATATTTCAAAGTCTAAATGTTCGATTTGTCCGCTAATGCCCTGTTTAATTGTTATTAACAAATTATTATTTTTTCCATAGGGGGTTAATTAATAATTAAATCATTTCATCAAATTGTTATTATAATTGAATAAAGTTGGGTACTTATAAGTTTTTAGGGTCGTAGATTACGAATCCGGGGTCCAAATTGGTCTAAAATTCAAAATGGCGGCTACAAAATGGCCGCCGGTGTCAAAACTTTAATATATGAAATTTTGAATGAAAAATCGTACCAAGGGGTTTTTAAAGTAGCAAATTGTGCTGTTAAGCTAAAAAATGACCCAGATGTAAAATGCTTGTCACAAAATGGCCACCGAAACTAAATATGATTAAAATTCAAAATGTTTAATCTCTACTGTATGTTTGTTTAAGATGGAGTAATATAGTAGTTAACACAATTTTAAGATTGTTGCAATTATTATTTATTTAAAATTCAAATTGATAGAATGGAGTTATTCCGTATGAATAGTGTGAAAATAAATTAATACTCCATAATTTAACCAGATTCCGTTTAAGTCTGAAACTTTATTTATCGTCAGATTTAAATAAAGGATATTGTCTTAATTATTATTTACTTGTGTTACATGTAAAGCATTGTTAGTTTTTTCAGCTACTTCTGGCAACGTAGAAAAAGAATGTGCTCTTTACATTTTGAAAACTGATTAGTAAGCTTTTTTTTTGGAAGAATAAATTCTTTTTTACATGCTCTTACTGGTTGCGACACTTCAACAGCGTTTTTCGGCAAAGGGGAAAATAAATTTTTCAAAACTTTTGAATGCAAAATTTTATAGGTGTTTTTATAATTTTTAGAAATAGTTAGGGTTACTGAAGACAAGATAAGATATATAGAAAATAAATAAAATGGAACTTTTTTATTAGAAATTGCATGAAAATACAACTAAAAGAAATTGATTTAATTTTATTTTATTTGACAAATCCCATATTGTATAATATCATCTTCAGAGTCATTGCGTTCTGTTTCTTCTTCTTGTTATTTTGAAAAGCATTCTTCATCAGAGAAGTTTTCATCTAAACTTCTTTTTCATTAATGTTTCCTACGTTTGGACATTTCCAAAACTTTAAAAGATTTGAAGATTTGAGTTTTGTTTTCGACTATGCTTAAAAATTGGCTAAAAGTGGATTCGAAGATGCCAAAAATAAGTTGAGAATTTTCTCATTAGTTTCTTCTCTGGAAGATTTGCATGGATGACCTCTTCTAAATTAACTAATCAACTTTATTTATTTCTTCTAAATAGCTTGAAATCTTTTTTCTCGCTTCTTCGCTAGCCGTTCATCTGTATCTTTTTGATGGACCAGCATGCCTCGAAGGTTAGTTAGAGTACCGTAGGTACATTTTACTAAAACATTTTCTGCAGCTTTTATGGTTGAATGGTCTTGAACTTTTCAACATTTATTTCATATCCACATACAACTGTTTGCATAATATCAAATCTATTAATAAATTATCTCCGACTTAATTTCTGTAATTTCTGCAGAAGTCGCAAGCGCTTTGAAAAAGCACCTTGCTTCATATTTTCTTTGTTTTTAAAACTGTAAACCATGTGGGAAAAAATCGTGAATCTGTGTATCAAACAATAAACAAGTAACTGTGATTCACTGGCAAACATTTTAAGAAAAAATTAATGAACTGGGTGTTTTGCAAACCTTACTGAGCTGAAAACATGTGAATACATGTCTGAGATACCTATTAGAGACCGCTAGTTTAGCCGTTTAATTCTTTCGACATTTTGTCAGCTTTTGAAGCAAAATCCCGTTACATGAGACGGTGGAATAGTCTAGATTTTTGACAGTATTGCCTTTTTGTCCGTTCCAAGTTTTGATGACCTTCGGATTTAGATTAATTTATTATGATATGAGCTTTCAATCAGTAAAGGTTTCATCTTGTAAATCCGTTTCCCCAAAAAGAACGACCTAAAAAATCCACAAACTGACAGAGGAACTAAGGGAAGACTGACAGATAGGTGCCCAGTTCGTGTTATGTTATTCATTAACCATGTACAGTGCCGCCCATTTAAAAGTGCACGACTCTTTATATGTAATATTCCAAAATGACATCGTGTAAGTCAGGATTCCATGGGCTGTGTTTATAACAGCTGCAGCGGAATGAAAGGTATATTATTATTATTTTCAAATACTTGTTTAAAATAATTTATCAGCTTAGAGTAAGTTATAGAAAACATAACCGAGGTAAATCGGGTCTATCGTGTACTTTCAAATGGGCGGCAGTGTACCTCTAAGTTGCTATTTAATACTTCATAAAGAATTATGATATGACTTTTAAATTATTAGTCCAAGAGCAAGAGCAAAAAAGTAGGTTCATAATGCAATGAAATGTTTTCGTAGACAATAACATTTTCTACAACTTTTATTACAAACTTTTTTCTGTATAGTGCATAGCTTTATATTTAAAGCGCGCCAAACTTTCTCCAACATGGTTATTGCTAAATATATAGTTAACGGTTGATGATACATTAAAAATGGTAATAACCAAATTTGTAGAACACAAAATTTCTTATAGAATTTATTTGAAGTTTTTTTTCTACAAAATTGATACTTTAAGAGCTATAGCTTGGTAAACTATTGCACCGCGTGAATTATCAGTGGTAATGTTGGTCATAGTACTCGGTAAACATTTCATAACACATAAAACGGCGAAAAGTGTTCAGAAAAATGACAGTACTGTGTAGTGTGTAGTGAATGTAATATATTAATCTTATAAATAGTGCCAAGAAGTACTCATAATTTATACATCTTTCTTAAATTGCATGGGTAGCACGTATTATCATAAAAAACTGTCAATGTAGCAAGATATAATAGTTTGTACATCACGTACATCATAAAAAATAATAATAATCATGATGATAATAATAATCATGAGAAGGGAAAGGTGGAGAAAAGGATAACAGAGTTCAAAGAATGCAAATTAATTTTTTGAAATAAAAAACGGATTAAAACATTTATTTATACAAAAAGTGGCAAGTTATTTTACGTCATAAGTCTCATCTGTTTCGATGATGAAGGAAGTCACTCATCGTCTTCCACATCCTTGTTTTCTGCCACCGCTATATCCGTAGGAGGTGAATCGAAAATTTCATTTTCATCGACTTCGTCTTCGATGGTTTCCAATGTATCTGGCACATTGTCCCATGTGCATCCACCACAATTCGAACAAATAATGGAACATTTTAAGCCAGCTTTTCGGCATACACAGGCAGCCCCGCAATTTGTCGTGCATTTGCAAGATATTATTTTCAGCAAACTTGAGTGTGCTGGAGCCATAGTAGTTCGAATTGGTTGAAGTCCATTTGTAGTCCGCTTCCAATCCCATTCTTCAGGATCATGGTAAAATCCAAGCCAAGTTTGAACCTGGTGGTAGGTTCTAAAAGAATGGGAACGTGCCGTATCTTGGGTTGGAGGTAGAAGTGATAGGTTTAGTTTGGTGTTACTCGCCAAATTTGCGAAGCATTTTTAGCGAAGAGAGTTAATGGACGCATTGAGAGGCGCATGATTTAATATATAGTGTATAATTTCGTGGCTATTGTGCGTAAACTCGGCATTTACAGCGTTATAAGTCTTAAAGTATCAATTTTATAGAAAAAAACTTCAAATAAATTTTATCGGAAATTTTGTGTTCTACAAATTTATCATCAACCGTTAACTATATATTTAGCAATAACCATATTGAAAAAAGTTTGGCGCGCTATAAATATAAACTTATGCACTATACAGAAAAAAGTTTCAAATAAAAGTTGTAGAAAATGTTATTATCTACGAAAACGATTTTTTTACTATTTTTGTGGCACGATGCAGTCACGAGATATTTGATAAAACGTGTTTTCCAAGATGGCTGCTAACGTTCATCTCTCCCGTCCCGCCAACTAGACGTTACATTCAGGGGACACCTACGAACATTTTCCAACAAGAAAATCAATTCTGTAGTAGATTGCAGAAATAAATTACCCGGTTACTGGCCGATATTATTTATTTTCCAACTTGTTTACATGCAGGTTACTAACATTATTCCATTGTTATTTCTAAACTACTACTATTTAGTAAGCATTAATCCTACAGTTCGGACAGATTTTTTTAAGGAATTCTCTCGTGTAAAACAGCCAGCCTTCGCATTCAAATGAGACAGTGTTAAGATCTGCAGATGAGAACAACTTTGTTCTATTTCTTTCACCTAATGTAACTGCTATCACTCAACCAACGGACCAAGAATATATAAGAAACACCTAAGAGATTTTACAGACGTACCGTTTCGATTAATTTCTTGGAAACATTTGATATGATGCTATTTTGAAAGTTCTCTAATATCAAAGATGCAATTTTTACTTTCGCTATTGCATGGATCAATGTTAAACAACTGACAATCGAGAAAACGTTTTTTACAATTATGAATAATGGAAAAGAAGTTAAAGGCGAAGATGTTACTGAAGACGTGATTTGTTCTAAGAGTATTGGTAGTTTGGCAAATCAGAGCGAGGATATGAAAGAGATAGAAGAGTCCGACATTGAAGCTTAAAAACATTGTGATCGTAAAAAACAAGGTTACCAAGTACTGACAGGAGATGCAATAATGGAGGAAGGGGAAATTCCACGCGACACCTGTCAAGTAGATCAAGAAGTTCTAAGTGATGGTGATGATGATTTAAACATGAAGAAAGTACTTTATGGACAAACTGCTAAAGCCATAGGCGTGTCATTAAATTTTTTTGAACAACATAAGGATCCTGATTTAATACATATTTTACACTGGCAAAATATAAAACAAATGATAAAAAATAACACGATACGCACAGAAGAAATTTTCAGATTTTCATATAGCTTTTCTAGAACTTTTTGGTATGAAGATTATGAATCTGATGTTGGTTGTTTCCAATCAGGTCAAATGTTGTTTCGAATTTCATTCGTACGCCATGCAGCCAACCCATACCTGCCTCATAAATTTAACTCAAACCGGGTTTCTCAGGAATTGCTTTTTACCTTACGAATGCAAAACGCCAATAGAAGAATAGCATGCATACACTACATAAACAGGGTTGACAATTTTGGCGTTTCTTAATTCTACAGCTTTTTTGCTTTGGCGCTTGGTGCGTAAATTTTGCTATTAGTTTTTAGCTTTGCATCGTGTTTGACTACTATTGCATAATAAGTAGCGTGCCCCAACTTCACCTAACGATAGAAAAAATGTCAGGCGAGGCATCTGTGACTCTCGTTCAGAATTGGACTGGTCTAGTGCCCTCATGTCTCTGTGATTTGTGATTGTGCATTAAGTCTGGTTCCGCTACGGGTAAACTAGCTAGACATATGTTTCCGAACTATCGTTCTCAGATAGTTACGTCAAGGAACTTCAACGCTTTCTTGGATTAATTACTTATTTATCTAAGTTCTTTTAAGAACTTATCAGAATTATTAGCTCCACTTAGAGTGCCGTTAGAAAAAGATGATGAATGGAGATGGGAGAATGAACAAAAAGAAGCATTCTGTAAATTAAAAGAAATATTAAAAAACCCTCCAGTACTTGGTAATTTTAACCCAAATTTACCTATTTTATTATCTGTAGATGCTACTAGTACTGCATATGGTGGGGCATTAATTCAGAATGGTCACCCAATAGCTTATTACTCCAAATCTTTAACTAAAACGCAGATCAATTATAGTCAAATTGAAAAAGAAGCATTGGCCATATTACTGGCTTGCAAGAAATTTCCTGTTTATATATGGGGAAACAAAAATCTGATAGTAGAATCAGATCATAAGCCGTTAGAAACCATATTCAGGAAGCCATTGACTGAAGCGCCTCCCAGACTACAGAGAATCCTATTTGAAATACTGCCATATCCCACAATTGTGTACAAAAAAGGAACGATGTTGTACATAGCTGATATACTGAGCAGAGACTGCGCAAAAAATGTTCATGATGACGAGGATGAAAACTCATTTGAGACATGTGTAATAATACCAATGAGTAAAACGAGATTGCAGCAGTTAAAACAAGAGACAAATACAGATATAGAATTGGTGGAATTAAAACAGCAAATACTTGTAGGATGGCCCGACAGAATAAGCGAAGTTCCGGCTTCTCTAAGAAAATACTGGTCTTACAGGCACGAACTAGCAACTTATGAAGATATCATATTCAAAAATGATAAAATAATGATACCTCCGAGACTACAAGAAGTTGTTCTCAAATGTTGTCACTTTAGTCACAAAGGTATCACTGGTACTCTCTGATTGGCCAGAGATTTTGCGTATTTTGGCCAAGAATGTCTGTAGACATTATTAAATTGGTGCAAAACTGCAAGATTGGTACGAAGGAACAAAAAGAGAATCCTAAAGAAAAAATTTTACTTCAAGAGTATCCAGAACGGCCATGGCAAATATTCGCTTCTGATATTTATCATTTGAAGGACAAGGAATACTTGCTAATGGCAGATAGCTATTCAGGTTATTTTGACTTCGTGCAATTATCAAGCTTAACCAGCAGGTCAATAACTCGAGCATTTAGATGTTGGTTTGCTACATTTGGAATACCTGATATTCTTCGTACAGATGGAGGAAAACAATATGTATCTGAAGAATTTAAAGAATTTGCTAGAAGATGGAGGTTTGAACATAGAGTTTCCAGTCCACAGTTTCCCAGACCGAATGGTTTAGCAGAGCGATATGTACAAGAAGCAAGATCGATACTAGATAAATGTATAGAAGAAGGTTCAGATATCCAGTTAGCCCTTTTACATCACAGAAACACACCAAGAGACACCCTAGGTTCTCCAATGCAAAGATTAATGGGTCGAAGAACTAAAACGTTCATTCCCATTAATACAAAGTTATTATTACCTGAAACAGTTAAAAATGTTTCTGAAAAGTTGAAAAATATTAAACTAAAATAGAAGAAATGTGCAGATAGAGCAAAAGCAAATTTACCAGAATTTTAAAATGATGAAAAAGTATTAATTAGAAAGAGACACAAGGAATGGACTCCTGCAACAGTTGTAAAGAAGGCAGAAGAACCAAGCTCGTGGATTGTACAATAGGGTGGTCCAACAAAAAAAGCAAAGTCGGAAATCTTATGTTCTCACCCCCTAGGATTATTGTATATCGAAAAAAAAAGTACCCCTATTTTTTATTTTGAAATCGGACTATGTTTAGGGGTGCCTCAAAGCCCTTAAAGGTTCCAATGTATTTTATATGGGAAAAAAAATTCTTTGATAGGTTTGGTATAGAATTTTAGAAAATCAATATTTTTCAATGGGACTACTCTGTTTCTCTTCAGAAATGTTCAGAAAATGACATCCAATAATTTATTTATCAAAATATTTTATATTAAAAAATAGTAATAAATATTTTTTAACGATTTTTCTGTTTCTTTCATTTATGGGGTTCTTTGCGGGTCTGTAAAAAATAGTTAATATAAAAAATTTAACAAATAAATTATTGGATGTCATTCTCTAAACATTTCTGAAGAGAAACACAGTAGTCCGGTTGAAAAATATTGATTTTCTAGGATTCTATGCCAAATCTACGAAAACGTGTTTTTTTTCTCATATAAAATACATGGGAAACTTTAAGGGCTTTGAGGCACCCCTAAACATCGTTCGATTTCAAAATAAAAAATAGGGGTACTTCTTTTTTCGATATACAATAATCCTAGTGGGTGAGAGCATAGGATTTCCGACTTTGCTTTTTTGTTGGACCACCCTATTGTACAAACACCAGATGGTACACAATATCGAAGAAATTCATGGTTCATCAAAAGAAATCACTCAGAGCTACAATAAATAAATCATGGAGATGATGTTAAGCAGTTGACAGTAGTGTGTCAAATCAAGAACCAAAAGCACAAGCAACGAATGATCAATTTCTTCAACAACAATATACTTATATCAAGATATGGTAGAGTAATTAAGAAACCAAACAGACTGAATTTATAACTGCAGAATTAATTGATGTGTTGTGATTGATATATGTTATTTGTTAAATGAATGATGTGTAATTTATTTATTTTATTAGAAAAAGAGAGATGTAATACAGGGATCTAGTTACAGATAGATAAACAAACATTGTACTAGTTTGACATTAGTAAATCGAACACGTTAATAAATTAATTATTTAAATAACATGTTTTATTGGGTAATTATTATTATAAATAATAACATAAAACATGACATTATTTAATGTCAATTCTACTGCTATTGAGAGACATAGTACCAACGACAGTAATACTGCCAGGTGCTTTTTCAAAGCGCTTGCGACTTACGAATTACAGAAATTAAGACAGAGATAATTTATTAATAGATTTGATATTATGCAAACAGTTGCATGTTGATATGAAATAAATGTTGAAAAGCTCAAGACCATTCAACCAAGGAAACTGCAGAAAATGTTTATGGTACTCTAACTAACCTTCGAGGCATAAAATGCTGGTCCATAAAAAAGATACAGATGAACAGTTAGCGAAGAAGCGAGAAAAAAGATTTCAAGCTATTTAGAAGAAATAAATAAAGCTGATTAGTTAATTTAGAACAGGTCATCCATGCAAATCTTCCAGATAAGAAACTAATGAGAAAATTCTCAACTTATGTTTGGCATCTTCGAATCCACTTATAGCCAATTTTGAAGCATAGTCGAAAACAAAACTGAAATCTTCAAATCTTTGGAAATATCCAAACGTAGGAAACATTAATGAAAAAGAAGATTTAGATGAAAATTTCTCTGATGAAGAATGCTTTTCAAAATAATAATAAGAAGAAACAGTTTTGCATTCAAAAGGTTTTTTTTTAGGGGCAAAGAGAAAAATTTATTTTTCCCTTTGCCGAAAAACGCTGATAAAGTGTCGCAACTAGTAAGAGCACGTAAAAAAGAGCACGTCTTCCAAAAAAAAGCTTACTAATCAGTTTTCAAAAATTAAAGAGCACATTCTTTTTTTACGTTGCCAGAAGTAGATGAAGAAACTAACAGTGCTTTACACAAGAAACACAAGTAAATAATAATACAATATTCTTTATTTAAATCTGACGATAACTAAAGTTTCAGACTTAAACGGAATCTGGTTAAGTTATGGAATTCCATTCCATCAATTTGACTTTTAACTAAATAATAATTGCAACAATCTTAAAATTGTAACTACTATATTAATCCATCTTAAACAAACTTGTAGTAGAGATTAAACATTTTGAATTTTATTTATATTTAGTTTCGGTGGCCATTTTGTGACAAGCATTTTGCATCTGGGTCAGTTTTTAGCTTAACAGCACAATTTGCTACTTTAAAAACCCCCGGGTACGATTTTTCATACGAAATTTCAAATATTAAGCTTTGACACCGGCGGCCATTTTATAGCCACCATTTTGCACTTTGGACCAATTTGGACCACGGATTCGTAATCTACGACCCTAAAAACCTATAAGTAGCCAACTTTATTCAATTATAATAAAAAATATTTAATTATTAATTAGCCCCTTATGGAAAAAATAAAAATTTGTTAACAACAATTAAACAGGGCATTAGCGGACAAATCGAACATTTAGACTTTGAAATATAGTCGATTACCTATAATTTAAAAAAATCATCAAAATCGGTGCGCAAAAGGCGATTTCCTAGGTAACTCAATATTCATTTAATCACGCATGTAGAACATGATCTGAAATCTAAAATGTAATTAATGCGAATAAGATGTGGCAAAAGCTTTTATTTTACTATACATACATCTATTTTATTCTTAATAATTAAAAATCATAACTGTTATCTTTTATTAATAGTAAAAACACCTTACATTTTATTCACATGACCCATTATTTTGTAATCAATCTTTGAAACAAATTGCGTGTAGTTTCTTCAATTTTATTTCATAATTACCCATTTACCAATTTTCATAAATTATCAGGTATTTTTTTCAAATAAAAACATTTCAATCTTCACTTTATTATTTAAAAAGTTAATTACAGCGAAAAATCTACGTAGCTAATTATAACTAATTATTGTAGAATTCTTACAAAAAGCCTACATCACCCTATTTTATGAGAGATATTGTTCAAGAAATAAAATATGTACCTAATATCACCAAAAAATCAACGAAAATATAAAATGTATAATTAGAAATTTTAAAAATTCCCTATCTGCAACTACAAATACTATAGTGTGGGTTTTGTTTTTATAATAAATAGCTATACAAACTACCAAATTAATATAATAATAAATTAAACATTTTCATGAAGAAACGGAAACTTAGGAAATAATTTTAAAGAAAATACAAGTTTGTTACAAAAATCAATATTAAATGTGTGCAAATGTACAAATAAGTAGGAAACGAATTTGCGCGGGAACCAGTCCTCCTACATACGTTAACCACTCTTACGGTATAAAAATGTGTGAAGTTAAATAGAAAAATCAATAATCCAAACACTTGACTTTCAAGCCCCATTGCCAGATCACTGGGACTCGTATAATGCGTGTAATTTGCATCGCGCGTAAGGTCAGTTTGATGTCTACAGTATATATACAACACCGATCGTTGGCCCCCTATATTTATTTCCCTTGAACTAAACGTGTGTATTTTGAGATATATGACGGTCTTTACCCGCCATTTCGAAAATCGAGATTCCGCATCTCCTGATGATGCTTAATCAAGAAAACACTATTATACACATAAAATTTACGAAGCCCAGAACCGGGCTGCGTAAGTTGGTGCCGGGCTTCGTATAGATAGGAGAACACTCTGTTTTAGGCTTGGTAATGCCGCCTAACGTGTATATATATATATATATATATATATATATATATATATATATATATATATATATATATATATATATATATATATATATATATAGTTTTATAATTTGTTCGTCGATAGATCAACACCGTACAACTGCACGTTATAAAGTAACTCTTAAGCATTCACTTTATTCGTTTTAATGTATGCGAGCAGCGGTGGCACCATCATACTGCTGTAATGAACCTTAAGGTCAAGGACTATAAAGGTTAACCATGACCAAATCGGTCAAAGAACTAGGCTGGTACTTCCGGTATTGTTTAACGGTCAAGGATTATAGGAATGTGAATGACACTGCTTCAACTAGTCCCCTACCACACCACGTACACTATAAAATAGTATATACTTGAGAGAGAATACATAGTTCAAGCTGAAATTTAGAGTAGACGAGAAAAATGGATTTTGGTTATGGATATGGTAAGATCAATATTATTATTATTATTTGAACATAGTGAGTAATGTATTTTCTTCTACAGAAATTTTAGAACTTACAATGCGAGAGCTGTGGATGGAGAGAACGTGTCTAACACAGTTCGTATTAGTTTGCAAAAGGGACCAGGTCCCGTATGCAATCGTGATTGTCCCTTCTGCAGGGCCAATTAAAATATTAAGGTTTGGGTTACGACCAAGCATTATTGTTAGGGATAACAAATACCCCGAAATTGGTATTACAAAATGAGTAATGTAATAAGCTAATGACATGTAATATAAACAAAATACATAAATAAAATACAATGAAATTCAAGGCTTGTTTTATTAGATTACATTAAATATATAACCATATGAATAACTATAAGCTAAAGAGAACTTAATGTATTCCAGTAGAACCAAAACCACCATCGCCTCTGCTGGTAGAATCGATTTCAAATCCTTGAACAACCTCTGGAAAATATATCTTTTCGCAAATGAGTTCGAATGATTGACAAGAAGAACTTGCACTATACCAGTAAAATCCGCATCGACTACTCCCGCGCTGACATCGATATGTTTGAGGCTTAAACCTGAGCGAGGAGCGATTCGACCGTAACAATTATTTGACAATTTTATTTTCAAACCTGTGCTAACCAGAAGTCGATCGTGTGCAGGAATTGTGACATCACAAACACTACGTAAATAAAATCCTGCAGCCCGTAGTGTAGCCTTAAACGGCGGTAAAGCGTTAGGCTGTGCTTTAACAAACAATAGAATCTCAAAACAAAATTTTTTTTCTGAATTCAAAAATTTTTTTTCTTTCAGCTAGGGTAGTGTGGTGACCTAAACAAATTCAATGAATCAAATTTTGAAATGATCAAATAAATTAATTATTATGTAAAAAACTTAGTTAAGAAAATAGAATTTATTGTAAAGCAAATTGAAAGATCAACAATATCTATTGTGCTGCACTTGTTATTTAACAGGCTCATCAGACAGCAGGAAGTATGATACGTTGAACTTTAAAGTTGCTAAGTCATACATTTTTGTATGACTTAGATGTATGACATAATTAAAACACAAAGAACTTGTCAATATAACAACATTATTAACGAGAACTTGATTGAGTTTAAACCATAACAGAAAGAAAATAAAGCTTATTTAGTTCAATGTAGTTCGTTTTATTTTAAAACCCTTCTTATCTAGGAGGAGTTATTACATGCAAATGCTAAGTTCTCAATAAGAACGTTTTAAATAAAATTCCAATGATTCCATATAAGGAACCTCAACAAAGAGAACCTGAAAAGATTTTTACCTTTTATTTTTGTACTACTTTAAGTGTACATTATTAATATAACAGTAAGCTGTTTTTACTGAAAGAATATAATACATTCAATTCAACAGTGTTCTGCATTTAACGTCATTAACTTAAACGAATGTTGCATTTAAAACAGCATATTATTATAGCTATTAATATAACGAGAATATTAGGCGATTTATAAATATCGAGGACGTTGTTAAGCGACGAGGCGGAGCCGAGTCGCCTCTGCAACGTCCGAGATGGGTTAAATCGCTAATATTCGAGTTATATTCAAAGCTTTATCGTATCATCAAAGATAGCAATGCAAACAAAAAAGTGTTGTTTACATTCATTGAAAAGAAAACGTCAAAGTTTGTTTTTGAAGGAAATCATGGAAGATTTTGATGTTCCCGCAAATATTCTAGAGGCAGCAAATAGTGTAACATTAGATTTGTTGCCAGATAGATCAAAGGTATTTTATGAAAAAAAATATCGTTTGTTCTGTGAGTGGCGAAATAAAGAAAATGTTCGAGGTGCTGCGGAAGTAGTTTTGTTGGCTTATTTCGGAA
Source organism: Agrypnus murinus (assembly GCA_929113105.1). NCBI lineage: Eukaryota > Metazoa > Arthropoda > Insecta > Coleoptera > Elateridae > Agrypnus > Agrypnus murinus. The sequence continues at coordinate 64,765,550 of OV816026.1, forward strand.
AACTGTCAACTGAATATTCTCCTTCATCTCTTTGGCCGAAATATTCTATGTTGAGAGCTTGCTTGAAACTGAAGGAAAGAATACAAATTGACAAGTATGGTAGTTTGATAAAATTTATCAAAAAGAAGAATGTTGGAAATCGGCATAAAAAATCGTTAATACTGACGAAAGAACAAGTTGATGAATTTGTGCGTACAGCTCCAGATGAGGTATTTTTAATGATGAAGGTAGCGCTGTTGATTGGACTGGGTGGAGCTTGTAGAACCAACGAATTAGTGAAAATGTCTACTGAAGATGTTGAGATCTTAGATAATAAAATAATGGTGACTGTTCCGAACTCAAAAACTCACAAGAAAAGATTTTTTGCCATTGTTTCTGAAGGTGACGTTGATCCTGTGGCTTTAATTAGAAAATATTTAGCATTACGGCCGCCTCATGTGACGCATAAAAGATTGTTCATATCGTATAGAAATGGCAAGTGTACAATTCAGCCATGCGGTATTCAATTTTTATCTAAAATACCTGAAAAAATAGCTACATTTCTCAAACTTGAAAGTCCATCTATCACTATCTACTGGTCACTGCATTAGGAGATCGGCAGCAACTATTCTTGTTAACGCCGGTGGAGACGTCTTAGAACTGCAAGAGCTGGGTGGATGGGAGTCAAGCAAGGTCGCTAGAGGGTACTTAGAAGAAAACATAACGAAGAAAGTGTCCATCGCAGAGAAGATTCAGGTCGGATCAATTTCGATAGCAAGTACATCTGCTACCTCGTCTGCTACTAAAAAATCAACGGAATTTTCAATTAGACATGAGAATTCGAACAACTCAAGTGGATTAGAAGTCATGTGTGCAGCATCTGTGACAGTACCGCCGACGCCACTGGCGTGACAGTGTTATCATCTACGCCACTCGCGGAAAAAATGGATTGGTAACCATGAAAAAATGTGTGTTGGTAAAACTGCAAAATGACTAAATGCCAGTTACATCGACTGCGTGTTGTTTATGCTGGTGGTTGTTAAATAAATACCAGTGTGTTTATTTATTATCATGAATTCGTTGATGTGTTATTTATTTTCGTTGTGCTCGATATTCCTTGGATATCATGTTAACGGTCAAGAAAGAAGACAGGGTCTCTCGACGGCTGAAAGGGTCCAACAGTTCAAAGTAATAGCCAAGAAAAAAGCGGTGTTTAAACTTAATGGTATTACATTTCGTGTTTATATCAAACCTAATCCTAGAAATTATGTGGTAATAATCATGTTTACAGCAATGGTCAAGCAAAGGCAGAGTAGGGGGTGCAATCATACCCTTGGAGAATTCCCGAGATGGACTAATTTATCTAGGGATGATCAAGCTTATTCGAAGGCAATCTTTGTTGCTGGGGCTAGTGGTAATGAAGGAGAGTACGCTTTAGCAAACCGACTAAAGGACAACCTAAGGATAAAGATGCAAGAGTGAGAAGAATGACAGGTTGGCAGGGTTTTGGGTATTTCAAAAGTTTTATTTATAAGAAAATGTCTAAAAAGAAAATGGAGTAACCTATGTACTCTCGTTTGTTTTGTTTTTTGTTGGTTGCTGGGGGTAATAATTAGAATAATTAATGAAAAGTTTGGGGAGAAAAATTCTTCCTTTCAAAATAATTAAGAAAGTCTTGAATTTTTCTTTCATAATAATTCAAAAAGTTCGAATTTTTTCATAATAATTAAAAAGTTTTGAACTTTTTGCAAGTTAATTCAAAAAAGTTATTAAATAATGAACTACCGATAGTACTAAAAGAGCTATCGTTTTACTGGTTTCAACAAAGTTATTAATTAATTGATAACTCCTGATAATCAATATATAAAGGTTTTACTGTTTAATCCAAGCAAATATACTTGGGAGTTTGCATATAATTTAAAAAGTTGTCAAAACAACTTTCCCAGAGGGAAAACTGGCAGATCCTTTATTACGGAAGGTTACAATTCGTTTTGGTTGTAAAATTTTGAAGAGTCCAGGAAAGTTTATTATTGGTTATAATGAGTTCAAGAAAGAGTTATTCATTATAATAGCTTCTGGGAATTAATCGAATCGCCATCAGTAAGAAATAATCATGTTATTATAATAACATATCATTTATTGGTGGTTACGTTTCAAGTAAGTGGCAATTACAGTGACTTGTTTTGGTTAAATAAAGTACCTGTTCGGACATAGGGTCCTATATTTTGTAGTGATTTTGGATAAAATACCTATAAAATTGTAATCATAAAAAATTTAATTATCATTTAAAAAGATATAATTTATATAAATTTTAAAGAAAAAAAAACAAAATTTAGTATTAAACTTTATAACACAGCTCTACTATTGAATTAAGATATTATGAAAATAGAAACCATTTTCGAAACCAATAGTAAAGGGGTGTTATTATTAATTTAGCTTGTTACAGCCGGCTGAGGTACCTTTAAGATTTTTATGTCATCATGAACAAACGTTGTAGTAATTTGTGAGTAGTTCTTGAACCTGAATATAAGTGTTTAACTTCTCTGAGACTTAATTCTATTTATTTGTATCAATGATTTAAATAAGGTTTTGCACTTGCTAAACCAAAGGTAAGTTGTATGTAAACTGATGACTATTGGATATGATACTTCCTGCTTAAAGAACCTATGAACCACGCCCTGCAAGAGTTTCATGTCTCTATCTCACTAGTTGTGGATTTCTGTTTATATTCATCATAATAACCAATATAACTAAAGTCATAACCTAAATAAAAAAGAGTAATCAGATAACAAAACAATTTATTAATAATTTTTTTGTACATTTCAAAAATCAAATAAATAATTATATAGTAATGGCAACTCTTCAGAGAGTACTGCTGGCTACTTCTGACTAAACGCCCTATAACGGGACATTTGTTTACCAGAAGGTAGTGATTCTGTAACGGTTGAGGGTAGGTGCGTGTCTTAAAGGGGAGTGCGCATTTGAGAGATTTGTTACACATCATCTGGGAACAATATTGTTAGTAAAGCTGCAGAAGATCCGGCAGTTATGATGAAGCAGAAGGATGTGTCCTTTAATTTTCAGAATTGTGAAAAGATTGAAATTCATGTTCATAAATAATTTTGTATCTCATATTAATAAATACATTTAACTGTAACTATTGTATTATGGCTGTAACGAATGTGTTATGAATAACTAACGTCTTATGACGTTTCTATGATATTATATTGCTAATAATTATCGAGGAATATAACATTATAGAGATATAATAATCGATGATACGATAAAATTAAAAACAAAACCTGACATTCATATAAAAAGCACTGCATTTAATATTAAATATTGATACTTTAAAATTCGAAACATTCTCAAAAGTAGAACTACTTTTAAATTGAAACAAATATTTTGTTATGGTAGTAGGTTACAGTGTCCTGATAAATTTAGAATTCTGTAATTGACCACCACATTTTTGCAAAAAAAGTGTCAATTAAAAATATATAACAAAAATTTATTAGTTCGACCTTTTTATTACTTGCGTAATTCATTCAAATCTATTAAAGACAAACTATTTGCGTGATGTCTGTGAAATCTGATTGAACTTGACTAGCATCGTATCTTATATCGGTAGACGTAAACATTTTTTTAGACTGTTGTAATGCAAGAATTGTAAAGCAATTGTAAAGAAATTGAACTTGCAAATCGCAGGAAATTAGCAATTAGCTTCAAACATTCATTTATACACTTATGGGAAAGTAAACTTATATGTAATTAACCAAGCGGGCCCAAGACCGGACATAAGAAATTGAACTTGCAAATCGCAGGAAATTAGCAATTAGCTTCAAACATTCATTTATACACTTGTGGGAAATTAAACTTATAAATTGTGTTGCATTTTGCTTATAAGGGTCTTAACCGCCATTTGAAAGAACATATAACAAACCGTGAGAGCTTGAACTTCTGAGTTGAGTTGCTTGTATAGGTGTTTGACCGGTCATTAATTCCTGCACTCATCGTGGGAATATAAACTTTGTTTTAAGTTATATATATGACCACTTTAGCACTTTATTCGATCATTTGCTAACAGATATACGTACGTTATACCTACATTATTTATCCTTAAACTTCCCATACTATATTATCCCTTATCCATAGTATATTGTTATTATTATTATTGTGATATATTTATGTATTATCCTGTATATAATTTTAAAAGTTAGAAGAGTTCGCATGCGCAGAGGTTGGCAACTCTGATGGCGACACTCTCTCTTGCACTGAAGGTCGTACAATAAAGACGTGGGTCAAGATATTTAAAGATGTTTTATTATTGGAATTCTTCAGTTACTTATTTAATAAATCCGAAGTCCTATTTAAGGTAATTAACAGTAATTGTATTAATTATTAAAGAGTGCAGACATCACAATTATTAACACATCCTAAAATGTCGAGTGAAATGTCTAAAAGAGTGTGCTCGTTAAGACCAGGTCTTTCTTTGAAACGTTCCGCTGAAGATGATACAGCTGGTCCTTCTAAAATAACTTTCGAAAGGTCCCGTGTGAATATTTTACAAAATATCTTAATTAAACCTCGCGAGAATTTCATTGAAACAGTGGACTTCTGTTCTCCAGAACCTTCTTCCACGCCGATTCTTTTAAATCTTCTCACGAGACCTTCTGAAAGTTTGTGTATTTGTGACCAAGTAGTTAGTGCGCCCGTTGAAATTATTGTGTGAAAAAGAAATCCATAGGCGACTCATCGAGCCTGGTTCACGAACATGAGTGTGATCCTTTCTCGATTTCCTTTATCCTATCTCGAGTTCTTATAAATGTAACATGGTGTTCGCATTATTCTTAGTTTCAAATTGCTGGTTGTCTGTGTACATCTAGTTGATAAAATGATTCAATGTGATCGTTTTTCACGAAGCTTCAGCAGGGTTGATAATTTAAACCGTCATCGTAGGGAGGCTTGTCATGATTTCGCCACCCCACAAACGGCAGAGGAATAGTAATACTTCTTTTCTATTTATGTAATAAAGTTTTTAAATTTTTGGGTTTGTTTATAGATCCCATGGTGTTCTGTGACATATGCGATCTGCACGTCCAAAGATCGTGCTACCTTGGACATTTACGTAGCAGCAGACATCGTGATAGAGCGTGTCAGGTCAGCAATAATGCATGAGCATCGTGTCTGCGCTCGTTGCACCGAAAGGACTGGCACACCGATGTTCATCGTATCCAGATCCAGCAACGGTTCTTAATTTAGATGGTGTACAATTTCCGGTAACTTTAAAAGATATACCATATTTCTTGTCTATTAATAACGATATCTCAATAAACGTTTATACTCTGCAAGAAGTTTTTAAAAATAATCGTAAGCAGAATGAGGTTGTTGGACCTCTTTATTACAGTAAATTGAAAAAAATTAATCATGTAAATCTTTTACTAATTGTTAATGATAATGGGGAAGCCCATTATACATACATTAAAAACTTTAGTAGATTATTATCTAGGCAAGTATCTGGTCATAAAGCTGCAAAACATTTCTGTGACGGTTACATACAATATTTTTCTTCTTCTGATAAATTAAATAGTCAGACCCAGCACGATTGTAATTATGTGGCTTCTAAAATACCGACTACTGAATTGGTTAAAGACAGAATAGGTAAACAAGTACCTCAAAATGTATTGAAATTTAAAAATTATCAGAAACAATTAAAAGTGCCTTTTGTGATTTACGCTGATTTTGAATCTGTGTTGACCCCAATATCTAGTGTAGAACCGGATTCCGAAAAACCGTTTACTATTCGTGTGCAGGAGCATGAACTTCATTCGTTTGCTTACTACATTAAATGCTCATTTGATGAATCGCTTTCAAAATTGGAGATTTACCGAGGGCCCGATGCAGCTCGACAATTTGTTACTAAATTAGATACTGATGTGAAAGAGCTGTATCAAAATTATTTAAAAATACCTAAACCTATGAACACTTTCACACCTGGTGAAGAAAGAGCTTTTGAGGCGGCCACCGTCTGTCATATTTGTAATAATAGGTTTGAAGAAGGTGAGGTTAAAGTGAAAAAAAATCATTGTCATTTAACCGGTTGTTTTCGTAATGCTGCACACACTGAGTGTAATATTAATTTTCGGTTACCTAATTTTGTACCTGTATTCTTTCATAATTTGTCTGGTTATGATGCTCATTTATTTATTAAACAATTAGCTTTAGAACAAGAAAAACTGGAAGTAATTGCTCAAAATAAAGAAAAATGTCTCTTTCTCGAAATTTCTATTGGTTGATGATATTGCTAATGATAGGGGAACATCGGAAAAGGTATTTGTACGTTTACGATTTTTGGATAGTTTTAGATTTATGGGTGACTCTCTTGAAAAATTGGCTAAAAACTTATCGGATGATCAGTGTAAGGAAATTAGAAAGCAGTTTGGTCTGAATGAAGAATTTAGATGCATGCGCAGGAAAGGTATTTTTCCGTATTCTTATATAGATGACTTTTCCAAATTGAATGAGCCACGATTACCGCCCCGCAATGAGTTTGTTGACAAGTTACGAGGAACGACCGTGTCTGAAGACGAGTACAATCGCGCTAGTGAAGTGTGGAATTTATTTCAATGCAAAACTTTAGGAGATTATTCGGACGTTTATTTAACTGCGGATGTACTGCTATTAGCTGACATTTTTGAAAACTTTAGATCCGTTTACCTTCACCATTATGGTCTTGACCCATGCCAATATTATACTTCCCCAAGTTTGGCGTGGGACGCTATGTTTAGATGTACTCAAGTTGAATTAGAACTTTTAAGAGATATTGACATGTTACATTTCTTCAGTAAATGAATTCGAGGGCGAGTTAGTATGTGTTGTGGTAGAAAAAGTTTTGCAAACAATCGATTTATTCTAAATTATGATCCGAAGAAACCTACATCTTTCATAATGTACTTGGATGCTACAAATTTATACGGTTGGGCTATGTGTCAATATCTGCCTCGAAGTAATTTTACTTGGTTGTCGAATAATGAAATCGAACAGTTCGATGTGTTTAACATTCCCAACGAATCTCCTCAAGGGTTCGTTCTGGAAGTGGATGTTGAATACCCGAAGCATTTACACTCGTTGCATAATGATCTTCCCTTTATGCCTGAGGCATTAATTCCGCCGATTCCAAAACCAAAACATAAAAAATTGATTCCAAATTTGTATGATAAGGAAAGATATGTGATTCATTATCGAATCTTAAAACAATGTCTCGATCATGGATTGTTTTTGAAAAAAATCCATAGAGTTTTAAAATTTGATCAATCACCTTGGTTAAAACCATATATTGACTTAAACACTTCATTACGTAATAATGCAACCAATTCCTTCGAGGCTTTCTTTAAATTGATGGTTAACAGTGTATTTGGAAAGACTATGGAAAACGTTGAAAATAGAGTTGATAATCGCATTTTGAAAAAATCGGGAAAAAACAGGTGCGGAAACATACATCGCTAGACCTAATTGTAAAAGTGTGACCATTTTTTTCGGAAAATCTGGTAGCAATTGATATGGAAAGATTATTGATCTGTTATGATAAGCCGGTCTATGTTGGTTTTTGTATTTTGGATATTTCGAAAACGGTTATTTATAAATTTTTCTATGAATTCTTGAAACCAAAAGTATGGAGATAATGGTTCTTTATTGTATACCGACACGGATTCGTTAGTGATTGAAATTCGTACTGATAATTTTTATAATGATATTAAAGCACATATTGAACTATTTGATACATCAAATTTAGCTAATGATAACTCACATGGAATTCCCGTCAACGAATCCGTTTTAGGTGCAATGAAAGATGAATATAAAGGTGTTCCCATCAAAAGCTATTTCGGAGCCAGTGCTAAAGCCTATTGTGTCAACGTCGCGGATGAGTTACATAAAAAAGCGAAAGGTGTAAGAAAAAACGTTATAAAAACAGTTTTGAAAGAAAGCGACTATGAAGCGGTTGCTACTAATCAAGTAAAAACAATATTTTGCAAAATGTACGTTTTTAAGTCGGATATGCATAACGTGTATACAGAAATGCGAAATAAAATAGCTTTATCTGCTCACGACGATAAGCGGTACCTTATTCAGGGAACAGCCACAACATTAGCTTGGGGTCATCACGATATTTCAGCAAAAAATGATGATTTAGATTTATTAATGGAAATCATTGAAAATTATATTCAAAAATCAAATTTAGATAAACTAATTAATTTGATGAAAGCAACAGTCGATGATTTGTAATTGCGGTGTATAGATTTGTAAATATGTATGTAGAACGTTAAATTATCTTTACATAACTAAATGTTTGGAATTTGCGAACCCATGGTATGTTTACAAATGTATATAGTTTATTTCGTGTAGTTTATTATGTATAGTTTGTTTCTGTGTAATAAATGTGTTTACCTTTTGCTATGTGTATTGTTCTTTCCTTATGGAGAAATTAACATTTATATGTATAATATACAATAAAAGTATTATTTTTGGTATTTGTATTGTTCTTTCCTTATGGAATAACTAACTTGAAATAATAAGTCATAAAATGTTAAAAAAATGAATCTTTATTTGGTTATGCATTACATTTCGAGTAATAAGTAATAATATGCCTAGAAGCTAATTGCTATTTAGTTTTATGCTATAACGTTACAAAATGCTCTAACTAATATCACGTTTTGGAATCCAAGAATTATGTGTTTTATCGAATCCTAACCATTTGACTAATACTCGATTTTTCTTTTTTTGTAAAATTTTCTCCACTAAATAAGTGTCTTTAAATTTCGCTTTTTGCAGTTCTTCATTGTAGAATCCTCCACGAATTTCCTCACCTTTGACATCTTCCAAAAGATAAGTTGTAGGATTTGTTAGTCGAACGTTTTTAATCTTAAAAATTTTCGTACTCCAGCTTGGAGTGTAGCCTTTTGCGAAAGCTTCCCGGTGATTACTGATTCGCACGTGATCACCAATTTTGAATTTAGGACGTTGCGGGTCAACAGTCTTCGGAAACTTGAAGGCTGTCTGTAAAATTTTGTTGGAGTTTTTCTGTCTAACGTCAATAGGTTTGAATCCAGTGGTTCGATGTACTGTTGAGTTGTACTTTGCAATTACCTGAGACAACAACTGCAGCCACTTATAGGATCCTTGCATGGAAAATTCCTTCCACATCTTGTTTTTGAGAGTTCGGTTTACGCGTTCCACCGGACTTGCTTTCATACTGGAAAACGTACTGTAATGATTTATGTTCATACTTTGCATTAACTTGCGAAAGTGTGTGTTTTAAAATTCCTTTCCCATATCTGTTTGTAATTTCGTGGAGGATCCCCCGCAGACCGTAATAGCTTCTTCATTCCTTGCGTTACCTCTTCTCCGGTTTTGCGTTTAATAGGACATGCCCATACCTTTTTGCTAAACATATTTAACAATACCAAAATATATCGAAATCCTTTACTGGTCTTGGCATACGGTATTATTTCCACGAGATCCGCCATATATAAATCATATAATCCCTTTACTATTATTCGTCTTCTTCGAAATCGTTTGCGAGCTGGTTTATGCAGCTCCTCAATTATTTGACGTTTTATGCTCATTGGGAAAATGCTGGAACACTAATAACGGCTTCAAAAATAAATATGTCCTTTGATCCAGGCTTCTTCGCCTTAAACTTATCCCCTTTCTTCAATGACACTCCGATGAGTGATTCGGCATCGTATAACGTATCGTTTAAAAATATTTGCGCATCTGTGGGATAGTATTTGATTTGTTTAATGCTACCTTCAGTTAGAGGAACGACATACTCGAAGTTGGTGGAGTTCAAAAGTGAATAACCTTTTTCATGATTGTATATCCCCATCATATATAACATTGTCTCGTAGTGCAAATTAGACACGTCTTTTAAAAGGAATACTTTTGCATGAGCGTCGAGTTTAACTTGGACAGGAGTTTTGTGAAAATGTTTACCGAACTTATCCAGAGTCATGGTTTTTGAGGTAATGATGATATATGATGATATGGAAGTCTAATAATAGCTTCGAAGTAAAATGGGACGGCTGCAGACGGATCTACCTACCTACCTATTTCTATCTACCTACGTATTTCTCACCTTAATCTTATCGCCTTTTCTCAAACGTCTCCCAATTAAGCTGACAGCAACACCAACTAGAATACCGTTTACATACATAATGCATGGTGGTGAGCTGCAAACTTCTTGTACAATCCCTTCTGTAAACGGTATTGTGTATTCCCGTTTACTGTTGCTACCTTTCAAATTGTAATATTTCGTTAGGTTGGCAGTAGTAGCTTCGCTAGATCCAGGCTCGGAGTCCGCCAACATATACATCATTGTTGTGTACCTTACATTTTGTATATCTTCTTAAAGAAAACACTTTGGAACGAGTTTCGAGTTCCACTCGAACAGGGGTTTTGTGAAGATGTTTACCGAATTTATCCAATGACATGATTCTACTAGTGACAACGATACAATAACAAGGTGTTAAACATGTTGGATGCTGTATGCTATTATTTTAGCTGCTCGCAACTCATCAATAATGTAAATGATTTCATTAGTGTGACCGGTATGACCGGTCGATTTCGAGCTTCGAAGAAGTCTCAACCTTGCTATCAATTTATTTGGATCTTTCCATGGTACGAATTCTACCTTTTTATTATTGTAACTTAGCACGCGCATTGGTCCAGCTCCCCGTTTTTTCGCTAATGCCCCCGTTTTGGATTGCGTCACCGGTGTTGAAGTAGAAAAACTTCTTACCTTTTCACCAGGTGCAGTTAAAAGGGTTTAGATAATTGTGGAATATTTGGTTCCGGTCCCTAACAAAGGTGCATCATGTAGATAATTTCTACGGACTGCGTTGGTTCGTAAAAGAAGATCTTTGTAGCTTTTTAAATCCGCTTGCAAATATCCGAGAGGTTTCTTTTTAAATACTAATTCGTATAAACCGCGCGTACCTTCATACGTAAATGTTTGACCATTGGGTTTCGTAATGAGCATATTTTCGTCATCAAAACCGAATTCGGAGTCTCCAATAAAATATTCCTGTTTCTCCGGAAGGAATCGTACTCCGTATAGATGATCGAACTCGTTTTTCGTATCCGTAAACATTTTTTCCATGTATCGTTTCGCGCGCCCAGTAAAGGTAGCGTCTTTATTAACCTGGAATTCTCTACTAGTTCCGGCGGCAGCGAGTTCGATTTGGAGTTGTTCTAACGTAGGTGTCCCGGAAGCTTCCGCGACTTCTAGTTCGATGCCGGATCGTTCTGTGCTTACAGCATGCAATCTGGGAGCACTATGTGGTGTTCGGATTACCTGAGGTATACGTAGAGATTGTGATACTGGAGTTGAGGGTGGAAAAAATGAGGGAACCTCTTCCTTTACGGGTTCCTCTTTTGGAGTTAGGAGTTCGGTTTTAACACCCGTTATAAATTCTCGCAAAGGTTGTGTGATGGGTTATAGCGACGTTGAAGTTGTACATCGGAGCGTGCCATTTCGGATTTAAGACTTTGATATTTCTGTTTGACATTGTGTCGTGCCTTAACCAGGTCTTCTTAACCATACGCTTATCCATGGTTACTAATGCTGTTAGTTAATGCCTACGGTATTTATTGTGAAGTAGGCGTCGAACCCTTTACGATAGCGTCCCTCGTTAGGTTGAGACTCTTTGTCAACAACTACAAAACCATATTTCTCATTCCAACACTGCATGCAGAGCTGCTTAAACTTCTCGAACGTCATATCCCCGCTGACATGATCATTAAAGATATGTTTTACATTAGTGTTATCTTGCTTAAAAATAATGATGAAGTTTGCGTTGTCCCGTATGAGTTGTTTTGGAATTGCGGAATATGACTGACGTAAATAAAAACAATCGATATTTTTATGTCTTCCAAAACAAAAATAATCTCTTATAGTGCTCTGACTATCGCAGACCACATCGTCGAAGATAATTGCAGAGTTTGTTCTTGCATCCTTGGGTGGTACTATAGTTTCGCAGGAGTATAATATCCCACGGGTAACGATTTAAACAGATTACGCAAATATATATATATATATATATATATATATATATATATATATATATATATATATATATATATATCTATAGAGGCCTACCATGCGTCCGGACCAAAAGCGTAGCGCCCAGCGTCCGGCGTATATAAGTGTATATAAATGATGGTATCAGTCAGCGTCTTTTGCAAGCTATAGGTTTATTCAGCGTCTGTTTATTTTATGCAAGCTATAGGTTTATACAGCGTCCATTTATTTTTTCAGTATTGGCCAGCCTGCTTGAATTCCTTTGCCTGTCTGCGGTGTCGAGTTACTCTCTGCATTTCTGAGTAAAGATTGCGTCATTTAAACTGGCAAAAATAATTCTATTTTATTAACGCTATGTAATAAATACTTTTAGTTTCGTTTCTGTATGTGTATGAATTTTATTTAAAAGGCTTTCAGATTTAAAATATTATATGCATAAAAACATCATAAAACTTGAAATATTATTGGATTTGTATGAAATTTTCTACAAAGGGGTTTTTCAGGTCGCTGATTTCAAATTTGATGTCAACGTTTGCAAATTTTAAAGGGAGGATGAAATATGGCGGCCATAATAATTAAAATTTGATTTATTTGCATAAAACTTAACATCTGTGAGTATATTCGAAATAGCGGGTATGATATAGCTCTCTGCGTTGCCAAAGTACTATGTGTATTTCTCAGTAAGGATTGCGTCATTTAAAGCGACAAGAATAATTATATTTTATTACAGCTACTTAATAAATCTTTTACTTCCATTCATTGGTGTCTGAATTTTATTTAAAATGTTTTAAATAAGTTTTAAGGTACCATAAACATAAAAATTTCGTATAATTAGAAATCTTATTGGATTTGTATGAGATTTTGTACAAAGGGGTTTCTAAGGTCGCTGATATCGAGTTCGACGTTAAGATTTACAATATGACGATTATACTTAAGATTTGGCACAGTTATAGGAATTAGGATTCTTGTAAAGAAAAAATAAACCAATGTTATTATGACAACCCCCGTACCCCCTTTTAGGGGTTGTAAAGCTTTTAGATGACTTAGAAACTTGAAAATTGGTGTAATTATAGGATTTAAGATTCTTGTAAAGAAAAAATGTTATTATGTCAACCTCTGCATCCCGTTCGGGGGTTGTAAGACTTCTAGATGACATAAAAACTTGAAATTTGGTTTAGTTATAGGGTTTAGGGTTCTCGTAAAGAATGATATAGAAAAATGTTATTATGTTAACCCTCCGCAACCCCTTTAGGGTTTATAAAGCTTCTAGATGACACAGAAACTTGAAATTTGGTACAATTATAGTTTAAGGTTATTGTAAAGAAAATATATAAAAAAATGTCGTTATATCATCCCCCGCACCCTCTTATGGGATTGTAAAACTTGCAGATAACACAGGAACTTGAAATTTGATAATAGTTATAGGGTTTAAGACTGTCGTAAAGAAAAATATAATTTTTTTTTATTAAGTCAACTCCTGCACTTTATTTGGGGGTTGTAAAAATTCTGGATGACATTCAAACTTGAAATTTGAGATAGTGATAGGATTTAGGACTCTCGTAAAGAAAATTATTAGGTCAACCCCCGCACTCCATTTGAGGGTTGTAAAACTTCTAGATGACATACAAACTTGAAATTTGACATAGTTATAGAGTTTAGAATTCTTGTCAAAAGAAAAATAAACAATGGTAAAATTTCTACCCCCCACTCACATTGGGGGTTGTAAAACTTCTATATGACATACAAACTTGAAATTTGGTATAGTTATAGTATTTAAAGTTTTCCTAAAGAGAAAAATCAAAAATACTAAAATCTCAACCCTCCCACCCCCTTTTGAGTTATAAAACTTCTAGATGACGTACAAACTTGAGATTTTGACATAGTTATAGTGTTTAGAATTCTTGTCAAAAGAAAAATAAACAATTGTAAAATTTCTACCCCCCACCCACATTGGTGGTTGTAAAACTTCTATATGATATACAAACTTGAAATTTGGTATAGTTATAGTATTTAAAATTTTCCTAAAGAGAAAAATCAAAAATATTAAAATGACAACCCTCCCACCCCCTTTTGAGTTATAATACTTCTAGATGACGTACAAACTTGAGATTTTGACATAGTTATAGAGTTTAGAATTCTTGTCAAAAGAAAAATAAACAATGGTAAAATTTCCAACCCCCAGCCACATTGGGGGTAGTAAAACTTCTATATGACATACAAACTTGAAATTTGGTATAGTTATAGTATTTAAAATTTTCAACCCCCGCACTCCATTTGAGGGTTGTAAAACTTCTAGATGACATACAAACTTGAAATTTGACATAGTTATAGAGTTTAAAATTCTTGTCAAACGAAAAATAAACAATGGTAAAATTTCTACCCCCCACTCACATTGGGGGTTGTAAAACTTCTATATGACATACAAACTTGAAATTTGGTATAGTTATAGTATTTAAAGTTTTCCTAAAGAGAAAAAATCAAAAATACTAAAATCTCAACCCTCCCACCCCCTTTTGAGTTATAAAACTTCTAGATGACGTACAAACTTGCGATTTTGACATAGTTATAGACTTTAAAATTCCTGTCAAAAGAAAAATAAACAATGGTAAAATTTCTACCTTCCATCCACATTGGGGGTTGTAAAACTTCTATATGACATACAAACTTGAAATTTAGTATAGTTATAGTGTTTAAAATTTTCCTAAAGAGAAAAATCAAAAATATTAAAATGTCAACCCACGCACCCCCTTTAGAGTTATAAAACTTATAGATGACGTACAAACTTGAGATTTTGATATAGTTATAGTGTTTAGAATTCTTGTCAAAAGAAAAATAAACAATTGTAAAATTTCTACCCCCCACCCACATTGGTGGTTGTAAAACTTCTATATGATATACAAACTTGAAATTTGGTATAGTTATAGTATTTAAAATTTTCCTAAAGAGAAAAATAAAAAATATTAAAATGTCAACCCTCCCACCCCCTTTTGAGTTATAATACTAATAGATGACGTACAAACTTGAGATTTTGACATAGTTATAGAGTTTAGAATTCTTGTCAAAAGAAAAATAAAAAATGGTAAAATTTCCAACCCCCAGCCACATTGGGGGTTGTAAAACTTCTATATGACATACAATCTTGAAATTTGGTATAGTTATAGTATTTAAAATTTTCCTAAAGAGAAAAATCAAAAATATTAAAATGTCAACCCTCCCGCCCCCTTTTGAGTTGTAAAACTTCTAGATGACGTACAAACTTGAGATTTTGACAGTTATAGAGTTTAGAATTCTTGTCAAAAGAAAAATAAACAATGGTAAAATTTCTACCCCCCACCCACATTGGGGGTTGTAAAACTTCTATATGACATACAAACTTGAAATTTGGTATAGTTATAGTATTTAAAATTTTCCTAAAGGGAAAAATCAAAAATATTAAAATGTCAACCCTCCCGCCCCCTTTTGAATTATAAAACTTCTAGATGACGTAGAAACTTGAGATTTTGACATAGTTATAGTGTTTAGAATTCTTGTCAAAAGAAAAATAAACAATTGTAAAATTTCTACCCCCCACCCACATTGGTGGTTGTAAAACTTCTATATGATATACAAACTTGAAATTTGGTATAGTTATAGTATTTAAAATTTTCCTAAAGAGAAAAATTAAAAATATTAAAATGTCAACCCTCCCACCCCCTTTTGAGTTATAATACTTCTAGATGACGTACAAACTTGAGATTTTGACATAGTTATAGAGTTTAGAATTCTTGTCAAAAGAAAAATAAACAATGGTAAAATTTCTACCCCCCACTCACATTGGGGGTTGTAAAACTTCTATATGACATACAAACTTGAAATTTGGTATAGTTATAGTATTTAAAATTTTCCTAAAGAGAAAAATCAAACATACTAAAATGTCAACCCTCCCACCCCTTTTTGAGTTATAAAACTTCTAGATGACTTACAAACTTGAGATTTTGACATAGTTATAGAGTTTAGAATTCTTGTCAAAAGAAAAATAAACAATGGTAAAATTTCCAACCCCCAGCCACATTGGGGATTGTAAAACTTCTATATGACATACAAACTTGAAATTTGTTATAGTTATAGTATTTAAAATTTTCCTAAAGAGAAAAATCAAAAATATTAAAATGTCAACCCTCCCACCCCCTTTTGAGTTATAATACTTCTAGATGACGTACAAACTTGAGATTTTGACATAGTTATAGACTTTAGAATTCTTGTCAAAAGAAAAATAAACAATGGTAAAATTTCTACCCCCCACCCACATTGGGGGTTGTATAACTTCTATATGACATACAAACTTGAAATTTGGTATAGTTATAGTATTTAAAATTTTCCTAAAGGGAAAAATCAAAAATTTAACATGTCAGCCCTCCCACCCCCTTTTGAGTTATAAAACTTCTAGATGACGTACAAACTTGAGATTTTGACATAGTTATAGTGTTTAGAATTCTTGTCAAAAGAAAAATAAGCAATTGTAAAATTTCTACCCCCCCACCCACATTGGTGGTTGTAAAACTTCTATATGATATACAAACTTGAAATTTGGTATAGTTATAGTATTTAAAATTTTCCTAAAGAGAAAAATCAAAAATATTAAAATGTCAACCCTCCCACCCCCTTTTGAGTTATAAAACTTCTAGATGACGTACCAACTTGAGATTTTGACATAGTTATAGAGTTTAGAATTCTTGTCAAAAGAAAAATAAACAATGGTAAGATTTCCAACCCCCAGCCACATTGTGGGTTGTAAAACTTCTATATGACATACAAACTTGAAATTTTCTATAGTTGTAGTGTTTAAATTTTTCCTAAAGAGAAAAGAGTTGTTATGTCAACCTCTGCATCCCGTTGGGGGGTTGTAAGACTTCTAGATGACATAAAAACTTGAAATTTGGTTTAGTTATAGGGTTTAGGGTTCTCGTAAAGAATGATATAGAAAAATGTTATTATGTTAACCCTCCGCAACCCCTTTAGGGTTTATAAAGCTTCTAGATCAAAAATATTAAAATGTCAACCCTCCCACCCCCTTTTGAGTTATAATACTTCTAGATGACGTACAAACTTGAGATTTTGACATAGTTATAGAGTTTAGAATTCTTGTCAAAAGAAAAATAAACAATGGTAAGATTTCTACCCCCCACTCACATTGGGGGTTGTAAAACTTCTATATGACATACAAACTTAAAATTTGGTATAGTTATAGTATTTAAAATTTTCCTAAAGAGAAAAATCAAAAATACTAAAATGTCAACCCTCCCACCCCTTTTTGAGTTATAAAACTTCTAGATGACTTACAAACTTGAGATTTTGACATAGTTATAGAGTTTAGAATTCTTGTCAAAAGAAAAATAAACAATGGTAAAATTTCCAACCCCCAGCCACATTGGGGATTGTAAAACTTCTATATGACATACAAACTTGAAATTTGTTATAGTTATAGTATTTAAAATTTTCCTAAAGAGAAAAATCAAAAATATTAAAATGTCAACCCTCCCACCCCCTTTTGAGTTATAATACTTCTAGATGACGTACAAACTTGAGATTTTGACATAGTTATAGACTTTAGAATTCTTGTCAAAAGAAAAATAAACAATGGTAAAATTTCTACCCCCCACCCACATTGGGGGTTGTAAAACTTCTATATGACATACAAACTTGAAATTTGGTATAGTTATAGTATTTAAAATTTTCCTAAAGGGAAAAATCAAAAATTTAACATGTCAGCCCTTCCACCCCCTTTTGAGTTATAAAACTTCTAGATGACGTACAAACTTGAGATTTTGACATAGTTATAGTGTTTAGAATTCTTGTCAAAAGAAAAATAAACAATTGTAAAATTTCTACCCCCCCACCCACATTGGTGGTTGTAAAACTTCTATATGATATACAAACTTGAAATTTGGTATAGTTATAGTATTTAAAATTTTCCTAAAGAGAAAAATTAAAAATATTAAAATGTCAACCCTCCCACCCCCTTTTGAGTTATAAAACTTCTAGATGACGTACCAACTTGAGATTTTGACATAGTTATAGAGTTTAGAATTCTTGTCAAAAGAAAAATAAACAATGGTAAGATTTCCAACCCCCAGCCACATTGGGGGTTGTAAAACTTCTATATGACATACAAACTTGAAATTTTCTATAGTTGTAGTGTTTAAATTTTTCCTAAAGAGAAAAGAGTTATTATGTCAACCTCTGCATCCCGTTCGGGGGTTGTAAGACTTCTAGATGACATAAAAACTTGAAATTTGGTTTAGTTATAGGGTTTAGGGTTCTCGTAAAGAATGATATAGAAAAATGTTATTATGTTAACCCTCCGCAACCCCTTTAGGGTTTATAAAGCTTCTAGATCAAATATATTAAAATGTCAACCCTCCCACCCCCTTTTGAGTTATAAAACTTCTAGATGACGTACAAACTTGAGATTTTGACATAGTTATAGAGTTTAGAATTCTTGTCAAAAGAAAAATAAACAATGGTAAGATTTCTACCCCCCACCCACATTGGGGGTTGTAAAACTTCTATATGACATACAAACTTGAAATTTGGTATAGTTATAGTATTTAAAATTTTCCTAAAGGGAAAAATCAAAAATTTAACATGTCAGCCCTTCCACCCCCTTTTGAGTTATAAAACTTCTAGATGACGTACAAACTTGAGATTTTGACATAGTTATAGTGTTTAGAATTCTTGTCAAAAGAAAAATAAACAATTGTAAAATTTCTACCCCCCCACCCACATTGGTGGTTGTAAAACTTCTATATGATATACAAACTTGAAATTTGGTATAGTTATAGTATTTAAAATTTTCCTAAAGAGAAAAATCAAAAATATTAAAATGTCAACCCTCCCACCCCCTTTTGAGTTATAAAACTTCTAGATGACGTACCAACTTGAGATTTTGACATAGTTATAGAGTTTAGAATTCTTGTCAAAAGAAAAATAAACAATGGTAAGATTTCCAACCCCCAGCCACATTGGGGGTTGTAAAACTTTTATATGACATACAAACTTGAAATTTTCTATAGTTGTAGTGTTTAAATTTTTCCTAAAGAGAAAAGAGTTATTATGTCAACCTCTGCATCCCGTTCGGGGGTTGTAAGACTTCTAGATGACATAAAAACTTGAAATTTGGTTTAGTTATAGGGTTTAGGGTTCTCGTAAAGAATGATATAGAAAAATGTTATTATGTTAACCCTCCGCAACCCCTTTAGGGTTTATAAAGCTTCTAGATCAAAAATATTAAAATGTCAACCCTCCCACCCCCTTTTGAGTTATAAAACTTCTAGATGACGTACAAACTTGAGATTTTGACATAGTTATAGAGTTTAGAATTCTTGTCAAAAGAAAAATAAACAATGGTAAAATTTCTACCCCCCACTCACATTGGGGGTTGTAAAACTTCTATATGACATACAAACTTGAAATTTGGTATAGTTATAGTATTTAAAGTTTTCCTAAAGAGAAAAATCAAAAATACTAAAATCTCAACCCTCCCACCCCCTTTTGAGTTATAAAACTTCTAGATGACGTACAAACTTGAGATTTTGACATAGTTATAGTGTTTAGAATTCTTGTCAAAAGAAAAATAAACAATTGTAAAATTTCTACCCCCCACCCACATTGGTGGTTGTAAAACTTCTATATGATATACAAACTTGAAATTTGGTATAGTTATAGTATTTAAAATTTTCCTAAAGAGAAAAATCAAAAATATTAAAATGACAACCCTCCCACCCCCTTTTGAGTTATAATACTTCTAGATGACGTACAAACTTGAGATTTTGACATAGTTATAGAGTTTAGAATTCTTGTCAAAAGAAAAATAAACAATGGTAAAATTTCCAACCCCCAGCCACATTGGGGGTAGTAAAACTTCTATATGACATACAAACTTGAAATTTGGTATAGTTATAGTATTTAAAATTTTCAACCCCCGCACTCCATTTGAGGGTTGTAAAACTTCTAGATGACATACAAACTTGAAATTTGACATAGTTATAGAGTTTAAAATTCTTGTCAAACGAAAAATAAACAATGGTAAAATTTCTACCCCCCACTCACATTGGGGGTTGTAAAACTTCTATATGACATACAAACTTGAAATTTGGTATAGTTATAGTATTTAAAGTTTTCCTAAAGAGAAAAAATCAAAAATACTAAAATCTCAACCCTCCCACCCCCTTTTGAGTTATAAAACTTCTAGATGACGTACAAACTTGCGATTTTGACATAGTTATAGACTTTAAAATTCCTGTCAAAAGAAAAATAAACAATGGTAAAATTTCTACCTTCCATCCACATTGGGGGTTGTAAAACTTCTATATGACATACAAACTTGAAATTTAGTATAGTTATAGTGTTTAAAATTTTCCTAAAGAGAAAAATCAAAAATATTAAAATGTCAACCCACGCACCCCCTTTAGAGTTATAAAACTTATAGATGACGTACAAACTTGAGATTTTGATATAGTTATAGTGTTTAGAATTCTTGTCAAAAGAAAAATAAACAATTGTAAAATTTCTACCCCCCACCCACATTGGTGGTTGTAAAACTTCTATATGATATACAAACTTGAAATTTGGTATAGTTATAGTATTTAAAATTTTCCTAAAGAGAAAAATAAAAAATATTAAAATGTCAACCCTCCCACCCCCTTTTGAGTTATAATACTAATAGATGACGTACAAACTTGAGATTTTGACATAGTTATAGAGTTTAGAATTCTTGTCAAAAGAAAAATAAAAAATGGTAAAATTTCCAACCCCCAGCCACATTGGGGGTTGTAAAACTTCTATATGACATACAATCTTGAAATTTGGTATAGTTATAGTATTTAAAATTTTCCTAAAGAGAAAAATCAAAAATATTAAAATGTCAACCCTCCCGCCCCCTTTTGAGTTGTAAAACTTCTAGATGACGTACAAACTTGAGATTTTGACAGTTATAGAGTTTAGAATTCTTGTCAAAAGAAAAATAAACAATGGTAAAATTTCTACCCCCCACCCACATTGGGGGTTGTAAAACTTCTATATGACATACAAACTTGAAATTTGGTATAGTTATAGTATTTAAAATTTTCCTAAAGGGAAAAATCAAAAATATTAAAATGTCAACCCTCCCGCCCCCTTTTGAATTATAAAACTTCTAGATGACGTAGAAACTTGAGATTTTGACATAGTTATAGTGTTTAGAATTCTTGTCAAAAGAAAAATAAACAATTGTAAAATTTCTACCCCCCACCCACATTGGTGGTTGTAAAACTTCTATATGATATACAAACTTGAAATTTGGTATAGTTATAGTATTTAAAATTTTCCTAAAGAGAAAAATTAAAAATATTAAAATGTCAACCCTCCCACCCCCTTTTGAGTTATAATACTTCTAGATGACGTACAAACTTGAGATTTTGACATAGTTATAGAGTTTAGAATTCTTGTCAAAAGAAAAATAAACAATGGTAAAATTTCTACCCCCCACTCACATTGGGGGTTGTAAAACTTCTATATGACATACAAACTTGAAATTTGGTATAGTTATAGTATTTAAAATTTTCCTAAAGAGAAAAATCAAACATACTAAAATGTCAACCCTCCCACCCCTTTTTGAGTTATAAAACTTCTAGATGACTTACAAACTTGAGATTTTGACATAGTTATAGAGTTTAGAATTCTTGTCAAAAGAAAAATAAACAATGGTAAAATTTCCAACCCCCAGCCACATTGGGGATTGTAAAACTTCTATATGACATACAAACTTGAAATTTGTTATAGTTATAGTATTTAAAATTTTCCTAAAGAGAAAAATCAAAAATATTAAAATGTCAACCCTCCCACCCCCTTTTGAGTTATAATACTTCTAGATGACGTACAAACTTGAGATTTTGACATAGTTATAGACTTTAGAATTCTTGTCAAAAGAAAAATAAACAATGGTAAAATTTCTACCCCCCACCCACATTGGGGGTTGTATAACTTCTATATGACATACAAACTTGAAATTTGGTATAGTTATAGTATTTAAAATTTTCCTAAAGGGAAAAATCAAAAATTTAACATGTCAGCCCTCCCACCCCCTTTTGAGTTATAAAACTTCTAGATGACGTACAAACTTGAGATTTTGACATAGTTATAGTGTTTAGAATTCTTGTCAAAAGAAAAATAAGCAATTGTAAAATTTCTACCCCCCACCCACATTGGTGGTTGTAAAACTTCTATATGATATACAAACTTGAAATTTGGTATAGTTATAGTATTTAAAATTTTCCTAAAGAGAAAAATCAAAAATATTAAAATGTCAACCCTCCCACCCCCTTTTGAGTTATAAAACTTCTAGATGACGTACCAACTTGAGATTTTGACATAGTTATAGAGTTTAGAATTCTTGTCAAAAGAAAAATAAACAATGGTAAGATTTCCAACCCCCAGCCACATTGTGGGTTGTAAAACTTCTATATGACATACAAACTTGAAATTTTCTATAGTTGTAGTGTTTAAATTTTTCCTAAAGAGAAAAGAGTTGTTATGTCAACCTCTGCATCCCGTTGGGGGGTTGTAAGACTTCTAGATGACATAAAAACTTGAAATTTGGTTTAGTTATAGGGTTTAGGGTTCTCGTAAAGAATGATATAGAAAAATGTTATTATGTTAACCCTCCGCAACCCCTTTAGGGTTTATAAAGCTTCTAGATCAAAAATATTAAAATGTCAACCCTCCCACCCCCTTTTGAGTTATAATACTTCTAGATGACGTACAAACTTGAGATTTTGACATAGTTATAGAGTTTAGAATTCTTGTCAAAAGAAAAATAAACAATGGTAAGATTTCTACCCCCCACTCACATTGGGGGTTGTAAAACTTCTATATGACATACAAACTTAAAATTTGGTATAGTTATAGTATTTAAAATTTTCCTAAAGAGAAAAATCAAAAATACTAAAATGTCAACCCTCCCACCCCTTTTTGAGTTATAAAACTTCTAGATGACTTACAAACTTGAGATTTTGACATAGTTATAGAGTTTAGAATTCTTGTCAAAAGAAAAATAAACAATGGTAAAATTTCCAACCCCCAGCCACATTGGGGATTGTAAAACTTCTATATGACATACAAACTTGAAATTTGTTATAGTTATAGTATTTAAAATTTTCCTAAAGAGAAAAATCAAAAATATTAAAATGTCTACCCTCCCACCCCCTTTTGAGTTATAATACTTCTAGATGACGTACAAACTTGAGATTTTGACATAGTTATAGACTTTAGAATTCTTGTCAAAAGAAAAATAAACAATGGTAAAATTTCTACCCCCCACCCACATTGGGGGTTGTAAAACTTCTATATGACATACAAACTTGAAATTTGGTATAGTTATAGTATTTAAAATTTTCCTAAAGGGAAAAATCAAAAATTTAACATGTCAGCCCTTCCACCCCCTTTTGAGTTATAAAACTTCTAGATGACGTACAAACTTGAGATTTTGACATAGTTATAGTGTTTAGAATTCTTGTCAAAAGAAAAATAAACAATTGTAAAATTTCTACCCCCCCACCCACATTGGTGGTTGTAAAACTTCTATATGATATACAAACTTGAAATTTGGTATAGTTATAGTATTTAAAATTTTCCTAAAGAGAAAAATCAAAAATATTAACATGTCAGCCCTCCCACCCCCTTTTGAGTTATAAAACTTCTAGATGTCGTACCAACTTGAGATTTTGACATAGTTATAGAGTTTAGAATTCTTGTCAAAAGAAAAATAAACAATGGTAAGATTTCCAACCCCCAGCCACATTGGGGGTTGTAAAACTTCTATATGACATACAAACTTGAAATTTTCTATAGTTGTAGTGTTTAAATTTTTCCTAAAGAGAAAAGAGTTATTATGTCAACCTCTGCATCCCGTTCGGGGGTTGTAAGACTTCTAGATGACATAAAAACTTGAAATTTGGTTTAGTTATAGGGTTTAGGGTTCTCGTAAAGAATGATATAGAAAAATGTTATTATGTTAACCCTCCGCAACCCCTTTAGGGTTTATAAAGCTTCTAGATCAAATATATTAAAATGTCAACCCTCCCACCCCCTTTTGAGTTATAAAACTTCTAGATGACGTACAAACTTGAGATTTTGACATAGTTATAGAGTTTAGAATTCTTGTCAAAAGAAAAATAAACAATGGTAAGATTTCTACCCCCCACCCACATTGGGGGTTGTAAAACTTCTATATGACATACAAACTTGAAATTTGGTATAGTTATAGTATTTAAAATTTTCCTAAAGGGAAAAATCAAAAATTTAACATGTCAGCCCTTCCACCCCCTTTTGAGTTATAAAACTTCTAGATGACGTACAAACTTGAGATTTTGACATAGTTATAGTGTTTAGAATTCTTGTCAAAAGAAAAATAAACAATTGTAAAATTTCTACCCCCCCACCCACATTGGTGGTTGTAAAACTTCTATATGATATACAAACTTGAAATTTGGTATAGTTATAGTATTTAAAATTTTCCTAAAGAGAAAAATCAAAAATATTAAAATGTCAACCCTCCCACCCCCTTTTGAGTTATAAAACTTCTAGATGACGTACCAACTTGAGATTTTGACATAGTTATAGAGTTTAGAATTCTTGTCAAAAGAAAAATAAACAATGGTAAGATTTCCAACCCCCAGCCACATTGGGGGTTGTAAAACTTTTATATGACATACAAACTTGAAATTTTCTATAGTTGTAGTGTTTAAATTTTTCCTAAAGAGAAAAGAGTTATTATGTCAACCTCTGCATCCCGTTCGGGGGTTGTAAGACTTCTAGATGACATAAAAACTTGAAATTTGGTTTAGTTATAGGGTTTAGGGTTCTCGTAAAGAATGATATAGAAAAATGTTATTATGTTAACCCTCCGCAACCCCTTTAGGGTTTATAAAGCTTCTAGATCAAAAATATTAAAATGTCAACCCTCCCACCCCCTTTTGAGTTATAAAACTTCTAGATGACGTACAAACTTGAGATTTTGACATAGTTATAGAGTTTAGAATTCTTGTCAAAAGAAAAATAAACAGTTGTAAAATTTCTACCCCCCACCCACATTGGTGGTTGTAAAACTTCTATATGATATACAAACTTGAAATTTGGTATAGTTATAGTATTTAAAATTTTCCTAAAGAGAAAAATCAAAAATATTAACATGTCAGCCCTCCCACCCCCTTTTGAGTTATAAAACTTCTAGATGTCGTACAAACTTGAGATTTTGACATAGTTATAGTGTTTAGAATTCTTGACTAGTGGACATTTAACTTCTATAATGGCATCTTCATTAACAGGTTCATCGGGGCTTGCCGCCAGAAATGGGTGTTCTTGATCAATAAATAATCCACATTCTCTTACTTCCAAGTTGTATTCACTTTCAAATTATTTTATGGCAATTGGCTCATGTTCCAAGCCATAATGCGTTGCTCTATTTCCTGTAAATGTTGAGTACAGTATTTCCTTAACTGTGTTCACCGAAGATGTTTTGGCTTGCAATTTGCAGACTCTTCCGAAGTGAGATGCAGTCAATCTCAATGATCTTTCTTGTTTCCAGAGAGGGTTCCTTGACTGACCGACAGTATTTCGTTCTAGATGGGTAATCTCTTCTTTGGACTTTTTCAAGGTGTTACGGAACTCGATTTCTTGAATTTTATACTCTTCAGGTGATAACAGCTCAGCCTTTTCTGTGACACCATAATCTGTGTCTGGAAGTGCAGTAGTTTTCGTTTTGCGGTAAATTTGCCCCTTTTCCTCTTGTTCTTTTCTAGCATTTGGCGTTTCCTTTTCAATTTTAGAGCATATCTTTTTGTAAATACACTTTGATCTTCTTGTAATAGTTCGTGGTAGTCTGTCCCAGCATTAAATAATATACTAGCAGCTTCACATCTTGTTTGATAGGAACCTCGAAGGGAATAATTTACCCTTTTCCCCCCTACAAATTTACACACTAACGAATTGTAATGTTCTGCCAAATTGTTATTCATGTTTAACAGCAAACTATTAACATTTAAAGTTAACCTGTAAAGAGTTGCTTCAATATCTTGATATAGGCCACATTTCTTCATATCAGGAACGAAGTTTTGTTCTCCTTTTTTGTACAAGAAAAATACCCTATTTCTTGACATTTTGCATGCTCGCCAAAAACGTGCTAGGGGGCATTTAAAATGTCAGCAGTAAGCAGCTGCATTCAACAAAACTCGCTGACAACTAAATATTCAGATAGCAGTTTATAAATACAATTCAATAAGATTTAACATCTCGCTTTGCTTTATTCGCCGCTTAAATTTTGGCTGACATACTTCTAACTTGGGGATTACAATTATCTAAATTGGATAATGCCCCACTTGCTGATAATTTCAAATTCAATAACACTAAAGATCCGAACTGCTTGAGGATCATTCAACAACTTTGAAATTATGATTTTCAAACCATTTTTTGGTCGTTTTTGATGTGTGGTAAGAAGCACCATCTTGTTGAAAGATTAAATCGCGGTCAAGATCGATTTTTAACGATTGGTAACAGGTTAGCGTTAAGAATTTGCTGATACTTTTCAACATTAACTGTGCCGTCTATGGACTGAAATAATTCTAACCCTCCAGCTGACATATAGCTCTAAACTATTGCACCTTGAGGAAACCTAACCGTACGTTTTAAGCAGTACTTATGGAATGCTTCATGTTTAGCTCCGATCACTCTTTTGCGAGAGTAACCAACGAAAACACCAGACTTTGACTAGTCGCTGAATATGACCTTATACCAGTCATTCTCTGGAACATTGTCTAGGACAACTACATATTTAGTCCATGTCACTCGTCGTTGTTCTTGTTTCTCGGTTAGAAGTTTTACTTTGACTAAATACAAAAACCGTTTATGTTACAAAGATAGTTAAGGAATACTCAATGCATCAAAGTTTAAAGATAACTAATTACCTTATTAAAGAATGGATAGTCTATCTGAAAACAAATAAACTGTTTGGATTCTTGGCAATTGTTGCGACAGAAAGGTAAAGACAGGATTAAGTGTGCCCAAATAGCTGCAGGACATGATCTGGACTAGCAGAAATACATAGAACAAAATTAAATAATTTATCGGTATTTCCAACGTAAATGACTGCTTCTTCACGGCTTGCTCCAAAATGATAAGTCTGGATTTCTTCAGCTAGTTTGCAAGGATAATTTTCAGAGAAGACTATATGGAGTAACCCTTCACTCTTACTAAGACTCTTTTTCAGTGTGTTGTAAGCAGCATTTTTATTTCTAATGTTAAATTTATATTTATTTTTAAAGTTTTCATTTCTTCTTGAACCTCTCCCTGCAACTCTTGAACTTCTGCTGAACCATACCTAAGACTAATAATGGAGGGCAAGATTGAGGGTAGAAGAGAACTGGCAGGAGACAAGGCTCATGGTTGAGAAATGTGAGAGACTGCACTGGCCTAAACTCACAGTTATTACTAAGAATAGCAAAAGATAGTGAACGATTTGCCGAAGTTGTTGCTAACCTTCTATAAGAAGACAGCACCTTAAGAAAAAGAAGATGTAAAAAAGGCTGCAAAGTTAGAAAATGTAACAGTTTTATCGAATTTGATATTTCTGAATTTGTTTTTACTCATGCAGTTCTATACAATATCGACTCTTTTGCCTTCTTCAACATACCAATACAAATTAGCTTGGGGCAACGTATGATAGCCTAATAAAAACAGGATGCCAATAAAACTGAAAAGTTTTTCCTTTGTAAATATAAAATCGTGTGTATTATTTATCATGAGCCTACTTTACAAAATATCGCAATACTATATCTTGAACTTCATCATCAAAGAGTTTTAGAAAAATATCCAGCGGTGATTGACCTGCCACATGATTTTTTAGCTGTTCAATTTTTTTGTGTTCTCTTCGTCGGGCAAGTTCAGATACAAAAAGAAACCTCTCTGTACTTGGGTTTCTGGTTATTTGTTTTGAGCAAATTTGAGAATGTGAAAAGAAGAAGAAAGCATTTAAGTAGAAAAAAACTGAAAACAATACAGTTATGAAAACACCTGAAGAAAAACTAATGCCCATCTCTGAATAAAAAAAAACTGCACGGAAACGTTTTGTTGGACTTGGACCTGGAAAAGGGAAAAGCAATGAGAAATAAGCAATCCGTACTCTAGTTCTGCATGACTCGCTGGTGAAACCTTGGAGAGTTTCTGGAGGTCAAAAAACCAACGGAAAAGATTTTTAAGTGCTTTGTTGATGTCCATTGATATTCGACACTATCGTCTTTATAGTTTAGCAAATAAAACAATTGGCCTTGCACCACAAAACAAAAATATCCTACAGCATTCTCTCGATGCCATCCCTATGTTATTACCGTCTATATTATGTATGCAAACCTAATGAAATAAACAGAGCTACCTGTTTGCACAAAAACTAAAGCCACTAAAACTTGTAGATAATGAAAATTCATATGAACTCCTGTAACATGTAGTAAGGCTTCCGCATTGCATATGTATGGCAGGCCTCTGAAATGTCAAAATAAAATGAAGAAAAGGTTCAATTTAATGTTAAGATTGCAGCTAAAATCAATGTTACTAAACCTGTCCGAGAGTTGCAGGGAGAGGTTCAAGAAGAAATGAAAACTTTAAAAATAAATATAAATTTAACATTAAAAATGAAAATGCTGCTTAGAACACACTGAAAAACAGTCTTAGTAAGAATGAAGGGTTACTACATATAGACTTCTCTGAAAATTATGCTTGCAAACTAGCTGAAGAAATCCAGACTTATAATTTTGGAGCAAGCCGTGAGGAAGCAACATTGTACGCAGGAGTCACTTACACTGGAGATACCGATAAGCTATTTAATTTTGTTTTATGTATTTCTGCTAGTCCTAGGACCTTGAACTGCTTCTCTAGTTCCAATGCCTAAGCGAAAACCAAATTGTTCTTCTCCTACATATTGCCCGCATTTTGTGTGTACTCGTTGATGCATGTTCTTAGCATTATCTACTGTACATGGCTCATCAGGCTAATCAATCGGTACTGTGAGCACTGTTTTACTCCGCTCTTTTTAGGTATCGGAATAAAAGTAAGTTGGGTCCAGTCGTGTGGTACGATTCCTGTATAGTATATTCTATTTAAGAAAGATGTTAAGATGTTGAGGCTTTCATCGTCTAATACTTTACGCATCTCAGTATAGATGTTATCTTCACCTGAGACTCTACGTGTTTTGATAGTTTTATTGCGTGTTTCACTTCTGCTATAATAATTTTCAATGGCTAATCTTCTTGATCTATTTCTCTTGGTTCTGGTTACATTCTGATATCATCAAAAAGCTCTTGTATATAGCTTGTCAAAATCTCTTCTATCTCGTTTGGGTCTATTGTTTTTTTGTTACTATCTGTGACTAAGATATCGTGTTGATGGGTTTTATTTCCAGTTATTTCTTTTATCTTCTTTTTTGTGTGTTAAAGAAATCATGCTTTCTTGGCAGCTCTTCGAGTACTTGACAACGTTTCTCCATCCAGGTCTCCTTTGCCTCTCTTATAAGCCTTGTAATCTTTTTATGGATTTCTTTATATTTATTATAGTCTTTATGTTTGTACTTCCTTCTTTCGTTCATCAATAAAAGGATTTCTTCCGTCATCCATCTCTGTTTTGCTCTCTGCTCTTGGTTTTCCAATTCATTTTCTTGTACTTCATGTTTACATTTTTAACAGACTGCCAAAAGTTTTCCATTGTTTCTGTTTCCAATTATACCGTTTCCCTAAACTTACTATTCAAAACTCGTGTTATTTACTCTTTTATTTGTGGTTCCCCCAGTTTCTCAAAGTTAGGTCTTGTTTTATTTCTCTTCCAGATTTTCTTCAATTTAATCTCACGTTTTTCAGCTACGGGGTTCTGATCAGATCATATGTCTGATCCAGGATAAGTTCTTACAACTTTAATTCCGTTTCTATATCGTTTATCAATCAGTATATAATCTATTTGATTTTTTATGATATTTCCTTCATTGTCTCCTGGTCCTAAGTACACTTCTAAGTGTACAATCGCCTTTCTGGAAGTTGGAACCAGGTGTTTGCTACCATTAAGTTTTCTTCATTACAGAACTGTACCAGATATCTCCCCTATCGTTTCGTTTGCAAATACCATGGTCTTCAACAATATATTGCACTCTTCCTTTACCTATCTTTCCGTTGAAGTCACCCATGATTATATTCACTTCATTCTTTTTGGTAAATCTTAGTAGGTAATTTTTACATCATGAATGAAAAACTCATGCAGTATGGAGTATTCTCGTGCAACTTATATTACTAGATGAACAGATAGTTCCATATTTTGAACGGCACTCGCAACAAAATGCTTCTAAAAGTGAAACCGGTAAGATTCGGTTTCAAATTATGGTATATCTGTTCAGATGAAGGGTACTTATACAAGTTATCCTCCAAATAATAAAAAATCCAGACTTGGGTTGGGAGGTGACTTTGTTTTTTATCTACTATCTATTGTAGAGAATAACCCTAATCATAATATTTTCCTAGACAACTTCTTTTCTTCATATAAATTATTCGACAGGACACTATGGTGTTGGACCATTGAAAACTGCAAAAAACTATGACGCAAAGGAAAAGAAAAAAACTACTGTATTGCTCAAAAGCTACTGTACTATCAAAACAAAAGGAAATAGTGACGTTAACGAAGAAAATGAAGTAAAAACCTTCCCAAGAATCTTGTATGGTTTCTCTATTTCTTAGAAAATCAAATGTAACTGAACTAAAGGGTTCATTGTAATGCAATGAAGAAGTACATCACATGCTCAAATAAATTCAGTGTGTCTAACAAAAATCCCAACCTATTGCTTGGTCTTGGAGGGATTCATCTCCTAAAAGTGGTACTCTCATGCATTGGGCTATACCTCAAAGACAGTGGAGCTTCGAAAATCCTTGTTGAGACAGTATAATTGGAATGCTGTTTTCCATTTTGAAACGCTTACGGTGTTATACCAGTGTACGATGATCAACGCTTGTTGGACAAATTTAAATTGCTATAAACTACACATAGTGACATAAAAAAATATTTTGAGAAACTCGTAGAAAATGACAGGCAGAAAAAAACTGGGGCCTGCGTGCATGCAGTATAAGAGAGTGTTTGCCACTTTCCTTCTTCTTTGATAGAAAAAATTATGCACGATGGTACATTTTATACTACAATGATTGCTTGAAGCTGGACGAAGGTCCTATAATTTATAATTCCATGTCACTCTTTTAAACAAAAAATAATAATCTTAATTCAATCCTATTAACGCATTTAAAACAATAATTATTCAAGACTTTTTAACCAAAATTTGTTTTGGTGGTTTCAAGTGTAAACATTTAAAAAATTTCAGATTCAAGAATATAAAGAAAAATTTAAAATCTGGCAGCATAAATAATTAACATTTTAATTTGCATGGGCAACTAAAATCTTCAGTAACATGATATTTGATACGATGTTTGATGACGCGACGTCAAATTGTTCATCATACAATTCTGAGAACCTAGAGTGTTTACTTTAGAGATCAGCAGTCTGTTAAAATGCGTTACAGCATACACAAAATTACGTCACTTTATAGACTTGCACACCTGCAATCAGTAAATAAACATAGTCATTTTGGGAAATTTAATCCATGCTTACAAGGAAATATTATCTTGCTAACAACATTAAATTTTTATAAGGACGTCTTTTAAACTATAATATTGAGTTATATTCCTGATTATCTAATATCCATTTTTTTCTCGAGTCCTCTGACTTTAATAAAGCATATTATATTTCTAAATGCTATAGCTACTTTTGTTTTTATCAGACAATAGGTAATAAAAGGTACCCATTTTTAGGGACAATTTTATCAAAAAAAATTAGTTTTTATCTCAGAAAGTACATGCCATATATCTATGAAATTTTTGTAGGGGTTATAGAAAGAAACCTTGGGTTCTAATTTTCAGACCAAAAAGCAATTCATTTAAGATTTATATAAAAAATAGGGAATTATGTTTTCTTGTTTATTAATTTTTTGATTTCGTTTTGGTTAAATGAACACTTTTCATGTAGGCATTATTTTTCTCAAAGAAATGTTCCTAATTTTAACAATAACAGTGCAATAACAAAAAAACCTTGATCTCTAGTTTACGAAATCAGAACACATCTTAGAACTTGTGCTGGTGCTGGATTTTTTTAAATGGAACGATTAGATTTGAAGTATGGAAATCGATAGCAAGTGGGATTCTGAATAAAAAAGTAATAAGGTACTACAGGTTTAAAGTGAATGATAATGAAATAATAAAGTGAATGTATTCTAATACTGTTTTCGTAAACAAGAAGCCGAAATCTACGAAGTTCTTTTAATTCCATTACTATAACCAAAAGCTTGTCCGGATGATTGAGTGTAGACTGTTAAATAGGCCAGAACCCGTTAAGTGGCTAAGTGTTTACTATTTTTTCCACATTTAAACATTTGAAGTGGTGACTCGTACACTTTGAAATCTGAATTTTGCAAAATCTAAAAAGTATCTTGTATATTATTAACCATAAAACATGCGACTTCTTAAGTTTTTTCATGATAACCATGAAAATGAAGCGCAACAAAAATCGTTGCTATTTTTTCACATTTAGAAATTCTAAGGGTTGGCTGCTACCCCCGTATATCCTGAATTTCGCAAAATCGGTGAAGCATGTGCATTTTTATGTTCTTTCACGCAACCCATTCAACAATGAAACGCAAATAAACTGCTTTACTATTTTCTCCACATTTGCAAATTCTAAGGGATGGCTGGCTACCCCTTAGACCCTTAATGTCGCAAAATCCGTAAAGTATGTAACTTTTTATGTTCTTTCACGTCACCCATTCAAATATGAACCGCAACAAAGATTATTTACTATTTTTCCCGTATTTCAAAATTCTAAGGGTTGGTTGCTACCCCCTTAGACCCTGAACTTCGCAAAATCTATAAAATAGGTGACTTTTTATGTTCTTTCACGGCACCCGTTCGAAAATGAAACGCAACAAAGATTGTTTACTATTTTTCCCGTGTGTAGAAATTCTAAGAGGTGGCTGCTACCCCCTTATATCCTGAATTTCGCAAAATCGGTGAAGCATGTGCGTTTTTATGTTCTTTCACGCAACCCATTCAACAATGAAACGCAAATAAACTGCTTTACTATTTTCTCCACATTTGCAAATTCTAAGGGATGGCTGGCTACCCCTTAGACCCTTAATGTCGCAAAATCCGTAAAGTATGTAACTTTTTATGTTCTTTCACGTCACCCATTCAAATATGAACCGCAACAAAGATTATTTACTATTTTTCCCGTATTTCAAAATTCTAAGGGTTGGTTGCTACCCCCTTAGACCCTGAACTTCGCAAAATCTATAAAATAGGTGACTTTTTATGTTCTTTCACGGCACCCGTTCGAAAATGAAACGCAACAAAGATTGTTTACTATTTTTCCCGTGTGTAGAAATTCTAAGAGGTGGCTGCTACCCAAAACAGAACAAAATTTTGAAAATATAAATATGGGTTTTTTTAATTTTTCGCTAGACGAGAATCCGAAACTCTGTAAATATACCAAATTTCAAGTTTGTATGTACTCTAGAAATTCGGAAGTTATAAAGACTATTTAATTTCATTACTTAAATACATAAAGTGAAGTCCCGTTTTACAACCCCTAAAGGGGTAGCGGAGGGTTAACATAATAACAATTTTTTATATTTTTCTTTACGAGAACTCTAAACCCTATAACTAAACCAAATTCCAAGTTTTTATGTCATCTAGAAGTTTTACAACCCCCAAATGGAATACGTGGCTGGTAACAGCCTTGGTAGTGTAATGTCTGGCGTGCCGGACTTTCACCCAAGCGGCCCGGGTTCGACTCCCGGCGCTGGCAGATCTGGTTAAGGTTTTCTGCAGTTTCCCTTAGCTGTAACACAAATGTGGGATTTGCGCTGTTCCATCTATAAGTCGGCTGCAGCCGCACATTGGGCCTACATAATAATAATAATCGCCCCCTCCCTCCCGCACAAGCTTATAGCTTCTGGGGCCTTGGTTAAGGTTATGGGTTGTAGTAATTATTATTATTATATTATTTAATAATTTTTTTAAATTTTTCTTTAGGAGAGTCCTAAATTCTATCGCTATGCCAAATTTCAAGTTTGTATGTCATCTAGAAGTTTTACAACCCTAAAAGGGGATGCGGGGTTGACATAATAACATTTTTTTAAATTTTTATTTACTAGAATCCTAAACCCTATAAATATACCAAATTTCAAGTTTGTGTGTGATCTAGAAGTATTACAACCCCCAAATAAAGTGCGGGGGTTGACTTGATACAATTTTTTATGTTTTTCTTTACGAGAGTCTTAAACCCTATCACTATACCAAATTTCAAGTTTGTATGTCATCTAGAAGTTTTACAACCCCCAAATGGAATATGGGGGTTGATTTAATAATTTTTTAAATTTTTCTTTAGGAGAGTCCTAAATTCCATCGCTATACCAAATTTCAAGTTTGTATGTCATCTAGAAGTTGTACAACCCCCAAATGGAATATGGGGGTTGATTTAATAATTTTTTTTAATTTTTCTTTAGGAGAGTCCAAAATTCCATCGCTATACCAAATTTCAAGTTTGTATGTCATCTAGAAGTTTTACAACCCCCAAATGGAATACGGGGGTTGATTTAATAATTTTTTTAAAATCTTTCTTTAGGAGAGTCCTAAATTCCATCGCTATACCAAATTTCAAGTTTGTATGTCATCTAGAAGTTTTACAACCCTAAAAGTGGATGCGGGGTTGACATAATAACATTTTTTTCAATTTTTATTTACTAGAATCCTAAACCCTATAAATATACCAAATTTCAAGTTTGTGTGTGATCTAGAAGTATTACAACCCCCAAATAAAGTGCGGGGGTTGACTTAATAAAATTTTTTGTTTTTCTTTACGAGAGTCTTAAACCCTATCACTATACCAAATTTCAAGTTTGTATGTCATCTAGAAGTTTTACAACCCCCAAATGGAATATGGGGGTTGATTTAATAATTTTTTTAAATTTTTCTTTAGGAGAGTCCTAAATTCCATCGCTATACCAAATTTCAAGTTTGTATGTCATCTAGAAGTTTTACAACCCCCAAATGGAATATGGGGGTTGATTTAATAATTTTTTTAAAATTTTTCTTTAGGAGAGTCCTAAATTCCATCGCTATACCAAATTTCAAGTTTGTATGTCATCTAGAAGTTTTGCAACCCCAGAACGGGGTGCAGGGGTTGACATCATAACATTTTTTTTATAATAATCTTAAATCCTATAATTACACCAAATTTCAAGTTTCTAAGTCATCTAGAAGTTTTACAACTCCTAACAGGGGGTGCGAGGGTTGACATAAATATATTTTTTTATTTTCCTACTTACAAGAATCCCAATTCCTATAATTGTGCCAAATCTCAAGTTTGTATGTCATCTAACAAATTAGAAGTTGTAAAAGTTATTTAATTTCAATATTTTAATGCATAAGAAGTCCCGTTTGAAATGATGTCACTGTCTGCCTCACAAACATATGAGTTTTAAAAATTTTAATTATTACTAGCTAACAGCATCAGTGATTGCTTAAATACTGAATTTTGTTTATTGTTTCTAGCCTTATTTTGTGGAACTCCATAATCATGAAATAAATAAAGATTATTAAAAGTTTCACAGTTTTATTAAAATATACCTGACAATATTGTTTCGACAGCTATGCTGTCATTATCAAAGGTAATATAATTATAAACAAACACGTCGCTAAGGTAGATACAAAATAGGTAACTAGATAAAATAATAATAATAATAAAAATTAATAATAAAAATCATAATTAAACATCTAATACTTCCAGTAACGGAGAATTACTGAGCTCAAGTTGTTCATTCATTAAAGGTACCCTGAGTTTGTGTTTGTATATCTCAAAGGCTTCTAAAATGTCTAATTTGCGTTTGTTATTACAAAAATGTAGGAATTTAATATTATTTTGAGGAGTCATTGTGTGATTTTGTTCTAAAAGGTGTTTGGCGTAATTCGATTTTTCAGGATGTTTATTTTTGTAATGACGTACGTGTTCTTTATATCTTATGTCAAAATTTCGAAGTGTTTGTCCAATATATACCGAACTACAAAAAGAACAATTTAAACGGTAAATGCCCGATTTCATGATATCATGTGTTCTGTCTTTAGCATTAAATAAAAATGAAAAAGTGTTAGTGTTGGTTTTAAATGTTATTTTATAATTGTTGGTTTTTCTTAGTATATGTGCAATTTTTTCTGATATTTTGCCAAAATATGGTATAGATATGTAATTTGTGTCTTCTGTTTGATTGTCAATGGGATATATTCTTTTGATAGCTAACCTATAATCTTTTTGTTTAATTAAAGTGTTAATCATGTTCGGATTATAATGATTTGCATGTGCTAGTTGTTTAATGGTTGATATCTCTTTGCTAAAATCTGATTTTGTTAGGGAATAGTTAAAGCTCTGTGTACTAATGATCTGTATGCTGCTATTTTATGTGTATTGTGGTGACAAGATTCATTTGGTATTGTTATATCTGTTTGTGTTGGTTTTCTGTATATGGAAAATTCAAAAAGATTGTCTGCGTTAATCTTGATATTTAAGTCTAGAAAGTTTATAGCCCTGTTTTGTTCTGTTTCTAGTGTAAATTTTATATTAGGATGGATATTGTTTATAAGAATTAAAAATTCATTGATAACCTCAAAAGAACTGTCAAAACAAGCTAAAATGTCATCAACATAACGAAACCAGAAGATAATGTGTTTAGAGAGGTTTAATTCAAATATTCGATCTTCAAACTTGTCCATAAATATGTTAGCTAATAGAGGACTTAGAGAATGACCCATAGGTAAACCATCCTTTTGTAAATAAATTATGTTATTAAAAGTGAAATAATTTTGACTTATACAAAGGTCAAATAATTGAATTAACTCTAACCTTTTAACTAATTCTATATTACTATTGATCAAGAAACTATCTAATAGAGGAATACATTCTTGTGGGGGTATTCTGGAGAACATGTTGCAAATATCAAAACTAACTAACTAACTAACAAATCTAAGTCCTCTATTAGCTAACATATTTATGGACAAGTTTGAAGATCGAATATTTGAATTAAACCTCTCTAAACACATTATCTTCTGGTTTCGTTATGTTGATGACATTTTAGCTTGTTTTGACAGTTCTTTTGAGGTTATCAATGAATTTTTAATTCTTATAAACAATATCCATCCTAATATAAAATTTACACTAGAAACAGAACAAAACAGGGCTATAAACTTTCTAGACTTAAATATCAAGATTAACGCAGACAATCTTTTTGAATTTTCCATATACAGAAAACCAACACAAACAGATATAACAATACCAAATGAATCTTGTCACCACAATACACATAAAATAGCAGCATACAGATCATTAGTACACAGAGCTTTAACTATTCCACTAACAAAATCAGATTTTAGCAAAGAGATATCAACCATTAAACAACTAGCACATGCAAATCATTATAATCCGAACATGATTAACACTTTAATTAAACAAAAAGATTATAGGTTAGCTATCAAAAGAATATATCCCATTGACAATCAAACAGAAGACACAAATTACATATCTATACCATATTTTGGCAAAATATCAGAAAAAATTGCACATATACTAAGAAAAACCAACAATTATAAAATAACATTTAAAACCAACACTAACACTTTTTCATTTTTATTTAATGCTAAAGACAGAACACATGATATCATGAAATCGGGCATTTACCGTTTAAATTGTTCTTTTTGTAGTTCGGTATATATTGGACAAACACTTCGAAATTTTGACATAAGATATAAAGAACACGTACGTCATTACAAAAATAAACATCCTGAAAAATCGAATTACGCCAAACACCTTTTAGAACAAAATCACACAATGACTCCTCAAAATAATATTAAATTCCTACATTTTTGTAATAACAAACGCAAATTAGACATTTTAGAAGCCTTTGAGATATACAAACACAAACTCAGGGTACCTTTAATGAATGAACAACTTGAGCTCAGTAATTCTCCGTTACTGGAAGTATTAGATGTTTAATTATGATTTTTATTATTAATTTTTATTATTATTATTATTTTATCTAGTTACCTATTTTGTATCTACCTTAGCGACGTGTTTGTTTATAATTATATTACCTTTGATAATGACAGCATAGCTGTCGAAACAATATTGTCAGGTATATTTTAATAAAACTGTGAAACTTTTAATAATCTTTATTTATTTCATAAATACTGAATGATAATATAATAATGGTTACGTTTGTTTCACTTAAATCAATAGAGCTTTGAATTAAATCTTATTAAATCTTACGATTTTATTAAAATTATCGCCCATTTGTAGGAGCAATTAAAACCGGTTTAAACGAAATTTACATGACGCATAAATGAAACGTATTAAAAGTGTTTCTTAAATAGCTTTAACAAAATATAATATGTACGAATTTTTGTCACCTTAAATGACGCAATCTTTACTAAGAAATACAATGCATAAAGTGAAGTCCCGTTGAAATGACGTCACTGTCTAGCCACAAAGGAATCAGTGTTACCAACACAATTCTTGTTAAATATGCGGACGCAGGGTAAACCTATGCCATAAATTTGTATACAAATGTATACAAATCCCGCGCTATTAGCGCTGCGTGTGGCAAACGCTCGAACTACGATTTTATACACGAATCAGGAATGGGTGTCAAACTGCGCACAGCTAATTTTTACATTTTCGCCATCTAGACACTTTAAGCTTCATATGGTGCAATTTTGAGGCACTAGTCACCCAGCGTCCGTATATCCGGACGCCGAGTGACTTCGGACGCTGCTTGAACCTAAGATTTTACATGGGGGGACGCATAGTGGTGCCCTATAGATATATATATATATATATATATATATATATATATATATATATATATATATATATATATATATATATATATATATATATTTGGATTGATACTATGATTCACTGTACACATATACGTTTGCGAAGCGTAAACCGTTGGGATGTTCCAATAAACTAATCATTAGGTTGGTTTTGTAAATTTAGATGGTGGGGAAGGAGAGGGAACGCATTGGACATCGTATATAAAACGTGGTAGACAAATTTTGTACTTTGACAGTATTGGTCAGATAA
This sequence comes from Agrypnus murinus, assembly GCA_929113105.1. Taxonomy (NCBI): domain Eukaryota; kingdom Metazoa; phylum Arthropoda; class Insecta; order Coleoptera; family Elateridae; genus Agrypnus; species Agrypnus murinus. Next base: position 64,804,875 of record OV816026.1, read on the forward strand.
AACCTCCACTAGAACTTATTACTTTAAGAGTGACGATGGTGGAAACGTTATTCAATACAATTATGATTCTTTTCAAAAGCTCAACTCATTCATCAATTGTGGACACTTGGTGCTACACTTTTTATATGATAACGCTCGGTAACAGTTTACAGTCGGCATTATACTTCCGACATGTCGTTGACCTTCATCTTATCCGATAAGAGTTCCGTATTAAGCTCTGATTTTAATCCACCAATACATTTAGATACGACCACAGGATGAGTTATGGGATTGACCAATTTCGAAACGTTTAACAGCATTCCGAACGTTACTGAGGAAAATAATGTGTTTAAAATTGGACAGAAAGCTATACATATACCCATGGGATCTTATGAAATAGCCGATATAGCAGCTTACATTAATTCTCAATTAAATTCTATAACTGTGTCTGTTGAGAAATGTTTGTCTACCCTGTATATATAATGAGAAGTGTTTTTGGTGTGCTCGGTATATTTTGTATTTCCCTCCACTCGCCATTTAAGTTTGGCCGTTGCCACGCCTTTATGAGGCAGTAAGTTGCTAACATCAAAGGGCAACACACGTATGTACACTGCAACGAAGCTTTATAAATAAATAAACTACCTTTCTGTGTCAGTGTGTAGATTTTTTATTCATACAGTCCACTATTAACCACGAAGCAACATTTTGGTCCAAGCGAGCCGTATTAAAAATCAATTTTGCAAGATTATAAATCGATCCAATATTCGATTTATTCCTTGGGAGTGCGACGAAGACAGCAAACGTCACATTCCAAGCAAGAGGACGCGAGACGCCACTACTGGTTCCCGCTCAAACAACAAGAAGCTGCACGTTTCGTAGACGATCGCTTTACGGCCACCTGCACGTGAGTCCCATCTTTTATTCCTTTGTTCACTGCATAATAACTGTACTTAGCATTGATTTTTGCAAAGATTCTATTCGCATATACGTGTGATTTTATTATTAATAAATTAAATAAATAATAAAGTGCCAGTTTAAGATTAACGTCGATTGTTGAATTTCCAGAACATCCAGCACTACCGGAAGTTAATGAAGTATCATGTTTCTATCATAATAAAAATCTATGTGTATGTGCTTTATCTAATGTTTATTGGTTATAAAATGAATTTATAATGAAGTAATGTTTAATAAAATGCATATATTTTTTTAAATATTTTATTTATTGTTTACGTATTATAGTTTACAAGAATACAAAACTTAAGTACCAAAGCGTTCAAGGTAAATAAAATGTCTGTGCTCTTCACTTAAAATATTATTTAACACTCGACCACAATTCTCTATACGTCTTTGAAATCTATACCGATCTAAAGCGGCATTCATCCACATCGATCTTCGCGCTTGCCTGTGGGCATATTCCCACACTACCATGTACCGTACGGAATTATTCGTTTCGTTGAAAGTCACCTTTTTCTTTAGCTTGTCCATGATATTATAACACATAACCCTTAACATCGTTCGCAATTCTATTGGACTGAACTGCTAATACCTCTAAACCGCTTATGACATTTCCACTCGTTGGTAAGGAAGTTAAAACTTGTTTCAAATTCTCATACACATCCCCTTCTGCTTCGGCAAGATCTTTTACCAAGGTTCGATAAAAGTCTATGAATTTTTCTTCTTCTAACAGCTTCAATCGTGACTTGACCATTGTAAGTAGTTCCATTAACTTAAGTACACTTTCGACTCCTAACAATACTTCGGTATTGTCACGACGATCCTGAATTCTCATAGTTCTCTTATCTTGTACATTTTTAAACTTAATCGTCTTGTAGAGAAGGGGTATCGGTGCATAGTAGTCATAACTATGTAAGAAATGTTTGATAATTGCGTGATTATTTTCGAAATTCTCCCATTCTTCCAGGTTAAATTTAATGTAGTCGTTTTCAATCCCGACAATCTCACTTCTGGTGTTAACTCTATAGGGCAGAGACCGATGCTGAGTAGTTTACATCTTGATTTGTTTAAATAATGCGTTGCAGCGTAAAACAATGGATTTTGAATGTAGCAACCGTTCGATGACATTAGATGGATGGATGGATGTTGGATGGTGGAGTGTTCGTAACCATCTCGGGATAATTCTGGAGCCGGATCTTTGAACTCTATCGGAACGTTCTTTACAGTTTCAAATGCTTTCTTTAACAAATCCATTATAACACAACTAATTAATACCACTACCATCCAGTTTATGTAGACCCTTATTGATTAGTGGGGGGGAGTTTCAAGGTTAATTGAGGTATCAGGGTTATTGATGCGAGGGGGGAGGGGTATGGTTCAAGGTTACCGTTTGGAATGGGAGATCTTTAAGTTATTCTTACGTAGAGCTTATCTCAATCGATCCTAATACAATGCCAGTGTTACCTGTTAAGTTGTTGGTGGTGCTTAGTGCGGTGTACGACGGTATTCTGTATGTTGCTCAACCATCGGAATCTGTTTCTGGGTCCATTGTGTTTTCTCGAGATCCTACGAGCTACGCATTGACCAGTGATATTCTTCACGGTGTTAACGTATACACCATATCCCTACGCAACGTTTCTCAAACTTCTTTCAAAGTTAAATATAATTATCCTGATAACGCTATTGAATCTAATTGGCAACTTCTTGGCCCTAATCGTGATCCTACCATTTGTCACATCCCGGAACCCACCTCCTGTATAATAGTAACAACAATATCAGTTCTATTCGCAGTTATTACTTTACTTTCCCTTATTGTGTACCTAACCATTTATCGGTTTAATTTCAAATTCGTCTGTTGTGAAAGTTAAGTATGAACGACAACGTGATCCAAGGTATGGAGGATGTGCGAGAGCAGTTACTACGGCAGTTTCCTCGATTTTTAAAAACCGTTGAGAACGAAGATGTTCTTAATAAATATGTTAAATTACTTGCAGAAGTCACTTTCGTAGTTAGTGGAACGTTGATTAATGGAGCATTCGTGGACATTTCGCACACCACTTGTCACGAGGTTGAAAAGTGTCTTGAAGATTTAGCTTCTTTGGACACACAATTTTCTCACATCTGCATTGTTCGCTTTTTGATAAAGTAAATTATACATTATCTATCTAAACATCCTGCATCCTGCTGGGATGTCTGGTGGTTCGAAACCCATGATGGATTGTAACCCTAGTAATTGTTATGTATTTAATTGTTTACGTGGTTAATTACATTAATATTGTTGTAAACTAATACTAAATGTCTATGCCATTTTTTATTGATAATAAATATTTATGCACATTCTTTCATTTTTATTTATTACCTTGACCTCAGCAGAAGTGGTGAGGGGGATCTGACCTTGAAGCAGAAAGTGGTGGCGGGAGGTCCAGAAAATCTGACCTTGAAGCATGACCTTGACAGAAATCAGAAAGAGGAGGGGGGAGGTCCAGAAACCCCATTCCTTCCCTACTATTGTAATTTTTATAAAGCTAACATATCATAATTTTTCATTTATTCTAAAAAAGATTAAACTATTAAAGTTTCAATGACAAGTTTCATTCTTAGAAATATTTCACAAAAGGCAGAGACATAATTTGATATTACATATCCTGTGGTATCACTATCCGACTGAAGAAAGCTTATCTAGCGCTTAGTATAGAAAAACCAAACGCAAATCGTGAGATTTGCAATCCCGACAAAATTGCAAAGAGAAAAAAAGGTTTGAGAAAATTGTTAATCATAGCAAGCAGAATTGTAGAAATTGAATAGAAAAAAGATATCAAAACTGTCCTCCGCTTAGCAGTGGTGGAAATTGAAAACCCTTTAGAAGTTTAGTGGTGAAAAGTTCTTGTTTGGATAAACATGTATTAATTAACGGGCGCGTTCGGTTGGAATACTTAACTTAGAAATTAAATTAAAGTACAGTCTAACTTCCATATTACGAACTTCTATATAGCGAATTTCTCTATATAACGAATTTTTGTGCTGTACACTGTCCTTTTAGAAAAAATACATCAAAAAGTGTCTCTAAATAACGAAGTAAAATTTCTATATAACGAAATTTTTAGACCAAACTAAAATAAATTTTTCCAGGTAAATGTATGTATTATGCATCAATCTTTCTTTCTTAGCAGCAGTAAAAGATTATAAATTTACCTAGCTTCCAAGAAACCTGCACATATTTTTAAAAACCTATAAATTTTTCAAAAGGATTTTGTAAATTTGTTTAAATGGAAGTTCTAAGAAGGGTTAAAATTGTCATTAAAAAGCCTCTTACAACTGGTTTTTCAGGGGATTTCTGTAAATTTACCTGAGTGAGAGTTCTAGGAAAGATTAAACTTCAATGTTGTTGTTACACATTGTTACTTGTCTAAATGGAGATTCTACCCCTCTAAGAAAGATTAAAATTCAATTAGCATTTACGTAAAATTAAAAACTTGCATTGTAAATTTTTATTTCAACTTTAGTTTTGTGAGTGAACAGCCCTACACTGTAGTACAAAAAACGTTAAAGTGAAAGTGTTTAATCATTACTAAGAAAATCAACATGTTACGGGAAATTGATAACTGTATACAAAAAGATAGACATCGCTGCAAAGTTTGGAATTTCTGCCAGTAGTTTATCGACTATAATAAAAAATCGTGAATCAATTTTAAAATCAGTTGGTGAACTTATAGCAAAACGTGCTAGAACTTATGTTTATGACGACGTAGATGAAGAGTAGAGTTTTAAAGTGGGTGCATTTAATTGGCGACAAAAATGCACCATTATCAAGACGATTAATTAAACACAAGGCGTTACAGTTTGCGGAATCACTCGAATTAAAATCAAAGGATTAAAATAATATTTACAAAAGGTGATATTTCTTTATAACGAAGTTTCCCTATAGCGAATTTTTTTTCAGGATTTACCGACTTCGTTATATAGAAGTTCGACTGTATATCGTTATTTTGGGATGTATTAGAAATTTTAGTACTAAATTCAGTAACTCGTAACTTACTTAATCTATGTGTACGTTAATTTAAATAAATGATTGATAAATATCTAATTTGGGATTACTTCGTTTGGATTATTTGATTTATAAAAGGTCAGTAAAATGTTTCATTAATTTACGTAACTGAAGGAATGCAATAGCAAATGCAATTATCAAGAACGGAACATAAACTCTTTTGTATTTTTGTTGGCGATTATTAATAATTTATTGATTTAGGATGAACAACGTTATATGTTATACTATCCTTGTGAGACGATAACGTCATGTTATATTTTTAATTTCTTTTTGTTCTTTAATAAATTTTAGTTTTTTCTTTTATAGTTGTTTTACTGCGTATCATTTAATAAATTTGCTTTTCAGAAGGATTAGCCTAAACTTTTGTGTAACTTTGTTTAGTGCTTGATAATTAAATTTTGGTATTTATTAATAGAAATTAACTAATCTAAAAATCATTGAATAATAATAAGTAAGATCCAATAGTCATAACCTTTTTATTAATATCAGAGTACATACAGATACAAGAAATCAACCCTTGGACGCAGTGAGCAGCTAGAATAAGAGAACCAGGTACCTTGAACATCAGGTTACCTACCCGAGCGGTACCAAACCGCTACATGGGCGGTTGCACCCGCTACTGCAAGATGCGAATACGGTTCATTAATTTTAAGGGGTTATAGAAGACATCAAAAGGAACAAAAAAGGCTTGACAACTTTGTTCTAGAACGTACTACTTTTGCAGAAAAAAATAATAAAGTTGGAAACTTTAACATCATTTTATCGCGTTAATAATAGTACTTTAATTATATCGCTTTGTCGGCAGATGCATCTCATCTATCACAACAACAAACCGTGACATTTTATCGTATCGTATGTCGTTTCCGCGTAAAATTGAATTCTTTTTACAATTAAAAATTCATTTTACTCAATTAAGAAACGTGACAACCCTGTAAAGTTTGTAATAAAATTTGCTCCACATCCGCACAAAATGCTGATCTGGATTATGTTGACATTGAAATAAAGCACGTTTTGCTTACAACCTTGCAATTTAAGAATCTTTGGGTCAATTCCTGATCACAGCTTTGTAAATAATACCCTTGAGATAATACTGAGTTTGTAGTTCGTTGAACTTTGAACTTTATTTAATAGCAGTTTTTAATGATTTTATAAGAGATCTTTTAAGAGAAGATTTATCTAATTTAAATTAGGTTAGGGGATTTTGTTGACACCTTGTTTTGGCTGCATTAAAAAATCTTTAATTTTATGGTAATTAGGTGCCTTAATAATATCTTTTTTACATAAGAAATTTTGAAAATATTACGGAAATTAATAAATATAAAATGTAGGTCAATTATTGTTTTATTTTTTACAGTTGGTTTGTTATGAATCAGCGTGTTTTTACCGTACAACGTACAAACTTTGTTTACGGCAAAACAGCGCGGATTACAATTTTCGTAGAATTAGTCACCCGACTAATCTGCTTTGGATGTATATTATTTTTAAACAACGACTGGCATACTCAGTTTGTTTGTTTGATTTTCTAAGACAAGGTTAAGACCCAGCTGCGATTATACTTAAGCAAGATTGCCATGATATGGCAATGGTTTTTTCGAAATTACTCGAAAGCCTATTAACATAGAAAAAATTTTATTAAGACTTTTTTGTTCCTTTTGATTACTTCTATCACCCCTTAAAATTAATGTGTTCTAACTCAGGACACCCTGTATAACACGGCGGCCGCATAATGAGGAATAAAAACAAAAAAACTTCAGTGGAAATACCCAATAAATAATTGTGTTTAAAATAATCTCCTAGTGTTAAATAAAGCATTTTAAGTTCGTTTAGTCTTTTTGTGTGTTAGCTAATGAGCTTAGATGTTAGTTATTGTAAATATTCTTATGTTATTAAGCAATTTACATTAAATCTGAGTTCTAATTAAAGCATCCTTACAATGTCAGAATTGGGATTAAAATAAATAAATAAAATCGCGTGTGAATAAATAAAAGTGCTGCGAAGATTAAGACTAATTAGTGCTAGCAGACAATTTCAAACTAATTTGGCGACAAAGTCGTTGAACAAATTGAAATTGACATATGTGAAGAGAACTAGAGGAAAAAATTGAAATTACATGAAAATAAAAGCGCGTTGATAAATCAGCTTAAAGAATGAATGATACAACCTGACGAAGATGACTTTCCGGAGACGTTCTGTTTTGAAATACCTGTTGCTGGAATCGATCGGTGAATAATGTGTTGTTAAGTAAAATTGAAAAGAAAATTCTAGAAAGCTTAAGGAAGAATTACTGGAGAAGTTCGAAGAAAAGCCTGCTTTTTGTTGGAAAACTGCAGAAAGCCCAAAGAAAATTTTAGGAGGATTAAGTAAGAATTGTTGGAAAATTCCAAAGGACTGGAAGAAAAAGGTTGGGAAAATTCCAGAATGTTAGAAGAAAAAGCTTCCGAAACTAGAACAAGTAGAAATTATACTGATGGAACAAGATAGGGTAATAAAGAGGATGCAAGAAATAATGGCCCAAATGCAGCTACCACCAACGATCGAGAAACACAGTATCACCAAAACGCTCGAAGATAGAATTCGTTTACTTTTTTTTTAATCCGACTGTACATAAGTGTCTCCTTCATTTTGTTACTTTCTAGACACATGTTAACCAAAAGCTTGTCTGTAAAAAAATTATATACAAAGAAAACCTTGCAGTCTCATTAGACCCTTTTATTATTGTGAACAAAAATACATTTCCAAGGCCACCTACCTGCATTTTGAATTACTTGAAACCTGTCAAAGCGACTACCTCTCTAAGAAGACCACTTCCATAAAAGACCATAATTTAAGGGGAACCTGCATTTTACTTTAAAACCAATTATTTTTTGCTGTTTAAAACGACCGAATAAAAGCATAGATCTGTTTAAAAATTAACCTAAAAGTACATCAAAGACTCTTTTCTTGGTTTAAATCCTTTTATCTAATCTTATTATTTCATTAAAATTCTAAAGGAAACCATAAATATTTTCTACCTGAGCCAGGTAGAAAGAATTAATGCATTTTGTAAACGTGCATTTAGGTTCATAAAGTTCTAGATTTCTCCCGATTTAATTTTTCTAAGAATATTTTATGTTTTGGAGAAGAAGAAATTTTAGGGAAATGTGGGTTAATTTTGAATTTCATTAATTAATTAGTTGAAGTCGAACTCTCGAAATGAATAAAAAAAACAAAAGCGCAATTTTAAAAACGCGTATAGAAGTGATTCGTGCAAATGAAATAGCATATTGTGTTAAAAGTGCTGAAAAGCGCCAATTTCTCACGCGTGTGAAGAAGTCGCAATCACACGAGTGTAAAATTGGCGTTTTCGCACGTGTTGCATACTATACTTTATCTACGACTATAAAAAGGTAATAAAACACCAGAACTAAGAAAAATATTTAACCTAGAATTTATACTCGCATTCATATTTTTTACGTGGAATCTCTGCCAATAGATTAAGAGTTGTAATGTGAGCAGCTTCCCGTGTTCGCTTCGATGTTTGGAGGTGTACAGTGTACACTCCATTTTCATATCATCGGATTCACTAATGATAAATCTAAAATTTCGAAAACAACAAAGTAAATATGAAAAGATAATGTAATTTCAGTGAATCTAGTAAAGCTAAAAAATCATACGTATGTACTCGTTTTCAAAAGTAATTTTTTATAAAATCACAATTCAATTGCCAAATGTTTTTTTGTCAAACACACTTAAAATTATGGTTTTAAATTATAAAACAAAAACGGCTATAAACAATATAGTAAGTAATATAGTCAGGTGTTGTGGATGACAAGGAAAGAGAGGTTTAAGTGTACCCATTGCGCTTATACTTGTGAATTACATAAATAAAATGTTGCAAATTATAAAAGTTCTCATTGTTTTTATTGTAATTTAGCAATAATGAATATTATTAATAGATATTATATAATGTTAAAAATTTAAATATTTTACGTTAATTCAACAACAATTTTATAATAACTTTATATAGTAATAATAAATAAATTATGGTAAGTCGTCTCAATAGGTCAACGGTAGAGACCTCGCTTTGCAAGCGAACGGCCCAGGGTTCGATTTCCACCGGAGTGATAATTTTTCTATATGGATTAGCATTCAAAATATAATTTATTGTAAAACATTAATTAAACAAAAATAAATTAACCTTTATCAAAACTTTATAACTTTTATATTTCAAATGATTAATAATAATAATAATGGACAATAGACAAGATTGATAAAAACTTAACAAACGGTACATTTAACGTATGGAGGGCTAGAAATCCAGATATCTTCCCTTACATGAATCCAAAAACTCTTGCAAACCAAAGAAGATTTATAGCAAGAGAAAAAAAATTACTGATGTTGAATTAGAACAAATAAGATCTCATTTTATAACAACAATCAAAACCGAAAACAACCCAGATCCACAACTAGTTGAAAACATTGAACAAATAGACGAAATACACGAGGAACCACAAAGAAACCCGGAATTTGGTAGAGTAAGAGAGCAACCTACACTTAGCAACTGCACTGGTAACGAGGTAATAGAAATGGAAAATACCATTAAAGGTAAATTACTAGAAATGAGAAACACAAATATAAACGAGCGAAAAAGACTTAATAGGATAATATTCACTAAAGAAATTCACCAGAGAATCAATCTAGCAAATAAGGCGCTAACAAAAATAGCAGAAAACAGTAGTCTAAACCTAACTCAACTAAATGATCTCATGTACGCAACGACAGCTGTTATTACTCGTGAAATAAACGAAAACTCAGAACGAAAGAATTCAAACAGAGAGCCCGCATGGAAGATTAGAATTAAAAATACCATCATGCTGCACAGAAAGGACTTGTCCGTACTAGCAGAATTAAAAAAGGGGGTCCTCACGCGCCAGGTGCTAAAAAAAGCTTGTTATATATTGAACAGATACCAAACACTCACAACCTTAGAAGAAATTGAATTAACCATAAAGATGAAACTACAAGCGATAGCCAAAAGGCTCAGAAGATACTCCAGAAGAAAAAATACTAAATTTACCAAAACAGACTATTTAATCAAGACACCAGAAAGCTATATAGGCAAATAAATCACCAACAGGCGGAAATCAAAGAGCCCCCCAAACAACAAGAGCTCGATGATTTTTGGCGAGGAATTCTTGAGAACGCAGCTGTTCATAATTATAAAGCCGGGTGGATTCAGAAAGAGAAGAGAACTTTTGAACATGTACAACCACTCGCCTGGGTAGAATTCTCAAAAGAAGAAGTAGTAAAAATCATCCAGACAACAAACAACTGGAAGTCGCCTGGACTAGATAAGCTACCCAACTTTTGGATCAAGCAACTGTCCTCTCTCCATAACCAATTTACAGCAGCTATAAACAATGTAATAAAAAATCCAGAAACATTACCTAATTGGTTAACAATGGGAACAATCTATTTACTATCCAAAGGGAAAGATACCAAAAATCCACAGAATTGCCGGCCAATATCATGCCTACCAACAATGTATAAGATAAATACTGCTAGAATATCCAACCACCTCATAGAGAACAAAATCAATGTATTGCTTGGGTAGACTACAAAAAAGCCTTCGATAGCTTACCGCACTCCTGGATTATCAAAGCTATGGAAAAAACATACAGAGTGGGCATACTCTGTATGTCTACAAAACTCGTAATAATAGGGCTATTATTACGAGTTTTGTAGAAAAATTCATGAAGAAATGGAAGACAGAAATGTAGCTGTATTACATAGGAGGACATCTCAGAACAACAATTGTCGTTATTATACTGTCTAGCAATTATACCACTAACCAACATGCTGAATATACAGGGATTGGAATTTCAAATAAAGCCCAATAGAGTGATAAGTCACCTATTCTACATGGATGACTTAAAACTTTTCGTAAAACATGAAGACCAACTACAACAAGTGTTAAAGATCGTCAAAGCTTTCAGTGATGACATAAAAATGGAAATGGGGTTCCACAAATGCGCCTCAGTGACTTTTAGAAGGGGAAAAACAGTAAAAAGCCCGAACATCAAGCTAGACGACCACACTCTAATTCGCAATCTGGAAGTGAATGAAACCTACAAATATATAGGTATAGAGGAAGGCGATGGGGTTGATAAAGTCACAATGAAAAATAGAATAACCAAAGAATATTACCACCGAGTTTGCCAGATCTTGACAACAGAGTTAAACTCTAAGACTAAAATCATGGCCATTAACACCTTGGATACATCAGTCATAGCTTATAGTTATGGTATAATCCAATGGTTTAGACGGGCATCCAAAGAATAGACATAGACAGACTGTAGATAAAAAGAAGAGATGGGGAACGCGGACTTATAACTAACTTGAATCTGCATATAACACATCAATAGTGGGGCTTAACGAATACATCCATACAAGAACATACAAGTTTACCAGGCTTATACAAGAACATTATGCCGGTAAAACTAAATACTCTATTCAAAAAAAACTGCTACAATTAAAAATAAATATATGCAGCAGGAAACCACGGGACAAGATATCGAGAAACAATTTAAGCTTAAGATAGAAAAACATAAAATAGAACAAGTCAAGAACAAACCAATGCACGGGCAGCATTTACGAGACATAGACAGACAAACTGTTGATAAAGATGCGAGTACGGCACGGCTCAGAAGCGTAGGGCTAAAAGCTGAAACAGAAAGCCTACTAATTGCGGCCCAGGACCAGGCTCTCAATACCAAGTACTATCAAAAACACATATTGAAACAACAAATTGATAGCAAATGTCGTATGTGTAATAGGCAAAAGAACATATCAGTCACTTAATTTCAGGATGCACCACGCTGGCTCCTACGATTCCGTAGGAGCCAGGTTAATACACTAATCGACATAACAAAGTGGCAAACTATGTTCACTGCAAAATGTGCAAGGATATTGGAATACCTGTGAACAACAAATACTACGAACACGTGCCAGAAAAAGTTTACAATATAGGTGAAGTCACTATCATGTGGGATACATCCGCGTAATCACGAACAGAGCCATTCCAGCCAATCGCCCTGATATTATATACCACGACAGACCAAAGGGTACCTGTCTGCTGATAAGATATCTCTATCCCACACGATGGCAATAGAGAAAGAAGTCAAAGAAACAGAGAAGATATCTAAATACAAAGACCTCCAAATCGAAGTCAGTAGAATGTGGCAAACGAGAACGAGGGTAGTGCCAGCAATACTTGGGGCGCTTCTACTGCGGCGTCGGTCATAGCAAGAAATACAGAAGATAGCACATTGGGCACAGCAAGCATTCTTCGACAAGTGTTGGGATAAAAGAAAACGTCATTAGTTTAGCTAATTTGTTATAAGTCGCTAATGAATTGTAAATACCAGTTTATTTATGAATGTATGTATAATGTATATTTATTTGTTGGATTTATCATATCTTACATGTGTATTGTATATATAACATAAACTGTGAATAAAGAGATAATAATAATAATACTGTATGTGCTGACATCTATGGCGTTTTAACAGAAATAATGATCCTGTGATATCATTTCCCACGGTCCCATGTGTAATTTTCTATAGTGATCGTAGATAAACGTGTTATCACAACGCAAACTAGCAAGCAAATTTAATTGCAGTAAAACGCAAACCCAAAAAATTCTAGCAAACAATGAATAACACACAAAAGAGTAAAATGAAAACGGATGAGATAATAAAAAATAATGATTTTTATTTAACCGGAAAGCGCCTAAAAATTCCCAACCAAGCTCATGTTGTAGTCTATCTCTAAGTAAAGTAGAATTTAGTTGTCGTCAAAAAAATAATTCACGCGCGGGGGGAGGGGGGCATAGAAGGAGTTTTAGTTAAAAAAAGGGGGCGAAATTGAAGTTTTATGTTATTTGCTGCAGATAAAACATTTAAGATATGCTTTTACAATTCATGCAGATGTAGGTGACAGAAAAAGATGGCAAGAAACATCTTGCTTAGCAATTATATTGGTTATAGCCCTCTATTTTGTTTTATATGTTAAAAATATAATTTTAAAAGTTTGCTTTTAAAAATAACATTGACAACTGAATTGTGATTCCAAAAGTAGTTTTATAAAAAATTACTTGTGAAAGTTTTGAGTACATACTGAGGTGATATAATACCACATTTTTGAAAATGTTATCAAACAATGTTCGTGAACGTTAAAACGAATATTTTGTATTGGTCATAATTTAAAAGAAGGACATGGCATTTCATAAATATGATTAATAAGAATAATTAGAACCACAATTAGGTTCATTAATATTTAAATCAAAAACTTAAAAATAAAGATTTCATGCAAACTTAACCTAGCGTTTTCATGCACAATAAACAAAATTAGGTTTCAACTTCAGAAAAAGGATATAATTCAGTTAGATTGCTTAATGATAATCATGTTTAGGCAACCCATGATACTTTGGAACGGTTTTCCACTTGTTAGGAAGAAGTTATTTCCATTTTGGAATTTAGACATTACGATGTTCTGCGTTAGATAGATTTTTCTATATTCCTCGATACCAGCTCAGTTTTACAGTGTTGATTTGCTAAAAATAGTTTAATTAGGTCAATTTTATTATGACTAGCATTATACAATTAATCTTTGAAATTGTTTACTAGATCTCTTATCATTACAATTAAAGAAGGTATTGAAATACTTTCGTTTCGTGCTAACAGTTTTATAGGCTTTTATCCTGCTCTTTCTCACCATTGTTTTTATGTAAGTGTCTAGAGCAGTGTATGCTGGACAGTTTATGCATAATTTGATTAACTTTGACTCAAAGATTAAGCTGGTATTTGTATGAGTATCAATTTGTATTTATAGTAGTTCGTATACGGTAAAAATCAGGTTTATAGTAAGTTGCAAAGGTGTTTTTATAGATAAATTGTTAATGTTACCGATATTATGTATTTCTATAGCCATTTTGAAAAGGATGAACCTTGTTTTGTTAATTTGTACATGTAATTAGATCGTAATGAGTTTGTACGTTGTCAAATGGTTTTTTGTGAATATCTTCTCCACCATTCATTTTGGGACTATACATGTACAATAGTTTTTTGATCAGCGTTTTAAGATCTACAACTTCATTATAACAGATTTGGGATTAGTGAAGATCAGAAACAGCTGTTTTGGTTTAGTGACGTCACACGCGATTTAGATCTTCTGTTGTTTTATAAAAATGTCATAGATTTCAATTGTTATGGCAGTTCCTATATAAGCTGGTGCATTTTGGAACAAAATTAGTCGATAAAACGTTCAACGCAAAACCCATGCTCGACTCCAGATAAAATATCTGTAAATTTGAGGTTAGATTTATAACCACATAGTTTTGACAAGTGTCATATAATAAACAAAATTATTGAAAACAAATATAAAAGTGTTACCTGGATAAATATCAGGAATTTAATGAAGATTTAATTATTGTGCTACGATTATATAAAAGTGAGAGTGTTTTTCGTTTTAATAAATTCAAGTGAATTTAATTTGTGTATATCGATCTACGCATCGATTATTTAGTAAATAAGAAATCAGCTGTTTGGTTTCATAGCAGTGTTACCACAAAAAGGATTAATTTAAGAGGGGAAAATATATCACATTATACCAGGTTGGTTAATAAAATAAACGATCTTTATTGAGTTTATAAATAAATTTAATGTACAAAGTTCATCCTGATAAATAATAAAAGTCTATTTGATTTAATTTATTAAGTTCTTTTAAGAATTTACTTTATTTCAAGTAAAGAAAACAATTAAATTTCTTTTTATAAAAATTTATTTTTTATTTTAATAAGATTTTTATTTATAAACAAAGTTTATTTATGTTGGTTTCTTCAAACGAATGACCGTAGTTATCCTATGTCAGATCTCTACTACTTTTTATTACGTTTGAGCAAACCTGAGAAGGCATTTCTCAATTTAATATTTGTATTTTTTTTGAAAAACATTTTATTTTTATTTTTGAAGTTCCTTTTGATTTTATTTTGTGTGTTTAATAAAGCTCTTGTGTTGTAAATTCCATACATGTGTTTAATTGATGTTGATACAAATATCCAGCATTCTTGTTTTTTAAATTCAGAGTTGAGTAGCAGTTGTCCAGCTTGCAGAAGTTTTAGAGTTTACGATATAAGTTTTTCATTCTTTCCAGGCATAAATGCAAATAAGAGTCTCAATTCAAATAATTTATGCTTTACTGAGCCTAGCTGAGCTAGCTGAGAGAAATAAAAAATATCTGTGGTGTTCACCGCAATACGTATGATTATTTAGCTTTACTAGATTGACTGAAATTAAATTATCTTTAAAAATTTAATATTTA
Source organism: Agrypnus murinus (assembly GCA_929113105.1). Classification (NCBI taxonomy): domain Eukaryota; kingdom Metazoa; phylum Arthropoda; class Insecta; order Coleoptera; family Elateridae; genus Agrypnus; species Agrypnus murinus. Next base: position 64,820,212 of record OV816026.1, read on the forward strand.
CTTGTTTTCAAGATTTTAGATTTATCATGAGTGAATCCGATGATGGGAAAATGAAAGCTGCTCACATTACATCTCTTAATTTATAGCCAAAGATTTCACGTAAAAAATATGAATGCGAGTATAAATTCTAGGTTAAATATTTTTCTTAGCTTTTGGTGTTTTATTACTTTTTTTAGTGGTCGTAGATAAACTATAATGTGTAACACGTGCAAAAACGCCAATTTCACACTCGTTTGATGCACTTGTAATACAATTAATTTATGTAGATGAAACTGATTTATCGAGCGTTATCTGTTAAATCGTTAGTAGTGAAAAATGTTTAGGTGGAAAAATGTCAAAAGAAAGATTAATGCTGATGGTGTGTTGCAATGCAGTAGGTAAAAAGGAATCTGCACTATACTCGGGCCGGTCAACACAGATAGTAATAAAAACGTCACCAAAACAGCGGGCGATTTAAAAGTTACTTTGCTGTTAGGCGAATTGAAACAGCGCGCGAAACTGTGGAGTCCGTTTCACACGGGAAAGTGGCAGATAGCGTTACTTTGATGCAGATCAGCATCATCAAATAATTATTTGATTAGTTTTTGAACATTTCATGTACTATTAAATATTTTAAAATTGATAATACATAATTTAATTGAAATAATATCAAAAATATTCATTAGAAGTAGTTTATTATTAAAATCTTATGTCTTTTGAGGTTATGTTCATGTAGAATACAAAAATGTTTCATCGTCAGTTGGGTTTTTAGCAGTAGTCAATCTGATGAAGTGGCTACGCCCCTTTACTTTTGTTACTATCTCTGTTAAGCGGCCAGAGTATAGTTATAAACAAATCATTCAGAAGCTGGGTGTTAAATGCTTTGCGAGTAGAAAAGCTTGGATGACGCCTAAGATTTTTATCAATTTGGTAAATCAGATCAATTCTAAAACGGCAGCTCAAAAGAAACATGTTTTACTTTTCTTGGGTAATGCTACATCAAATTCGAATATTTCCTTACGAATGTAAAACGTAGTGTTTTTCTCACCAAATACAACAAGCAAACTTCAGCCTTTGGATCAGAGAATAATTCGAGCTTTTAAAATGCACTATCGGACAAGCCGACGGTATTATTTGCTCGTATGGATGAAACTTTCAATAGTAGTCAACTGGCAAAGAAAATCACTACGCCAAATGCGGTTTTGTTGATTCGAATGGTATGGGAAAATGTGCCATTGACTACAATCAAAAAAAGTTTTGGTAAATGCGAAATCAAAACAAACGCAAGTGACAACCTCAACTCAGCTATAATCGCAGATTTATACGCGATCAACGAAGACTTTAGCCCAAGAGCTGGCGACCAAAAAGTGCAAGAGTTTTGTAAAGGCTAATATTTTGATATTAACTTATATTTAGGGTGTAAATAAATATCCTACACAAAAGAAACTCGGATATGAGGACAGTCGGCGTCAGCACCGCTTGAAAGCTGTAACAAGAAGTAGCGTCATCTAAGTGTTTTCTAAAAGCTGAAAATTGATCACTAAGCAGTTTATGTAATAAGAAGCTGGAAAACAGTCATCAGACAGCGCAATGATCGAACGCGTTGCATCAGCACCAATGCGGTGGTCGCATGTCTTCAAAATGAGGTCAATGTAAAGAAGTGATTTGAAAAAGCCGAAATTTGGTACAGTGTTAATTTATTGAATATAGTTTCTCAAACAAATAGTCAGGCTTCATTTTGATAGAATCAAGCTAGTCAGCAGTCGCTAGAAGCAGTCGTTATTTTATGTGAGTTTATTTTGTGTAGGATATTTATTTACACCCTAAATATAAGCTAATATTAAAATATTAGCCTTTACAAACCACTTACATTTTTTGGTCGCGAGCTCTTGAGCTACTTGTGCAGTTTCAAAATTCTGGAATAGAACTGGGAAGAGAAGCTTTTTTCAGAACGCGATTCTACAGCTACACAGTACACAGCATGACAATGAACCATAGTGGGGACATTATTGTCGAGTGTAAAATAGTGCATGTAATAGATACAATTAAAACGATAAAATGTACTGCCGATCAACTTAATAGTGATCGCAAAAGAACTCTTATTAAACCAAGTAGAGACCGAATTTGAAAATTGTAAAGAATTTGAACAAATTCCAGATAATTAAAGAAACTAATGTTACAAGCTTTTTCAAACCGTTGTAAGATTTACCAACATTTTTATATGTAGTTATAGAAATTGTATTTATAAATATGTAGTTAAATAAAACAATATTTTAAACCACTTGTTATTAATGTTAACTACCTCTCTTTTTCGAAATAATAATAATAGTAAACCTTTTAAAAAACATGTACCTAAAAAGACCCTTTGTCTGAGAACCGTGAGAAACCGTGGTTGTTTTAGACAGGCTTCACTGCATATACAAAGAAAACTCTCCAATATAATTAGACCCTTACTATATTGTGAACAAAAATATATTTCAAGGCCACCTACCTGCGGTTTTTAATTAATATGTCTTCAAAAATGTAGCAGGTGCACCATAAATAAAAAACCATTTTCAAGATCTTTCCTTTGATTTGCTTCCCTTCTGCAGAGAATTATTTATGGCAGAGGTATGTATTCTGACATGGGTACCTAAGTGATATATTTTATCTGAGTTCTAGAGATCTACAATGATTTCTATTTTCTAAATTCCCATTCCGGTACGAACAATAAAAACTTGCGTTATATTTAATTTGCTTAAATTATTTTTATTTCTATTTTTTTAATTTTTATGTTTGTTTTATTAAATTATTTCATTTTTGATTAAAAAAAAACATTCAAAATCTATCTGTATTTCCGCTATACAGGGTGTCCCACAATGCAGTTTATACGCAATATCTCCCTTATTCGAAAAGATAAAGAAATCAACCAAAAACTATTGTGAATCACTCAAAATGGAGCTTCAGAAAACATCCTTAGCCGCTGCACACTGGGATTTTTTACCCATTTTGTTGATCAAAAGTGATTTTAAAAGGTTGTATAATATTTTATTTTCGGCATGCAGTTTTTAAAAGGGATCATCAGGCTAACTGAACCTACATAAGAAAAGCTCATAAAACAACAGATGCGACTTTTTTCTTATTTTGAATCTCAACGTTACCAAATGCGGTTGTGTAGTCATTGCGTATCACTTATTATTTAGGTAGGTATTGTCAAACAGTGTTTTAATAGCAATTTACGTTATAAGTCCTGGAAATGGAATTTTACAGTCGAGTAAGATGTTACGGACAAGGCGACGAAGGAGCCGAGTCCGGAACATCGAAACGAGACTGTAAGACCATTTCCAGGACGTATGACGTAATGCGTTTTATTTCATACTGCAATTATTGGAATATTGGTATAATTTAAAAAAAATTATATAAAATAAATTTCCGAATGCAAAATATGGACATCTATGAAGAACGAGTTTCCATGGTAACTGATTACGTACTAAAACGTTGTCCAGATGATTGATTGTATTTGCGTCCGGTAAAATTTTTTACTGTCACAAGTCCTGTAAAATTTTTTACAAGCATACTAGACCGTAAAATCGCATGTTGTGGACTAAAAAGTTTGACGTAAAACTGACAAAGTATGAAATAAAGGTCATTTAGGGGTGTTTTTTAGTATGGATTCTATTCCAAGACGTAAGTAGAAATCAAATTACTTATTATTGTCTTAAAAACTTAGGTTTTCTTTAAAATTTAAAAGGAAATACTACGAATTTCTGTAAAACTATGAAAGCTTTTTAATATCGTTGAGCTGTAGTTATCGTCCATAGTAGTCCAAAATATAAATCTTGCTTAGAATTATTCTATATAGCTTTTTACTATTTACAAGTAAAAAACTATTGAGCATTTTTGTGCTTCTTTTTGTAATTACCATTTCAGTTAATGTTAATTAAATTTCCAATATAAAGTGTCTACGGTACATTAAGCAGGGACGAACCCATGGCGGGGATGTGAGGGGAAGCTCCCCCCTCAAAGTTGATAATTTTGAGCGAGAGTTGGCAATTTCACAATTTGAGAAAAATGAGAAGATAAGAAAATGTGTCCAAAACTATTTTTTTTAAATTTAATTTAATTGCCATGCATACACGTTGGAGAGTTTTAAATAAAAATAAGATTTGTGTAAAATACTAATTTTGCTTCATATAATGTTAGGTACAAATAAAAATATTTCCTTACTAGTAGTTGGTATTTTCATCGTAATAAGTTGGCAATTTTAAGGTTACCCCCCCTCCAAAAAAACTCTTTAATATCGTCCCTGACATTAAGTAGTATGTTTAAGCCTTTTTATTTAAAAACTTATCATATTTAGAATCATTCATATACATACTAATATTGTAAGAAAATTATTTGTTACTTTTTGACACAGGAATAGTTAATCGTTGCAGAATTTAAAAATGAATCGCTAGCAGTAATATTACCTTTTCTGTGGCAATGTAAAATTTATATACTTTTTCTATTTTTTGCTTCTATTATGGTGTATGTAGCCACACATGATAACAAAAATCTTAAAAAGCAAAATAAGCAAAGAATAGTATATTAAAGAACAAGTTTTATAAGGGTCGATTTGGCGCACAAATCCCAAGTTAGAAAACGAGCCGCAGGCGAGTTTTTCTATGGGATGAGTGCGCCAATGCTCTTATAAAACGAGTATTTTATGTTATTTTTTTCTAATTTGCGCCCCCTTTTTTCTTATTTTAATACAAAAAAATATTTTGGTCGTCTAGAGAATTTTGTGTTAGTTGGTAACAGTTGGTAACACTCGGCGCCCACTTGAGTTTTTGAATCATTTGTCATCATCCGACACTTCAAATAAATTAGTTATTACTTTTGTTACTTTATTAGTGTTACAAATAAATAAAATATGAGCGAAGACAACTTAATTTGCACTCCGCCTGAAATGCGCGAAAAAAAGCAAAGATGATTAAATCGATGATACGTGCCTTGTGATAGTACCATAAAATTACAAACATGAATTGGACTTACTGATTTGTCCAAGCAGATTTGATGTAGGTACGAGACTTGTTTATGTTACTAATTAGGAATATCCAAAACCTAACCTTCTTTCCAAGTAAAAATAGACCATAACTCCAAGTGAAATTTCGTGTAAGTAACAATCAACAAACAGCGAACCAATTCAACGATATTAATTAAAAATTTATCGGAGGTTGACAATTTTGACAGATATTTGCAGTTTGAAGTTGTCACATTCCACGCATTACCCATCCAACCCTTAAAAACTAAATAACCCTATAATTCATTAAAGTACAGTGTACTTTTATAGCTAGCCATAAAGGACTCCTACTGATAGACGTTAATAAACGTATTACAAACGCAAATTAGAAAAAATACTTTTGACCACCAAAAGGTGCACTTGGCCCCAGTGTGCGCTGGTTGCATAGCAACGTTTAAGAGATCATGCCAACTTGATTAATTCTTCAAATTGCACCCTCTGTTTTTTTCACGAAAATGTATTCTTAACTTCATTTAGTATGCCTTACTTAATCATCTAATGTGCATTTAGGGGTTGAAAAAAATATTTTTACTGTTACTGTTTTATTATTGTTATTTCTTGATGACTATTGTGTTTTTGTTGTTGGCAATTGCTATTTTCTGTTGTTGGTTATTGATATTTTTGGTTTTATCTTTTAATCAGGATAACAACAATTGTGTATCGAGTGTAATTAGGAAACTATTAGAAATGAGTGGTGTTTGCGAAAAGACTGTTTCGTGTGCAACAGGAATATCCATCACCTGCTGAACTACAACCTCCCTACAAAAAGAAGGCCCAAGAAGCAAAAGATTGATACTTCTCGCGACCAGAAGTACGATGAAGGTATCAGGAGCCATATTCGTAGAATAGTGCATGATTTATTCGTGATAACATACCACCGACAATAAACTCCATATTAGATGTTGTAATTGCCGAAGGAACTTTGCTCACCTTTTGACGGGCCATACTACATCGCTTGCTGGGTGATATGGATTTTGTGTTTGTAAAGCGTGGCAGAAATCCAGTTTTGATTGAAAAACCACCAATTCGTAAATATCGTGCAGAAGGTTACAACATAGTGTACTTATTTGGATGAATCATGGATAAATGTCGGGCAGAGTGTGAAAAAAGAATGGGTTGATAAAACAACTACATCTCATCGTGATGCTTTTGTTCGTGGTGTGACAACAGGATTAAAACCTCCAACAGCTTGTGGTCCAGGATTCGTGTTATTGCACGCAGGATCTAGCAGTGGATTTGTTGATGGTGCATAGATCACGCTTTTGGCACAGAAAAATACTCTGGACTACCCTGACGAAATAGATGAACCTACATTCGAGGATTGGTTCGAAAATAACTTAATACCAAATGTATCAGAAAAAAAATGTTGTGTTAACGGACAATGCCTCCTACCACAGCATAAAGTAAAAAAGTTCCCAACAGTTCAACACTAAAAAAAGACATTAAAGAATGGCTTCTGTCAAAGGACTTTTTTTGTGAAGAAGGCTACCTAAAATGCGAGTTACTTGATGTAGTCAAGGCCTTCAAAGCAAGATATGACTAGAAGATATTGCCAAAAAGCACAATGTGAAGATGCTGATGGTCCCACCCTATCACTGTGAACGCAATACGATCGCAATGGTTTGGAGTGAACTGAAAAGGTATATAGCTGGACGCAACGCGAATTTTAAAGAATCGAAAACACGAAATTTAATAATAACAGCTTATAAGGTCGTTACGCCAGAGAAATGGAAACTACGTAAACCACGTAATAGCAACAGCAAGAAAAATGTGGAAAATTGACAATTTGCTGGATGATATCGAACCAATTATTATAAATATTAATAATGGACATTGATGATGACGACGATAATAATGATGATGATGATAATAGTGAAGTGGAAACTAAAAGCGACAGCGATTAACAGAAAAAGGAACTAAATACTATAAAGGTGTACAATTACGATTACTAGCCAGTCTCGGTGGATTAGTGGTTTGCATGTTTGCTTCATAATCCAAGGGTCGCAGGTTCCATCCCCGGCCGAACTGGCAATTTTTCGTAGCGGAGAAAAATTAAAAAACATGCCTTCTTCTCGGATAAGAAGACTGTAGGTCCCGTGTCAATGCGATGTATGGCACGTTAAAAATCCCTACTGTGCACTGTGGGTGATATTACACTTAAAGTGCGTCAAAATCCCAAAAATAAATTTCATAAAACATATATTTACATTTTACAACACTTAAAACCTTACTAAAGATGTTTTTAATAAACATTTGCAAGTGAAACTATTATTTATTGTGTTATCGGTTAGGAAAGTTGGGTTAGTTATGTTTGTGCAAGTAAAGTGTAAATACGTACTAAGCGTCTGAAGTTTGTCTTGGATTTAAATTATTTAAAATATACGAGGGTCGTTTTTTTTCAACCTCCGATAGGCTATAAATAAAAGACAAATGTATATAAAAAATCATTTTATTATTAAAAGTTCTGTATACTTATGGTTACTTTTCGACATACTCACCATAAAGATTAAGGCATTTGTCGTATCTGTGGGCAAGTTTTTCAATACCGTCTTCATAAAATGTTGCCGCCAACGCATTTAAATGAGTCTTGACATTGTTTTGAAGATTCTCGGTAGTTCATTGTGAAATTTTACCACGAAATTTTGCGGAGAGACGTTCAAAACAAGAAAAGAGGAATGCTGACTTCTGGAATTTGTTCTGATCCATGACAAGCCCGTTCACACAGTGCTGTTGCAACACAACGGCTCCTTGAGCAATTTCAATGGGACATTTTCGATCACTCGACATACAGTCCCGACCTAGCACCGAGTGTCTTTCATCTTTTCCCTGAACTGAAGACGTGGCTAGGAGGACAGTACTTAGACAGTAGGACAGTACCAAACTACCGAGGATCTTCAAGACAACGTCAAGACTCATTTAAATGCATTGGCGGCAACATGTTATGAAAACAGTATTGGAAAGCTTGTTCACAGATACAACAAGTGCCTCAATCTTTATGGTGAGTATGTCGAAAAGTAACCATAAGTATACAGAACTTTTAGTAATAAAATAACTTTTTTATATACATTTGTCTTTTATTTATAGCCTATCGGAGGTTGAAAAAAAATGACCCTCGTATTTTACGATAATAATTTATATTAGCTGATGCTGGTGCAAGTTGGTATTGTATAATTCATTTGTATTGATTTATGTATTTGTTATTATTTATTAGTTACAACCATCCTGTTTAAAGCGAAAGTTTAGAATTAGTGTTTTTCAATATCAACTTTGTACAAGAAATTATAAGATACATATAAAAACATATTTTTGTTTTTTGGTTAAAAGTTTCTGCATTTGCTTCTTAATACAGGACATTAATTTATTTTTGCTTAGGTTTGCATATTCCTTTACAGTAACTATTTAATGTTAATTATGCGCTTATGTAGAAATGATCAATAGATTATCTGTGGGAGGCAAGACAAACTATGCTAGCATGGTTAAAACTGGCAAATTTCGTTATAAAAAGAAATAATTTAAAAGATTTAGCTGATGAAAAATAGGAAGTTTACAAGAGCCGATATTGAGGTGAGATTATAAAAGATAATTTTGACGTACTTTCAGGGTATTTTAACCCACTGTGCTGTGGGTGGAATTCCCCCAGATTCGGCTAAATTCTAGTAGGGTCGGCCAAATGATCATAGCAATCGGTGCCATGAGGTACGAAGGATCCTCCGCCATCCTGATTCCTCGTCCAAAAATAAAATAATTACGATTACTTACACACAACATTAAATACCACGGCTTCTTTTATTTTCAACTTATTTATTAGTATTATTTTCGGATATATTTAGTAAAATATCCGGAATTCTCGGTTTTGTTACTTCCAATATACAGGGTGTCCCACAATGCTGTTTACATGCAATATTTCCCTTATTTGAAGAGATAAAGAAATCAACCAAAAGCTATTGTGAATAACTCAAAATGGACCTTCAGACAACATCCTTAAACACTGGTTGCATAGCACCGTTTAAGAGCTTATGCCAGCTTGATTAATTTTTCAAATTGCACCCTCTGTTTTTTTTTCACAGAAATGTATTCTTAACTTCATTCTGCATACAGTGGTGTGCCGTACTTAATTATCTAATGTGCATTTAGGGGTTGAAAAAATATTTTTTATAAATTGAATTTATCTTAAACTTAAAGCAAATGCTCAAAATGCCCTCCTGTGGACTCTACACGGGCTTTAAAGTGCCTCAGTAGTTCCCTTGTAGACACGGCTCTAATCATATTTTTTGAATAAATAATTTAGTTAGTGAATATGAAGCGTACAATTTATAAAAACAAAATTTTTCAACTCTTAAATGCACATTAGACAATTAAGCACGGCATACTACTGTATGCAGAATGAAGTTAAGAATACATTTCTGTGAAAAAAAAAACAGAGGGTGCAATTTGAAAAATTAATCAAGTTGGCATGATCTCTTAAACGTTGCAATGCAACCAGTATTTAAGGATGTTTTCTGAAGGTCCATTTTGAGTCATTCATAATAGTTTTTGGTTGATTTCTTTATCTCTTCAAATAAGGGAGATATTGTGTGTAAACAGCATTGTGGGACACCCTGTATACTATTATATGATTAATAATAAATGAAATATTTATTTATATTTTTAATTTATTTATTAATTTCATTTCGCTGTTTCACTGTTTTGTAACTTCAATCAAATGGTTTGTACTCTAGCACATACCGTAGAATTAAAAAGAACTGCTGACATAAATAAAAGGCATTTCTTAGTTTTTATTTTATTTTAATCTAACCCAAGTATGTTGTAGCAAAATATTATTTATATTTGAGAACCACCAACAAAAGGAAGTCAGATAGGGTCGCTAGTTGGTATTGGTACTTACGCTGCCTTCATCACAAAAGACGAAATAGGCTGATAACAGGTGTACCTTTATTTCAATACAAGTTGCATAGAAGTATGGTATCAATGTCGTGTATAGCATCTGCGCAGAATACTTACTTTGAGACGAACTGTAGTTATCATTGACAGTGATATTTTTGTTGCAAATACTATAATTAATGTTAATATAAAAATTTGTTTATGCCTTCCGTGGACGAGTGGTAGAGATCCTACTTCTCGTAGTTGCGATTGAATATTAAAAATGTAGTACAATCGTATTCAAGTTCCTTAGGATAAGGTATGAAAGTTGTATGAGTGATACCGTACGAGGAGGGTGTAATGTACTTGCTAATAGCTCCATTGCCTCTGTTGCACTCCCATAAGAGTTTGCATGGAATCCCGACATTGCAAATGCAATAAAAGTGGAATCCAGCTCGTGTTAAATGTTCGTCGCTTGCTATTGTAATTTCGATGGCAAGCACGTGCGTGCACCACGTATGCGTTAATATTTACCTGTTGTAAAACTAAACAATCAAAGGTTGTTATGGGACTTATTTTACTTACAATATCATGGAATTTAAACATTGGCCATTGGAATTTGTGGTATTAATTAGTTCTAAGTAGACCTTTGTTGTTAACTACTAGTACACATCTGAAGCTTATAAAAAGGTAAAAAACAATTTTTTCTTATACTAGGTGTATAAGAAACGTGTGTGGAAAAATGTGTAGGTATATATTTAATCATACAAAAAGTATACAATAATAAAACATGTTTATGCGTTTTGGTCACCTTCAGCAATTAGCAGTCAAATACGCCCATTTTATGGTAACTTAGACTTTTTACACATATATAAACATATAAACATGTATAGAGTAATATCTCACTAACAATTTACTGTAATGTCCCTGTGAAATAACAACCCCCCTTAGAAAAAAAAACACAACAGGCTAATTCTAACCAGCTGTAAATTACTGTTAATGACTCAGATCTTTGAAATTGTAATCTGCACGTATGCAGTTTGTCGTCAGTTTCTAAATTTTCTTCGTGTTACGTGGCCGCAAACTTGAGTTTCGATACGTTTCGATTACGTATTATTAATACACGTTTTAGAACTAATAACTCCGGTTAGGTTAGTGTTAAGTGTTTGTTATTAGTGTTAGTAGTTTAATTGTATGTAGTGTGTAGTTACTGTTTAAATTATGGCAGAACCATACATCCCTGCTGAATGGACGGAACTTATTATTTTATACGGCGAATGTCATCGCAATTCTGTTGCCACCGTCAAAGAGTATGTATTTCACTTCCCCAATCACCGTCATCTAAATTTACGTACAGTCGTACAAGCTATACAGAGAATGTTCGATACAGGATCGGTTATGCCAAGAGCTGGCGGAAGAGGACGCAATCCCCACCACGGAGATGTCGCTGAGGAAGAAAACATCCTACAGTTAGTTGAAAAGCGATCCCACTCCCGATCTTAGCGTGTGTCCCTAAGCAGCACAAACTGATGTACCTTCTACTCGCGTTTGGCGTATTTTCGAAAAAAACTCCTTACTCCCATACAATTTTCAGAATTTATCAGAACCGTTTAATAGGATCTTTTATTCTGCCCCAACGATTAACCAGTGACTGGTACATACATTTTGTGGACAATAAAGTGTTCGACGGACTTCCACTGGCTGAACGGCCCCGGCTTTCGTTCATGCATGATAGAGCACCACTTTATTCGCCAGGTGCGGGAGTTTTTGAATAACGAATACCCTAACCGGTGGATATGGCGTGGAGGACCCATCGGCTGGCCTGCGAGGTCACCGGACTTAGCTCCACTCCATTTTTGTATTGGGGATATTTTAAAATGTTAGTGTACAGGACAGAAATGGATACCGAGGTAGAGCTACGCGCACGCATTGAAACCGTTACAGAAGAAATTGGCGCAAATGCCGATATGTTTGCTAGCATAAACGAATCCATCATAGGTCGTGCACGATTGTGTGTACAGACAAATGGCGACTTATTTGAACACATGTTATCAAGATTGTTTGCATCTAAAGGCTCATTTTGTTAACAAAAAACAGGCAATGAAATTTGCGTTAAAAATTATTTATTTTATTTATTTATTTATCGACTGGATGATAATAAAGCTAACAAGGTAGTGAGTTACCCGGCAACAGCTGCTCAAGTTTAATTCTGTTATTTCTGTAAATTAATACGTGCAGAGCGTAGGTCAGTTATTAATTTATTAGTTCAGATGTGAGATCATTGTTTGCTTTATCAGTAATTCATGGTTAAAATCTTAAAAACAATCCATAGTCGACCCGTGTCTTGCAGAAAACGCGGAAAAATTTGTTCATTTTTTCACTTTATGAATTTTGGGGTCTCTGTATGATCACCTTTCGCTCCCTGAAAGCATTGCATAATTTCCTGGAACACCCTGTATTAAGCATACTATAAACGATGGACCTGCTAAAAATCATAAAAGTAAATTTAGTTATTTTTCCCAGATTTACGTATCTTTTCTGGATGTACCTTACGTATATCGGCAGGGAGGATATGTCAAGGCAGGGTGGGTAAGTCGATGTGGGGGGGGTTAAGTTAGGTGGGAGGAGTGGCTAAAGGGTGCTTCCCTTACCCGTAAAGAATAGACCGGAGTGGGAGGAGGTAGATGGTAAGGTCGAGGGAGGGGTCGAGAGGGTGGTAAGTCAGGGAAAGGTGGCTAGTTAAGATCGGAAACGTTAGTTAATTCGAGAGGGGCTAAGCCAGGGAGACAAGTCCGAGGAGAGTAAATCGCAGTGGGGGTAAGCCGCCGAAGGTTGGTAAGTCGGGGGGGTTGAACACAAATGACACTGCTTTATGGTTGCAACCAACTTCAACCGTGCCGACCCAGCTTTAGTAAAAGAACAGAAGACACCGACGATATGGAACATATGGAAAGAGGATATAAACATATGGGCTAGGATGATGCCATAACACATGAACTACAGCAACAGTGGCAAACATAAATTCGTCTACTCCTGTCTAGTCAGTCGTCTAGCCCAGTAAGACTTCCGAGCGAATATTCGAAAACATGAAGTCAGAAGATTGCCATTCTATCTCTTCTGCGAGGCATTACGCCGCCGTGGCATGCATAAGAGTTAACACCAACCAACGTCCAGAAAATGTGAAAACAGTTATGACGTAGTTCCTTTAGTGCAGGTGCACATATCCGAGTTTTTGACGTGCAGCGCCGCAGCAGTTCTGTAGCGGCGCAGTATCTACAGTGCCGAATGCCTGCAATATGGACATGCGGTATCCAACCGCGCCGGGGTTATGTGAATCCTGATGGGTGCACCGGCGCGGCGTTTAAAGCCGCAGTCGATATCGACACAGAAACTTTAGTCCACCCTATTAGCCACCAGAATGACCGAGAATGAATGAGTCACGTTTTAGACCGATAACAAAACTGTTATCCTATGGCTTCGCTACAACACGAAACGTTTTAGAGAGTATGTGGCACATAGTGCAGGCGAGATTTTGGAGAAGAGTAACGTATCAGTGGAGGCTACCGAAAAAGAAAAACGTAGCCGATGAAGACAACGGCTCATCCAATACCGCTACTTGACTACAACAGGTACAGAATAATGTCTAGAATTTCTCTGGAAGTGAAAAGAAGACTGGCCCAAAAAAAGATTTTAAGTCCGAAACAATAAATGAAGCTCGAAATACAGAAAGGGTATTGTAATCTCGCGTTTGGCAACCCTCCAGACCTAGTGCTGCCAGATGCCTCAAGATCTTCGAGTTCATTAGATCCAATAGATAAAGACAAGCGTATGGGTGGGGTGGTACGTCTATACATCGAAAGCCAAAGTAAATAAAATGCCAAGTCTGCTTGGAGCACTGATGACTACAGGTCCAAAGGGAGTTTTTTTCTGGATGAAATCCCGTCCCTAAACCAAGCCATTTAGTCTACCGCTTCCAGTTTCTGGACGAAGAGGAAATGTTGCGGGTCAGGTCTCGAATTGATCACTCACCAGAACTGTTACCGCAGCAGAAATTCCCCGATCGTGTCCACGTCGTTATGAACGAACTCCGTCAAAAGTATCGTAGCTACAGTCCGCGGCCAAGAGTGCCTAGAACTCCTGCATGTCATGTAAACACCGAAGTGCAAGCTCCATGTCACCAGAAACGGCTCTTTCTGTGCTTTCGCCCGGCATAAATTACTTTGACCCTCTGATAGTGGTCAACTTACGTCGGCATGAGCAGCGTTGGAGCATGCTTTTCATTTACATGTCCGCCAAATTCGAGGCGTTCGCTTAGAACTGGTGTACAATCTCTCGACCGACTATGCTATTATGCCCATCACTCAGTTGCAGACCTGAAATGCGAGTAGTTTCCAGAAAGCGGCGAAAACGCTCAGAGGATCATTAGCCAAATTGGACCAGAACGACTTACAGATGAAAGGTGTACAATTGGATTTTGTACTGCCATCAGCACCTCATTTTGGTTATGCGTGGCAGCGCATGATACGCTATCTAAAACAAGCCTTGCAAACCATTCTAAGGAGCAAGTGCTACGGAAGAAAGATCTACGGCGCTTTTCGCTGAAGCATCAATAGCCGGCCGTTGACTGATGTTCCATGTAACAAGGGCGACCCAGAGGTGCCTAACAGCCTCCTCCTCGGAACAACAATTACTGCCCCTCCTGTTTCGCAAAGGGCAATTAATTTTACCAAGTGACACAAATCTGGAAATCCCAGGAGGCGATGGACGTTGGAGATATTATGATCGTAGTTGACGAAAATATGTCGCGGAACATATCGCCAAAAGGTATACTGACCGCCGTGTACCCAGCAAAGATGGAGTAATCCGCGTCGTAAACGTACAAACCAAAATAGAACATTCCGCCGAAATCCTCTGCATCCTCGACAGAGTGTTCCAAACGGAAAGGGAACACCCAGGAGTGCATGTGCATAATGAGAATTAGTTTAACAGAAGAAATGCCTTATCTTGTTCTGTTTTACAATAGACTTATTCTTCGTTTGTAAAAAATGTCATTGTCAGGTTTCTTAGTCTTATTGTCTGTTGCCAACGTGTATTTTTGCATAAATTGACCAATAACTTGTAAGTTTTCGGTTGACTTTAGAAATTAATTGGTACTTTTTGTTCAATCTAGTGCATATTTTTGTTTGGTTTTACGTTGATATCTTGTCCCGTAACAGTATCACCGACAAAAGTTGCACATCGCCGGTGTTTCAGAAACTTATTTATTTTTGGGCGAGGAATCGGAATGGCGAAGCATCTTCGTACCTTCATGCCACCGATTGATTACTATCATCATATGGGCGACTCAACTAGAATTTAGCCGAATCTGGGGGTGCAATACCCCCAGATTTGGAGATTTTTAATAGGTTGTAAATTGTAGATTTGAAGTTTGTGAAAGTAATTTAGCTCAAGTTGAGTAGTATTGCACTTATGTTACGTGTACAAGAACAAACAAAATAGTTAAGTGTATTGTCTATTTAATTTAACAAAAAACAATCATCTATCGAATCTCATTGGTTACGGATAACGAGAAGCCCTACAGTGTATTTTAGAAATATAAAATAATGTGATGTAGGAAATGTAGAAAAAGAAAGTTGTCAATAAATAACACCTATCGAATGCGTTTAGGTTCAAACCATAAAACTGTCATAAACATAACCCATTAACTTACCATAATAAGATTGAGGCGCCTGAGTCACAACAGTCTGTGGAGTGGGCAGAATTTCAATGTGCCTTTTTTTGTATGCCATCGTTTTATTCTTCCTCCTCCAATCTGGATCATTCATATATTTATTTTTCTTTTTAGGAGTAACTTCATATACATCGTCATCACTCTTACTAACATCACCATCATAGACAGATCCTCTTCTTAATGAAAGCAGCTTTCGTACACTCTTACTGTTATCTATTGGGCTTACTGTCTTCGTTATTGTGACTGAGTGTTGTAACCCTTCTCTGGGAGTTTCTTTGTTTTGTATATGTGCGTGAAATACTGGTGTGTTTCGCATTATGTTTATTTTTGATGCGTCATTTTCTTTTCGATACTTACAATTCGATTTGTCTTTATCCACATTTACGATGTCATTATTGCTTGTAGTCAAATCAGAATAATCGGAACTAACGAACCGGTGATTTGGTAAGTGAGGTTCATCGCTACTGCTAGGTACAAGCGGAACTGGAAGGATAATGGGTTTTTGATCCACGATATCAGGTTGAGGGTCGTCAATATTAGGTTTAGGGTCTTCAATATTAGGTTTAGAGTCTTCAATATTAGGTTTAGAGTCTTCAATATTAGGTTTAGGGTCTTCAATATTAGGTTTAGGGTCTACAATATTAGGTTTAGGGTCTACAATACTCGGATTTGCAGATGCAGAACCAGACGATACTTTCTTAATGACTACGTTTTTTAATCGTTCTTGTAATACCTTTGCTTGGTTTGCATACCAGTCAGCTACTTCTAAACTATTTAATGAGATTACAGGAGAGATATCCGATTTAAGCATTTCCTCAGGAAGAATTATACTTTCATATCGATTGCACAATTCATGAACAGATGAATGTTTATATCCTAGCACTTTAGGAATACCTTTATCTTGAAAATCTTGGTTGGTGCAGGAATCATTATCAGGTACAGTACCAATTGCTGGAAAAGGTATTATTCCTATTTCTTGAGTATTTGTTACAATTGACTGATAGGTTGTATCCGAGATTTCTGTTGAGTCCCTACTTTGATCAAGAGCGAGCATTTGTTCACTAACTATTATGGACGCTTGTCGAACGATTTCATCTTGATTAACGATTGGTGGTTCGTATGACTGGCCATACTTTTCCTGTAAATAATCAAAAAGTGAACAATAATAAACATATTGAAATAAAAAGGATTATACCTTTAAAAGTTTGTCATTAGAAACGGCTTGTAATCGGTACATATGTAATTTGACTGCGATCTCACAACATCGATGGCATACCATCTTTGATACTGTATCGGTTTCTTTAATCTAAAACAAAAAGAATAAACAATATTAAAATATAATATAAATACAAAGATTAGTTTAAAGTTTCACAAGTTTTATTAATATCTTAACCTGACAATATTGTTTCGACACTTTATGTCATTATCAAAGGTAGATAAGATTGATAAACAAACACGTTGCTAAGGATAAATACATACAGAAAATAGGTAACTAGATACAATACATAACAAAAACTAAATATCTAACACTTCTAATAAAGGAGAATTACTAAGATCAGTTTGTTCATTCATTAAAGGTACTGTGCGTTTATGTCTGTATATTTCAAAAGCTTCTAAAATGTCTAATTTGTGTTTGTTGTTGCAAAAATGTAAGAATTTAATGTTGTTTTGAGGTGTCATTGGGTGGTTCTGTTCCAAAATGTGTTTGGCATAATTCGATTTTGCTGGATGTTTAAGTCTATAAGAGCGTACGTGTTCTTTGTATCTAATGATGTTGCCAAACCATTTTGATTGCAATTAAGCAAAAAGAGACGGAGACTGCTTTTATATCTACATTCTCCCACTTTCATTCAAGGTCAAACTCCCCGCCAGAATGTTTCTCTTATAAGGTTAGGACAAGATGAAGGTATAAGTAATATAAAAAATGTCAATATCGCGATACAGCATAGAACCTTGCATCGATTGGAATATGAGTGTCTATAATCCTCGTACACTGTTTAATATCTGCATCGATCGCGTATGTGAAGTGGTTAAAAACTGGGGACAATGGGAAATCCTTGTACGTAAAGAAGTAATTATACCTGTGGTGTTTTTGGAAAAAATGAAACCTAGATATGTCCACATGCATTGGAGAAACATTGACACAAAACGATCTACGCTTCTTCTTCAGCAACAATATGAAGATTGGTTGTTCGATGTAATAGAATTAACTCGAAGTGGTTTACCATGTGAAACAATCGAGAAAATGATGATAGTGATGGGAATGGGGATAGGTATATCCGATATGTGCAAATCAACAAAAGTATTGTGTATGCGAGAGTTTTGGTGGCAAAGTTCTAACGATGAACGCATTTGTCATGATTGTGTTAGTACATATACAGAATTGGGGTACGATGTAAAATATTATGAATTTCATCATCACATACAACCATATGCAGTTTCTTTATTATTAAGCAGTCCTTCCCTTTGGTGTCACTCATGCATAAAGATGTCGTTTGTAATGGTGAGGCGAGGATATAAGTGCAATAACACAAAACTTTTCTAACATATGTTGTTTATTTAAAGGAATATTAATAAAAAACTCTTATATTATGTAATTTTTATTATATTGTATACATAATAACATTTAAATAGATAATGTATAATTTACTTTATCAAAAAGCGAACGATGCAGATGTGAGAAAATTTTACATGACACTTTTCAACCTCGTAAAAGGTTGGTTCTATTACATTAAGTTGAAACCAATCTTCTAACGGTTCAGTCACATAATGCGGATTTGTTGTTATGGTGTGCAAAATGTCCACGAATGCTCCATTGATCAGTGTTCCACTAACTACGACAGTGACTTCTGCAAGTAATTCAACGTGTCTATTGAGAAGACAAATCGAGGAAACTGCCGTAGTAACTGCTCTCGCACATCCTCCATACCTTGGATCACGTTGTCGTTCATACTTAACTTTCACAACAGACGAATTTGAAATTAAACCGATAAATGGTTAGGTACATAATAAGGGAAAGTAAAGTAATAACTACAAATAGAACTGAGATTGTTGTTGCTATTATACAGGAGGTGGGTTCCGGGATGTGACAAATGGTAGGATCACGATTAGGGCCAATAAGTTGCCAATTAGATTCAATAGCGTTATTAGGATAATTATATTTAACTTTGAAAGAAGAAGGTTGAGAAACGTTGCGTAGGGATATGGTGTATACGTTAACACCGTGAAGAATATCACTGGTCAATGCGTATCTCGTAGGATCTCGAGAAAACACAATGGACCCAGAAACAGATTCCGATGGTTGAGCAACATACAGAATACCGTCGTACACCGCACTAAGCACCACCAACAACTTAACAGGTAACACTGGCATTCTATTAGGATCGATTGAGATATAAGCTTAATAACTTAAAGATCTCCCATTCCAAACGGTAACCTTGAATCATACCCCTCCCCCCTCACATTAATAACCCTGATACCTCAATTAACCTTGAAACTCCCCCCACTAATCAATAAGGGTCTATATAAACTGGATGGTAGTGGTATTAATTAGTTGTGTTATAATGGATTTGTTAAAGAAAGCATTTGAAACTGTAAAGAACGTTCCGATAGAGTTCAAAGATCCGGCTCCAGAATTATCCCGAGATGGTTACGAACACTCCACCATCCAACATCCATCCATCCATCTAATGTCATCGAACTGTTGCTACATTCAAAATCCATTGTTTTACGCTACAACGCATTATTTAAACAAATCAAGATGTAAACTACTCAGCATCGGTCTCTGCCCTATAGAGTTAACACCAGAAGTGAGATTGTCGGGATTGAAAAACGATTACATTAAATTTAATCTGGAAGAATGGGAGAATTTCGAAAATAATCACGCAATTATCAAACATTTCTTACATAGTTATGACTACTATGCACCGATACCCCTTCTCTACAAGACGATTGCGTTGAAAAATGTACAAGATAAGAGAACTATGAGAATTCAGGATCGTCGTGACAATACCGAAGTATGGTTAGGAGTCGAAAGTGTAGTTAAGTTAATGGAACTACTTACAATGGTCAAGTCACGATTGAAGCTGTTAGAAGAAGAAAAATTCATAGACTTTTCTCGAACCTTGGTAAAAGATCTTGCCGAAGCAGAAGGGGATGTGTATGAGAATTTGAAGCAAGTTTTAACTTCCTTACCAACGAGTGGAAATGTCATAAGCGGTTTAGAGCTATTAGCAGTTCAGTCCGATGGAATTGCGAACGATGTTAAGGGTTATGTGTTATAATATCATGGACAAGCTAAAGAAAAAGGTGACTTTCAACGAAACGAATAATTCCGTACGGTACATGGTAGTGTGGGAATATGCCCACAGGCAAGCGCGAAGATCGATGTGGATGAATGCCGCTTTAGATCGGTATAGATTTCAAAGACGTATAGAGAATTGTGGTCGAGTGTTAAATAATATTTTAAGTGAAGAGCACAGACATTTTATTTACCTTGAACGCTTTAGTACTTAAGTTTTGTATTCTTATAAACTACAATACGTAAACAATAAAAAAAATATATGCATTTTATTAAACATTACTTCATTATAAATTCATGTTACATTTATAAGAGGAACTCGAGATAGGATAAAGGAAATCAAGAAAGGATCAGACTCATGTTCGTGAACCAGGCTATATGAGTCGCCTACGGACTTCTTTTTCACAGAATAATTTCAACGGGCACACTAACTACTTGGTCACAAACAGACAAACTTTCAGAAGGTCTCGTGAGAAGATTTAAAAGAAGGTTCTGGAGAACACAAGTCCACTGTTTCAATGAAATTCTCGCGAGGTTTAATTAAGATATTTTGTAAAATATTCACACGGGACCTTTCGAAAGTATTAATTTTAGAAGGGCCAGCTGTATCATCTTCAGCGGAACGTTTCAAAGAAAGACCTGGTCTTAACGAGCACACTCTTTTAGACATTTCACTCGACATTTTAGGATGTGTTAATACTAATAATAACAATATAGTATAACGTACGTATATCTGTTGGCAAATGATCGAATAAAGCGCTAAAGTGGTCATATAAATAACTTAAAACAAAGTTAAAAAATTTATGACCGGTCAAACACCTATACAAGCAACTCAACTCAGAAGTTCGCGCTTTCACGGTTTGTTAAATGTTCTTTCAAATGACCGGTTAAAGACCCTTATAAGCAAAATGCAACACAATTTATAAGTTTAATTTCCCACGATAAATGAATGTTTGAAGCTAATTGCTAATTTCCTGCGATTTGCAAGTTCAATTTCTTATGTCCGGCCTCTACAAGCAATGAAGATAATTGCGCTTGGTTAATTGCATTACAATTATTGCATTACAACATTCTAAAAATGTTACAATTAAAGTAAATAAGTTAAGGACAGTGCATAAAAATAGAGTTAAGAAATATAATAATTAAGTACTAGAAAACAAAAAAAGAAAAAAGCACAAACAAAATTTTTTTTTGAGCTAGGGTAGTGTGGTGACCTAAACAAACTCAATGAATCAAATTTTAAAATGATCAAATAAATTAATTATTATGTAAAAAACTTAAAATAGAATTTATTGTAAAGCAAATTGAAAGATCAACAATATCTATTGTGCTGCACTTGTTATTTAACAGGATCATCAGACAGCAGGAAGTATGATACGTTGAACTTTAAAGTTGCTAAATCATACATTTTTGTAATAATTAAAACACAAAGAACTTGTCAATATAACAACATTATTAACGAGAACTTGATTGAGTTTAAACCATAACAGAAAGAAAATAAAGTTTATTTAGTTCAATGTAGTTCGTTTTATTTTAAAACCCTTCCTATCTAGGAGGAGTTATTACATGCAAGTGCTAAGTTCTTAATAAGAACGTTTTAAATAAAATTCCAATTATTCCATATAAGGAACCTCAACAAAGAGAACCTGAAAAGATTTTTACCTTTTATTTTTGTACTACTTCTGCATTTAACGTCATTAACTTAAAACGAATGTTGCATTTAAAATAGCATATTATTAAATTAAAAACAAATCCCGACATTCATATAAAAAGCACTGCATTTAATATTAAATATTGATACTTTAAAATTCGAAACATTCTCAAAAGTAGAACTACTTTTAAATTGAAACAAATATTTTGTTACGGTAGTAGGTACAGTGTCCTGATAAGATTTACAATTCTGTAATTGACCACCACATTTTAGCAAAAAAAGTGTCAATTAAAAATATATAACAAAAATCTATTGGTTCGACCTTTCTATTACTTGCACAATATAATGATTTTCATTAAAATGGTACCTTACTTTTCTTTTAAAATGAAATTTGGTCAACTACTGAGTGATGGTTAATTACTGGCTTACTGACCCTATTATTTGTTACTTAGCTTTCGTAATTCTAATAAAACAAAAAAAGCTATTGCTAAGAGACGTAGATGTGTTTATTGGTGTGGTAGGGGACTAGTTGAAGCAGTGTCATTCACATTCCTATAATCCTTGATCGCTAAACAATACCGGAAGTACCAGCCTAGTTCTTTGACCGATGTGGTCATGGTTAACCACTATAGTCCTTGACCTTAAGGTTCATTACAGCAGTATGATGGTGCCACCGCTGCTCGCATACATTAAAACGAATAAAGTAAATGCTAAAGAGTTAGTTGCAGTTGTACGGTGTTGATCTATCGACGAACAAATTACGATGAATAATCTACTTTTATCTCTTGATGACATTACACAGTTACCTATCGATTTCCTGAAACGATATTGTGCACATGCTGTAGCACGACATTTCCGTCAACTGCCGAAATATCTACAACAGGAACTGCAACAATATCAATACTGCACTGTTCACTTTCCTAAGCAGGGTGATGTTCTAGATGGACCACCACTTTTAAAAATCAATTGTGCACGTTGTAAAACATGTAACTAAATGTTTATGCAACTTTATTTCTAATAAATGTTTATGCAAATTCTTTAATTTTTAATTATAATAAAAACCTTAACCTCAATCTTAAAACCAGAGAAGCCTTGACCTCGGCAGAAAGTGGTGGTGGAGGGAGGTCACCTTAATATCTATAATGACTGCAGTGTTTGAGTTTGATTTCAGTCAAGATTCTGTATTACTCAGTTACACATCGAAATGGGTTGGTCGCATTCTTGGACACTTGAAACGACTGTTGATGGTGGTGAAATCGTGTTTTCTCGTTATAAAACTCACAACACTGGTTTGTTAATTGAAAGAAGAAGACTTCCGGATACTATAGTTATACTAAGTGAAGCCGATGAAGGTTATTCTTCGTGTTCTGGTTTAGAAATTCAATATTTAAAAGAAGATGGTGACGTCATGAATACTCAAGAAGTCATATGTACCGAACGTGCTTTGGAACATCGCCACGCTATTAACCTTTTGCCTGATAAATGCGACCTTATCTTCTTCAAAGGCATCTGCACTTCAGATTGGGATGAATCGAGTGATGAACCTGAACGGAACATTTGGTGTAATAAACCTTACAAACCTAATTGGGCAACGTTCACTGCAACAAAGCTGTTGACTGAACAGGAATTTAACAAGGAACGAGAACTCCAATTTCGTGAAAAACATCCTGCTGGGATGTCTGGTGGTTCGAGACCCATGATGGATTGTAACCCTAGTAATTGTTATGTATTTAATTGTTTACGTGGTTAATTACATTAATATTGTTGTAAACTAATACTAAATGTCTATGCCAATTTTTATTTATAATAAATCTGTATGCACATTCTTTCATTTTTATTTATTACCTTGACCTCAGCAGAAGTGGTGAGGGGGATCTGACCTTGAAGCAGAAAGTGGTGGCGGGAGGTCCAGAAAATCTGACCTTGACAGAAAGCAGAAGGTGGCGAGTTTCTGATTTGTCTTTAACACCTCTAGTTAATTCACAAACTTTATACCCTCCATCTTGTTTGATATCCATTATTATTAATAACTACTGCAAGAGATTGCCAGTTTATTAATCTTTATTTAGAAAAAAAAGGTTATTAATTACTGATAGCATTCAATTTATATGGAGTTTTCAAAGTTGTTTATCAATAACCTAACTGATAACTTCACAATTAACTAAAGGTCATTAACCTTTTATGATTGATTGGATTACTTTACACAAATAACGTTTTAATTACACTAAAATTCTCAGAATAATTTATCTGCGTATTTATATTTTGATTGCAAACTTCTTTATAGTTAACTATTTTACATTTTGAAGTCAATAACCTACTGATTACAAATTATTCTTATTACTATTATTACTTTTCTTATAATTAAAATTAAAAGATCGAAAAATTGAAAAACTAATAATAATTGTAATAATAATTTTTTTAATTTGTAATTGCGGACTAGCAGCCTTCTTTTTTAAGAAAATAACGACATTTTAAAAAATCGAAAGTATAAAAACTATTTATTACGTTTCGCTTCTCAAACGCAGCTTTTTCAAATAACACTTACATTATGATTTGAAACAATTACATAAAATTTATATATTTCTTTGTTGCTTGATTGTTTTCTTTAATTCTGTTGTAATAATGTTCTAAAAATAGTAATTAGTAAGCAATACAATTAAAAAAAATACGAGGATGGGGCTTGAACCCGCGATTTCTGATTATGAATCTGATGTGTTAACCGCTAGGCCAATTAGTGTACAGCTTCCAGCTTTTCTTTATAGCTTATTAACAAAAGCAATAAATCAATAAGCTTTTTAAGTATTTTTCTAAATAGTTTTTGGTTTTCTTCATAAAGTTTAATATGTTTTTGACGTAAAATGAATTCTTCTTTCGATTGATACCAAAATGTTTACTTACATTTGTAAGGGTACAAACTTCGGAGGAAAATGATAAAATTCCATTGGATTTCCTATATTAGCCTTTACAAAAGACACACTGAATAATGAATGCATTACTACTACCCCATTGCCTCTCCGCGTCGAGTCTTTCTCATTCGCCCTCACGTTAGAATATACGCTGACCCCCGCCCCCCGAGATTATTGCGGCTTGGTCATGAGCTGATGATTACCCATGCACACGTGCCTGCCGCATCTTGGGCGGGTGGGACTCGCACAACTTTCCCAATTTTTACTATCTGTTTACTACCTTTACACTTTACTTTACTTTACACCTTTTTGTTGTTTACACCTCACGCACTGCCTTCTCACTTACACGCCTATCTACGATACCACCTACTCATCCCCACCCTTCTAGACGAGTGCCAATCTGGATTTATTGTAGAACCGGCATAGCCTATCTACTATTAAATAATCACTTTGGTTTTATTTGATTGTGACAGTGTATTTTGATGCAAATGTGCTAGCTTCCGCACTATTCTAAAACAAGAATTAACGGGTAAATAATTGGTAATTAATGAGTACTAAATATTGTCGTTGGTTTTATTTAATTGTGTTATTGTTTTTATGTGGCTATGCAAGGTTCTCCGCGTTGTTGGGAAAACTAAATATTATGTTTTTGGTAATTAATTGGTAATAATTTATGAATACTATAAAGTACTAGCGCTGGCTTTATTTTATTGAGTCATACATTGTATGTAGTTGTGCTAGCTTGCTCTCATTCTAGAACAACCACGTTTTTTAACGGTAGTAATACTAATAAATTTGATTTTCTAGGTAACTATTTGGTGATTAATGAGTACTAAATATTACCGTTGGTTTTATTTAATTGTGTTGTATTTTTGTGAGCTTATGCTAGCTTCTAAGTATTTTTAAAACAAAGCGTTTTTAAATGGCAGCAGAAATGTGTTTTTTGAATTTTGAGTAATTAATTGATAATTAATGAGAGCACTAAATAATCCAGTTGTGTTGTACGTTTTGTGTGGTTGTATTAATTTCCTTGTGATGCTGGCATTTGTTTTTGAATAATGATAATTAATGAGTACTTAATATTCATGTTGGTTATATTTAAATATTATATTGTATTTTTGTATAGTTTTAGATCCATCTATGGGTTTTCAAATGACACCAGAAATAAGGTTGTTCTTTGAGTTATTAATTAGTACTAAATATTCACGTTAGCTTCATCTAGAACAACCGAGTTTCTTCAATGGCAGCAGTTATAAACTTTTCGAGTAATTAATTGCTAAATTAATTACTAATTGTTAATAGTAGCAGTATGAGGTTTGTCTATTTGAAAAACTAATTGGTATTTCGTGAGTACTGTAGTATTGCTTTACTACGTTAATAAAAAACTGTTTGAGTATTGATCAGTGC
Organism: Agrypnus murinus; assembly: GCA_929113105.1. Classification (NCBI taxonomy): domain Eukaryota; kingdom Metazoa; phylum Arthropoda; class Insecta; order Coleoptera; family Elateridae; genus Agrypnus; species Agrypnus murinus. The sequence goes on from OV816026.1 coordinate 64,846,087, forward strand.
TTTATTTTTTAGATTTGTGGGTGAGAAATCAATGTGCTGATTATTAAAATTATTAAAAAGTTCGTTGTTGTTGCCTTGGATACTAACCACTATCCAAGGCATGCTAATCACCACAGTTCTTAATATTCACCGTAGTTTTATTTAACTCTGTTGTATTTTTGTGTAGTTATGAAAGGTATTCCGCGTTGCTGGCACAAACTTATGCTTTTTAAAGGCAGCAGTAATAAATTAGTTGCACTAATTAGTAATTAATGAGTCCTAAATATTCACATTGGTTTTATTTGATTGTACTGCACTGTTTTGTGTATGTAGTTGTCCTAGCATCCCTATCAAGCTGGAACAACCGTATGCTTTATTTAATGTGAATAGCAATATATTGTTTTTGAAGTAATAATAATAATAATAATAATAATAAGTAGGGCCTACGTAATAATAATAGTCGCTCCCTCCCTCCCGCACAAGCTTATAGCTTCTGGGACCTGGTTTCCAGGTTATGGGTTGTAGCAATTATTATTATTATAAATAATTAGCAATTAGTTGTAGTACATATTCATGTAGGTTTTGTTTTATAGTATTATACGTGTTGCGTGGTTGTGCTAGCATCCCGGTAAAGTTGGAACAACCATGTGTTTATTTAATACCAGCAGTAATAAATTTGTTGCTTGTTGAATTAATTAGCAATTAATGAGTCCTAAATATGCACATTGGGTTTACTTGATCGTGCTGCACTTTTTTGTGTGGTTGTTCTAGCCTCCCTATGGCACTGGAACAACCATTGTAACGTTACGTTTTTTTACACTAACAAATATTTAAGAAATCCCAGTACGGTTCTGGTAGTTTGGTAAAATTTATTTATGCGTATTACCATACGTCTTATTTAATGCGAACAGCAATATATTGTTTTTGGAGTAATTAATTAGCAATTAGTTGTATTAATTATTAAAGTTTCTTTTATTTCATTGTGTTGTACGTTTTGTGTGGTTGTGCTCGCTTCTCCGTGGTACTGAAACAACAATGTGTTTGTTTAATGGCAACAGTAGTAGATTTGTTGCTTCGGTAATTGATTTATTAGTAATTAATGAGTCCTAAATATTCACATCGGTTTTATTTGGTTGTACTGCACTTCTTTGTGTGGTTGTTCTAGCTTCCCTATGATACTGGAACAACTATACGTCTTATTTAATGCGAACAGCAATATATTGTTTTTGGAGTAATTAATTAGCAATTAGTTGTATTAATTATTAATGTTACTTTTATTTCATTGTGTTGTACTTTTTGTGTGGTTGTGCTAGCCTTTCTGTGGTACTGGAACAATCATGTGTTTGTTTAATGACAGCAGTAGTAAATTTGTTGCTTCGGTAATTACTTTATTGGTAATTACTGAGTCCTAAATATTCCCATTGGTTTTGTTTGATTGTGCTGCACTTTTTTGTGTGGTTGTTCTAGCTTCCCTATGATACTGGAACAACCATACGTCTTATTTAATGCGAACAGCAATATATTGTTTTTGGAGTAACTGATTAGCAATTAATGAGTCCTAAATATGCACATTGGGTTTACTTGATTGTGCTGCACTTTTTTGTGTGGTTGTTCTAGCCTCCCTATGGCACTGGAACAACCATTGTAACGTTACGTTTTTTTAAACTAACAATTATTTAAGAAATCCCAGTACGGTTCTGGTAGTTTGGTAAAATTTATTTATGTTGGAACTGCAAATATTATTTCAAGTACAAAAGAGTCACTTAGAAATAAATTCGTAAACAGTATTTTGAATTTCAACATTTTAAGTGGTGCGAAAATGCAAGTTAAAGCGTTCCCATATGGATCACATATTTCTTTCCTAAGAAAATGGATTATTTCAGAATAAGATTGTTTTTAAATTTGCGTTTATAAGAGCTAGAATATACTACTAGTTTTAATAAAAGTTTCCTTATGGTTAAAACGCAATAAACCTTGAATCTGCAGTTATAAACCATGTTGTATTGAAATTCTACTAGTAAACAATTAATCGCCAAAAGGAATTTTCTGGAACAGGCCGTCTAGACACCATCTGTGTGTTATTGACTTCAGTTTTGTAGGTATAAATTCAAAAGGGAATTCCCTTCAGTTTAGTTAGGAAGGTTCTCGAACAAATGACATGAACGTATTTCGTTGGCTGACAAAAATCCGGCTATTTTTCTACTGAACTGTTTAAAAATTTCGCCCTCAGAAAATCTTACTACCGCAAAATGGTTTTTAGTTTAGAAGAGTTGACTAGAGAATCTCGAACTGTAAGCAAGTACATAGACGGGTGGAGTAGAAGATAATTTTTCGTGTTTTCCCAGGGCTCTCTCTCGGAGAGATGCCCCAGGTAAAGTTTTTGTTAATCTTTATTTCAAACACTACAGTTTTTAATATGAACAAAGTTACCGTCTTTAAGAGTATAATTAAGTTATACTACTACCGTTTTGTGTGTTTAGTTCCGCTATCGTATCGGAAGCTCATTTGCTTCAATTTATCGTTGACTTTTTGGGGTTAATAAATTAATCAAACTAGTTTCCCGTTCTTTAGAAGTTGTGAATTATACAGAATTTTAAGTAATTAATTTGGAATCGCTCTTACCGAAACGTAATAAATAATTTACAGTGCACTTAACGTTTAGCAGAGGCATTTTCAGTTTTGATGAAAGATCTTTTCTGATCAAAATACAGTTATTGGAATGAACAATCATAATTATCGTGAAATGAGTTTCTTATCGGATTCCGATTTTAACATAATAATTTAAACATGGAAGTGTTAAACTAAATAATCACTTAAGTGTGGAGTTACCTTTAGTAATGAAGAGTGTTTTTTTAATAAACATATAAAACTTTTATGGGTATTCCGGTTATTTTTATAAGAAAAGGAGAACGTTATTATGAACTTTATTTCCTTGGATGAAATTCTAGTAGCGGTATCAGTAAGATGTTTTCCAGATTATTCAATTTCATCGAGTGATCGATGAAATTGAAATTGATGAAATCGAGTTTGGTGATATGTGTTTGTATTGATGGAAAAGCAATATTGCTTCAATTGCTTTGTAAGGTGAAATCAGATTAAACTATCTGAATAAGGTATTGTGACTTAATGAATCTTATTTTGTTATTATTGATGTAATTTGAACCATTATTTCTGTATCGAGTATTTTTGACTACATTTTTTATGTGCATTATTTATCTATCGTTAAGAATTCTTACGTTGGGTATCAGCTTTTTATATATATTTAAATTTTGTAACGATGTTTTATTTGGAAACTTCATTTTTTTATTTTTCATTTATCAATAAAGCTATAATTAAATTTAATTAAACAGAATATTATAGGACCATATATTTATGAAAGTCTTTAAATATTTTGTTCAACCTAACTTTGACATAACTGATTATGACTAAACAAAATTAAATTAAATCTATTGGATATGATTCCAGTTTCTGGTAACTGGTCTCGGGTCAATATTTTTATAAAACTTACTGGACTTTCCTAATCAGATGGTGTCCTAATAATATGCATTTTCTTGTGTCTTAAACCTTTATCCATTCTTTTATAATTTGGAGCTGTGGAAACAATACCTGCGATCTGAATTCAAATTTGTAGAAAGATAAGATTTCCAGCCGTGCCAATCTTGAGTTGTACAATAAATATTGAATATTTTGTGTTGTACAGTTTACGTAAGAACTTTTGAAAGTTAAAGTAATTTGTTTTGTTTCGTTTCCGGAAAAATACCTTTGTTTAACCATTCATTTTATTTAATGCAATCAGTAATATCTTGTTTTTGTAGTAATTAATTAGCAATTAGTTGTATTAAATGTTCATGTTATTTTTATTCTATTGTGTTGTTGAACTAGCTAAATAAATATGCAAAAAAAACGTTTTGTGTGGTTGTGCTCGCTTCTCTGTGGTGCTGGAACAATCATGCGTTTGTTTAATGGCAGCAGTAGTAAATTTGTTGCTTCGATAATTAATTTATTAGTAATTAATGAATTCTAAATATTCACATCGGTTTTATTTGATCGTGCTGCACTTTTTGTGTGGTTGTTCTAGCTTCGCTATGGTACTGGAACGACCATACGTCTTATTTAATGCGAACAGTAATCTATTGTTTTTGAAGTAATTAATTAGCAATACGTTGTAGTAAATATCCGTGTTGGTTTTATCTCACTGTGTTGTATGTTTTATGTAGTTGTACTAGCTTCCCCGTGGTACAGGAACAACCATGTGTTTATTTAATAGCAGCAGCAATAAGTTCGTTGCTTGTTTAATTAATTAGCAATCGATAAACAGTCCTAAATATTCACATTGGGTTTATTTGATTGTGCTGCAACTTTTAATGTGGTTGTTCTAGCTTCCCTTTGATGCTAGAACAACCGTATAAGTATTCACTTATACTTAGTACTAAATAGTCATGTTAGCTCGATTTCATTGCGTGATTGTGCTCGTCTCCATAAGAAGTTAGAACAACCTCGTGTTTATTTAATAAGTAGCAGTAGCAATCAATTTGTTGCTTGATTAATTGATTAGCAATTAATAAGTCCTAAATTGCAAAACGGTTTTATTTGTTTATACTGCACTTTTTTGTTTTAGCTTCCCTATGATACTGGAACAACCATACGTCTTATTTAATGCGAACAGCAATATATTGTTTTTGGAGTAATTAATTAGCAATTAGTTGTATTAATTATTAATGTTACTTTTATTTCATTGTGTTGTACGTTTTGTGTGGTTGTGCTAGCCTTTCTGTGGTACTGGAACAATCATGTGTTTGTTTAATTACAGCAGTAGTAAATTTGTTGCTTCGGTAATTACTTTATTAGTAATTACTGAGTCCTAAATATTAGCATTGGTTTTGTTTGATTGTGCTGCACTTTTTTGTGTGGTTGTTCTAGCTTCCCTATGATACTGGAACAACCATACGTCTTATTTAATGCGAACAGCAATATATTGTTTTTGGAGTAACTAATTAGCAATTAGTTGTATTAATTATTAATGTTACTTTTATTTCGTTGTGTTGTACGTTTTGTGTGGTTGTGCTCGCTTCTCTGTGGTACTGGAACAACCATGTGTTTGTTTAATGGCAGCAGAAGTAAATTTATTGCTTCGGTAATTAATTTATTAGTAATTAATGAGTCCTAAATATTCACATTGGTTTTGTTTGATTGTGCTGCACTTTTTTGCGTGGTTGTACTAACTTCGCTATGATACTGGAACAACCATACATCTTATTTAATGCGAACAGCAATGTATTGTTTTCGTAGTACTTAATTGGTAATTAGTTGTATTAAATGTTCATGTTATTTTTTTTTTCATTTTATTGTACGTTCTGTGTGGTCGCGCTCGCTTCTCTATGGTACTGGAACAATCATGTGTTTGTTTAATGGCAGCTGTAGTAAATTTGTTGCTTCGATAAATAATTTAGTAGTAATTAATGAGTTCTAAATATTCACATTGGTTTTATTTGATTGTGCTGCACTTTTTTGTGCGGTTGTGCTAGCTTCCCTGTGGTATTGGAACAACCACGTGTTTATTTAGTAGCAGCAGCAATAAGTTTGTTGCTTGTCTAATTAATTAGCAATTAATAAACAGTCCTAAATATTCACATTGGTTTTATTTGATTGTGCTTCACCTTTTGATGTGGTTGTTCTAGCTTCCCTTTGATGCTAGAACAATGATGTGTTTGTTTAATGACAGCAGTAGTAAGTTTGTTGCTTCGGTAATTACTTTATTAGTAATTAATGAGTCCTAAATATTCAGATTGGTTTTTGTGTGGGTGTGCTAGCTTCCCTGTGAAGCTGGAACAACCATAAGCCTTTTTTAATGTCAACAGTAATAATTTGTTTTTGGAGTAACTAATAGGAGTTAATTAATAATTAGTTTGACTAAATATTCATGTAGGTTTTATTTCATTGTGCTGTAAGTTTTGCGTAATACTGTTAGCGTCCCGATGGTGCTGGAACAACCATGTTGTTTAATGGCGGCAGGAATAAATTTGTTTATTTGGGTAATTAATTGGTAATTAAGAAACAGTACTAAATATTGTATTCGCGTTCTTCATGATGATGAAACAACCAAATGGTTTTTAACTGCAGTTATAATTTTGCTTTTAGGTAATTAATTAGTTCTACGTTCTCACTGTTACTATCTGATTGTGCTGTTTCGCTTGCGCGAGCTTCATGGATCCGATTTAATTGCTGCGCACTGCGGCTATGCTTTGCTAAAACGCAGAGCTATATTGATTAATCATTAACCTGCTGTTTGGTAACTGCTCGATAATTCGAATTTTAAAAGACTATTCTAGTGCCCGTTTGATTGGTTGGTAGTAATTGCTCAAAATTCTACGAAAATATTTAGCCGATAATGAAAACTTTTAAATTAAAATACTCGATAATTTCGATTCAGAACTGTCAATTAAGCCGGCTATTCGAATAGCTATCAAATAATTAATTAATTACAAATTACATTTCGTTAATTATATTTTGATTGTGTCATATGATTTAAGGGTTTTCTTATTTTAGATTCATAATTATATAAAGTTATTTAAAAAATTCTTTATTAAAACGTACCCGTCCAATTGCTATTAGTAATAAAACTTTAATGATAAAAGGATCTATGAAAAGGAGCTCGGTAGAAACGGAGTAGAGTTAATTAAGTTCTATAATTAAAATTTGACGTCACAAGAAGGATTATGATTTATGACTACTATACCGTCTAATAAAATTTCAAAATTGATTTTTAAAATGTATGGTAAAAAGCCCAAGTCATGTGTTTATCAAAATTGAATACTTTTATATAATCAAATGTCCACTTGCTTGTCATATTGCTTTCACCAACGGAAAATTAATTAACATTTCTATTCTATTTTTAAATGCTACTATTAACATTTTTAAAGCTTACCTGAATTCCCGTAGCTAAAAAAATACTCAAGCGTAACTGCTGAGGGTGTGTTAATTCTGTACGGAATACGTCTAAAATTTCTTCTCTACCTGAGCACAACCGGCACACCGCCATATCGCTGTTTTTCAATATTGATTTACATTCATACATAATCATTAATAACGGTTAAAGCGCGAGGTCATTGACCGAAATTATTAACAAAATAAACGCACTCATGTGTCATACACGACTGACTAGAATCTAGTCGTCAAACCAAGAAGAGTTGGAATGTGAACGATGTTCGGCGGAGTTGTCCGAACTTACTTACTCTTAGGTCGCCGATGGTTGATTACCGTGTGTCAGGTGCGAATGCTTCCCGTTCGTGAGATTTGAGACTGCCCAGTTTCCAACGACATTGAATTATTATAGCAATTTCTTGGAACTTCCAGGACCGGTTTATCAATAGGGGTTTAAACTCGAGTTTAAAAGAACGCACTTCAGAGCATAAACCTATTAGTTCAATGTAAAAAGAGTTTTTGTTTTTCCAGCAATTACACATTAATTTAACAAGAAACTCAATTTAATGTCTGTGACAGCATAATTTACAACAAATTAATTTTGCTAATTAATCAAAGCTATAGCGACACATATGTGCAGTATTTGTTTAGATAATTTACGGAAAAAATAATTGTCATAATGGCCACTGTGTTTTTCGTATTTATTAACTTATTGACTATTTAATTAATTTATCTACGATCATACAAAAAGTGACTGTTTTTTACACTGATTTTCGTGTAAAAAGTTAACGTTTAAGTGAGCTAGTGTTATAATAGTTATTTACATTACAAGCTGCGAAAGTTTACTTTTAGGTGCAAGGTGTTTTTGATTGGCCGAGGCGAAGCGTAAGCACAGTATAAATAATATACAGTAACGTGACTCTCGCAAATAGTTACCATCCACCACACAACAAGCTGACATGTGCCGGCAGCACATAGAAAGTAGTTATACTTCATACACTCGACCGAGCACATCAAATTACCCAGTCCCGTATAACTCGAATTGTGCAGTACGGGTGTCCTATTACGGAATTAACAAACACAGAATCAGGAAACGATGCAGAGATTGTTTTAATTGACAGAGGTTACAAAACTTCTGATGAATTAGAAAAAACTTTATTTGATATACGTATATATGCGGTTATTTGATAAAAAATGTTTATCGGTACATACATGCGAAACATGAGTTTTATTTAATTTATTTTATCTATGGAAATACTTTTTCAACAACACTTCCAAGATATTTGTGTCAATGAAAATGTGGTCAAACGCTTTTATCCATCTTCAAATCATTAATAGTTCTACATTCGTGCAATAATTTTAACTATAATAATAATATAGTATATTATTTACGCGCTCGACTGCGAGTGTATTACACTTTAAAAGACGTTAACGGAAATTTTAAATCATCCAAAAGTAGTAAAAAGATAATTATATTGAAACATAAGTAATAAACCTTTCGTTTTGTAAATGAATATTCAATTATGTACACTCAAACGCAAAGAAAATGTCACCCCTATAAACTCGGGTCTCTACCGCCGTAATGAGTTTATGGCATATTGTAAATTATAACCGAGCGAGTTATTATCTAGGTAGACAGAACTTTAGATGAAATACTTAGGACAAGTAAAACTTTCATCATGTGACCATTAAATTTCAAGAATATTGTTAAAACAACCAAAAAAATTTGTACGTTGACTTTTGCACTAATTTTTGTTTAAAGAAATTTTTTGATCAGTAGATACATTAACAGTAACTTGACTCACACAAAGATTTTTTTCCGTAGTTTAGAATATGTGAGATTAAAATTCTCCTTTGAAGCTCTCGTCTTAAAAAGGATTAGGTATTCTGAGAAAATTTTACCTACTTTAAGACAACAATGAACTGGCTGTTTCCTAGATTATGAGTAAGCATGTAATATTCCTGGAAAACTCCTTATTCTACCCCCAAAAAGATACAGGAAATTTTAACGTTGCTCATTCATAAAAGCCCAGGGGCTAAGAGTACGATGTTCTAGTGTCTCTTTGAGTTGTTTAGTGCAGAAATTGATTTTCTTAACCCCTTGCCAGAAGCCTCTATTATATATATTATTGACCTAGGTTAATAATGAAAACAATGCTAAACCACCTGTCAAAGTCTATGCCTTCTATTAAAATAAATATTATAACACATAAAAATTACATTTCTAACATAACCTAATTTTTTGTATGAAGGGTGTATTTTTAATAAATGATTACTTGAACTTATTATTTTGAACTTAAGATATATTATATTTAGTATCGGAAAGTAAATAGTATATATAATGAAAAAACAAAAGCATTGTACATACAAAATATTGTACAGTTGTTATAATTTATGTTATTTACAATTCCTGAGGAAGTAGTGTGTGTTTCCTGTGTATTAGTTAAAAGAATGTTGATTTGTTAATAGTTAAATTGTATTTTAATAACGGTCGTAAAACAAGAATTCTACTGTTGAAAACAAAAGATGTGACTAAAACCAATTACACGTTTGACATCTCAAACACCAAGCGACGTTGCCAGCTTTACTCGCAGAAGAATTAACCGGTCAACATTTTTTAAAATAATTTAATGATCAGGATAACTTACATGTTAGTAGTGGAAAAAAATGTATATTAACCGCGGTTTAGACACGCGATTATAGCCCACGCGTCTTAAATCAACGCTAGGGCTATAATAGCGTATGTCTAAACCTTGGGTAATAATATACTATTTTAAGCATATTATTATTGATATGGCAGTCATCATGTTTAAGGTTTTCCATTTGTTTCTTTTCTGGAACATTTTTAATTTTTTCTCTTCTTTTCTTATCGCATTCTTTTTTCTTTTCTTATTTTCCACATTTTCTTTGCACCTCATAATGTAAGAACATGAATGTATGCAGGAGTTGTCATTTACGTGGACAAGTTGTATTACGTGGGGTTATAAATCCACGCAAATAAAATGCCACGCGAATGACTATTAGAGCATTAATATAACATAGCGCCTAGACTATTTTCTTTGGAAACAACACAAGTAGTGTATTAACTTACGAAATTTGTTTTTCTAAATTCAACAAAAGTAAGAAATTATGATAACCACGTGAATGACACTAAATAAATGTACTCTTACATCAACCATATAAAGTTTACTACTACCTCCATAAAGTTTATAGATCAACTGAACAAGACACTAGGTATATGTTGATTTAATTAAAATTACTTATGCAAGCAATACATGTGTATTGCTGATGTTGTAGAAATACTGATACTATACGTGAAATTTAATAATGTTCTTCTCTCTTAGTTAGATCCACGCAAATGACAAAAATATCAGGTACAACATTTTATTGATTGTGTAGTAGTCGATGCTTAATATTTTATATATTAATTGACTCTGGATGAGAGCCCTATACTTGTTTTCCAATTCTCCTTAATTAGAACAGTAATCATTAACTGATGCCTTAGAAAAACTGCTTTTCACTTTGAGAATACATACTAGGGACATGACACGTGAATGACATATGACATAATAAAGTTTACTTTTTATTGTTAAAAATATAGGTCAGTTGTTAATATATACCTGGTTAGATAGATTGCTATTACATCTTCACTGTAATGAACTAACAGGTAAAAAGGTATTCGTAATATAATATTAATTAAGCAGGGACAGTAAATTTAATATTTCTGAAGAATTACCCAAATACCTATTGCCATTTTACAGACCAGAAAAAAACATTAGGTTCAGGGTACTTTAATCGCTATTATCTTGCTATTCTTTTGGTTATTTAAAAACTTTACCCACTAGATATGGAATTTTTACGTATAGGTATAATAGTAGAGGAAAATATGAAACAAAAGTCGCTTTATTACGAACTGAAAGGTAAAAATGTATGCATGTATTTTTATGATAGTTTATGTCTTGGGGATGAACTTCCAACAATTCGTCAAAAAATCGTTCTGTGCAGGGGTCTTCTAGGGGTGGTTTTATGATAAAACCATCAATTTCTGATTTTTTGTAGTAATATTCTATGTATTATAAGCTTTCTGATGGTACCATCGGTAATTAAATGCGAGTATTAGAAATAAACAATGTTTAAGAAGACTTAAATAATTTAACACGGCAGTATACGGGCGAGAAATATTTCAAGAGCGATTATCTCAAAAGCGGCAATTTCTGTAAATTGTAATTTTTGTTTGCACTCAATTTTCTCGAAAACCGTCAACTTTATCAAAAAATCATACTTTATAAACATTATTACTCAATAGTTGCGCTATCTGATGGTTTTTAATTTTCTCAATTATCTCTCTTAATAAGGGAGATATTTGATGAAACGTAAAGCTCTGCATATTCCCCCTCTTAAAACGTCGTATACCCGCGTACACCGCAGCGCTCCACAAACTATCCATACACGCATCAAATAATGCTTCCTGTTATTTCTTACTATTGATATTTTTTACCCTTTGTTATTAAATATATTATTTAACATTTACGGCTATAAATTGGAAAATCCTTTGTGTGTACATATGTATAAGCAGTTACAAAAGTTGGTAACTTATTAGTTAGCCCATTTAAATTTGTTATGGTAGGTTAATAATTTATTAATTATATTTTCCATAACTTTAAATGGACCGTTGAATTTTAGTATGCTTGTGTTTATTATTATAGTTTTATGAAAACCCTGACATGTGAAATTATTAGTCTGGAATTTTGTTTTGATTGTCATTCAGTGGTTGAAACTGTGGTGGGCTGTTTGAAGGGTGCTTTCTTTAAATAAAAGTGTGTCTGTTTCCAGAGATTAATAAGACTGTTTTTGCATCACATTGTTTACTTACCTTGAACTCCTATAATTGTAAGTACTATTTTTCACCATTTTATAATGTATTCAATTCTTACTCAAAACAACAGTTTAATATAATTTGGTAGTAGTCATTTATTTTATTTCGTTCAAATATTATATTTTAGAATTGGAAATCATGGAAGTAACAAGTAGCTTGGAAAGCGAATTAGAATCAAAGATAAAAACGATTCAATATCGCAAGAAAAAACAGAAACCTACATAATTTGTCAACAAGCGGACAATTTAGTTTCAAGTGCTCCAAAGTCTTAACATTTAAAAATAGTGTTCAATTAAGGCTAAATGTAGATCCTGGTCATGATGAATTTTTAAATAAAGTTCTAGGCATTATTAATTCCTCTCAAAGTCATGAGTTAGACTGGCATCAAAGGTGTTACTCTAGTTTTACAAGTAAAAAAATTAAAACTTTTCAAGCTAAATATAAAACAGAGAATTTGTTTAAAACTTGTGAAAGTCCTAGAGAAGAAATTTTGTTAAGACGCGAAAAACTCGATGTTTCTAAATGTTGGTTTTGCCAAAAACGATCGAATAAACAAAAATTATAACAAGTTTTAATATACGACTGTTATTATAGAAAAGACAATTTCGACAAATAATACAACAGTACAGAAACGTATAGGTGATAGCGACTTAATTGCGAATGAAATTAAATATCACAGTTCCTGTTTTTTTTAAAGAATGGAAAATAATGAGTAAAAAAGTAACGAAGAGTAGTTGCACTACCAAATCGCAAACTCAAAGTTTGCCAAATAATTTAAGTAGATTAATAAAAGAATTAGACACGGAGTTGACAAAAGGAAAAGTATATTCTAGTAATGTAGTGTACAAACGTTACTTAGAAGTTATTGAAAAGGAAGATGATACTTTATGTCCTCCATATCTATTTAAAAAACTAAAATTATATTATGATGCAGAAATTGATTTTGTAAAGCCGAAAAATCGGAATGAGCCTACGCTCATCTTTCCTAAGAAGACAAAGAGTGAAACTTTTCAACAGATAATTGAGATCGAACTGAAAGATGATCTGCAATCTTACGATTTCTTGCAAATTGGTTGTTCTGAAATATCTGAGATCGTCAATCTCTGCAACAGCATTAAAAGTGATATGTCACAAGTAAAGGGATTGGACAACTACAAAGATTTAAGTAGCAATAGTTTTAGAGAGGAATGAAAGGAAAAAAAATGTTGTTCTGAATATTTATCAAGACATAATTTACTGTCACTCCAATTTTAAAAAGCATACTCCAAAACACGCCGTTTTGGGTTTAATGGTTCATCAAGAGACTAAATCAAGCAAAATCATCGAAACCCTTCATTCCTGTGGGCATTCTCTACCTTATAGGGATATCATGAGAATTAGAAACTCCGTTGCACAATCTGAAATTTTACGAAAATGAAAAAACATTATTCCATCACAATTAGTAAGAGGAAGATTTATTTAATTTGCTGGAAACAACATTGACCATATAAATTGTAGTAAACTGTGTTTTTTGGCTGTTTATCACTATTTATTGGCTTTTCAAACATTCTATACTTTAAACAATCTTGCTTTCTTTTTTCCAAACTCTTATATTACGTATGTATGAAAAGACATTACAAAATTACAAACATAAATAGAACGTATAAATGAACCGTTGCATGTATTTACGAAGCCTGTAAGGAGTTGTGCCACGCGTTATCACAGCGCTTCACAAAACAATCGATATCTCCAAAACTATTTAACATAAGTTTATAATTCTTTTTTTAAAAACTTTACCATTAATTCTTCCGCAGGATGTATAGGAAAATTTCCAAAGAGAAGAAACTTTGTCACTTTTCTAAAGCTAAATTTCAAGCTCAGACATATTGTTTAAATTAATTAAACAAATTTTATTAATCTGCTTTATATAGTTAGAAGCGCCAATGTTTGAGCATTAATTTAAAACAAGAATTACAACGATATCGCAATTAGTTCCCAAGATATTGCGATATAAATATTAAAAAGTGTGGATTTTAAAAATTGTCGATTTTTACCTAAAATCACCCCTACAGCACCCCTGCACAGGACGATTTTTTGACGAATTGTCGGAACTTCTTCCCCAATACATAGGCTATCATATAAAAACATCCATACATTTTTGCCTTTCAGTTCATACGGGAATCACGATAGCTGGTCGATTTGCTTAGTACTTTTAAGCAGTACTTTTTATAAGTACTTTTTTGCAAAATATTATTTTGTGTTACATGTGCAGAAAAGTGCCAATTTCACACGAGTGCGAAGAAGTTGCGGCATGAAACGAAGTCGAATTTTCAAAAAGTAATTTTATATAAACAATCACAATTCAATTGTCAAGGTTATTAACCCCTTTGCAGCGAAATTTCAACATATTGTCGCGTTCCAGGTATTGTGATGACAAGGAAGGTAGCTTTAAAAGTTTATCCATCGCGCTTGCACTTGTGAATTATTAGAAAATTATAATTAACAAATTATATCCATCAGGGTCGTTCTATCAAAACATAAAAAACAATAAAGGTTTGACTAAAGGAAATTTTTAGAATTCCAAAAAATAACAATACCTATTGATGGATAGATTAAATTATCTAAACATATCTTTATACAATGTTAATAAATTAACATAATCATAATTAAAATGTTGCCATTTCTGCATACGTTCCCTACTATTAAAACACCAACGAATCCCCCGGATTAATAGAACGTTATAAGTTGTTTCAACAACATCCAAAACGGAATGTGCGCCGTCTGCATCCTTGTTGTGCTCATTCAACAGATGTTACGTTTTTACCGATGGTGTCAATTTATAAAGAGTTTGTATTTAATCCTATAAGACTTAACACTGACCTGCTTTAATTATACATACTTTTCTGAAACCGCCGGACAAGATTTTCAAGTTCATTTAAGGTTTTATGGCCAGAGAAGCTTATCCTCAAAGTCCGATTATTAGGTAGTGAATCACCGTGTATATGACTACAAAGTGCATAAAAGTATTTTGCTGTCGAAAAAGAATTTACAAGTGTCTACAGAAAAAGTAAGAGCTAAATAGTATACTATTTATTGTGTTTGAACCCTCATGCGACCTTAACGAGCAGATGGCTGGAACACAAAGCAAAGGGTGTTCTCTATCTGCGTCTTTGTGTGTTTTAGTCACACCGTGAATGTGCTGTGTCGTTCTATTTCCATTGAAGTTCATATTGATTGCCATAGAAACTATATCGGAAGAGTAGCCTTTCCGCCTTTATATCAAAGAGACAGTGTGATGATGACGGTCCTAGTACGTCTTCAAGGAAAAGTCCACCAAGTCTCTCCTATATTGTAGAGCTTCAGATTGAATAAGTTTTGAAAATTTAAGCGATTTGATTGGCTTAAAGCTAATACATAGTTATTTACTATAATACTACTGGTGATATATACTCCAATTTCCGTAAATTCTTTATAAAAACTACGTGTTGCTAGGAAATCGGAGATATTTACCGAAAACTTGAAATGTTTTTTTATCCAACCTACGTTTATTAGTTACGATTTTAATGTAGAGCACACACGGTCTTCCGCGACCACGTCGCCGACGACGTCGTCGGGGAAGTTGTCCAGGTAATGAGGCAATGTTTACATTTGCTGTAATTTATTGCATAAACAAGTTGGGCTCGAGCTAGTTTGTATAATAAAATTATAAGTATCGTATTTCTTTAAAACGTCTGTATCAAAAGGAAAGAAATAATTATTGAGTTAATAATAAAAGTTCGACTGAAATCTCTTTCTTTAATTAGAAGTACGTATTTAAAATTATGCAGTCAATAATGTCTTTCATTGTGATAAAAACGTTTTAATGAAATACTATACTTATGATTTTATTTACAAAACAGCTCGAGGCCAAATTTGTTTATGCAATAAATTAAACATTGCGTCATTATCTCGACCACGTACCCGACGTCGTAGACGACGTGGTCGCGGAAGACCGTGAGTGGTGCCCATATAACTTCAAATGCATATAAAGTTACAAGAAATTTCATATTACTTATAAAACCCTGAACTTGGAATACCTGGATACCCTTCTCAATAGGGGCTAAGTAAAAAGACACTATTGTCATCAGCAAGTGGCTAACAGATTTTCAACTTCTTTTCTTTACTAATAAGAGACAGGAGTGCTTTCTTTTCTAACCCTTCAGAAATGCACTGAGAAAAATATCACTAACTATATTATAGTAAACCGATTTTTTGTTATTCTAACCTAATTTTAGCAGTGTTAACTAAAAATCTAGGTCAGAATGAACAAACGATTTGTAAAGTGAACTATCTAGTTATGGTTAATCGGTCTTTGGCAGATTTTACTCGGCTTCTAGTAAAATCAACCATTAGTGTGGGTAACGTCAGCTTAAATAGGAGTTTACGTTAGTTGGGTTAGATCTACGCCATTCGAAATAGTAGGATTCACTTTGTATTCAAGTTGTATTTACCATATGATGTTGTCATACATACGTACATAAACAAAAGTGGCTGTGTTATTTGATATCCATAGCATTTATCAAGCATGTATATTGTTTTTAAGCATAATTTTAACGTATTTCATTCTTTATAAGTTGAACTTCTCACTACTTTATTGTTATTGAAAATTAATTCTGCCGTCTATTGTTACTAGAGAAATGCCTGACAGCAGATATCGTCCGAGATTAGTAGGTATTGCGACACCTGAGGCAGACAGTTCTAGGGACCCTAGATTTTCTGTCTCTCTCTCTCTCTCTCTCTCTCTCTCTCTCTCTCTCTCTAATCTGGTGACTTTTTGTCTGTCTCTCTCTAGGTGGTTAAGTACGGAATCTGTATTACCGACATTCTGTATTATCGGCATTTGGTTTGTCACTTGGCTAATTGGTAGCGTTGTTGCTAGGGGAAAACAGATGGCGCCAGTGTCGTTTCACGTCGAATATGGGGACTTTTTATGTCGATCTCTCTCTAATCTGGGGACTTTTTATGTCGATCTCTCTCTAATCTAGGGATTTTTGTCTCGAAGTACGGAATCTATATTACCGGCCTTGTATATATTACCGGCATTTGGTTCGGCGCTCGGCTAAATGGTGTTAGTGTTGCAAGGAAAAAAAAGGGCGATAGTGTTTAATTATTTCCTTCACGCTCTAACCGATTACGGTCGTTCTGCTAGTTGTTAATAGAGGGCGTCATGAAGGGATCTGCATTACCGGCAGGCTGCTAAGCTAATATTAATTTGCTTTATGTAAGACATAATTAATTTTCACTCTTCACCTAACACTACGTATTCAGAATTAAAACCACGCTTGTTTGACATTATCATTTGTAATCAAAACGGATTCGGAATTGTATATTTCTCAATTTGATATTGTTTGGTTCTAATTTGTAGGTGTTTGGTGCCAATTTGAATATGTTTATTCTCATTTTGAATGTGTTTATCTTAATTTGAAATTGGTTAGTCTCAATTTGAGTTTGTTTGGTGTCTATTTGAAGTTGATTGGTCTCATTTTGAAGTTGAAAAGGTATAGTCAATTTTTTTATTCAACCCATTATGTAAAGGTGTTTTGTTTGTTTTGAAATCCTAATCTCCTTTATTTATAAGATCAGTAAATTTTTTTCTTGTGTGATTTTTGCTGTAAAACTAAAATATACGATTTAAAACGAAACTGTTGCCTTACTGTGGCGTCCGTACAATAAGAACAAGTCAGGAATTAAATCGTGTATTTCAATTTAGATCAAAAATCATTCAAGAAAAAAATTTACTCGATACCAAGGTCTTATAAATAAAGAAAATTAGGATTTCAAAGTATTACACTTAATGGTAGGAAGGCTTAGGATTAAGCCAAGCCAAGGATTTCAAAGTAGACGAAACACCCTGGATGTATTGGGTTGGATACAAAAATTAACTGGTACAGTGTACTCTCCTAAGAATTAACTTGCTAATACGAATTTTTCAGCCGACTGGCACCAAGAATATCGATAATCTCGCCTGATGGGTTTTGACGAAGAGATAATAATAATTGCTACAACCCATCACCTGGAAACCAGGCCCCAGAAGCTATAAGCTTGTGCGGGAGGGAGGGGGCGATTATTATTATTACGTAGGCCCTATGTGCGGCTGCAGCCGACTTACAGATGGAACAGCGCAAATCCCACATTTGTGTCACAGCTAAGGAAAACTGCAGAAAACCTTAACCAGATCTGCCGGCACCGGGAGTCGACCCGGGCCGCCTGGGTGAAAGTCCGACACGCCAGACATTCCACTACCAAGGCTGTTAAATATGCTAAGATAAAAGATGACTGGACCATGATCGCGTCCGGATCTCAACAAATTTTTGTTATTTACTTGATGACGAATATGAGACCATAAAAAGTTACGCCCGAAAGTTTCTTGAGAAAATTTACTGGTGCAAATTGCTGATCCATGTATGACATACCTTCTTTCTTCGAATACACAAAACAAAGGCGAGGTACGAAAAAACATTTTTGGTAGGGATTTAAATAAGCATTATGTTACCTAATCTCCAGCTCAATAAACCTAATAGTTTTCGAGAAAAACGACAAAAACCGGTAGGGAGCGTGGTTTACCCTCTTTATCTCTTCAAGCTCACTACCTACAGGTGTTGTCTTTGAGGGGCTGATTTAACAACCCACAAGGGAGCCCTATGCAAAAATTCACGGACTTACCTCGACTTTCAGCTATTTTTTCCAATTTAACTGTACTATAGTGATTTGACTATTATTTTTTACTTCAATATTTTTTACATACCTATCATTTCTGAAATTTGAATAATGTTTTCTTTTCATTGCAGGAAGTGTATGCTGTAACACTGCAACTAACCCCATAGGGCAGAGTCTTATTAGACCTGTACTTCGAGAAAGGTATCCTAGATCAGACAGCCAGAAAGAGATTATGCCACCAAGAGCAAAAGAGGAACCAAGGAAAAAAGTCGCGTCTTTAGGTTTAGATTTTTATTGGAATCTTTAATTTGTACTTATAATTGTCACATGTTATCATAATTATAATTATTTACATAATTATTTCAGGGTGTTTACTATAATGAATACAATATAATTAATTGTTTTAAGTTTTTTAAGTAAACACCGTTTTATTTTATTTGTCTTGCCTTCATTTTTGAACAATAATAGCTTTTTTATTGAATTTGTTTCTTTTCAACTTTTTTTTGTGTAAGTATGATATTGGTGACTTAAACTCACTATTATTGCTAGTTAGCCAGATTTGCTCTTCAGAATTACTAGATTTCCATCAGTTATTGAAAATATTTTCAGCTATCTCTGTGAGAAAAACTTTATATAGCGGATGAAGGTAATACACATTGAGATGTAGTAGAGGTGTAAAAATTGAAAACATTCATATTTTCAATGTGCATTTTCCTCCCATCTTATTACAGGGTTTCTCCTAGAATTAGCTTAAAATATGATTTTCAGGGAGTGGTGGAAATCTGGAGATTATGAATAGAAAATTAGGCAATCTACCAAAAATAGTGAGTTGAAATCACCAATGTCAGGGTGAGAAACGACCAGAAAATATAGTAATGTGAACTTGAGTCGATGGGTAAAATCAACTAAACAGAATGGTTTTTTAGTTATATGCAATGGTCATGTCTGCTATCATATGTAGCTGATTCCACCTTTGAAAGATGCTGACTTAACTTGACATATAGGTATTTTTACTATCCAATATTATTACATCAGCCAGAAAACCCAAGCTAATGCCACTACATCGTGAGTGCTTTTACTAGTCTACTAGGTTGATTTAACTATATGAGCTTCATTTCTAACTGTCTCATTTCGTATATCTAACTATACTATTAAGACTGTTTCAACTATATGAAAGGCTGAAACAACCTAGCACGGTATGATAAATTTAACTATTTACCGGTTGCTTCTACCATATGGGAGTGTGATTGATTTAACCTTATTGGGTAAATTTAACCAAACACATTTTACTAAAATCATATAGTTCGTGTTACCTACAAGTATTGTTGTCACTTTTTGTACCATATTTTCGGGTTGCTGCAACTCATTTTTGGTTAATTTAACCTGAACATTTTTTTCAGTGTGGTTGATTTTTATTTAAGGCCAACCTGATATGTATATTTTAATCTATATTTCTGATTAACTATATTTAGGAGATGTGGAATTAAGGGAAACCAATATTACCAATGTATCTTCGGAGTATATTTATTGTTTAGAACTCCATCGTGGCATATTTTGATTTATAAAGTTTTTTGTCCTGAAACATAATTTTACATATTACAGTGCCTGGCAGATGTATTAGACTCAACCAAAATTGTAATATTAAGATTCAATAATTTGTTGATTAAGTTAAAGTTTGATCTTTTTTTACTGCTGATTGTGATACATTGTATTTTGATGTAACGTTGGGTATAGTTTGTATTTTGCAATAACTCCTGAATTTGACTTTTGAACAATGTCAGACATCGCTTTGATCGATTCATTCTCAGCCCTATGTAGTACGTAAGGAAGCTTTTACAAACGCTTTCTTACTTTTGACAGTATGAACATGATGGAGCCCCGCCCCACTATGCAAGAGAATACCTCGATTTGATGTTTCCAGGAAAATGGATTGGCCAACGGGGTCCTATTGAATGGCCAGCCAGGTCACCTGATATATATGACCTCTTTTGACTTCTTTTTGTGGGGTTATTTGAAATCCAAGTTTTTTAAATAGACCAAGAGATATTCATGATCTAAACTGCCGCATAAGAACGGAAATACGAGAAATTTCACCAGAAATGCTACGAAATGTTCAAGAAGAATTTGTTTCTAGACTTGAGCACTGTCAAGTAGTCAACGGTCGTCACTTTCAGCATTTACTGAATTAAGTTTTTTCTATTATGTGTTTTATCTTCAACACATCATTCTTATTTTATTATTATTTTTATGATTATTTGATTGTTCTTTGTTGTGTTCTTGTTTTGTTTTATTTAATTATTACGCGTTGTCCTAGTTTGATTGATAATAAAACCATGTTCAATAGTTTGCTTTTTTTTCTGATAATCAAGAAATAGTTATTCTTTTACTGGGAATTAATTTAATATAATTTTCACAATTCAACGGTCGCCATTTTGAAACGGCACGACAGAATCGCACAACAACACTTAAATTAGAAAAACCAAACTTTAAGATGTGAAATAAGATTAAAATTGCCATTTTCTGAGCGAACAAAACAATATAAATTTATTTTTGCGATGCCGCCCAACGCTGTCCGACACCCAGCCAGGCAATAATTTTATGTAAATGATGCGATGGGTCGAGTCACGGTTTATTTTAAAGTCGTTTTCATTCTTCGTTGAATTTAATGATCTAGAATCAGGCTGCAAATATCCAGACAGTCACGATTTCTAGATTATCAATTCTTCTGTGTGTTTGATATAACTAACTAATAACCATATCATAATCTTCAGTTCTTAGAGCCTGTCAAGTTATTAACCCGGGCATATCCCAGTTGCGCCGATATTACCTGTTCTAATCTGGCTGGTCGAAAAGGATCATTAAAAGGTCTACTTGTGCCAGCGGCTGTCGAATCGAGGATGTGCCCTAAGCGATTCAGGTATAGATTGCATTCCAGAAAAATTCTTTATAATTTCTTTTACTTCAACAAATACTAATGGTGGTAAAAACCACCTCTAATGGCAGTGAGAATCACTCCTAATGGTGGTGGGGAAAATCACTCCCGCTATTAATATTCACTTTTATAAGATGTTATGTGAAATGCATCAAATAGCAATGGAGTCTGTGTTGAGCAGCAAAAAAGATTCGGGCGGACGGTTCCACTAAGCTAGATTTAAAGTGGAGATAGTGGCGTGCGGTGAGAATCTAAGCAAGGGAAGCAACAATTTTGATTTACTATACTTAGGTGCAGTGATAACAGTATCATAATTATTAGGGTTATAAAACATTTTTAAATAAGAACTTTTTGCTTTATACTTTATGAAATTTGTGATAGCAGATTATAATCTTTATTAAAAAAAATATTTATAATACACCTCAAATCTGTGGATGAATTTGAAAATTCAAACTTATTCCAAACACCTTTTTCATAATTAAAAAGGTAAGGACAACAGAATAACACATAAGCTACTACGGGCTGTTAGCCACTAATCTTTGTAGGCTTCAATTTTAAAATATCTGTTGTACGTTTTAATTTTTACTAAATAAATGACAAATGATGACAATAAATGATAAAAAATTAAATTTAGAAGTTCTGGTTTTTGTCTGTCTTTATCAGCAATTTATAACTTTTTTGAAACTGCAAATATTTCTTTCTCTAATAATTTACAAACAGAAATGACGCGATCAGGGGTATCAGAAATACTTGGACCTTTTACCGTACCAGCCGAATTTGCAGTCACTCGATAAATAATAAACTTTGCGTAGAATCAAACTAAATACAATTATTTCCGTCTATGAACTGATTCTAACCAGTGACGGCTCGTCGGGGGCGGCAGAGTAGGCCGGGCCGTGCCAAATACTAAGAATAAAAATCATTATTTTCTGTAAAATAAATATTTTTTCTTTATTTTATATTTTAAATAATAAGAAAGATTAAATATTAAATTACAATTAAATTAAATAAGTAATAATTAAATTACAATGATTAAAATGTAACGTAAAAATTTGGTGTTTACAGCCGATAACTACCTATTTAGCGAGATTCGCGTTTAAAAGATGCTGGGTCGGCCAGCCGATGTGCAACAAGTAGTTGCTTTGAAACTCATGAGATAATCCACCACTTACGACCTGTGTTCTAGACGTCGTTACAGCGCAGAACTCCGTTATCTGTTAGCGTAGCTTGTTTCATACCAAGTGCGGCCGAGACCTGCCTGGCCGCAACTTAGCAGTTGAAATACACGCATAAAGGAGTCGAACTTCTTTACATTTGCCGATATTATTTTATATATTTTCATCGTGTTTTGATTTTGTGATTGCAATTAAAAATAATGTAGTATCCTCTTGCTTTAAATTCAAACTGCCCGTGCTGCATAAGTAAACTCTCACACTGAGGCAATGCTCAACTAGCAACTGACAATAAGCAACAGACAATATTATTTTGACCACCTCTCACACTGCAGCAACTGATTCCTTTTAGTTTGTGTAGAAATCTCAAACAATCATGCCATCCTATAACAACTCTGGATATGCGATTTTAATTTGGTGGCATTTAAGAAACACAAATTTAAAACAAAGAAGAAATAGCGAAACTTCGAATTATCCGAACCATCCGAACTTATTAAGTGCTAGATGAAGAATAATTCAATTGCGTAAGCCTTGCACGCAAAAATTTCTAACAACTTCCAATAACAATAATAAATCTTTTTCTCTTTATGCTAAATATATGCACATTTCTTATTTAGACCGTCTTTAATTACATCAGCCACTGACCTCATAACCTTGACTTATATTTTGGCCACAATCATAAAACTAATAATTTCAGTAAATAATAAAAAATTAAAAATTTTCAAGTATTGCTACAAGCGTTATAGAGACGCACGGCTCGTTTCGGGAGCCATCACCGCCAAGACCACATGTTCGTCAACGGCGTCGCCATCGCCGTTACCTCCAGCGTCTCCCACGACCCCCTCAGAGGCGACGAACTTCGATTTTTCAATGCAGTGCTTCATATGCTCCATGCCACTCACTAGCATACGTCGCTCCGATAATCAACAGGTGAGGATCGTGAAAACGAATATTGTAAGAGAATCTGTTTAAAATCTTGTCAGAAACGTTAACGCTGGAGATTAACTAAACTTAAGACTTTAACGGCTATGGCGAGGCCGTTGACGAATACGTGGCCTTGGCGGTGATGGTTCCCAAAACGAGCCGTGCGTCTCTATAACGTAGCATGGCTTGTGCATTTCCACTTGGTCTGCTTCTCTTAGAAATTCTTCGTGCTCCTCATCTCCTCTTTCAACGCTTCTTTGGAGCAAACATTTTACTCCTCTCTCCTTCACAACGAAAACTTCACCTTCGCTTAAAGACGTTTTGCACACGAAACATACGCTCATCTTAACGGCTTTCGACTAGGCTAGACAAAACCGACTGACCCATGGGATTGACCTGAGTGGTTGGCAGTCATGCTGTATTCCACGACTTTCGTGCGCATGTGCAGTACGCCTCGAGAGGTTAAAGGAACCGGCCATTCTCCCATCCATCGACCAAAATTTGAATCGCTAGAGAAGTACACCTACTAATACATTCTATGTAATTACCCATATAGAATTTGCCGATGTTGAACAAACGGACCACTATTGGGTCAATATTGGTACCGTTATTACCAATCCTGGCAACCAATATTGGAACAGTGCAGAAATGATAACACCGGTAAGTACTTGGGCCATTTTACATAGCCGATATTGGCAGCCAATATTGGGCTAGTGTCGAAATGATAACACTGGCAAGTACTTGGACCATTTTACGTAACCAAGATTGGCCCAATGTTGTTGATATGTTGGTATAACTCTGGTTTCATACTGGCACAACGTTGGCTGTATATCGGTAGCATACCGGTGTATAATAATGCTCATTATTATATTTTTTAATTATATTATATTGTACACTGAGAAACATAGTTCGAAAAATCTTTTGGTTTAAAAATTGTAGATCAAGAGCACTAATATGACGACGGGGATATAACTTTTACGAACCATTTTTCTCAGTGTATAATAATATATAATTACAAAATACAATAACGATGATTATTATGCACCGGTGTGCAACCATATCCAAATCCATCCATACTGTGCCAGTATGAGACCCGTTATACCAACATATTTAACATTGAGTTAATATTGGCTAATTACACACAGAAAAGAATACCTTGATTCAAAATTTTATTGTGTTTAATAAACAAAGTTCTTGTAACAATTAATAATATAATACATTATAATGTCGGCAGTCATATAGATACAAATTAACAAATACATTTTAATAGGTACTGTAGTGATAATTTATTCAGAATTGAGATTGTATGAATAAATATAAGTCATTAATTAAAATGTAAAAAGGATATATCAATTTGATTTAAAAACAGCCATTAATGTCATACCATCTAATTAAAGTATTATCAAATTATGTAAATATTCAATTAAAAATAATGTAATGTTTCGTTGTTCGTAAGAAAAGGTTCCTTTATGAATATTCTTGTACCACATTTTTATCTAAAGGCTTGTAGGAATCTAAAACAAATAAAATTTACAAACAAGTAAAATAAGTATTTACGATTTATAAAAATGAATGACAAAATGTAAAAGATAACAAAATAAGATTACGAATATTGTTAGTTAGTGAACATTTTGTTGACAAAAAAATGTAATTAACTCCCAAGACAACATAATACACTCAGGTAATAATTGCATAAGAATCATCTCCTACACGGAAAAAACAAAATAAAGATTAATAAATAAGATTTGTGATGTATAACGAAGGAGACATAATAAATTTCGTAACAAAAAATTTCCTTCCAGAAATCCAGATTTCTTAAAGAAATTTCACATCTTAATTTAAAGGATCGAGCACAAAACAAATGGAAAACTGTGTACAGTCAGATTGAGGTGAAAGCCAGGGTAGGAAGAACGAAAAAATTTAATTCGCTTGCAAAAGAATAATTCTTATAAGAATTTAAACATACTATCATGATTCAAGCAACAAGAGTTTGGATTATCTATAAATATATTCAGGGTGTCCCAAAATGCTGTTTACACGCAAGATCTCCCTTATTTGAAAAGATAAAGCAATCAACCAAAAACTATTGTGAATGACTCAAAATGGACCTTCAAAAAACATCCTTAAACGTGGTTGCATAGCAACGTTTAAGAGATCATGCCAACTTGATTAATTTTTCAAATTGCACCCTATGTTTTTTTTCACGGAATATTATGATTAGAGCCGTGTCTACAAGGGAACTCCTGAGGCACTTTAAAGCCCATGTAGAGTCCACAGGAGGGCATTTAGAGCATTTGCTTTAAGTTTAAGATAAATTCAATTTATAACAAATATTTTTAAAACCCCTAAATGCACATTAGACAATTAAGTAAGGCATACACTACCATATGCAGAATAAATTGAAGAATACATTTCTGTGAAAAATAAACAAAGGGTGCAATTTTAAAAATTAATCAAGTTGGCATGATCTCTTAAACGTTGCACTATGTAACCAGCGTTTAAGGATGTTTTTGAAGGTTCATTTTGAGGCATTCACAATAGTTTTTGGTTGATTTCTTTATGTTTTCAAATAAGGGAGATATTGCGTGTAAACAGCATTTTGGGACACCCTGTATAACCAGAGAAGTGATTTTAAAATTCATTCTTATATAAAAAAATATTAACTTTATTAATTAATAAAATCCTTTATAATAAATAATGCTTGTGGTTAATACACTACGATCACAGTGCATGATGTATGAAAAAAATTGCAATTTGAATCTTACCAATTTCTAATTTTAACAATCCACTACTTGTACTGATAGGTACATACAGCTGAAGATGCAGATGTCCGCTTCGCATCCAGAAGGCTCTGTTGTTTTGGTTTTTGTTGTTACTGCCTGACTTTTTCATTTTTTAACTGACTGTCATAATTAGACTTACATCTAGGCGCAACACATCGGCGGGGCATCTAAAAAATGTAAATATATAGTATGTATTATGTCAGTAGCGTATTTAGGATTTTTTCGGGGGGAGCTACTCTATAAACACTGAGTTTAAACACTGAACTACGTAAGCTGGCTAAAAATGACTTCGAGAAGAACCTTTTCAAACTTATGAACAACGCGGTTTTCGGCAAGACGATGGAAGACATTAGAAAACTCTCGATAGTCTAATTAGTAAACAAATGGGAAGGGCGTTACGGTGCTGAAGCGCTCATCTCACAAGGCCAAATTTCAAATCCAGCACAATTCTTACCGAAGATTTAGTAGCTATTGAGTTGAATAAAACCGAAGTTTATTTCAACAAACCCATATATGTAGGCATGTGTATATTAGACATATCAAAATTAAAATTGTATAACTTCCATTGCTCATACATGAGAAAGCGTTACGGCGACAAGGCGCGAATTTGCTATAGTGATGCAGATTCTTTTGTATATGTCGTCTAATCTGTATGAGGACATTAGACGTGACGCTCATGAACATTTCGACACCAGTGACTACCCCGAGAATAATATATATGACATCCCGCGCGTTAATAAAAAAGTATTGGGTATGATGAAGGACGAGAACGCTGGTAAGGTGATGACGCATTTCGTCGGTCTTCGATAAAAAATGTACTCGACGAAGGTTTTTAGAGATGAAGATGAGGAGATTAGATCTACAGAAAATGGAGCGGGCAGGCAAAAGTGATACGGAGATTCGACAGGCTCTTGAAAACCGAAGAACTGTTAAGAAGGAGCGTCTTGCTCAGGCGATAGGGTGTCCATAGGTAGAGGGCAAAGAAACACCGTCTCAACATCTTCAACAAACTGCTGCATCTCCCGAGCAAACCATTCCTGACAGTCCTCTCCACGATAAGCCCGGTAAAAAGACAAGGTATCATCATATGAGCATTTGACATAGTATGCTATACTGTAAGGAATATGGTCTTGTACCTTGTCCTTTTCACTAGTCGGCACAAGCAAGCACTCTAGATCTGCATATATCACAAATGGTGTTGGTTCTTTGTTCTTTTCATTTTTAAACAGTACTTTTGCCTGCTCAGCTGTTGGTAGCCTTACTCGACAATCGTTCATTTTAACACAGTCTTCAGTATGAAGTTGTATTTTTTTTGTGAACGGAAGTAGTGGAGACATCTATCACATACATATTTTCGACCATTTTCATTGCTGAGCTGTGATGATAGCAGCCGGCTTAGATTTTTGATATAAATATAGTGTAACGTTCTTTTTAAAATAATAACAAAAGTGCTGTTTAAATCGTCTATTAATAATTAATATTTATTTACAAACACTAATGAATACACTATAAATGAACGCTATGATTATAAACCACTAAAACTATTATGAATTTCTAATACAACATTTATCTTTACATTTACTATTTATTTCGTGATACCCATTTAACTACTCGCTGTTGACTGATCCTCTTTTATCCGCGAAGTCGATTTTATACCCTCATATAATCGTACCAGAAGCCGCTGGAACCTACTATGTATTTCTGGAAGGCGCTAGATAAACCGCGTCTGGTTTACATGCTTGGTGCGATGCGTCATTCTCTCGAATGCTGTAGAATATTCCATTTGTTGTGTGAAGAAGAGGTTCTTTCTTTTTCTCTCTTGTTACACTGCCCCCCTCTTCAAGTCTGTTCTGTCCCAGAACAGGTTTTATGCTCTGGTTCCTGTAGAACGGGTCATGACGATATCGACAGTCTTCACCTCGACTACACGTTCCATTACGGTAGAAGTAACAGTCTACACTCTTTGGTACCACCTTTGGTTTCCCTCTTGGCAATTTCTGGATGCGATAAATCAAGTCATTTATTCGTTTCTTCACCTGGTATGGGCCCTCCCAATTCCGCTGTAACTTTGGAGAATAGCCACGACGTCTTTGCGCGTTGTATAACCAGACAAGCTCTCCAGGTTGAAATCCTCCTTCTTGGGCTCTCACATCGTACGTAGCCTTCATCCGGTCACTCGCGATTCGACTATTGTTTCGGGTTCGGTCGTGAATATCCTCCAACTTCTTCTTTAAGTTGATGACATAATCATTCCCGGCTACCTCCTGCTCTATAGGTGGAGACCCAAATTCCAGATCACACGGTAACCGTAACTCGCGTCCAAACATCACAGACGCTGGTGACTGACCGGTTGTTTCGTGGACCGATGCACGATAAGCCATTAGGAACAAATGCAGGTATTGGTCCCAGTCTCGTTGATGATCGGAGACGACCTTGGCCAAATATTTGCCCATTGTCCGATTCATGCGTTCTACCATTCCATCGGACTGCGGATGTAACGGTGTGGTCCAAGTCTTGCGAATGCCCAACAGTCGACAGACTTCTCCAAATAGTACAGACTCAAAGTTGCGGCCTTGATCCGAATGCAGCTCCATGGGCACTCCGAAGCGACTGAAAAACTCTTTGACTAGTACGTCAGCAACAGTCGCAGCTTCCTGGTTTGGTAGGGAATATGCTTCTGGCCATTTGGTAAAGTAGTCCATTGCCACTAATATGTATTTATTCCCATCGTCGGTTTCGGGAAATGGTCTGGCAATATCTATAGCTATTCTTTCCAGAGGACTACCCACATTGTACTGCCTCATAGGTGCTCTTCGTTTCCCCAAGGGTCCGTTACCAGTGGCACATAGTTCACATTTCCGGCACCACTCCTTTACGTCTTCTTTACAGTTGACCCAATAAAAACGCTCCCTAACTTTCTCCAAAGTCTTTTTCACACCGAAGTGTCCTCCTGAGGTACCGTCATGGAGATGTCGCAATACTATAGCCACTCGGCTTCTTGGAACCACGAACTGAGACCTAATGGTGGTGCCATCTTCACTCTCCAGTACTCGCTTCAGGAGATCGTCTTCCACCTTCAAGGACTCCCATTGGGCCCAATATGCTTTGAGCGTTCTGTTGAAAGGGCTGACGGCCTCCTAGGCAGGCCTTTCTCCCACGCGCTTCCATTCCAGTACCATTTTTAGTTCGGGATCAGCCTCCTGCTGTCGTTGCAATTCTTCCGGCAACCAATTGTCGTTGACGATGGTAGTCCTTAATACTTGGCAAACCCTCTCTTCCAAACAAGAGCAATGACGGCAATCCGTTGGGCAGGGTCTTCTTGAAAGAGCATCGGCATTTCGATGACTAGTGCCCGCTCGATGCTCTGTGTCAAAGTCGTATCCTTGTAATCGTTCGATCCACCTTGCGACCTGGCCTTCAGGATTACGGAATTGTGGAAGCCATTTCAACGCTGCATGGTCCGTCCTCAATAAAAACTTCCGTCCGTACAAGTATTTGTAGAAGTGCTCAACGGACTTCACGACGGCCAATAGTTCTTTTCTGGTCACACAATAATTCCTTTCGGCTTTCGACAAAACCTTACTAAAATAGCCGATGACCTTTTCTTGTCCATCTTGTATCTGAGAAAGTACACCCCCAATGGCCAGATTACTTGCATCTGTGTCAAGTATGAATTTCCCTTCTGTCCGTGGATAGCTCAATATTGGTGCGGTTGTCAGGACACTCTTCAACTGTTGGAAAGCTGTTTCGCACTCTCCGCTCCAAACATACTCGCGCCCATCTTCAGTTAACCTTGTCAGGGGCTTCGCTATATTGGCAAACTCAGGAACGAAACGCCTGTAGTAGGTACATAACCCAAGAAAACTACGAACTTGGTGTTTATATCTCGGTGTTGGTCACTCTTGGACTGCATGAATCTTATCGGGGTCGGCTGCCACTCCATTTTGTGATACGAAGTGCCCGAGATATTTCACTTCCTTGCTGAATATGTGGCACTTTTTCGGACTCAGTTTCAGATTGGCTCCACGTAGTCTTCGGAACACTTCCTCTAGATTTTTCAAATGTTCGTTGAATGATTTTCCGACTACAATGACATCATCTAGGTATACCAGGCAGGTCTTCCACGACAGCCCTCTCAGAATGGTCTCCATTAGACGCTCAAAGGTGGCCGGAGCGTTACATAGACCGAAAGCCATAACTGTAAACTGCCATAGTCCTGAACCAATAGTGAACGCGGTCTTCTCCCGGTCTTCAGGTTCCATTTCAACTTGCCAATAACCACTCTTCAAGTCCAAAGTCGAAAACCATCGTGAACCAGACAGGGTATCTAACGTGTCGTCGATGCGTGGTAAGGGATAGCTGTCTTTCTTGGTCACGTCATTGAGCTGCCGATAGTCCACACAAAATCTCGTTGACCCGTCCTTACTGACCAGGACCACCGGTGATGCCCATGGACTGCTGGATGGCTCGATGACCCCTTGTTCTTCCATATCAGTAATAATCTTTTCGGCTTCTGCTCGCCTTGCTAGAGGTAGACGCCTCGGCTGCTGACGGACAGGCATAGAGTTGCCTGTATTGATTTTATGTTTTACTATATTTGTTCGTCCCTTCTGACTATCGTCAAGAGCGAAGATATCTTGGTATCGGTGAACCAAACCCTGTACCTCTTTCACTTCCGTTCTGTTAAGGTCTTCGCACGAACTAGTGACCATACCCACTAATTTTCCACCATGGTCTTTGGGCGCTGGTTTTGGAACATCGGCCATACGCCTGGCTACTCGGAATACTGGCACACACTGTCCCACAAGGGTACTCTTCTTCAATGTCACCGGATCCACATTAACGTTCATAAGCCTCACCAGTACTGTCTTTCCAACCTTGATCAGCGCTTTTCCCACCAGTATGCCACTATGGATCTTCTTATCACAAACAGGCTCCATCATTCGCACACATCCTACCCGAAGATCTCTATCCAAACCTGCCTCGACAACCATCTCGCTTTGACCCGGCAATATCACATCTTCTGTCAGCAAAACCCTTACGACAGGATCTTCTCGTGGGTGCAACGGAAGTTCTTCGTTACCAACCTTCAAAACACCCTCCTTCAAGTCCAATGTAAAACCAAATTTTCTCAGGAGGTCCATTCCCAAGATGAATTCGTCAATGATGTCGGCTACCAGCACCTCATGATCACGTTCTTCACTTCCAATGCCAATCTTCATCTTCACCACTCCGCGTGTTGGTATCACTTCACCTGTTGCTGTACGGAGTTGAGTAGTTGTCTGTAACAGCTTCATACTTGTTCGTAGAACATTAGGGCGTATGATGGATTTTGTCGCCCCCGTATCAATAAGTAATGAAACAGTTCGATTAGCAATTTTTCCATCTACGAACAAACTACTGGTACTATTCTTTGATGTTACGGCATGAATGGTGATCTTAGGGGCATCTCTACTCAAGGTCAACGTTCGCCCCCTCTCGTCGACCTTCTTTAGTTTTCCGACTGCTGAACCTGTTTTGGGTTTAGGGCAACGACGTCGTATGTGACCTTGTTCGCCGCAATTCCAACAACGAGGCCCTCGAACTTCTTGATGATTCTTCCTTCGGCTTTCTTCCTTCCGAAGAACTCTCAATACTAACTCCTCTAGGTGATCGTTAGAACCTTCTTCTTCTTCCACAACGGCCCGAACACGCCCGTGACCTCGGGACGCTTGTTTTGCAGCTTCAAATTCTAAGGCATTGCTTCATTAATTGAGGTTGAGCATATTATGTTAGCGTTCAGTTAGTATGGCTTTGATATCCCTAATTGTTATTTACGCCTAACCTGACTGCATGTATTGTTAAAGTAACATTTAGAGGTAATATACAGGAATATATGCGACTGTATCTGATCTCTAATATATAAGCCTTTTAAGTCTTTTAAATATTACTTTGTACAGCTATGTTCAACAGGTATGCGCTAAATATGTTAATGTCAACATTGTACATAAAATATATATATATATATATATATATATATATATATATATATATATATATATATATATATATATATATATAGGTCATTTGTTGCATGAAAAATTAAACTTCTCTGTAACGTATATTCTATATTACTTTATAGTATATTACTTTATAGTATATATATTAGTACTTTATAGTATATTATTACATATCTGCGTATTTCGAAGCTATTGAAAATGTATGATATATTATAAAATAACGTTTAAATATGGCGACGAATATCTATATGATGCATAAACAATAAGAACACATATTTAGAAACAGTTTACAAGGTAGTAGATATAACGAAAAAGGCTAGCATTTGTTCAAAACTACATTATGTCTAGAAACTAGAAAATTATTAAATGAAACTTAAAGAATAAAATTTAGAAAAATTCTATTGCTACATTATAAGGTATATAATCTCAGTGAACCTTTATTGTCTAGTTAGAATACTTGTATAGGATATTCATGAATTTAGAAGTATACTACATACGTTCGTGACAGTCTAATAAGAGGGAAAGTTAAATAATCTACGTAATTAGACCACCTAATTAAATCTAATCTAATTTTTTCCCTTTTTAATCAAACTATAGTTGAACTACTTCCGGTACTCACCAAAACAAAATCAAAAGAACTGTACACAAATGATTAGAATGTATTAAATATTCTCACACTTATTGTAAACAAATTACTGATTATATTAATTAATAGGAAATTGATATCGATAATAATACGACTTGTTTAAATATTACCGAATAATGCAATCAAACTATTTATTTCTACAGCAATATAATCTTATTGTATTTAATGGAAATCGTGGATACAATTAATTTAATTTTAGGCATAATGATACTATATAATATTTTCTAATTATAATTGCTCAGGTACATTTATTAAATTCGTTCTTTTTTACGTAAACTATATAAATAATACTCAATTCGTTTAAAATGCTATCACATGCTTCCCTATAATCTTCAGTAATTACAATACAATACAATAAACACATTTTAACAGATTTTTATTTCAAGCCTGTGAAACGCAAATAGTTTCGATAAATTATAATTAGTGTTTACTATATTTCTAATCAGAGAAATGTTATTTTTATCAATCAGATGTATGCAGTACTATTAAGAAATGTGTTAGAATATCTAAAAGCTTTTCTACGTAAACTATATAAATAATACTCAATTCGTTTAAAATGCTATCACGCCTGATGACGGCAGGTAGTAGGAGTGGGGATGGACTCAACTGGGGCAATACCTACTAGTACAATTAAAGCTATTGAAAAATTTGACGGATAAAAATAATATAAGTTAAAAGAAATCTTAAACATGCATATGCTTATCTGTTTTGTTCTGTAAAATTTTAATAAATATAAAATTTTGATTTGTCTGGATCAATCTTCTTCCCAAAGTAGCTTTATATTAAAGTTCATGAGTCCATGATGACTTCATAAGTAGTATAGATGATTTAAAACGGTACCAAAAAGAAGACGTAGTAAAAGAAGGCCTAAAAAGGACAAGAGAAAATTCACTGATCAATCAAAAAAAAATTGTTCTGGAATATTTTATATCATAGAAACATACCTTATGATGTTAAATGGCCTTCATAGTAAAATTATATATCTTCATTAAATGATGTTGAAAATTAGACTTTCATAATTAAGTATTAAGATACTAAAAGCATCTTCTTAAGAAATTTGAAGAGAGCGTTTTTAAATTACGACTCTTTCATCATTGGAAAGCAAAAGAAAGTGACAGCTCAGGAAAATTTCCTTGTGGAAAAAATTTGAATTAGCACGGGAAGTGTCTAATATACAGTAACAGTATTATTAATTAAGATTGGATTACCAAATGTACATTAAAAATGTTACACCGTCCTTCATTAAACGGCCACTCAGACGTTGAGGGAAACCGTAGTTGATTCATTCTATCTTCCAACATTTCGTCGTCTTTCTTAGCTGTTGGTGATAATTGCATTTGGGCTATTTTCTCTTCTACCATCTTTATTACCCTATCTTGTTCCGCCAATCTACCTTCCAACAGTCCTAACGCGCTGGCATTCTCAAAAAATTCTTCGAAAACTTTATCTTCCAACGCTTTGACATTTTCCAGCAATTCTCCTTTAAACCTTCTAGAACTTTCTTCAGACTTTTCTAATAATTCTTCTTTAAGCGTTCTAGAGTTTTCCAGTAAAACTTCTTTAAGCATTTTAACATTTTCTTCCAGTGCTTTAGTATTTTCAAGTAATTCTTCTTTAAGCATTTTAGAATTTTCAAAAACTTTTTGTTCCAGCACTTTAGTATTTTCCATTAGCTTTCTAGCATTCCCTTCGGACTTTTCCAGTAGTTCTTCTTTTAGCATGCTAACATTATCTTCGGACTTTCTAGAATTCTCTTCCATTTTACTTAACAACAAACTAGTATCAATTGCGGGTCCAGGTATCTCGAAGCGGTAATTTTCAGGATCTTCCTTCTGTTCTAAAAGCCATTCTCTTAGCCGATTTATTAACACATTTTTAAGGCCCGTTGTGTCTAAATCTCGTTCTTCAAGTTCGTGTTTTAAGTCTATTACTTTGAGAACTTTTAACAATTTCATCACCATTTTAAATGTTTGTTGAAATTATTTTTGACACTAAAAATTTATTCTCAAAGCACTTTATTTAATTATTACGCGATTTTATTTATTTTAAAACTCCACACCTGACAACACTGTAACGTTCTTTTTAAAATAATAACAAAAGTGCTGTTTAAATCGTCTATTAATAATTAATATTTATTTACAAACACTAATGAATACACTATAAATTAACGCTATGATTATAAACCACTAAAACTATTATGAATTTCTAATACAACATTTATCTTTACATTTACTATTTATTTCGTGATACCCATTTAACTACTCGCTGTTGACTGATCCTCTTTTATCCGCGAAGTCGATTTTATACCCTCATATAATCGTACCAGAAGCCGCTGGAACCTACTATGTATTTCTGGAAGGCGCTAGATAAACCGCGTCTGGTTTACATGCTTGGTGCGATGCGTCATTCTCTCGAATGCTGTAGAATATTCCATTTGTTGTGTGAAGAAGAGGTTCTTTCTTTTTCTCTCTTGTTACAATAGTGATAGCGCGGTTTTGGATATCAGTCACATCATCATCATCTTCGTCAAAATATTCATCTTGGAGAAGCAAGAGGTTGAATATGTTTGTCCTGCTTATCTTTTGTTAGATATGTAGAAATTTTGGTATTCGAATCTGGGTATTTGTTTAATCGTCATCGGCATTGTAATGTTTTTAAGATTCAGTACTGTAGAGAAGTGGTTGTATTTTGACACGCGCTGTGGATCTTTTTTAACTGGATAAAGAGCGCTAACAACAGCCCATGCGAAGCAGCATTCATCTTTGTTCTGTACATTGATGCAAGCTTCCTGCCTTTTTATCTGCTTGGGTAGATCGATATATGAAGAGCCAAGCTGCTGCGTAAACTTGTTAATATTCAC
This sequence comes from Agrypnus murinus, assembly GCA_929113105.1. Taxonomy (NCBI): domain Eukaryota; kingdom Metazoa; phylum Arthropoda; class Insecta; order Coleoptera; family Elateridae; genus Agrypnus; species Agrypnus murinus. The sequence continues at coordinate 64,881,854 of OV816026.1, forward strand.
TTGGAGGTTAATTATTGTTTTTAGCGACCACCCGCTTTCCTTTTGCTACAAAAACTATGCGCGTCCGTTAGTTTATTATAAATGTAACAAATGATAGTTTTGTTATATTAGAAATTTTTTTATACTTACTTGGAATTCCTCTAGTTGTGTTAGTATCGTGTCCATGATTTTTTCAGCAAACCAGCTCTTAAGGTCTGTGTTACGATAGATTTTGTCATTCTTTGTTGAAAGGTACTTAAATTCATGAATTTCTTCGTTGTTTTTGACAACCGCAAACTCGCCGCAGAATGCTGCGTTTACCTTAAGCGATGTCTCATTTCTTAAAACATTTTTTATACGGCGACAGAAAAAACCTAAACAGTCTTTTAGGAATTCCCTTGGATCCTTATGCTTAAGATCGATCGCTAGCCCTGTTCGTATACGGCTTGAGAAAGCAGTTTGCGTATCCTCCCATTTAATGCGGTCGCTAGGCTTTTCCTTTCGAGATGTTGTACCTCTACCGGCAACTAATAAGGCCCTGTACATTTTTCGGAAACCTTTGATTAATCCAATCGAAGATATAAGATGCTGCTTTTCTCCTATATTCAATAGGCCTCGTGAAGCAGCGTTGAGTATGCGTAGCTTCTTATTGCATTCTTTAATGCCTTCCTCAATTGCTTGAGTATCGTTGGATAAGTTGGCGCTGAGAAGTGCTGATTTTATATCATCTACGATGTTGGAAGCTTGTTTGCAGAGAGTCATTATGAGCTATGAAGAGTTAACTCTACTAGGGTTAAACTAAAAATTACATTGGATTCTAAACCTTCCTTATAAATCCAGTTTACACGCACCGCCAAGTAAATGGTTTTGCTGAAAGTCGAAGAAAATTACCGGGTTACTGGATGTAATAAAGCGTAATTTAAATAATACGATAATTAGAATTTTAAAAAGAAAAAAATTTTAAACGAAAAGAATATGTTGAAGAAACAATTTTGCAAAAAAATTTTGGGGAAAAAACATTTTGGGAAAAAAACTTTTGGGGAAAAGATTTTGGGGAACAAAAATTTTTGGAGAAAAAACTTTTGGGAAAAAAGATTATGAGAAAGATTTTGGGAGAAAAAATTTTGGGAAAAAAAATTTTAAGAGTAAAAATCTTGGGGAAAAGAATTTTGAGGAAAAAATTTTGGGGGAAAAATTTTGGAGAAAAAAAATTTTTTGGAAAAAAAAATTTTGGGGAAAAAAATTTTGAGGAAAAAAAATTTTGAGAAAAAATTTTGGGGAAAAGAATTTGAGGGAAAAAATTTTGGAGAAAAATAATTTGGGAAGAAAATTTTGGAGAAAAAAATTTTGGGGAGAAAAATTTTGGGGAAAAAAATTTTGAAGAAAAAAAATTTTGGGGAAAAGAATTTTGGGGAAAAAAATTTTGGGAGAAAAAATTTTGGGGAGAAAAATTTGGGAAATAAAGTTTTGGTTAAAATTTCTATAAGAAGTTTTTGTAAAAATGATAAAAGCAAAGGTCGCTTGGTTAATAGAGTTATTAAATATTAATAATAACAATAAAAAACTCCATGGATAATTAGTATTAAAATTTCTTATATCAAATAATTTTTTTTTAATTATTACGTAGATAAGATATGATAGGCATTACTTTAATAGTTTGACTTTTTACGGTAACAGTGTAGTTATATCATATAAATTTCTGATTGCTTAAATAATGTATTTTTAGAAACAAAACATAATGTACCCTTTTTTTCTTTAAATTTGATTATGACGTTTATTATATAACACTTAGAGTTTTAAATAAATAAATAAAAATAACTTACCTGGATGGTGCACTTATATTTCACTGTTATAAATAATATACTTTCGAAAAAAAATTTAAAATTAATTTAGAAACAATTGTTTATAGCACTCTTTCACCTTACAATATTATTAACAAATAATTTAAACGCTTTGACAGTATAATAATAATGAAGACACTTCACTAACAAGATCTGTTTTAATGATTAAAAACATGACCACTCTTATATATACCTCTCGTCCCCTCCGCTTCTGATATTACGTCACAAGTTGACACTTGAAAGTAATAAAAACAACAAAAGATGGTGCTGATGCCCTGGGGTGTTTAGAGTCACTGCATCTAGTCACCTAGGCCAGCTGGTCGATCAGAGTAACGCAAACCGCCACCATATTGGGGCAGAGAAGGGTGATTTTTGATAATGGACAAATTAAAACCACGTTTTACGTGTTTGACATATTAGAGGTTTGATCTTTCAGAATAAGAAAAACCTTTTAAAGTAAACGTGGATTTGATTAAATTCAATACAGAGGAAATAATGAACAATTATGTGCTTCGTTTGCCCCAATATGGCAGCGGTTTGCGGTACTCTGGTCGACCAGCTGGCCTAGCTAACTAGATCCAGCGACTCTAGGGGTGTTTAGAGTCACTGCATCTAGTCACCTAGGCCAGCTGGTCGATCAGAGTACCGCAAACCGCCACCATATTGGGGCAGAGAAGGGTGATTTTTAATAATGGACAAACTAAAACCAAGTTTTACGTGTTTGACATATTAGAGGTTTGATATTTTAGAATAAGAAATAGTACATTACATACTGAGGCCGAAAGTACTCCATTCCTGTCGAGAGAACAATATAGTTTACCGAGGCGATAGCCTCGAGGTGAACTAGTTCTCGAGACACAGGAATGGTACTTTTGCCGAGGTTTGTATACTATTTTATTCGCAATCGTCCTTTAAATGCCGAATTATCTAAAATTCTTGACAGATGCAAAATGTCATCGGTTGGGATTGGCATAACGTATGTCGCCACTTACATCATCAAATTCGATTGTATAATATTTCGAGGATTTTATTGAATAGGAGTATTTATAAATTAATAATAATACCTGGGTACTCGTTCTTTAGCAGCCAAGGTTCGCAACATTACCAAACATGATTTATACAGCCATTTATACACCGCATTTGGCGATGTAATTTTCTGCGCGCCACCTAGTAGCTGAATTTAAAGACACGTAGAGGTGCGAAAATAGGTCGTTTCGGACCATGAGAATGTCAAAGTTACAAACAATGATGCATTTTCGGACCTCTAAATGGTCAGGAATGGACTCATTACCAATACGATTGCGAATAAAACCTTTTAAAGTAAACGTGGATTTGATTAAATGCAATACAGAACAAATAATGAACAATTTCGTGCTTCGTTTGCCCCAATATGGCGGCGGTTTGCGTTACTCTGGTCGACCAGCACGGCCTTGGTAACTAGATGCAGTGACTCTAGGGATGTTGCACGTGTACCTCGACCCTTTCTAAATCAATAGATGTAGAGATCTGAGGGGGAGATTATCAATTAAATAAATGGCTTGCAGCTGTGTCGACCCTTCTGTTAGTTATTTTATATTGTATTGTATAAACGTTAATTGTACTTAACGTTACCGAACCACTGAAGTAAATATATACTTATGCGCGGTATAGGGCGGTTATTTTTAACGACAACCACAGAAATTATTTTCCCATAGATTTATTAAAGAGTATAACTAAGGGGGATGATAATTTCATAATGAAAGACTATACCCTCTTGATGTTATCAGTTATTTTATTAATAGCAGATATTTTTGTTCTGTTGAGGTTCGAAATGTAATATATTTTTGCCGTGTCGTTCATTTTCTTTATCCTTTAGTTATAATCTCATGATGAATGGCTATACCCTTCATGCTATCTGATAATTTATTGACAGCAGATGTTTTTTTTAACGTTAGGATTGGAATTCTTTGTTATTATTGTTTGAAAGGTATTATAAACGCACGTTACTCCTTTTTTAAAAACGTAAATCATGTTTTGGAAATTGGTAAATAATGTTGGATTATTAGTTATCTTAAATTATTATTATTATTATAAGTAATTAACTTTTAAATTAATAATGATTATATGAGATAATTATTAGAATGATAATCTTTTTTTATCGTTTTTATACCCCCATTTAAAATAACATGTAATTTTTCGCTCGAACTCTTGTTGCCTATCTACTACTGTGGTTGTGGTGTATAACCACAATCTTTTTTTATTATAAAGGATTTTATAGATTATAAAGTTAATATTTTTATATATAAGAATGAATTTTAAAATTAGAAAAATCACTTATCTGGTTATACAGGGTGTCCCAAAATGCTGTTTACACGCAATATCTCCCTTATTTGAAAAGATAAAGAAATCATCCAAGAACTATTGTAAATGACTCAACATGGACCTTCAAAAAACATCCTTAAACGCTGGTTACATAGCAACGTTTAAGAGATCATGCCAACTTGATTAGTTTTTCAAATTGCACCCTCTGTTTTTTTTTCACAGAAATGTATTCTTCACTTTATTCTGTATATGGTAGTATGCCTTACTTAATTGTCTAATGTGCATTTAGGGGTTTTAAAAAATATTTGTTATAAATTGAATTTATCTTAAACTTAAAGCAAATGCTCAAAATGCCCTCCTGTGGACTCTACATGGGCTTTAAAGTGCCTCAGGAGTTCCCTTGTAGACACGGCTCTAATCATAATATTTTTTGAATAAATAATTTAGTTAGTGAATATGAAGTGTACAATTTATAAAAAATATTTTTTCAACCCTTAAATGCACATTAGATAATTAAGTAAGGCATACTACCATATGCAGAATGAAGCGAAGAATACATTTCCGTGAAAAAAACATAGGGTGCAATTTGAAAAATTAATCAAGTTGGCATGATCTCTTAAACGTTGCTATGCAACCAGCGTTTAAGGATGTTTTTTGAAGGTCTATTTTGAGTCATTCACAATAGTTTTTGGTTGATTTCTTTATCTTTTCAAATAAGGGAGATCTTGCGTGTAAACAGCATTTTGGGACTCCCTGAATATATTTATAGATAATCCAAACTCTTGTTGCTTGAATCATGATAGTATGTTTAAATTCTTATAAGAATTATTCTTTTGCAAGCGAATTAAATTTTTTCGTTCTTCCTACCCTGGCTTTCACCTCAATCTGACTGTACACAGTTTTCCATTTGTTTTGTGCTCGATCCTTTAAATTAAGATGTGAAATTTCTTTAAGAAATCTTGATTTCTGGAAGGAAATTTTTTGTTACGAAATTTATTATGTCTCCTTCGTTATACATCACAAATCTTATTTATTAATCTTTATTTTGTTTTTTCCGTGTAGGAGATGATTCTTATGTAATTATTTCCTGAGTGTATTATGTTGTCTTGGGAGTTAATTACATTTGTCAACAAAACGTTCAATAACTAACAATATTCGTAATCTTATTTTGTTATCTTTTACATTTTGTCATTCATTTTTATAAATCGTAAATATTTATTTTACTTGTTTGTAAATTTTATTTGTTTTAGATTCCTACAAGCCTTTAGAAAAGAATGTGGTACAAGAATATTCATAAAGGAACCTTTTCTTACGAACAACGAAACATTACATTATTTTTAATTGAATATTTACATAATTTGATAATACTTTAATTAGATGGTATGACATTAATGGCTGTTTTTAAATCAAATTGATATATCCTTTTTACATTTTAATTAATGACTTATATTTATTCATACAATCTCAATTCTGAATAAATTATCACTACAGTACCTATTAAAATGTATTTGTTAATTTGTATCTATATGACTGCCGACATTATAATGTATTATATTATTAATTGTTACAAGAACTTTGTTTATTAAACACAATAAAATTTTGAATCAAGGTATTCTTTTCTGTGTGTAATTAGCCAATATTAACTCAATGTTAAATATGTTGGTATAACGGGTCTCATACTGGCACAGTATGGATGGATTTGGATATGGTTGCACACCGGTGCATAATAATCATCGTTATTGTATTTTGTAATTATATATTATTATACACTGAGAAAAATAGTTCGTAAAAGTTATATCCCCGTCGTCATATTAGTGCTCTTGATCTACAATTTTTAAACCAAAAGATTTTTCGAACTATGTTATATTATTAATTGTTACAAGAACTTTGTTTATTAAACACAATAAAATTTTGAATCAAGGTATTCTTTTCTGGGTGCCAATATTAACTCAATAATGTTAATATGTTGGTATAACGGGTCTCATACTGGCACAGTATGGATGGATTTGGATATGGTTGCACACCGGTGCATAATAATCATCGTTATTGTATTTTGTAATTATATATTATTATACACTGAGAAAAATAGTTCGTAAAAGTTATATCCCCGTCGTCATATTAGTGCTCTTGATCTACAATTTTTAAACCAAAAGATTTTTCGAACTATGTTATATTATTAATTGTTACAAGAACTTTGTTTATTAAACACAATAAAATTTTGAATCAAGGTATTCTTTTCTGGGTGCCAATATTAACTCAATAATGTTAATATGTTGGTATAACGGGTCTCATACTGGCACAGTATGGATGGATTTGGATATGGTTGCACACCGGTGCATAATAATCATCGTTATTATATTTTTTAATTATATTATATTATACACTGATGGCTCGTAAAAGTTATGTCCCCGTCGTCATATTAGCGCTCTTGATCTACAATTTTTAAACTAATAGATTTTTCGAACTATGTTTCTCAGTGTACAATATAATATAATTAAAATAAATAATAATGATCATTATTATACACTGGTATGCAACCCATATACAGCCAATGTTGTGCCAGTATGAAACCAGAGTTATACCAACATATCAACAACATTGGGCCAATCTTGGTTATGTAAAATGGTCCAAGTACTTGCCAGTGTTATCATTTCGACACTGGCCCAATATTGGCTGCCAATATCGGCTATGTAAAATGACCTAAGTACTTACCGGTGTTATCATTTCTGCACTGTCCCAATATTGGTTGCCAATATTGGCAATAACGGTGCCAATGGTGAGCCAATATTGGCCCGTTTGGAAAATTCTATATGGATATTATCGAATCATTATTTAATTGCGTATAGAATACATATGTTCAACAAATTCGGTATTATATGCCATGAATAAACCTTTCGACCGCTGCCTTCCACTATACCAAAGAACGTGATAAGAAAAGGTAATATCAAAATTCTCGTCATTACATTGTGTACAAGAAAGGTAAGAACAATTTTTTCCGTGCGACAAAAAATGATATACCTACTTATTTCACCCCATACGTTCAATACAAATGACCCCCCCCCCTATATTTTAGCGTTTAATTTTTAATAACTTTGTAACTACTTACATGTCACAAAAAAGTATAGTATGAAAGTTGTAGAGAATAGTATTGCCGACAAAAATGATGGTGACAACTTTTTTACTCAGACGTACGGTTAAGGAGATAAATAACTTACCAGTAGGGAGAACGTTATACGCGCTTACCTGCCTCGTTTTCGACTTACCTCCATTCGATCGCTGCCTACCACTATACCAAAGAACGGAACCAAAAAGTGAGTGCACTAAATTGTTCATTTTTAAATTGTCTACAAGAAAGGTCAGAACAATTTTGCTCGTACGACCAAAAATGAAATAGTTATTTCACCCCAAATATTTGCATCCCCTTAATTTTTACGGTTATTTGTTTATAACTTGTTTATTACAAACATTTCTCAAAGAAGTGTATTGAGGAAGTTGTAGAGAATCGAATTTCTGACAAAAGCGTTATGAATTACTTCTTTCCTCAGACCTACGATTAACGAGATAAATTGAAAAAACACTTTAACCACTTTTTCCAAGATGGCGGACATTTCGCACCCTCCGATCAATACGAAAACTTGAATGTAGACTCACCGCACACCCCCCCTACATACTAAAAAAAAAAATTGCTGTTATCAAGTCTTTTTTTCCCTGTCGCCTGGACTATTATTACTCAATTACAATCAAGGGTGGCGGCATCATTGGGTTCTAGAAACACACAGATAATGGTGAAATTGTGTTTTCTCTCAATACGGGACTACTAATCGAACGAGACCGAAAGAGCCTTTCGGATACTGTGGTTCTACTAAGTAAAGCCGATGAAGGTTATTGTTCGTGTTCTTTTTTAGAAATTCAGTATTTAAAAGACGATGGTGACCTCATAAATATCCAAGAAATCGCATGTGTAGATCATGACTTGGAACATCGTCATATTATTAACCTTTTGGTTGATAAATGTGATTTCGTTTTTCGAAGGTGTGAATGGGTTGTTGAACCTGAAAGGAATCTTTGGTATAATAAACCTCCGTGGATGACTGAACAAGAATATAACAAAGAGAGCTAAAATTTTGTGAAAAACATCCTGCTGGTACACCTAATGATTTGAAGCCCCTGTTGAAGGATCTTAATCGTAGTAATTGTTATGTATTTAATTGTTTACGTGGTTAATCATATTAATATTCTATAATGTAATAAATATATAAAACATAAATTGTTTTACAGTAAGTGATTCATAAAATAGATGTTTATTTCATGCAAATTATTTCATTTTTATTTACAGTAACCTTGACCTTTATCTTAAAAAACATTGACCTATATTAATAGTGACCTTTGGTCGTTAGAAAATCTGGCCTTGAAGTGTGACCTTGGCAGAAAGTGTTGAGGGGTGTCACAGAAATCCCATTCGCACGCTACTTACCATCAAGGCCACCGACCGACTTACGACTACCACTCGGTACATCATCCGCTTGCAGCAATGATTGTAGACAACATCATCGCACCGAGCTCCTCGAAGTACTGCTCACCGATTATCATCGTGGACAAGAAAAAGGGCAAACTCTGTTTTTGAATGTACTACCAGAAGCTGAACACAATCACTAAGAACGAGAATTCCAACCTTCCCATTATTCACGAAACCCTTCGAGACCTGGAGACGCAACAGTCTTTTCCAGTCTCGATCTGAAGTCAGGTTACTGGCAAGTTTCCCTAGAAGAAGGATCGAAGCCTCTTATATCCTTCTCTACTCCAGACGCGGTAACGTACCAGTTCCAGATTATGCCGTCCGGGCTGAAGTATGTTCCGGCCACCTTGTAGAAACTAATGGCGTAAGACGTGCTCCCGGGTACCCACGCAATTTCATCTTGGTGTACCTAGACGACATAATTGTGTACTCTAGGAATTGGGAAGACCACCTAAAGCATCTCCTACTCGGTTTCGAATAACTCTAACAGCACAAACTCAGACTCCCTAGACAAATGTCGGTTTGGGATGCAAACCATCACATACCTTGGACATGTGATCACTACCGATGGCAACCAACCGCATTCGAGCACGTGAAGATCCTGTGCACCGCCGAGATGCCAAAAATCAGAAAACAACTTCAAGGTTGTGAAGCACATCATCACCGAACCATTGCGCCTAAGTCGACTAGACTTCACCAAGCCATTCACGCTACAAACAGATGCTAGCCAAGTGGAAATCGCAGTCGTGCTATACCAAAAAGAGCGCGGGACCAAGCGTATCGTCAGCTACGCTACCATCAAACTCCGCTCGGCCGAATTGCGATACCACGTCAATAGAGCAAGAACACGCAAGAGTGCCTGTTCGTCATGTGAGCCAACCGACCGTACCTCGAGGATCACAGTTTCACGTTGCAAACAGGCAGCAGAAGCCCTTCTATGACTAGACAGCACGAAGAACCACAATTTCAAACTGACCCGGTAGTCACCTGTAAAGAAATCTTAACAAAAGTTCCGTTTTCGAAGAAGTTACCGCATCGAACGGCTACTGCCATCCGCAACAGCCTTCAGCGAAGAAGCCGAAGGAGACGGCTCAACATCTGCAAACCAAGAAGTGGTCGACCTCGCCTGCAAGTCAAGGAAACTCAGGCTAACCCACCCGCTACCAACCTTATGTAAACACGGGAAGCAATCCTTCGTGACGGACCATAAAATGCAGGACAAGAAAAGGTACTCCCAACTCTAGTACAAGACGGCTACCTGAGACAACGTGGTCCTCAAGCCAACCAGTTAGTCGTCCCTACCAACTGCCAGCAGCCGGTCCTCTACATACATCTACCACGATGTGACTACGGTTGGACGCTCAGCCATTGCATAAGCCACCAGAGCCATCAACCACCACTACTGACAGAAATTTGAGGAACAAGCTGAGCCTGCGCCACATCCAGATGTGGTCCTCTTCACTACACCACAAAGTGACGACACTCCGACCACATCAACTGTCGCTATCCTAGGAGATAATATCCGTCACCCTCATGGACTCGTACGTTAGCAGCCGGATTGGCAACCGCCAGATTTTGGTAATCACCGACCTCTTTAGCCACTGGACCGAGGCTTTTCCACTGCCACAAGCCTCTACCCCGACCATCGTCCAGACTCTTATCTTCGAACGATACGGCTATCCCAGCGCCGTCATATCCGACAACGGTCCTTCGTTCACTCCCATCACCTGTGACGGCGCTTTTGACGTCGAACTTTCATTCACAAGGAGGAGAGGATTCCGGATGAAACTCCAATGCAGAGACCCACAAGAGTTGGGCCAGATGCTACCAACGGTGCTGTACAAACTCCGGAACATACGAAACTTCGCCAGCAACCGGACGCCACCGAAAGCTCTCTTAGGCTACGAGATATCTCGCCCAGGCGAATGGCAGACCCACGCTGGGGAGTCACCAATCGCAGATAATCAAAGAACTCCCATACGATATACTTACCAAACGGTTGTGTGCCGCCTAATAAATTAAGCTTTAATTCCAAGCGGGAATATTCTGAAGTGTATACAGTCAACAGTGAGATCCAAATTGAGTGAGGACGGTTTGAATTTCCCGCCGAAGATTTTAGTGTATTTTATGTTGTTAGTGTAGCACTATTGCAATGTGTTGCATCAAATTACAGTGTCAACTCGTCACTTTCTCGTTTACATCGATGTGCTTTGCCACATTGTTCCGGGTTTTCATTGAATTTTTGCTTTATTTCGCTTGTTTTCTTATTTTACAAAACAGTTCATTTTAGATCTGCAGTTTGTCAGACAATTCTATTGTCAGGTAAGTTTACTATTTAAAATTGATGAAGTTTTATAAGCTAGATTATTTTTGAGACGCCATTGTAAAATAAAAGAAGGATGAAAAGTATTCGTGTCGCCAACGCAACAATTTAACATGGCGATAAATTCAAATTGTCTTCAGGCATTTTGTATCACTCTGTAGTTACTCCCCAGGCACATGTTCATATCTAGGAGTGTCATATCTAGTTATCGCGGATCGTAGAATTCTGGAACGGGCTGTCGCTTTGCGATCTGGCTCCATTGATGGAGGATATATAAATCCAATCCCACAAAAACTGAATCTATATTTTTCTATCATACGAATCGTAACTCGAGTGCCTTTTTGACCTAAGACTGTTGGGTACACGTCTTCCGACCCCTTCCGATTACTACATACTTCGGAATAGCATTCAGTTGCCACCTTAATTGACTGCCTGAACTAAAGCGATTCGTCTCGGGTACACTAGTTCACACTCTTCTATCAACAGGGTAGAGTACGGTAGGAAAACTTTTAACGAGGTTCTCCCGTTTTAGGGCTAGTTTTATGAACACAGATTCACTTTAAATTATCATCAATATATTAAGCAATAATTTCTTCGACAATTATTACTATGGCAGCAGAACCAAGTTTAAGGTTAAACCACATTTATGCAACTCATCCTTAATGTGTTTTTTTTTTGTTAAATAAAAAGATCTATGCAAATAACTGGTTAGTTATTTGCATTTTGTTATCAGATGCATGTGTGCAAAAAGTATTTCATTATCAGAAGCATAATATGTACTAAAAGTGCAACAGCTTTTATCAAAGAATAGTGGCACTTACCTACTTGGTTCCTTGTTAGAAGGTGTTTTAATTTCCTTTTCAAAAATTGATTTTTCATCAATCTACTCTTTTTAGAGTTAGTAACAAACATATTTTATTCAAACAATTCCATTTACACTACAGGATGTTAGTACAATAAAACAGAAATATCAGATCGAATAAACTTTATTTAAAATAAAATATAAATGTTATGGAATACAAAAAGGTAATATCAGTTCTTGCACATAGAAACTTTGGCAAGTTCAGTTTATATACTATCCTTATCTCTAATAAATAACACAACTTAAACTAATTGTTTGAGACAAATAAAATATTTTTATCAAAACTCACAACTTATGGAGAAACAAAATAATAATAAGTTTAAATACTAAACTAATAAACTAAAAACAAGCCTTATTATATTTTGAGTATCACTTGGAAATTTTTATTGATTCAATTTGATAAGTTCCCAATATTCCTTCAAAGAAACCATGTCATTTGGTATTTGTGCAGGTGGTATATTACTATTTGTAGTTTTATTGTTTGTTAAAGCATATTGTTGACTTGAATAGTGCATTTGAATGCTTTGAGGATATGGTGGTGGTGGTGGTGGTGGTAGTGATCGTAGTAATTCGGTTGTTGGCTGTGCACCATTTGGTGAAGCTAACATAACATACTTACTAACATTAGTAATATTATTGTTAATCTGAATGACTTTTTCATACCTACTAGTAGTTTGAACTGATGGCATCAGATTACTTTGAGGATTGATTAATGTTTGATAAGGTTTGATATTTGACATGTTCACAGCCTGTGGATAGTGTGAATAGCTACTTTGCAGAGGCATGTAAGAACCTGAATTCGGGAGCACATTAGGAATCCCATTATTAACAGTTGCTATTGACGATGATTTTGATAAACCTAAATAAGCATTACCATTGTAATAAACATTATTTGTAGTGTTTATAGTGTTGTTAGAACTGGAGGGGGGCATTTGAGACATTTGTCTGTTGATTGAAGGTTGACTGGATGAAATCAGAGTATTACTCAATATATTTGGCATGTGTCGGCGAGGATTGTGAGGAACTGCATTTGATGGGCTGGAATGATTATTTTGTGGAAACAGAGTACTATTGGAAACAGAATTCTGTGTAATGGCAGAGTCCCTATAGGTAGTAACTGGTGATGCGGATAGCATTACCAAACCTGGTTGATCGTTACCTGTGTTTGCAACAGGTGCTACAGATTTTGTAGTATTTCTAGATACATTATTTGAGGTAGAAGTGGGTTTATCGATAACTTGCTTGTTTTGAATTGGTGGAGACGCATTATTTGTATTAAATGTTGTACTTGGTGAACGGTTTGAATTATACATCACATTTGTGTTAGATGAAGAAATACTTTTAATCGGATATGATAAGTAAGGTTGTCTTAAATGTATAGGATTTATATTTCCCCAACTCCTTACTTCTTTTCTTTGTTTTTGTACTGACTGTTCCTGAAACCGAGCTGAAACATTACAGTTATTGTAAAAATAAACAGGTATTTTATATTTCTCAAGTTCAGGTACTAGTCTATCTAATACTATCAAATTAGTGTCAGTGCATCTGACTTTATTCTGTTGAGCTGTATGAGTCTGAGAACTTTTTTCAGTCGTTAACGCAGAGCATTGATACTTTTTGAAGAGAATGTTTATCATTTCGCGTTCGTTTGAATAATTTAGGGGCTTTGGTGAAATATTTATTTTGGGAGGTGCTACTGCAATTGTGGAAGACATCCCAGAAGTTTCATTTGTTCTGAAAAATGGCGTTGTTGGTGCTTCAGTTATTCTGAAAGATAATGGGCTTGATATATCGTCTATGCAATTTGATTGAAGTAAATATCTTAGTGTTATATTTTCCTTTTCGGAATGCTTTCTTGATGTGCTGTTTATAACAGAACTTCTATCACCTTCATCAACTGTGGAACATAAATTAAAATATGGATTATTGACAATTGGATGCCTAGGAATATCCGAGAATTCAATTTCATCATCACTTGCATCAGTCAAACAAACAACTTCAACCTCCGTTGAAACTTCACCTAGATTGTTAATGTATATATTATCAGTATTCTCATTAATAATAGTAGGTTTTTGACCAATGCTAACTATTTTGGTACATTCTACAAACTGATCATTTGATGCGGAATACTCTGCAGTAGATTCAACTGTACTACTTAAATTGTCAAGACTTCTACTACTCTCACATAGTTTTTCCAAAGCTTCAGGATATCTTTTAACCACCGCCTGTACATTGTCCACTTTAGTTAATTTTAGATTGGGTGGATTCTTAACGATATTTATAACACAATTTTCGCTTAAATGTTCAATTAACAGTTTAACATTTTTTACTCTAGTTTTACAGAATTTACATCTAAGATGCTTCTTTTCATGTTCACTAAGGAATTTCTTAGTATAACACACTTTATTGCACACTGGGCACACGAATACTGACTGTGTTTTTTCTGTGGTCAACATGTTTTGCAAGTCGACTTGATCCAATGGTTGTGCAGACTCTGGAGTTGGTGGTGGTGTAATGGTATTCAATGGTATTGATGATTGCAGTGTTGATGTAGCAACAGTTGACTGTGAATACCATGGTTGTTCAGATGGGATTGTAGTAATTGGCATTGTGAGTGATAATCCAATTGGAGTTGATTCTAAAAACGATACAAAAAAAAGAGGATTTTTATTGTGCTTCGATATTGCAGCACTGAAGATATTGTTATTTAGGCGAATTAAACTGCTAGTCATGAGCAATAAAGACATAGCATCAAGGAACAATGAGAACAGTAATTAAATAATTTTACTGTTTATTAAGATTTTAAAAATGCGCAATCAAGTTTAGCATAGTGCTTTATGGAAAGCGACATAGCCACACACTAAGAGATTAATTATCTTTGGTAACAAATTTTCCTTTGTTGAATAAGTTTTTGTTGATAGAGCAGTGTTTGTTGTAATCACAGAAAATAATAGTAATTTACGTTATAAGTCCTGGAAATGGAATTTTACAGTCGAGTAAGATGTTACGGACAAGGCGACGAAGGAGCCGAGTCCGGAACATCGAAACGAGACTGTAAGACCATTTCCAGGACGTATGACGTAATGCGTTTTATTTCATACTGCAATTATTGGAATATTGGTTTAATTTAAAAAAAATTATAAAAAATAAATTTCCGAATGCAAAATATGGACATCTATGAAGAACGAGTTTCCATGGTAACTGATTACGTACTAAAACATTGTCCACTTGATTAATTGTATTTGCGTCCGGTAAAATTTTTTTCCTACGACCCCATACGAAAGTGAACAATAGCAAACGCTACCGACATTAAGAAAGTTAGTCACATAACACGCGTATGTTAGGAACATAACACACGTGTGTGTTATGAAAATACGTCACGCTAAGCAATACCTAGAAATCCATGAATTTTGTTTACATCAAAATGACATTAATGTTTAATCCAATTTTGAGAAGCATTTTAACCATTATGTATCTATTCTTTTCTTATAAATATAACTTTAATTAATGTTTAATTAGTTATTTTAACTATCAAAAAGAAATATCTAATAGATTACACCTAACATAACCTCACTATAATACACGAAAATTATTGAAGCAAGTGTGCCAAGATTAAAATCAGCGATGCCAAATGGGAGAAAAATAAAAGTAATAATTTAGTTAGGCAACCTCTTTCACACATGGCATTATGTTATTAGTTGAAGTTATATTTGTTAATTATGAAGATATTATTAAATATAAAGAAAAAATAAGTTATGTGCCTCTCAAATTATATTATAAATTGTAATAGTAATTCATTTAATTAACTTTGCTGCTAAACCCAAGGTTTAATTTTATACTATGTTTAAATGTTATGAAAATATGATTTTTTTAAAATTGAAATTTATATTTAGTAAAAGAATCTATTAAATAAATTGTTAACAAACACCTATTCACTTTAACAATTGTCATAACAATACTTTTACATTTAACTTCTATTCAGCTCCAGAAAAATAAAATTAAGTTATCAAGATAATTTAATTTTATTTTTCTGGAAATGTTTTGATAGAAATCTCGTTATAATTATTCATATTGTAAAACTAAATTGTTTAAAAAATTAAACTTTATATCCTAAAAATAAATGGCTTAAGAAAATTAGCTTTAAGTGTGATTTTTTTTGTTAAACCTAACCATAAAAATTTTGCTTTAAAATCTTCAAAAATTATATTCTTGAAAATTTAAAAAAATCTAAATTTTTTAAACATTTGAAATTTGGAGGGGTTGTAGGAAAAATATTGTACATTACACGTTGAAAAGTGACTTTTCTGCACTCGTGTGATTTCCGCACTCGGCTTACTCGTGCGTGCGAAAAGTTTCACTTTCCACACTAGTAATGTAATATACTATTACAATCACAAGTCCTGTAAAAATTTTTACAGGCATACTAGACCGTAAAATCGCAAATTCTGGACTAAAAAGTTTGACGTAAAACTGACAAATGTGACACAGTATGAAATAATATATATTATGTAATTAGGAGATCAAGCGATACTTTAAATCCGAGAAGAGGCGTTATAACATCTTCGAGGATTTAAAGAAGCTTGATCTCCGTATTGCATAAGTTGTTTTATTTTATTTCGTATTTCAATCCTAATTTCTCCCTTTTAAAATTAATCCGAATTTATTGTATAATGAAGCAAGTTGCCTTGTCTGTGTCATTATACGCGTTACCAAGGAGATAAAAAGCAGCATGTCACGTGTGGCTGTTATACAATATCAAATGGTTTTTACGTTGCCAACAACAACGGAGATCAAGAACGTCTTGAACTCCAGTGTCATTGACAACGGAGATAAAGATATACATTATTTTACTAATTGTAGTATATAAATAATTGTTTGAAATACGAAACGAAATAAAATAAATTTATGTTATAGTAATCAATTTAATAAGTTACCATCGTAAATAAATGTTGTTAGTAATATTAGTAAACATAACAAATTGTTTATGGTTTACAATAAAAGTAATTTGTTGTGAAAGATGATATTATGCTAACTGCAATACTAGTAGAATTTGTAGCAACTACCAATTTTCTTTGTATCTGCAACAAATTATTTTGCTGAGAGAGAATACACTAAGAAATAAATTATTATCTTTGGTAACAAATTCTCATTTGCTGAATAAGTTTTTGTTGATAAAGCAAAGTGTTGTAATTATAGATTAATTTATGTTATAGAAACAAACTAATGAATATTCATGGCAAATATATTTTGTTAACTTTTTATCACACGTGTGCGTAATCAGCGGACAGCTCGGCTACGGCCGTGTCGGACTCGGGACATTACGTTCCTTTGTTGTCTCATTTCTGTACTCTGCAGTTTGCAAGTTTGTCTCTGTTATCTGGTGAGTATTGACTACCTATTACATTGTATGCTATTATGTACAAGAAGAAGGCGCTCTTCAAAAAGGATCGTACTTTAGTAATAATTGTACTATACTACCACGTATTAGTGTTATTATTAGTACGAAGAGAATTAGAATACATTATATGATTACAAGTAAAACAGAAGTGAAAAATCTACTAGACAGTTGGGAACTCCCCGAACTTACTCAATTTTAATTAGTTAAGTGAGTATATCACATGGAATACTAATAGCAAATATTCTATCAAATTCAGCAAATTATAAATTTGCTACGACAACATATTAATTAGTAAAGTCAGCATATTTGGTGTTAGCAAAAGCTGAAGATTTGTTTGTATATTTTACAAATTGAAATTTCTTGCAGTAATTAACGGTTTTGGTTTGTTCCAGAAAATAATAATTAGATTCTTGTGAAAATTCTGATCGTCATATTGCAACAAAATAATTCTAGTATTTCCAGCAAATTAATCGGTTTCTTTAAATAAAATTATTAAACAAAAATAATTGGTATAAGTATGCAAGTGATAAATTTGCTGAGATTATATTGACACAAAATATTTGCTGCAGTTACTCATATTTTCTTGCTAGAACATATATTATTTTTAGTGCGCATATTTTAGAATAACATTCTTTCAACGACAATACGTACCTATCAATCATAAATACCTAAATCCTGATTTTGTATTTCCAAGCACTAATCTCCTATTAAATACCTTACCTCGTTTAACTTGAATCTTTATGGCAGCAGCAAACATTATGCAAAATATCTTTTTAAAATAAATTACACATAATATTTGTTTAATTATAGATAGAATTACACTATTTCCAAACACTTCTATTAAAAAAATTGTTTTTAAAAGTGGCTTTAGTGGTTACTGGTTTAAGAATCGGAACCTAGACTGCATTTTTAACATGGAAACTAGATACACTGAAGCAGCTGACGCTAGGTGATGTCACTGTTTTGACTATTATTTTCTTCACATCATATTTAGTTATAAAGACCAAAACTCAATGTCAGTTGTTATTTTTAACCTGTTCATCACTTCGATCTTCCAGGAAATGCATTTTACAGTGTTGTTTTGAATTCTTGGTTTGGCGATACAAACAATGTTACGGTCGAATTAAATGTGTGAAATAATTATACTCCATGTTTAAAGTAATTTATCAAACAGAAGGGACAATTAACAGTTGTTCAGGAAATGAAAGTATATGCTTAATGTTATTCCTAGAAATAACCTATTTCTAACAAAGAGCAGACTTGTTTATGTTGTTTTAAAAAGTTTATCCTTTTGCAAGTATTTTAAGAGTAATAGCATAATAAAGCATTTTATTAGGATTTACTTATTAATGGAGAAGCTTGCTTTTAATCAGCAAACAGTAAAAACAGATGTTTGTAAACATCAAGAAACTTATTACAACTACAAACTCTGTTTTACGTAAAGTAGAGCACACATTAGGCTCCGGGATCTGGATCCCCGACGTGAACCTAGGATCTCGTCCGCGATGTGAACCAAATAATGACTGGACGTTTAGATTACTTGTAATTTATTGCATAAACAAGTTGTGGTTCGAGGTTGTTTGTTTAATAAAAGTATACGTATTGTATTTCTTTAAAACGTGTATAGTGAAATGAAAGAAATAATTATTGAGTTCATCATAAAATGTGCACTGAAGTCTCTTTCTTTATTTAGAAGTATTTAGTATTATGCAGTCAATAATGCCTTTCATTGTGATAAAAATGTTTTAACGAAATACGATAGTTATAATTTTATTTTATAAAACTCAACTTATTCATGTAATAAATTACAGCAAACTTAAACATTACGTCATTACCCGGTTCACGTCGCGGACGAGACCCTACTTAAATGTTTATTGGGTAAAAGATATTGAGCGAGTATAATTGGGGAATTCTTTTAATTTAATTCGTCATTATTCACTTCGTTGTGTTCTAGATAAATGTCGTTTTCATTTTAATTATTTATTTGGTAATTTGGTATTCTCTGCTCTACTGGCTTTGTGGGGATGGGACCATTGACCGTCGCTGATTAGCCGTCGCCGATTGGACGTCGCCGGTTCGGCGTAGGTCCAGTTTGTCGTCGAACTGATTCGCCGTTGGACCGATTTGCCGTCGGGCCGATTTGCCTTCGCCTATCACTATTTTATTCAGCAATTTCTCTTTTGGTGAGCGATATATTCATCTGCTGCATGAAGCAGAAATATTGAAATATTCCCAAAACTTCTGAAACGTATTATGCCATTGGATACGTAATCTTAATTCTCAAAGCAATGTATAAATTACAGTACGACCGTTAGCCATAATAAAGATGATAGTTATATGCGGCCGTAATCCTTTCATATTGAAAAGATATTGTTCGGAAAACTTATTCTGTCGGAGGTTTTTAATGTTACTAACCATGTTACTTAACCATAATAAGCGCATTAGTAACTACTGCCCGTAATCCGTTCTAACGATTACAGAGAAAACCCATAAGAAGAGGCGAATTTGTTCTATAAGAAAATTAAATATAATATAGATTTTCTTGAATTTACAATTTTTAAATATTAATTAGTATGTATAAAAATGCATTGCTGCCTGATCCTTTATTACCTTTGGGATTAGCAGAATCCTTTACTTACGCTGGTAGAAAAGGGGTTTTTGCGTGGAGATTACCACCGCCGAAATTATATTTCGGTAGGATGACTTCTCTCACCCAAGCGACCCGGATTTGACTCCGGTGCCGTCAGATCTGGTTAAGGTTTTTTGCATTTTCCCTTAGCTGTAACACAAATGTGGGATTTGTGTTAATATCATCTGTTAAGTCGGCTGCAGCTGCACGTTGGGACTACATAATAGTAATAATTGCCCCTCCCTCTAGCACAAGCTCCATAGCTTCTGGGGCCTGGTTCGCCAGATAATTAGTAGTAGCAATTATTATTAACACTGAATTGAAGGTAGTTTTTTGTTTTAGCATTTTAAGCATTTATAACTTTATCTTTCCAACGGCGAAAGTTCAAAAGAAAAATTTGCCGACGGTGAATGCGTAAGCGGCGAAACGCAACTACAGCGAATCGGCGACGGCGAATTGTCCTAGATTAGGTATCTCTACCCTTAACTACGTCCGTAGTCACGGCAATCCTCAATCGTGACAGTATTTTTCAATGAGTTGATATTGTTATTTGTTAACTTAGTATTAATTACTTAATGGCAATTTTTGCTTAAAACTTAATAAATATCAAATCTTTGCTTGATTTTCACAGCTTCCAGGCAATTAAACTGTTAAACATAGTGGGTATACCTGCTCAAACAATATGAAGATTGACGTATTTGTGTTGCTTAATATTTAGTTCAGACTAAAGGTCAATGTTACGTTACATCTAAAAAACTTGGCCCTAATGCAATAGTAAAGTATTATACGAATGTAGTAAAGTATTATACGAATGTAAACATTTAATTTCTTTTTTATGTAATCTCTAAAAATCACAAACAAAAGAGTTAGACTACGATTATGCAGGGATGATTGTAGAAAGTGTTGAATATCAGCAACTGATACTTTCCTGTATGGAACGCTGTTCTATCAGCAAGAGAAAGCTTATTACGACATTCTCTATCCCACAGCTAAGAGCAGGGAAACGAAAATGGGCTGCGTCCCAGAATGCGCCCAAAATCTTGAAAAACTTTTCCAAGTTTACGCAAACTCTTTACGCATAGGAAACATTAAAAAAATTAATTGAAAGTTATTGACTACGAACATTTCGTGTTTGAGTGAGTGAGTGAAATTCAGAATAATCAATAATTACTTGGATTTATTTAAAAAAAGTAGCACATTTATTTAAGAAAATATCAACAAACATGATGTAAACAGGCGCGTGACAAAAGCCATAGGTCTTAAAGTCTGAGCAAGCTTTCTAATCAGATTCAGAAGACTCGTAAAAATCCCTTTACTTTTTTTGTCTCATTGTTCCTTGATATTGTCAAAAAGTGTATTTCAAAAATATAAGATAATATATGATAATGTAATGTAACAAAAAAAGTTGCCAATAATAAATAATAAGCTTAAATCAAAAACTCACCATAAACTTGAGCAGCCTGTATCGTCACCGTCTGTGGAGTTGGCAGTGTTTCACTGTGCCTTGTATTGTATGGTATTATCCTATTTTTCCTCCTCCAATCTGGATTAGCCAAACTTCTATTTTTCTTTTTAGGAATAACTTCGTCTTCATCGTCATCATTATAATTTAGGCCATCGACAGATCGTTTTCTTAATGAAAGCAGTTGTTTTCGTCTATTCTTACTGTTATTTTTTAAGCTTGCTCTTTTCGTTACTGGGTCTGATTGCTCTGGTTTTTGTTGTAATACTTCTCTGGCAGTTTCTTTGTTTGGTATATGTGCATTAACGACCGGTGTGTTTGGCATTATATTTATTTTTGATGCGTCATTTTCTTTTTGATAATTACAACTCGATTGGGTTTTATTCATATCGACGCTGTCATCATCACTTGTAGTAATATCAGAGTAATCCGAACTAGTTGAATGGTAGCTAGACGAGGAAGGTTCATAATTACTACTAGATTCATATGAAACTGGAATGATATGGGGTTTTGGGTCCTCTATGTTAGGTTTAAGGTCTAAAATATTAGCTTTATGGTCTGCAATGCTAGGATTTACAGATGCATTACCAGACGATACTTTCTTAATTACTAAGTTTTTAAGTCTTTTTTGTATTATGTTTGCTTGTTCTGCATACCATTCGGTCACTTCTAAACTATTTATTGGAATTATTGGAGAGATATTTGAATTGAATATTTCCACAGGAAGAATTATACTTTCATTTTGTTTGCATAATTCATAAACAGATGGATGTTTATATACAGGCACTTTAGAAATACTCTTATCTTGAGAATCTTGACCGGAACAAGATTCAGTCTCAGGTATAGCATCAATAGACGGAGAGGGTGTTATTTCTACATCTTCAGTATTTGTTCCAACTGAGTGATATGTTTTATCCGAGTTTTCTGATGAGTTTCTGCTTTGATTAATAGCGAGCATTTGTTCACTAACTATGATGGAAGCTTGTCGAACAATTTCTTCTGGATTGATAATTGGCGGTTCGTATTGCTGACCATTCTGTTCCTGTAAATTATAAAAAGTAAAAAATAATTATCACGTTAAAATGAAAAGAATTCTACCTTTAAAAGTCTGTCATTAGAAACTGCTTGTGATCGGTACAAATGCAATTTGAGTACGATCTCACAACATCGATGGCATACCATATTTGATAGTGTATCGGTTTCTTTGATCTGAAACAGAATAGAAGAATATTATTAATTCATGACTATTCATTTACAAGTAGTTACAAGGTCTTTATTAGCTTTATACGAAATGATCTAATTCTAACAAGGAGATAATATCTAATTAATATCGTCTCATTAAGTATACCATGTCATGACTTCATTACCCTCTCTCTATACCATCATTACATTCCCTCCGTAACCCTTCCCCTCGACGCTACGAGCGATTCAAGATGGCGTTTGGGGTAGAACCGGCCTATAAGTACTACTCGCAACGAAATTTAGTAATGTTCACAGTTTTAATATCTACTATGCATTACAATCTATGACGCTGAACATGGCAGCCAGTGTTAGTAGTCAGACAGGGCCATACTCAGCCTACTTACATTCGCGATTTCCTGTAATGCGTATATCATTATATTTGGAGTTCTACCGAACAAATTTTAAAGATTATTGCGGCAATGGAAACCTTTTCATGTATACTGTGCCCGAGCCCCGTAGTACCTACATACAGCGAACAATATGTTTACAACATCTCGACGTTACTTCGCACACTTCGACCGGTTCAGCTAAGGTAGATATGCAAATAATTGTCAATACAGGGTTTTCTTCCATCTATTTATTTTATTTTTGTAAGAGATTTTAAAGAATTCACAATAATAGATTTGGCCGTATGCGAGGCGCGTGCGTAACAGTTACAGCTCGTTCGATATTTTGAACCAAAATTCCTAAAAGACCGCTAAGTCACTTTCTCAGAATTAACCGCACTCGAAACATGAGTTGGAAAGACATTGCGGGGCCACCGGCTTTCGCCAGTTCACTTTAGTAGCTTGCAAATATCAAGCCGTGACAGACCGTTGCGTTCCAAGAATAAAACGTCATCGACTTTCTCCTTTCTGGGAATTCTGGCTCAAGAAATATCGTACGTGGCAGGATAGTACCAAAGTTGTTGTTGCAGTAAGTTTTACGCCAACTAAGTACTAGAGACTTCACTTTATATTCTTTTACAAAACGCAATCTAAAATAACAATCTTCTCTTCGAAAATGTTTATTTTAAAATTGCATTTCTAGGCTACGATATTGCAAACGACTAAAAAGATATAATAAAACTAATTGATTGATTAATAAAAACAAATTGAATAATAAACCTTAAACGAATTTGCCGCAAATTTTACTTATGCCAATACAGTCGGCATCTTGCCAAATTTGGTTCAAAAATCAAATCAAAAATTGCTAAATTTGGTGGGAACTTTACAAATCTTAAATAACTTAATGTAGCTGTACAATTTAAGATGTAATGAACAACTAAACAAAATTTAGGGATCAAAATTATATCGACTAGACAAAGAACAGGTATCTATACAGAAATAATAGTACCTGCATTAAGTTTGGATTTGTAACATTTTGAAATGCTAATTTTAGTAACTTTTTAAATTGCAACATTTTAACAGTTAATAACTATGTTCACATATTTTTACTGCATGTGAATGTGAAACTTATCAAACTTATTAAAGATCACCCCTTTCTGTCGCAATATGGCGGCATTTTGCGGTACTCCGATCGACCAGCGCGGCCTAGACGACTAGATGTAGTGACTCTAGTATTCCGGAAACCCGAACTTCAGACCCTTTTTAACAGCATTAGGTAACTATTTCGAAAATGGCATAGAATTAATAATAGACGGTACGTAAACGCCACTAAATAATCTTCAACATTTTATAAATATTTTATGCAGTGTTAAAAATATGAAGATTTTCATAAAATATAAAGCGACTACAGGTCCTGTTATTTACATCACCAACATATTCGTTTAGACTTTTCAGAATTATAACGAACGATGCATTGACGCAACCTCTCTCTAATAATCGATTATTATACTCTACCCTATTTGAACGTAATGATATGGGGAAAAGAAAACCTTCACTTGTTATATCACTTAATCTAATTTGGACGGTATAAAACGATACATATCTCCCTATATACCTACTGCATTATATAGGGTTAACATTTTACAATTCTCTACTATTATACTCTCCACCCCCATGTGAACGAAATGGCATGGGGGAATTTGAATAGAAAATCAAACACATTACATACACCCTAACTGAACGGGAGTGGGGGCCTGCAAATTAAATTGTTAAAAGCATTAGAGGCGAACATATTTCAAATGAATTGATCTTAAAGTAGGTATTTGCAAAAAACATTTGCAGTAAAGAAAAGATTTCTCTTTGTGTATCCTACCGTGCGTTACCTAATCGGACAAAAGACACTCGAGGTCACCCGACGACAGCCGATAATATCAGTAGGGGAAATAACATAAACCTAAACAGATACGGAAAAACATAAACAGCAGTCCCAAGTGCGGCACTATAAAATATAAGCGACGCTGTTATTTTGATGTTATAATGGACGACTGTAATACACGCAGCGACGTGTAGGATGCATGCTTCACATCGGCCCGACATCTGGAATTCGATAATACGTTAGACTATGTCACTGAGGAGAATTTAGGTGGACAATGTAATTTTTTAATTTGATTTTATTATTGTGGTATTACGTAAAATTGCATAGTTTTGCAGTTGAGCAGTTACCTCTATGTTTATCGATTAGGTGCAAGTACTTGATGCGGTTTAATTAAATGTAGTTTGTTTATATTGTGTGTTTTATTAATCTAACAGCGAAGTTTTGCTTTTATTGCCATTTGTTTACACAACTATTAGATTTGTTCAGTTTGGCATTTTTTACAAATTCTATAACTATCTATCAAGTTGACTTAATTTTTTACTAATAAACATTTTCCGTTTGCTACATCTATATTTTTATAAAAATACAAATAACTCTGTGTATTTCTTTCTGTTGTTTCGTATATGGACGTTAACAGAAGCAGTCAGCATACAATACCGCGCATACAGTACAGTACCAGCATACGGAATGGCGAAGATATGGTGTAAGAAGGGATGGTTCAGTTATAAGGTCCCCTTATTATTATGCTCACATAAACCGAATTGAAATGGTACAGAAAAGGTTTCTACGGTTTATCTAGTTTAAAAAATATGGTGAATACCCTTACGACATTCGTTCTTCTGTGTTGGGTCATGAATTTCAAATAAGTACTCTAGAAAGCAGACGTAAATTTACTAATGCCTTATTCATTTTTAAGCTTATTAGAGGACTTATAGACTCGTCAAAAATACTTAATAAATTAAATTTCAGAATTCCACAATATAATTCCAGAACGTCTGAAATGTTTTACATACCTCGTCAAAGAACAAATCCTGCTTTTAACTCGCCTTTATGTAGGATGTGCCTTTTAATCAACCAAATAACCAATTGCGATATCTTGACAGTTTCAGTAAACGTATTTAAGAAACTTGTCAGATTTTGATTCTTTCGGTCCAAGGAGCCATTTAACGAATAACCATATCAGTTAGTTTGTCTTTATTATAAAGTTTACTTGTTATGAATTTCCGATCACATAATTATTTTCACTTTGCACATTTCAGAGGTATTTACTGAAGAGATTTACTTCTATTTTTCTATCTATTATATTATTTGTCATTTTTTATATATTTGTATTTACCTATATATCTCTTAGAATTTATAATTGTTATAAATTGATGAATTTATAATGATTTTCACTTTGTATATATATGGGGCATTTACTGAAGGAATCTACTTCTATTTATTTTTTTATAATTTTTTATCTATTTTTATTTATATCCATTAGAATTCATAATTGTTAGGAATGGCCATGTTTGTAATTATTATAATTTTGTATTGTTACTTATAGTTTTATCATGTACTAAATCATTTTTAGTTTAATTCACTTTTTTTATTGTTTGTCATTACTTATATTATCATTTTTATTATGTGTTTTTTCATGTGTATACATTTATTTTTTGTGACCTGTAATTGGTTTTTGCTGTTGGTCACAATGTTAAATAAATAAATAAATAAAAAAGATAAAGATCAGTATTGCTGGTAGTGGACATCACCGACGACTTCATCTTGGGAATAGACCTCCTGAGAAAATCGGTTTTGCATTGGACTTGAAGCAAGGTATTTTGAGGGTAGGTAACGAAGAACTTCCTTTGCATCCACGAGAAGACCCTGCCGTAAGGATCTTGCAGACAGAAGTGATATTGCCGGTCGGAGCGAAAAACTTGTCGAGGCAAGTTTAAATGGAGATCTTCGGGTAGGATGTATGCGAATGATGGAGTCCGCCTGTGATCCAAAAGGGCATACTAGTGGGAAAAGCGCCCATCAAGTTGGGGGACGTAATGGGAAGAAATTACCGGCGGGGATTATGATATTATTGTGGATTATTGTGGAACCGATGACATTGAAGAAGAGCACCCTTGTGGGGCAGTGTGTGTACCATGATTTCGAGCAGGCAGATGTATGGGTTATGTTCCAAAACCATTGTCCGATGACCACGGTGAAAAATTAGTGGGTATAGTTTAGTAATAGAACGGAATAAGATATATTCGCCTTTGATGATAGCCAGAAAGGACGGGTCAATGTGGCGAGACATAATCGACACTGGAAACTCTAAGTCAGTCCCGACAGCAACTAAGACGTCTACCTTTAGCAAGGCCAGCAGATGCCGAGGTTATCACCGATATGGAACAGCAAGGGCTTATCGAGTCATTCCACATTCCAGGGGCATCACCGGTGGTCCTGGTCAGCAACAAGGACGGGTCAAGGAGATTCTGCGTAGACTATCGGCAGCTCAATAACGTGACAGTTATCCCTTACAACTTAAAGGGAGGTTATTGGCAAGTCGATATAGAATCCGAAGACGGTTTAAAGGAAGACAACCGCGTCCACTATTAGTTCCAGATAATGCTAGTTAACGGTTATGCCTTTTGGCCTCGTAACGCTACGACTACCTTTGAGCGTCTGATGGAGACCATCTTGGGGGGACTGTCCTGGAAGATTCGCCTGGCATATCTAGACGATGTAATCGCAGACAGAAAATCATTCGGCGAACACCTTAAAAATCGAGAGGAAGCGTTCCGAAGACTACGGGAGGCCAATCTGAAAGTAAAGCCGAAAAAGTGCCAAATATTCCGAAAAAGAAGGGAAATACCTCGGGCACGTCCTATCACAAAACGGAGGGGCAGCCACTCCCGATAAAATCCGAGCAGTTCAAGAGTGGTCGACACCGAGAGACAAACATCATATCCGCAGCTTCCATGGGTTATGAACCTACTACAGGCGTTTCGTTCCTGGGTTTACCAATATATCGAAGTCGCTGACAAGGTTAACAAGAGGATGGGCGCGAGTATGTTTGGAGCGAGGAGTGCGAAACAGCTTTCCAACAGCTGAAGCGTACTCTAACAGCACCAATAATAATCTTCCACGGATGGATGAGAGGTTTATAATCGATACAGACGCAAGTAATCTGGCTATCAGTTTTAATAAGTTGTTTTTTGTTATTGTACTTTTCAGTCGTTATTGCTTTGTTTTCGTCTACTATCCACAATAATACGTTAGGAAGGTAATGATTTGGTTGTACGAATGTACTAGTTTACAAAAAATATTTCGGGAAACCTTAAGAAAAATACCAACGTCTGTCATTAACTTTCTCTGAGAAAAACCAATTAACATGTCATTATTTGTTTATAGATGAAAACATGTCAGAAAAGTAAATCCATAATGATTTGTTTTTGTTATTTTCAAATTATTTTGCTGTCGGATTTTAACGATTTGTTTGTGAAAAATGTATATCTGAAAAAATCGATTTAACAGACCAAAACCTACAAGTTTGAGGCATTAAATGTGACCTCCATATTCCAGTGGACATAAACCTTTTCTAAGCCTGTAAACATACCAAGAACCGGTTCTATTGGTCAGGTAATTAAAAACAAATTTTTATCAACTAAATTCAAATACCACGACATTTAAAATCAAAACTTGACATTTTTTTGAAACTACTGTCAAATAATAGGTAATAACTTATTTAGGGGAAGATACGCTGACGTCAAGTCATTTCTGGGAAAACCCAATTAACATGTTATTACAGTTATGACTAATCCGTGACAAATCCGACAGTTGATCGACAGCTGACGTCGTGACCTTGGCTACTTGGGATTCATTACCTCATACCGTTTGAGCTAAGCGTGTGCAAACAAGTTTATTGGGGGCAATAATAGTATTAAAAAACAAAAAAAAATATATTTGAAAGGTTATCGTAAAAATGTCCCACAAATATTTTTTCCTATTAGTAGGTAGACAAGATTCTTTGTTGGGATTATGTGGGCTAACAATAGGCCCACAAATAACACAAAACTTAACAAGTTTTATTTTTGGGGGACAATTTCTTGGTTATGACTTTCACGCTGCTAGACATGGATTAATAATTTGCGATGAACTTTTGACGTACCGACATCCATTCGATTACTTAACTGACAGTACTTGACTATTTGAATACTCGATAATCTTGGCCAAGTGGTTGTTGATTATTCGAATAGTTATAATGAAGTAATCAATTGCAATTTATCACTTATACTTTGATACACATTTTTAATTGTATTATGCAATTTGAGGTTTATTTTAATTTGGATTCAGAGTTATTTAGAAATCTAATAAGATTTTTTGTATTAAAAAGTTGTTCAAATGATAGCGATAAACTTTGATAAAAGGTCATCAAAAACGAAACCGTTAGAGTTTAAAGAACCCTAAACTATGTAAATGTGAAAACGATGCATCCAAATGAAGTTTTTAAAATAAAATAGTGTGTCTTCATCAAGCAAGAATTTTAATAATTCTAAGAATTGTCCATAAAGATTATAATGTATTTTCTAACAAAATCTAATATTGTTTTTATCAAGACTTTTTATCTGAATTCTTTACTCTTCCTATCGCTTTAACAAAAAGAAAGAAATTCAATACAATTTTTATCACCCCTTTTCTATTTTTAAATGTTGTTATAATCTTTCTTTTATATTGGGCCTTGCATGGTTTTTATTAGTTCTACAAATAGCAATTGTATAAATAATCGACATGGTTGTATAGAAAATTAAATAAAATAAAATAAAAGTATCTTATTAATGATATATTTTTAAAAATATCAACAATCTTTTTAGATCTTACCTGTACTCCGGTAGCTAAAAAAATACTCAATCGTAACTTATGAGGGTGGGATAGATTTGAGTTAAACACATTTAAAATTTCTTCCGTACCCGAACACAATCGACACACAGCCATATCGCCGTTTGTTAATGTTTGCTTACATATACACATAATCTTTGATAACCTTTAAAGCGCGGGTACGGCAACCGCACTACGAATTACATACGCTCATATACGTGACTGCTGCTTAACGAAGTTAAGCATAGCGCTAACGCCACCAACTGATTGAATATATCGAATAGGTGGGGAGTAGCACAGGTAGCGACACCTAAAATAAAGGCAAGGCTCTTCAACTAACGACTGGCGCCCAAAGAAGAAACAAGTACAACCGGTGTAACTTAATAAAAAGATCAGCAAGCGACCGTATCACCATCTCCTCTCAAAACCGGTTCTTTTATTACTCGATAGTAGTTTTCACATTTTATACTTTTCTACCGCACTTATCCAATTGGGTAGTAGTGGGGGAAAGTCAACATCCTTTCTGATAAAAATGTTTGTTTTAATACATTCTTATTTTCTTTATGTAGTGTAAGCACTATTTATATTGTAGGACTTTGTAATAATTTAAGATAAACCTGTATAAACCTATATAAAACTAATGTGATTATTGAACTAAGTATTTCTGGGTTACGACCTTGTGATATCTTTAGATACTCACGCATGCGCTTTTACGACTCTCACCATAATAAAAAGTTCCCCCTTTTAAAAGAATACCTGTTACGGTCTGGCCTTGAAGCTTGAATAGAACATCTGTTTGCTTATTTGAACTATGAATAATAAAACATGCTTCAACTTGTTACCGCTCCTTTTAATATTTGTATTATGCATTCGTTTTTGTCAATGTCTTTTAAATACATATTTAGAAATTTACTTTGGAATTCTATGATGAGTTCCATGTCCATCACCTCAGTCATTTGTTTCGCTCAACTATTTCGTTAGAATAACTTTTTTTTCTTTCGTATTCATCGCTTTGTAATTATTTTACGGGCCGTAATCCTATGACTGGTAAATGTAAAATTAACGAAGAGAAAAGAAACGCATAACACGTAAGTAAAAGCGAGAAAATAGTACCACCACTATAATTATGGGTTCAGGTTCAGAGTAGCGTTACGTGGCGATACAAGCAGGAGAGGGGTGTCAAATTTCTTCTTAATATGCGTTACGTAATTTAAGGAAGATCCTTAAGAGGTGCCGATAATTCTTTTTAGAACCTAGGTACAGATGCAGAAAAAAAGAAAAATAATAAGAAATAAGAAATCATAGATACTTAGAATAGGATAATGTTAGATACACACTATTTCCGTAGTTATAATTATTATATTATTTTATTAATTTCTTTTAATATTATTAACATTCAGTCAGCAGTACGGCAGAGTGGTTATAGCGGATTTCTATCGCTTAACACAGTTAAGTCGAGTTTGTGTCGGTCAGGACTCGGATGGGTAAACCACGAGCGCAGTGTACTTGCCAATATGGCTCCGCTGCCTCGTCTCACACGCACATATCCACTCTACGGCTCGGTGTGTCTGACGCCTCGACACCGAAAGGTATATGAGGTTAAAGATTATGTATGTATTATTAACATTCATACTTCATTAAGATTAGCATTACATATATCACCTGTTCACCTATTATAACATTTAATCATTAGTTCATTTCATTTACAATCAATTATAAATTGTTTATCATTGACCTATTTAAAACTATTTATGATTGCCATACAATGAATCACAGAATTTCCATTTAATGTTAGATAAACATAATTGATATTAACTTTTAAATAATATTTATATTTACAGACAGCATATTGTATTTAGAAAATTTCCTTAATGAACGTTGAACTGTAAACTAATTAATAATAACTTTCTTTTCAATGCATAGATCACTTTTGTAGGCAGTTGATTGCCACCAGTCCTGAGAATAACTCAAAATTCATTTTCTATTTCAATCATAATAATAAGTATTAAATAAAATATATTATAGATTTAATAGTGTTTATTATCCTAAAATTAAACGAACACTACTGAAAGGAGGAAACCTGAGAAATACAACAATAAATACTTACAATATCGCACGAGTTTAATTGCCAAAGAGAACCGATTTTATATACTATTTTGGCGTCTGTTAATCATAATAAAACGCAATATTATACAGGGTGATTTATGACGACGAGAATGAGATATTGTCAGGTGATTCCTATCAGGGTGATTTCTATGAGTAATCCAAACATAGACGGAGCTACGGTGGTGCCGGTGCACTCCCAAATTAATCAAAATTAATTTTCTTTTCTAATTTATATTCCATAAAAAAAAGAATCGCTTCGGTAAAAAAAGTACGTTTTAAAAGATTTCCGACTTTTAATCTTAATAAATCACGGAAAATCTACATAAAACGAGAATGTTTAAGTCATTAGATAACCCGTGAAATAACATCCGCTTCAAAAGCGAAAAGCAAAAACTAAATGCGACATCTATACAACTCCAAACGGACAAATGTTTGTCGATGTTCTGCAGTCACCGATGTGGAAACAAGATCTGAGCTCACACTTCCGAGTGATCTGTTTCTCCACCGCAAACAAAGCCGCAAAAACCAAGAAACGTTGTATACGCACTTGGATGTATCCATAGATGATGGCAACAACTGAGATACTTTATTAGAAGGTTTAAATATGGTTTTCATACTTTTTTTTGAAGACCTTTCCTATGCGATCGGAAGCTTATGAATATATGGCAGGAAGGCCGAGACGTAGTGGTACTATTGTATGTCATTGCGACTCTGGGTTGGATTAAGATGACAATTTACCATCCTTTCGCTATCTTTTGTATTGTATCCATTAGCAGGAAGACTATCCCAACATGACCTAACTGATCTTGAAGATTGTAGATTGTGAGATTGTAACTAGCTAAGCGTTTCTGAGTTCGTTGATGATGGGAGTCGGATGAGTCGGGATGGCAAATAACCAAGTCCACCATTCGACTGACGCGTTTCCTACACGTCCTGGAATGTAAGTTTTCCATCGTTTTTAACTTTCATGTCGAATTGAATATTTTGATGTTGATTATTTAAGTGATCTAAAACCGTGGTAAAATGTATTGATCGTAAGACCAGATTCTAAAGGTATCATCCACATATCGCAACCACACCTTAGGTTTATGTTCCAAAACTGCCACGAGAGAAACAGGAGAATTGATATCAGAGCCGAAGAATTGCTGATAATTATCATTATTTTATCACAACATCGAAAATATTGCAAAAAAGGGCATTTTCCACCAGACTCCCCAAACTAGGCGATTTGTCCTCTTGAATTAGTAGCTGTCGGATAATGGTGACTGAATTTAGGATGACTAACTTAAGATTTAGTGACTGAATGAGGACTTTCGTGAATAGGGAGGTAATATTAAAACTAACAAGATGTCTTCGGGAGCGATTAAGATGTTTGAGATATGTTCCACAAAGTGAACTGGGAGTTTAGAATATGAGAAGGAGATTTTTCTGTATGGATCTTAAGATTATTTGCAGAAATTTTAGTAGACTAGAGGTACCTAATAACAATAGCTCAAAAAGAAACACCTGGGTTGTGGCTGTTAGGAAGACCATAAAACCAAAGCGGTTTGGACTCGGACACGGAATTACACTGCGTATAATGTCTGCGGGTATCCAATTCTGTGTGTAATCTTCTCGTCATATTGGACTTGATGACAGAGAAATGTCTTTGTTAGCAGAAAGTACAAGGAGGAGCAAAAAATAGTGAAATACCTATATGTAGCGTTAGCACCATTTTAAGCATTTTCCATAACTTTCGCCAACATATCAGGTGGTATGTTGACTACTGCTTCCGGTATGTTCGCTTTTAAGGCTTCCAGAGTTTCAGGCTAATTTACAAACATTCGATCATTAAAAAAAATACTGACGTCATGTCATTAATTTTCTCTGAGAAAAACCAATTAACATGTCAAAACATATCATTATTCGTTTATACATAAGAATGTGTTAGAAAAGTAGACATAACAATTTGTTATATTTAAATCATTGTGCTGTCGGATTTGTCCTTTTTAACGATTTGTTTCTGAAGAATACTATTTCTGGAAAAATCAATTAAAAGGTCAAAACATACAGGCTTCCGATGTTGAATATAGCCTCCATATTCCAGTGATCCTCAACTTTTCCTAAACTTCATATCAAGAACGCTTTCTAGTGGTCGCTAATTAAAAAAGCGTTTTGCATTTGGAATATTTGAAAAAAGAATACACTGACGTCATGTAACCTCTGGGAAAACCTAATTAACATTAAAGTGAATCATTTGTTATGACTTAATACATGACAAATCCGACAGTTTATTGACAACTGAGTCATTACAGAGGGTCTTTGCTGCCTGGGTTCCCCTACCTCATAATTTTTGAGCTAAGAGTGCGCGAGCAAATTTATTAGGGGGGAGCATTGATGTATATAAATTTTTTGTATTTATTTGGCGACGTGTTTAAATTTATATTTACATTATCGTTGATAATGATAGCTTAGCTGTCGAAACAATTGTCAGGTAGATTATAATAAATTTGTGAAACTTTTAACTAACCAGTTTTATTTATTTCATTACTATGTGGTTTCGCCAAATAAGGCTAGAAATAATAACCAATAACTATGAATTGTCCACAATAGCTATTTATGTAATAAGTAGCAAAACGGTAGTGTTTTACGCACTAGACCTGAGTAAAATAAGAAACACATCGTGTACGTAAAACACGAAGTGTTGCAAGGTATTGCATACAAGATGTTTTCTACTAACATTAAAAAAAAGAAGAAAAATTATAAAACTATCTGTTCGTTAGGTACCTAAGTAATTGTTCGAGTAGTTGTTTAAAAACCAAAAATAATCAAAAATATTTCATTCATTCAAAAAAGTAGGAACTGAATTATTGTTTTGTTATTATTGCTCAAATAATCGACAGGATTACTTGAACTTAACTTGAAAAAACAAAAATAAATAAAAATTTAAGAAAAAACGGCCACTGAAAATCCCCACTGGATGCAAGAAAGCCATGCACAAAAATTGAATGTTTGGGCAGTTTTTACCAGGGGTCATATTTTGGGTCCATATTTTTTCGATGTTTCCTTAAATGGGGAGATGTATTTGGATTTCCTTAGATTTGAATTAATACCTGCTCTAGCGATATTATTTCCAAATAACGAGAACCCAGATTTACCTAGTTTTAATGGCTGATATCAACAGGATGGTGCACCACCACATTATTCACTTCTTGTTAGAGAATACCTAGATGAAGTCTTTCCTAATAGATAGGTAGGAAGAAATGGTCCTATGGAATGGACCTTTTTATATCTTACCTGTATTCCTGTAGCTAAAAAAATACTCAATCGTAACTGCTGAGGGTGGGATAGATTTGAATTAAACACATTCAAAATTTCTTCGCTACCCGAACACAATCGACACACAGCCATATCGCCGTTTGTTAATGTCTGTTTACATATACACATAATCTTTAAAAACCTTTAAAGCACGAGTACGTCAGCAGCACTACGAATTACAAACGTTCGTATATCGTACGCTACTGCTGATTAGCGAAGTTGAGCATATCGCGAAGCCGCCAACTGAACTGAACCGACTGAACAGCCAAACACACCGTGGAGGTGAGGAGAAGCACAGGTAAAATAAAGGCAGGGCTATCGTCGAACCGGAGAAAAAACGAGTATAACATAACAACTGGTATAACTTAAAACGACGAGCAAGTAACCAATGTCGTAGCAACCCATTTCAAAACAGGTTCTTTTATTACTGGTTTCCACATTTTATGCTTTTCTACCGCACTTATGTCGTTGGGTAGAAGGAAGTGGTAGTCAACATCCTTTCTGATAAAACTGCTCGATTTAATATTATTTTTAATTTTATTTATATTTAATACCTATTACATTTTGTTTACGTAGTACTTTATATACTATAGGACTTGTCATAACTGTCATAAAAATGTTTGAACATATATAAAACTGATTTGACAACTATCTAGTTCCGGGTCACGACCTTGAGATAACTTTGAATAGTCACGCAAGCGCTTCTACGACTCCCTCGATGTATATAGTAATATATAGAGATGTCTGACCTTGATGCTTGAATAGAACATCTTTTTGCTTATTTTAGTCTATAAATATTCGTTAACTTATTTTAGTTTGTTACTCATCCTTTTATTATTTTACAAGTATTAATTTTTGTCAATCTCTTTTAAACATTTACATTTCGAACTTTACTTTAAAATTTTATAATGAGTTCATGAATTTATATAAACTAATCAAAGCCTGACAGACGGTATACTTTGAACACATGTTCAAGTTCAAGTGCTTATTATTTATTTAGAACCTCGTGGGTACAGGTACCCACTAAAATAAATACCTAGATACAGTTCCAGGTACGTTTACATTAACGATCTAGGTAGGTAATCATAGCTACCTACCTTAGTATATTAAAGGTAGATTCTTGTTTGGTGCGTCGCATTTCGTCCGCCGACGGAAATCTACACTAACCCTTCTCATTTCGTGCGGAATTTAAATGAAGCCGTTTATGACTTCGTATTGCGTGCGTTATTTACCTGCACTTGTTTACCTGATCTTATCTGAATATCAAGTACGATAGTAACTTTAATATTCTATAGTTAAGCAGAGCTAAACAGGCAGTTAACTAAAAGTAAGTAATGCTGACTCTAGTATTAAGACACTGCCCTGGTTAATAGGGACATGTTGAGCCATCCTTGATTGCAAGGTGAGATTGTAGGAGGGATTAAGAGTTAAAATGGGAAGTGAGAATCAAAAGGATAGTTAGTGGTATTGTGAACACAAAAGAAGTAAAAAGTCTTTTCTACTGTAATAACCTAATAACCAAAGTAAGGGGAATGGCCCTACAAATTGTGATTAGTGGGTAAGCATAAATTATGTCAATTATATGTAGAATTAGTCATAGTTATAAGTTAGATAAATTTAATTAGAAATGAATAAAGTAGATTAGATAAAGGGTGAGTGTCTTTATTTAATGTCACATGACTTTGTAACGTCGGTGAATGGTAAAGCAAGGGGAAATAGTATTAGAAGCATGGTGGAGGCAAGTGAAAACGAAGCAAGTCAAGCTTCGTAACAATATAAATCGCGTCGCGGATAGAAGAGAATCAATTTCCGTTCAACGGGTGAATTGAATAAATGTGCTGTGTGTAATTAGTTGTCAAGTATTAGTGAATAAATAAATGTTTAATAAATGTTGTAATAATAAATAAATAGTTCTTAAATAAGTTTCTATATATCTAGCATAAGTTCGTTAACAGTTTATAATTAGTGTTAAATAATTAGTTAAGATTAAATTAATGTATGTAAATAATATTTCTCTTGTTAATAAGACGATTAAACATCATTTTGTTATTATTTTAAAAAGAACGTTACAGTATTATGAAATAATCAATTGCAATTTATCAATTAATTATACTTTTGTCGCCATTTTTATTGTATTATACAAACATTTCTTTTTATTTGAATTCCGAGCTATTTAAAAATTATTCATTTTCTTTGTAACAAAACGTGTTCATGCAAATGATAGTGATAAACTTTGATAAAAGGTTATTAAAAATAAGGTCAGTCGAGTTTAAAGACCCTAAACTAAAGTTTTGAAATGAAAATAATGTATGTTCGTCATGTGGGAATTTTAAGAATACTGGTGTGAACAAAAAATATTTTCATCACCATTTTCTATTTTTATATTGTTCTACTCTTCCTTGGCCCTTCAGTGTTTTTTTACTAGTTCCACAAACTACAGTAATTGTTCAAATAATCAACACAGTTGTATACTTAAACTTGAAAAGACAAAATAACTAAAATTTTGTATGGTCTAAAATAAATAAAATAAAAGTGGTCGGTATGATACCTATGCATATGTAGCTAGAAAAAAATGCATTCTGTTTCAATTTTCATACTTCCAGAAAACATTTAGATATCCCTTTGAAACTTCTTTTCCTAGGAAACGAAAGATTGAAGATTATGCATTCCCAATTTCATAACCGAATCTCTATTAACTACGAAATAATTTAATTTTAAATTTAACATTAAAATTAACGATGACTAGATTGTAATAAGTGGTAGTTGTTAACCACGAGCACTTCGGTCAATGATCTAGCTATAATCAAAGAACCCTAATAATCAAGGGCAGTGATACTGCTCAAACTAAACATTAGTACTATAAAGTACTATACTTGAGAGAGGATACATACTTTGAGTTAAACTCCACAGTAAAAGCAAGAAGAAAAACAGCGACAAGAAATGGAGGAACTTAGCCATGGATATGGTAAGCTCAATGTTATTTATTGGATATAGTGAGTATTGCAAATGTATTTGGTTACAGAAATTCGGGAGGTAAACATTGAAAAATTGTGGATGGAATAAAATGCATTACACAATTCGTATTTGTCTTGAAGGGGGGGGGGCAAACTCCCATATGCGTTGATGGTTAACCCACCTTTAGGATAAATCAAAATTAGTTTATTATTAAAAATTAGTTAGTGCTAATTTTTACTATATATGTCTGGTAAAATATAATACAACCTAACCTAACCGCTGTAAACATAGTATCTAAAAACGTAAACAGTCCATAAGAAACACCGAACGAGAATAATCGTCGATAAATATGAAATTGTAAAGTTGTCCATAAAATACGATGGACGAGTACAGTCGTCGATAAGCAGTTAAAAATGTGGTCATTCTAGTACAATCAAGCTGTTAGGTTGTCAGTCGCACTGTTAAAAAGTTAGGTTGTGAAGAACAGTTCGCTTATATAAAAATTAAAGATACTTGCGAAAGTTATTATAGCAAGGGAATAAATCTCCGTACATAAACAAATTGGTGTTTTATTTAATTAAGGAAATAAGACAAAAGTAACAAAATTCTACGAATATAAAAGGGATATATAACCTGTAATTATAAAATAAATCATAAGTGATTTATTATTATTTTTCCTTTGTGGAAAGTGTTTGGATGGTAAAAATATGGCAAGTCTATATGGTAATGGAAGCTATAATTAGATCAAAGGCAAATATACCAGCATTGAAACAGGAAATAAAGTAACAAAAGCTAACTACGCTGCCAATGTTTGGTGATGAAAATTGATGACAAATATCAAGGAAAGGACCGATCTATAATACAAGGTAGGAAAGTATTTTTTCTTTTACTTGTTTGGGACCTTCTATGGCCATTGTGGAGTGGTAGTTAATTTCAATTATTAAACTTTAATTATTAGAATTCAATTTAATAGTCATTCAAATTTCATTTTATATGTTATTTAACTTTTAAGATCACGAGAATCCACATCGCCCTGAAATGAGTGTTTCATAAGAATTTATTTCAGTTATTTTGAAGTTGTAATTGGCGCCCAACTTATTTGACGTAATGTTGAAGTTACTTAAGGACTCACGTAACATTTTATATTACTATTGCGTTATTTAAACCTATATTAAAAAGTATTTTAAAATTAAATAAGAATTTAAATAAAAGGGAAGTTGAAAAGTATTTCCAAAATTCAATGATAATTAAAGATTCCAAATTAATTATTAAAAACGTCTACGATTTAAAGACATGTATCTGCACTTTTGAAGTTTATATTAAAATTATTATAAAACTTTTATTATTTTAATTTTGCTCAATATCACCGTATATCTTTATTAGTCTTGTCCCAACGTGAGGCAAAATATTAATTTTTCTTTTTAATGCGTTTACATCGGCAATACATTTACTGTATAGATGATCTAATTTTACAATTTTAAAGACATTTAAAAATCTAGCAACTACTTAATTATGTACAATCGATTCAAAATATTCCTTAATGATTTCTTCTAAATCACATATAAAAAAGTAAATATCATGTGGTATATTATACTAATTACCAAATAGTTAAGTATTTGTGATTTTATATACTTTGAAGTGGTAAAGAAGTGTTGTTTCGTCCAACTCTTTATGTGCAGTTGAGTTTTTATTCATATTAAATGCGAACAATTTATTAAATATAAATTAAAATGGCACCAGTTGTATTAACAATTGAATTTACAGCTGCCAATGTCAATTAGAACGTACGCCATGTGGCGGTAACATGACCAAACAGACTCTATAACTCGCACACGCGCTCTCAGAACTTGTCCTCGTATATTAAGCGACTGTCCCTACTTGTTATACGTATACTCTGCCCTATATGTATACGGTGCCTTTAGCTTCTTCGCATTCGTTTACGTGCGAGGTATTAAAACACTTCACTTATGTCAATCCGTACATAATCCTAATTAATTTGAAATAATTCTAAAATGTTGAGTTAAATGTATAGTTATGAGAAAAAAGTGTTACCCTATGGCCTGGTCTTTCTTTAAAGCGTTCCGTTTTCGATGAAAGAGCTGGTCCTTCAAAAATTAATCGTTTCGAAAGGTACGGTGTGAATATTTTTCAAAACATTATGATTAGACCTGGTGTGCAGTAGGAGGATTACATGATACCGTGGATATGTGATCCACATAATCCTCCTCCAGCTCCATGTCTATTCTTCGAATTGCTCTCTGCTACAGAACGTATTCCACTGGTTTCCGTGTCGGAATTCCACACACGTTCCGAAGTCCAACTTCCGGCACGTCTTTCATGCTTCAACCAGTTCAATACGCTCCTGAACCAGAACAGATATGGTTGTAAATGATGATGTAATTCATAACGTTTTACATCCTACCCCAATTAGTCCAGTAAACGGAAGCCGAAAAGGGTGGTTAACCTACAAACGATCGGGTATTTCCAAATTTTTGATATGTTGTATAGATTGGTGGGTTAGTGAAAAATCCAAGTGTTCTCGCTCTTATTTGCCGACTTGTAGAGGACAATTTCCTACAAATTTGGTAGGCGAAGTTGTTTTGTATCACGAATAGCAACGAAACTGTGAACCTCGCAGAAAAGGCTAAAATTGCATACTTTTCAAACTTACAAATTGTATGTATGAATTTTCTTGTTACGCTGTATACAACGGAGTGGGGGTAAATTTAAAAAAAAGTGACTTTTTTAAAGTTTAGTGCATCAAATCTCTTTGGTTCATTATTTCTAATTATAAAAGTATTACCTTTGATTTTAGACAGAATAATCTTTATAGATGCAAAATGAACGTAATTATGTGTTGGCGTACGTCTGTGATGTCTCGTGGGTCTACTAGAAAAAACTTAAAAAAACTGCACTTCCTTCATTTATTTGCCTGCAATTTCTCTCCACTGCACTTTAGCGCCGAATGAGTTACTTGCCGAGTATTCTAAGTATCTATTCCGAGTATCTGTTGGTACGCCTAATGATTTGAAGCCCATGATGAAGGTTCTTAATCGTAGTAATTGTTATGTATTTAATTGTTTACGTTATTAATCATATTAATATTCTATAATCTAATAAACATATAAAACATAAATTGTTTTACAGTGTAAGTGATTCATAAAATAAATGTTTCTTTCATGCAAATTGTTTAATTCTTATTTACAGTAACTTTGACCTTTATCTTAAAAAACATTGGCAGTATTAATAGTATATATATTTGGTGGTTAGAAAATCTGTGTTTGAAGCGTGACCTTGGCAGAAAGCGGTGTGGGAAGTCATAAAAACCCCATTCGCACCCTACTTACCACCCAGGCCACCGACCTACGACTACCACTCGGCACATCATCCGGATGCAGCAAGACGCCACCTTCACACTCCCGCCGTACCGGTACTCGTCAGTCATGAAGAAAATCATCGCTCGAAAAGTAGAGACTATGATTGTAGACAACATCATCGAACCGAACTCCCCTAACTACTGCTCGCCGATTATCATCGTGAACAAGAAAATGGCAAGCTCCGCGTCTCCATGTACTATCAGAAACTGAACGTAATCACTAAGAACGAGAGTTCCAACCTTCCCATTATTCACGAAACCCTTCGAGACCTGGGGATGCAACAGTATTTTCCAGTCTGGATGTGAAGTCAGATTACTGGCAAGTTTCCCTAGAAGAAGGATCGAAGACTCTTACCTCCTTCTCTACGCCAGACGGGGCAACGTACCAGAACATTCCGATAACCTTGCAGAAACTAATGTCTTAAATACGTGCTCCCTGGTACCCCCGCAACTTCATCTTGGAGTACCTAGACGACATAATTGTGTACTCTAGGAATTGGGAAGACCACCTAAAGCATCTCCTACACGGCTTCGAATAACTCTCACAGCACAAACTCAGGCTCCCTAGACAAATGTCGGTTTGGGATGCAAACCATCACATACCTTGGACATGTGATCACTACCGATGGCAACCAACCGCACTCGAGCACGTGGAGATCCTGCGTACCGCAGAGATGCCAAAAATCAGAAAACAGCTCCAAGGTTGTGAAGCAGGCCATCCGCCATTGCGCCTAAGTCGATCAGACTTCACCAAACCATTCACGCTACAAAAAGATGCTAGCCAATTGGAAACCACAGCCGTACTATACCAAAAAGAGCGCGGGGCCAAGCGTATCGTCAGCTACGCTACCATCAAACTCCGCTCGGTCGAATCGCGATACCACGTCAATAGAGCAAGAACACGCAAGAGTGCCCGTTCGTCATGTGAGCCATTCGACCGTACCTAGAGGATCACAGTTTCACGTTGAAAACAGGCAGCAGAGCCCTTCTATGACTAGACCGTACGAAGGACCACAATTCCAAGCTCACCCGGTGGTCATTATTACTCCAAAAATTTACCTTTGAGTGCACTGTCCGGACAGTGCACTCAACGAAACAACGTGAAAACGAACTTCCCGTTCACCTGTCAAGAAACCCTAACGAATGTTCCGTTTTCGAAGAAGTTCCCGCATCGAACGGCTACTGCCATCCGCAACAGCATTCAGCGAAGAAGCCGAAGGAGACGACTCAACATCCGCAAACCAAGAAATGGTCAACCACGCCTGCAAGTCAAGGAAGCTGAGCTAGGCTAGCTGACCCGCTACCAACCTTATGTAAACATGGGAAGCAATCCTTCGCGACGGACCAGAAAACGCAATACAAAAAAAAGTACTCGCCAACTCTAGTACAAGACGGCTACCTGAGACAACGCGGCTCTCAAGCGAACCGGTTAGTCGTCCCTACGAACAGCCAGCAGCCGGTCCTCTACGTCTACCACGATGTGCCTACGGTTGAACGCTTAGCCATTGAAGAAACCACCAGAACCATCAACCACCGCTACTGACAGAAATTTGAAGCCAGCGTCTAAGTTGGGCCTGCGCCGCATCCAAACGTAGTCCCCTACATTACACCACGAAGTGACGACATTCCGGCCACACCAACCATCGCTGTCCTAGGAGATAATATCCGTCAACCTCATGGACCCGTACGTCACCAGCCGGGATGGCAACCGCGAGATTTTGGTAATCACCTACCTCTTGAGCCACTGGACAGAGGCGTTTTCTCTGCCACAAGCCTCTAGTCCGACTATCGTCCAGACTCTTATCTTCGTACGTTACGGCTATCCCAGCGCCGTCATATCCGACAACGGTCCTTAGTTCACTGCCATCACCTGCGACGGTGCTTTTGACGTCGATCGGAAAGGATTCCGGATGAAAGTCCACTGCAGAGACCCACAAGACTGGGGCCAGATGCTACCAACGGTGCTGTACGAACTTCGGAACAGACGAAATGCTGCCGCCAACCTGATGTCAGCCAAGGGTCTCTTAGGCTACGAGATATCTCGCCCAGGCGAATGGCAGACACGCTGGGGACCCACCAAGCGCAGATAACCAAAGAACTCCCGTACGATATACTTACCAAACGGTTCTGCGCCGCCTAATAAATACTCCCGAGGCATACGTCCATATCTAGGAGTGTGTCATATCTAACCAGGGCCGGCGCGAGGCGGGTTCAGCGCGTTCCCGGGAACCCGGCCCCGCGTTTTATAAGGCAACGTTATAACTTATATCTTACAACAACAAATATGAAATACGTGCGCTTTCTCTGCTGCTGTAGTCACAGCGAGTCGAGTGTTTCCGTGTCAATTAACGACTGGCAAAGCAATCTCCCACCATTCAACCTACGTAAATTTTGATGACGTAATTAAAAACTTTGCAACGAAAAAGGCCAGAGAAATAATTTTTCAAACTTACCACTTTCAAAATGACATTTGCGAGTAAGTAAATTCACGCAAATGTATAACTCGCTCATACTTAAAATAATACGCTCATGCGCTAATAAAGACTTCGCGTACTTCGTAAATAACTATAATGATACTCTGTGATCCTATTGTAATATCTAATAATGTGTTTATAATAAATAATTTATTTAGAAGTTTTTTAGGCCAAGCGTATTTTTGAACCCGGCCCCGCAAAAGCTTACGCCGGCCCTGTATCTAACTATCGTGGAGTGTAGAATTTTGGAACGGGCTGTCGCTTGGCGATCTGGCTTAGTGATGCCCACAATAAGTCTCGTTTACGAGGCTCGCAAATATCGTCTCGTTTGCGAGACCAGAGTGTATTTTTTGCTTGCGAGACGAGACGAGATTTTTTAAAATATCGTCTCGTATCTCGCGCGAGAAATCATTTCAAATTTAACAAGCTAAAAATCATTTT
Source organism: Agrypnus murinus (assembly GCA_929113105.1). Classification (NCBI taxonomy): domain Eukaryota; kingdom Metazoa; phylum Arthropoda; class Insecta; order Coleoptera; family Elateridae; genus Agrypnus; species Agrypnus murinus. The sequence continues at coordinate 64,926,109 of OV816026.1, forward strand.
ATGTTTTATTAGAAATCCGAGTACACTTAGAATACAAGAATTTACCGTTTAACCATAAATTTTATAATTTGCTTTGTTGTGGTCTACGTTGCAGTTCTATTATATAAAATCGAAGACAAAATAATCAAGTATAAAATATCATAATTCACAATAATCACTTATATTTCGTTATAGAGACAACATGTTGTAGTATATGCGTTTATGGATTTTGTTGTCTTAGCCGTTTCTGTATCGTGTAATAAAATTTTGATTTTTTGGTGCGAGACGAGATTCGTTTTATTTTGCGCTAGACGAGGCGAGAGTTAACAAAAGTATCGTGTCGCGAGTCTCGTGGGCATCAATAATCTGGCTCCATTGGTGGAGGATAATAAATCCAATCCCACGAAAACTGAATCCATATTTTTCCATCATACGAATCGTAGCTCGAGCGACTTTTTCCACAAGCCCAATTTTGACCTAAGACTGTGTGGTACATTCCCGACCCCTTCCAATTATTACATACTTCGGAATAGCGTTCTTTTTCCACTTTAATTGACTGTCCGAACTAAAGCGATTCGTCTCGGGTACACTCGTTCACACTCTTCCATCAACAGGGTAGAGTAGGGTAGGGAAACTCTTAACGAGGTTCTCCCGTCTTAAGGCTAGTCTTATGAACACAGATTCACTTTAAATTACCATCAATATATAAGCAATGATTTCTCAGAGAATCGCTACTATGGCAGCAGAATAAAGTGTAAGGTTAAACCACCTTTATGCAACTCACCCTTAATGTGCTTTTCTTTTTTGTTAAATAAAAAGATCTATGTAAATAACTAGCCATTCAGTTATCAGATGCGTGTGTGCAAAAAGTATTTCATTATCAGAAGCATATTATGTGCAAAAGGTGTAACAGCTTTTATTAAAAAATAATGGCACTTGCCTACTTGGCTCCTTGTTGGAGGGTGTTTTAATTTCTTTTTCAAAAATTGATTTCCCATCAATATACTCTTTTTAGAGTTAGTAACGTACATTTGTTATTCAAAGAATTCCATTTACGCTACAGGATGTTAGTACAATAAAACAGAAATCTCAGAGCAAATAAACTTTATTTAAAATAAAATATAAATGTTATAGAATACAAAAAGGTAATGTCAGTTCTTGCACATAGAAACTTTGGCAAGTTCAGTTTATATACTATCCTTATCTCTAATAAATAACACAACTTAAACTAATTCTTTAAGACAAATAAAATATCTTTATCAAAACTCACAACTTATTGAGAAACAAAATAATAATAAGTTTAAATATACTAAACTAATAAACTAAAAACAAGTCTTATTATGTTTTCAGTATCACTTGGAAATTTTTATTGATTAAATTTGATAAGTTCCCAATATTCCTTCAAAGAAACCATGTCGTTTGGTATTTGTGCAGGTGGTATATTACTATTTGTAGTTTTATTGTTTGTCAATGCATATTGTTGACTTGAATAGTGCATTTGCATGCTTTGAGGATATGGTGGTGGTGGTGGTGGTGGTAGTGATGGTAGTAATTCTGTTGTTGGCTGTGCACCATTTGGTGGAGCTAACATAACATACTTACTAACATTTGTAATATTATTGTTAATCTGAATGACTTTTTCATACCTAGGAGTAGTTTGAACTGATGGCATCAGATTATTTTGAGGATTGATTAATGTTTGATAAGGTGATATATTTGACATGTTCACAGCCTGTGGATAGTGTGAATAGTTACTTTGCAGAGGCATGTAAGAACCTGAATTCGGGAGCATATTAGGATTCCCATTATTAACAGTTGCTATTGACGATGATTTTGATAAACCTAAATAAGCATTACAATTGTAAACATTCTTTGTAGTGTTTATAGTGTTGTTAGAACTGGAGGGGGGCATTTGAGACATTTGTCTGTTGATTGAAGGTTGTCTGGATGAAATTAAAGTATTGCTCAATATATTTGGCATGTGTCTGAGAGGTTTGTGAGGAACTGCATTTGATGGGCTGGAATGATTATTTTGTGGAAAAGTACTGACAGTACTATTGGAAACAGAATTCTGTGTAATGGCAGAGTCCCTATAGGCAGTAGCTGGTGATGCGGATAGCATTACCAAACCTGGTTGATCGTTACCTGTGTTTGCAACAGGTGCTACAGATTTTGTAGTATTTCTAGATACATTATTTGAGGTAGAAGTGGGTTTATCGATAACTTGCTTGTTTTGAATTGGCGGAGACGCATTACTTGTATTAAATGTTGTACTTGGTGAACGGTTTGAATTATACATCACATTTGTATTAGATGAAGAAATACTTTTAATAGGATATGATAAGTGAGGTTGTCTTAAATGTATAGGCTTTATATTTCCCCAACTCCTTAATTCTTTTCTTTGTTTTTGTACTGACTGTTCCTGAAACCGAGCTGAAACATTACAGTTATTGTAAAAATAAACAGGTATTTTATATTTCTCAAGTTCAGGTACCAGTGTATCTAATACTATCAAATTAGTGTCAGTGCATCTGACTTGATTCTGTTGAGCTGTATGAGTCTGAGAACTTTTTTCAGTCGTTAACGGAGAGCATTGATACTTTTTGAAGAGAATGTTTATCATTTCGCGTTCGTTTGAATAATTTAGGGGCTTTGGTGAAATATTTATTTTGGGAGGTGCTACTGCAATTGTGGAAGACATCCCAGAAGTTTCATTTGTTCTGAAAAATGGCGTTGTTGATGCTTCAGTTGTTCTGAAAGATAATGGGCTTGATATATCGTCTATGCAATTTGATTGAAGTAAATATCTTAGTGTTATATTTTCCTTTTCGGAATGCTTTCTTGATGTGCTGTTTATAACAGAACTTCTATCACCTTCATCAACTGTGGCACATAAATTAAAATATGGATTATTAACAATTGGATGCCTAGGAATATCCGAGAATTCAATTTCATCATCACTTGCATCAGTCAAACAAACAACTTCAACCTCCGTTGAAACTTCACCTAGATTGCTGATGTATATATTATCAGTATTCTCATTAATAATAGTAGGTTTTTGACCAAAGCTAACTATTTTGGTACATTCCACAAACTGATCATTTGATGCGGAATACTCTGCAGTAGATTCAACTGTACTACTTAAATTGTCAAGACTTCTATTACTCTCACATAGTTCTTCAAAAGCTTCAGGATATCTTTTAACCACCGCCTGTACATTGTCCACTTTAGTTAATTTTAGATTGGGTGGATTCTTAACGATATTTATAACACAATTTTCGCTTAAATGTTCAATTAAGAGTTTAACATTTTTTACTCTAGTTTTACAGAATTTACATCTAAGATGCTTCTTTTCGTGTTCACTAAGGAATTTCTTAGAATAACACACTTTATTGCACACTGGGCACACGAATACTGACTGCGTTTTTTCTGTGGTCAATATGTTTTGCATGTCGACTTGATCTAATGGTGGTGCAGACTCTGGAGTTGGTGGTGGTGTAATGGTATTCAATGGTATTGATGATTGCAGTGTTGATGTAGCAGGTTGATACCATGGTTGTTCAGATGGGATTGTAGTAATTGGCATTGTAGGTGATAATCCAATTGAAGTTGATTCTAAGAACGATACAAAAAAGCGGATTTTTATTGTGCTTCGATATTGCAGCGTTTAAGATATTGTTGTTGTTTAGGCGAATTAAACTGCTAGTCATGAGCAATAAAGACATAACATCAAGGAACAATGAGAACAGCAATCAAATAATTTTACTTTTTATTAAGATTTTAAAAATGCGCAATCAAGTTTAGCATAACATGGTGCTTTATGGAAGGCGACATAGCCACACACTAAGGTTATAAAATAAATTTATGTTATAGTAATCAATTTAATAAGTTACCATCGCAAATAAAAGTTGTTAGTAATATTAGTAAACATAACAAATTGTTTATGGTTTACAATAAAAGTAATTAGTTGTGAAAGATGATATTATGTGAAGTGCAATACTAGTACAATTTGAAGCATCCACCAATTTTCTTTGTATCTGCAACAAATTATTTTGCTGAGAGAGAATACACTAAGAAATAAATTATTATCTTTGGTAACAAATTATCATTTGCTGAATAAGTTTTTGTTGATAAAGCAAAGTGTTGTAATTATAGATTAATTTATGTTGTAGAAACAAACTAATGAATATTCATGGCAAATATATTTTGTTACCTTTTTATCACACGTGTGCGTAATTAGCGGTCAGCTCGGCTACGGCCATGTCGGACTAGGGCCATTACGTACCTTTGTTGTCTCATTTCTGTACTCTGCAGTTTGCAAGTTTGTCTCTGTTATCTGGTGAGTATTGAATACCTATTACATTGTATGCTATTATGTACAAGAAGAAGGCGCTCTTCAAAAAGGATCGTACTTTAGTAATAATTGTACTATACTACCACGTATTAGTGTTATTATTAGTACGAAGAGAATTAGAATACATTATATGATTACAACTGAAACAGAAGTGAAAAATCTACTAGACAGTTGGGAACTCCCCGAACTTACTCCAATTTTAATTAGTTAAGTGAGTATATCACATGGAATACTAATAGCAAATATTCTATCAAATTCAGCAAATTATAAATTTGCTACGACAACATATTAATTAGTAAAGTCAGCATATTTGGTGTTAGCAAAAGCTGAAAATTTGTTTGTATATTTTACAAATTGAAATTTTTTGCAGTAAGTAAGGGTTTTGGTTTGTTCCAGAAAATAATAATTATATTCTTATGAAAATTGCGATCGTCATATTTCAACAAAATAATTCTAGTATTTCCAGCAAATTAATCGGTTTCTTTAAATAAAATTATTAAACAAAAATAATTGGTATAAGTATGCAAGTGATAAATTTGCTGAGACTATATTGATACAAAATATTTGCTGCAGTTACTCATACTTTCTTGCTAGAACATATATTATTTTTAGTGCGCATATTTTAGAATAACATTCTTTCGACGACAATACGTACCTATCAATCATAAATACCTAAATCCTGATTTTGTATTTCCAAGCACTAATCTTCTATTAAATACCTTACCTCGTTTAACTTGGATCTTTATGGCAGCAGCAAACTTTATGCAAAATATCTTTTTTAAATAAATTACACATAACATTTGTTTAATTACAGATAGAATTACATTATTTCCAAACACTTGTATTAAAAAAATTGTTTTTAAAAGTGGGTTTAGTGGTCACTGGTTTAAGAATCGGAACCTAGACTGCATTTTTAACATGGAAACTAGATACACTGAAGCAGCTGACGCTAGGTGATGTCACTGTTTTGACTATTATTTTCTTTGATCATATTTAGTTATAAAGACCAAAACTCAATGTCAGTTGTTATTTTTAACCTGTTCATCACTTCGATCTTCCAGGAAATGTATTTTACAGTGTTGTTTTGAATTCTTGGTTTGGCGACACAATGCTACGGTCGAATTAAATGTGTGATTAAATAATTATACTGCATGTTTAAAGTAATTTATCTAACAAAAGGGACAATTAACAGTTGTTCAGAAACTGAAAGTATTTGCTTAATGTTATTCCTAGAAATAAACTATTTCTAACAAAGAGCAGACTCGTTTATGTTGTTTAAAAAGTTTATCCTTTTGTAAGTATTTTAAGAGTAATAACTGTGCATTTTATGAGGATTTACTTATTAATGGAGAAGCTTGCTTTTAATTAGTAAACAGTAAAAACAGATGTTTGTAAACATCAAGAAACTTATTACAACTACAAACTCTGTTTTACGTAAAGTAGAGCACACATTAGGCTCCGGGATCTGGATCCCCGACGTGAACCTAGGATCTCGTCCACGATGTGAACCAAATAATGACTGGACGTTTAGATTAGTTGTAATTTATTGCATAAACAAGTTGTGGTTCGAGGTTGTTTGTTCAATAAAATTATACGTATTGTATTTCTTTAAAACGTGTATAGCGAAATGAAAGAAATAATTATTGTACACATAATAAAATGTGTACTGAAGACTATTTCGTTATTTAGAAGTATTTAGTATTATGCAGTCATTAATGCCTTTCATTGTGCTAAAAATGTTTTAACGAAATACGATACTTATAATTTTATTTTATTAACCTCAACTTATTTGAGGTTTCACCTACAGGTTACACTACCAAGACAACCTTGGTAGTGTAATGCCTGGCGTGACGGACTTTATCCCAAGCGGCCCGCGATCGACTCCCGGCGCCGGCAGATCTGATTAAGGTTTTTTGCAGTTTTCCTTAGCTGTGACACGAATGTGAGATTTGCGCTGTTCCATCTGTAAGTCGGCTGCAGCTGCACATTGGGCCTACATAATAATAATAATCGCCCCCTCCCTCCCGCACAAGCTTATAGCTTCTGGGGCCTTGGTTTAGGCTATGGGTGGTAGTAGTTATTATATTATTATTATTATTTATGCAATAAATTACAGCAAACATAAACATTACGTCATTACCCGGTTCACGTCGCGGACGAGTCCCTAGGTTCACTTCGGGGATCCAGATCACGGAGCCTAATGTGTGCTCTACTTAAATGTTTATTGGGTAAAATATATTGAGCGGGTATAATTGGGGAATTCCTTTAATTTTATTCGTCATCATTCACTTCGTTGTGTTCTAGATAAATGTCGTTTTCATTTTAATTATTTATTTGGTAATTTGGTATTGTCTGCTCTACTGGTTTTGTGGGGATGGGACCATTGGCCGTCGCGGATTAGCCGTCCCCGATTGGACGTCGCCGGTTCGCCGTAGGTCCAGTTTGTCGTCCGATTCGCCGTCGGGCCGATTTGCCGTCGCCTATCACTATTTTATTCAGCAATTTCTCTTTTGGTGAGCGATATATTCATCTGCTGTAATTTAGCAGAAATATTGAAAAGATATTACAGTACGACCGTTAGCCATAATAAAGACGGTAGTTATATGCGGCCGTAATCCTTTGATATTGAAAAGATGTTGTTCGGAAAACTTATTCTCTCGGAGGTTTTAATGTTATTACCCATGTTACTTAACCATAATAAGAGCATTAGTAACTACTACCCGTAATCCGTTCTAACGATTACGGAGAAAACCCATAAGACGAGGCAAATTTGTTCTATAAGAAAATTAAATATAATATAGATTTTCTTGAATTTACAATTTTCAAATATTAATTAGTATGTATAAAAAGGCATTAGTGCCTGATCCTTTATTACCTTTGGGATTAGCAGAATCCTTTACTTTCGATAGTAAAGAAGGGGTTTTTGCGTGGAGATTACCACCGCCGAAATTATATTTCGATATATTCAAATGTTTCATGACTTCTCTCACTCAAGCGGCCCGGAATCGACTCCCGGTGCCGTCAGATCTGGTTAAGGTTTTTTTTTGCATTTTCCCTTAGATGTAACACAAATGTGGGATTTGTGCTAATATCATCTGTTAAGTCGACTGCAGCCGTACGTTGGAACTACATAATAGTAATAATCGCTCCTCCCTCTAGCACAAGCTCCATAGCTTCTGGGGCTTGGTTCGCATGATAATTGGTAGTAGCAATTATAATTTACACTGAATTGAAAGTAGTTTTTTGAAAGTTCAAAAAGAGAATCTGCCAACGCTGTTCTATCAGCAAGAGAACGCTTATTACGACATTCTCTATCCCACAGCTAAGAGCAGAGAAACGAAAATGGGCTGCGTCCCAGAATGCGCCCAAAATCTTGAAAACCTTTTACAAGTTTACGCAAACTCTTTACGCATAGGAAACATTAAAACAATTAATTGAAAGTTATTGACTACGAACATTTCGTGTTTGAGCGAGTGAGTGAAAAATGTGCCAAAGATTGTTTAAATAAGGCGTCTAACTCTAAGCACTCAACAATTACCTTATCGTTTAGGCTTGATACTGGGTTAAAATAACTACGTGAATGGGACTGATTCAGAGTAATCAATAATTACTTGGATTTATTTAAAAAAGTAGCGCATTGATTTAAGAAAATATCAACAAACATGATGTAAAGAGGCACGTGACAAAAGCCATAGGTCTTAAAGTCTGAGCAAGCTTTCTAATCAGACTCAGAAGACTCGTAAAAATCCCTTTACTTTTTTTGTCTCATTGTTCCTTGATATTGTGAAAAAGTGTATTTCAAAAATATAAGATAATATATGATAATGTAATGTAACAAAAAAAGTTGCCAATAATAAATAATAAGCTTAAATCAAAAACTCACCATAAACTTGAGCAGCCTGTATCGTCACCGTCTGTGGAGTTGGCAGTATTTCACTTTGCCTTGTATAGTATGGTATTATCCTATTTTTCCTCCTCCAATCAGGATTAGCCAAACTTCTATTTTTCTTTTTAGGAATAACTTCGTCTTCATCGTCATCATTATAATTTAAGCCATCGACAGATCGTTTTCTTAATGAAAGCAGTTGTTTTCGTCTATTCTTACTGTTATCTTTTAAGCTTGCTCTTTTCGTTACTAGGTCTGATTGCTGTGGTTTTTGTTGTAATACTTCTCTGGCAGTTTCTTTGTTTGGTATATGTGCATGAACGACCGGTGTGTTTGGCATTATATTTATTTTTGATGCGTCATTTTCTTTTTGATAATTACAACTCGATTGGGTTTTATTCATATCGACGCTGTCATCATCACTTGTAGTAATATCAGAGTAATCCGAACTAGTTGAATGGCAGCTAGACGAGGAAGGTTCATAATTACTACTAGATTCATATGAAACTGAAATGATATTGGGTTTTGGGTCCTCTATATTAGGTTTAAGGTCTAAAATATTAGCTTTATGGTCTGCAATGCTAGGATTTACAGATGCATTACCAGACGATACTTTCTTAATTACTAAGTTTTTAAGTCTTTTTTGTATTTTGTTTGCTTGTTCGGCATACCATTCGGTCACTTCTAAACTATTTATTGGAATTATTGGAGAGATATTTGAATTGATTACTTCCACAGGAAGAATTATACTCTCATTTTGTTTGCATAATTCATAAACAGATGGATGTTTATATACGGGCACTTTAGAAACACTCTTATCTTGAGAATCTTGATCGGTACAAGATTCATTCTCAGGTACAGCATCAATAGACGGAGAAGGGGTTATTTCTACATCTTCAGTATTTGTTCCAACTGAGTGATATGTTTTATCCGAGTTTTCTGGTGAGTTTCTGCTTTGATTAATAGCGAGCATTTGTTCACTAACTATGATGGAAGCTTGTCGAACAATTTCTTCTGGATTGATAATTGGCGGTTCGTATTGCTGACCATTCTGTTCCTGTAAATTATAAAAAGTAAAAAATAATGTTCACGTTGAAATTAAAAGAATGCTACCTTTAAAAGTCTGTCATTAGAAACTGCTTGTGATCGGTACAAATGTAATTTGAGTACGATCTCACAACATCGATGGCATACCATCTTTGATACTGTATCGGTTTCTTTGATCTGAAACAGAATAGAAGAATATTAATTTATGACTATTCATTTACAAGTAGTTACAAGTTCTTTATTAGCTTTATACGAAATGATCTAATTCTAACAAGTGAGATAATATCTAATTAATATCGTCTCATTAAGTATACCATATCATGGCTTCATTACCCTTTCTCTATACCATCATTACATCCCCTCCGTAACCCTTCTCCTCGACGCTACGAGCGATTCAAGATGGCATTTGCGGTAGAACCAGCCCATAAGTACTACTCGCAAGGAAATTTAGTAATGTTCACAATTTTAATAGCTATTATGCATAATAATATATGAAGCTGAACATGGCAGCAGGTGTTAATAATAATAATAATAATAATAATAATAATAATAATAATAATAATAATAATAATAATAATAATAATAATAATAATAATAATAATAATAATAATAATAATAATAATAATAATAATAATAATAATAATAATAATAATAATAATAATAATAATAATAATAACTACTACAACCCATAACCTAAACCAAGGCCCCAGAAGCTATAAGCTTGTGCGGGAGGGAGGGGGCGATTATTATTATTATGTAGGCCCAATGTGCGGCTGCAGCCGACTTACAGATGGAACAGCGCAAATCCCACATTTGTGTCACAGCTAAGGAAAACTGCAGAAAACCTTAACCAGATCTGCCGGCGCCGGGAGTCGATCGCAGGCCGCTTGGGTGAAAGTCCGGCACGCCAGGCATTACACTACCAAGGCTGTTAGCAGTCAGACAGGGCCTTACTCAGCCTACTTACATGTACGAGATTTAGTAAATGAGAACTATCAATATATTTAAAACGCTAAGCGATTTCCTGTAATGCGTATATCATTATATTTGGAGTTCTACCGAACCGCTTTTAAAGATTATTATGGCAGTGTTTTCTTCGATCTATTTATTTCATTTTCGTAAGAGATTTTAAAAAATTCTCAACAATAAAGTTGTCCGTGTGCGAGGCGCGTGAGTAATATGATTGCCTAGCACAAGTTACATCTCGTTCGATATTTCGAGCCAAAATTCCTAAAAGACCGTTACGTCACTTTCTCAGAATTAACCGCACTCGACACCCGAATTGGAAAGACATAGGTGAGGCCTCGGGCTTTCACCAGTTCACCATAGTAGCTTGCAGTTTACAACCAATCTACGTTTGAAGGCACGCCGCTGCTTACAAATATCAATCCGTGACAAACCGTTGCGTTCCGAGAATAGAACGTCATCGACTTTCTCCTTTCTGGGAATTCCGGCTCAAGAAATATCGTACGGGCTATAGTTGAGTTGGCAGGATAGTATCAAAGTTGTTGCTGCAATAAGTAACACATAATCTAAAATAACAATCTTCATCTATTCGAAAATGTTTATTTCAAAATAGTAATTTTATTTTAAAAAAGCAATTCTGGGCTACGATATTGCAAACGGCTAAAAAGTTACAATAAAACTAATTGATTGATTAATAAAAACAAATTGGATAATAAACCATAAACGAACTTGCCGCAAATTTTACTTTCGTCGGCTTCACATGAAAAGTGCATAAGTCCAAAAATACTGTTTACAAGAAATGTACCGCTTTTTCATGTTGCTGTCAATGGTTTTGCACGTGTGCCTGATTTTATTTTTGATATTTAAGCAACATCTACCAATTATTTTCAGAATTGTTTAGATTTATATTACAGAAAAAGTAATATTTAACCAGATGACGTTAACATCTCAATTTCTTCAATTTTAGCACTTACGCACTTTTCATATGAAGTTATGCCAATGCAGCCGGCATCTTCTATCAGTTTCTAACCCGGAAAACTGTCTTTCTGCCACGGAAATTTCACTACCAGTCGACTTGGCATTGTTATAGGAATAATTGCACCGAGACGGACTGGTCAGTGGACATGTTAAGTAGCGATAAAAATGCTATTTCTCCCAAAAAGGAAAATGGCTCTTCAGAATTCTCTTCTATTCAATGATATAAAGAATTATCGATAAAAAGCGAATGAGAGTTATTACATATTAGTGCCCAGGCTATCTCTGGCCAGCTGCTGTCTGCATCTGCCAGTTGCTCCCTATTTAAACGTAATGTTAAGGAGAATTTAAATATAAAATTTGAAAGGATTATAAAAAAGATAAAATACTAATTTTTAAATGGAAAAGATCAACTTAAACAATTATTTTAAAATATGAATGAGTTGTGTAACATTTAATTTAAAGCTCTTCTAACGTTTAATACACCGTAAAAAATCAGCCCCGTGAACAATTTTTAGAGTACTGGATAAAAATATTAGAGTTAAAGTTTAGAGTAGAAAACCCTTTTTTTCACTCGATTGTTATAACAAAAATAATTCTTCACTACTGAAATCTATTTTCTCTCTATTATTATTAATTAACATTATATAGATTGAATATTCAATCTAATAGTATTCTACTTTAAAAGTATAACAAAACCCACTATAATTTTATTTTTTTTAAGAGAAGAAAAGCCGTTAAAAGTGATCTAAATTAATAAATAAAATTTGTTAGTGTTCATGTTACTAGTTAGAGTAAATAAAATGAATTGGCACCAATATACACTCGACAGTGTATTTGACAAGCGAAGGGTTGCACAATAAGGACATTAACAAAAAATGATGACGCTCAGCTGTATGCTGTCTTTGACTTCGACTAGTTATAACTGTTGAAACTTTGTAATTTCAAAAGTTGCTAAATTTGGTGGGAACTAAATTTTACAAATCTTAAATAACTTAATGTAGCTGTACAATTTAAAACGTAATGAAGAACTAAACAAAATTTAGAGATCAAAATTATATTGACTAGACAAAGAACAGGTATCTGTACATAAATAATAGTACCTGCATTAAGTTTGGATTTGTAACATTTTGAAATTCCTGTTAATTTTAGTAACTTTTTAAATTGCAACATTTTAACAATTATTATAACTAGAGACCTGCTTGTGCGAATAATATGTTGACGTCTTTTCGCTGCTTGTGAATGTGAAACTTATCAAATTTATTAAAATCACCCTTCTCTGTCCCAATATGGCGGCGTTTTGTGGTACTCTGATCGACCAGCGCGACCTAGGCGACTAGATGTAGTGACTCTAGTATTTCGGAAACCCGAACTCCAGACCCTTTTTAACAGCATTAGGTAACTATTTCAAAAATAACATAGAATGAATAATAGGCGGTACGTAAACGCCACTAAATAATCTTTAACATTCTATAACTATTTTATGCAGTATTAAAAACATGATTTTCAGAAAATATAAAGCGACTACAGGTGCTGTTATTTACATCACCAACATATTCGTTTAGACTTTTCAGAATTATAACGAACGATGGATTTCCGCAACCTCTCTCTAATAACACTACGGAACACGATTTTGCATCGGAGACCAGACTAGGTGATTCTTATAGATTTTTGTACGTAGAATTCGATGGCGTTTTTGCACCTTTAAGTGCGAATATCTCAAAATCATGACGTGATGCGCAATTTTTTTGACGCCATCAAATTCTAGGCACAAAAATCTATAAGAATCACCTAGTCTGGTCTCCAATGCAGAAACAAGTGCTATTTTTGTTTCGTAGTGTAATCGATTATTATACTCTACCCTATTTGAACGTAATGCCATGGGGGAATAGAAAACCTTCACATGTTGTATCACTTAATCTAATCTGGACGCTATAACATGATATATATCTCTCTATATACTTTATTATATAGGGTTAAGATATTGCAATTCTCTACTATTATACTCTCCACCTCTATGCGAACGAAATGACATGGGGGAATTTGAATAGAAAATCAAACACATTACATACACCCTAACTGAACGGGAGTGCGGCTCTGTAAATTAAATTGTTAAAAGCATTAGAGGCGAACCTATTTCAAATGAATTGATCTTAAAGTAGTCATTTGTAAAAAAACATTTGCAGTAAAGAAAGGATTTCTCTTTGTGTATCCTACCGTGCGTTACCTAATCGGACAAAAGACACTCGAGGTCACCCGACGACAGCCGAGAATATCAGTAGGGGAAATAACATAAAACCTAAACAGATACGGAAAAACATAAACAGCAGTCCCAAGTGCTGCACTATAAAATATAAGCGACGCTGTTATTTTGATGTTATAATGGACGACTGTAATACACGCAGCGACGTGTAGGATACATGCTTCACATCGGCCCGACATCTGGAATTCGATAATACGTTAGACTATGTAACTGAGGAGAACTGAGGTGGACAATGTAATTTTTTAATTTGATTTTATTATTGTGGTATTACGTAAAATTGCATAGTTTTGTAGTTGAGCAGTTACCTCTATGTTTATCGATTAGGTGTAAGTACTCGATGCGGTTTAATTAAATGTAGTTTGTTTATATTGTGTGTTTTATTAATCTAACAGCGAAGTTTTGTTTTTACTACCATTTGTTTACACAACTATTACAGATGACTATTTAACTATTAAGTTGACTTAATTTTTTACTAATAAACATTTTCGTTTTGATACATCTATATTTTTATAAAAATACAAATAACTCTGTGTATTTCTTTCTGTTGTTTCGTATATGGACGTTAACAGAAGCAGTCTGCATACAATACCGCGCATACAGTACATTACCAGCATACGGAATGGCGAAGATAAAGATCAGTATTGCTGGTAGTGGACATCACCGACGACTTCATCTTGGGAATAGACCTCCTGAGAAAATCGGTTTTGCATTGGACTTGAAGCAAGGTATTTTTAGGGTCGGTAACGAAGAACTTCCTTTGCATCCACGAGAAGACCCTGCCGTAAGGATCTTGCAGACAGAAGTTGCCGGTCGGAGAGAAAAACTTGTCGAGGCAACTTTAAATGGAAATCTTCGGGTAGGATGTACGCGAATGATGGAGTCCCGCCTGTGATCCATAAGCGGCATACTGGTGGGAAAAGCGCCCATCAAGTTGGGGGACGTAATGGGAAGACATTACCGGCGAGGATTATGATATTATTGTGGATTATTTTGGAACCGGTGACATTGAAAAAGAGAACTCTTGTGGGGCAGTGTGTACCAGGATTCCGAGTAGGCAGATGTATGGGTTATGTTCCAAAACCATTGTTCGATGACCACGGTGAAAAATTAGTGGCTATAGTTTAGTAATAGAACGGAATAAGATATATTCGCCTTTGATGATAGCCAGAAAGGACGGGTCAATGTGGCGAGACATAATCGACACTGGAAACTCTAGGCCAGTACCGACAGCAACTGAGGCGTCTACCTTTAGCAAGGCCAGCAGATGCCGAGAAGGTTATCACCGATATGGAACAGCAAGGGCTCATCGAGTCATTCCACATTCCAGGGGCATCACCGTTGGTCCTGGTCAGCAACAAGGACGGGTCAAGGAGATTCTGCGTAGACTATCGGCAGCTCAATAACGTGACTAAGAAAGACAGTTATCCCTTACCATGCATCGGTGACACATTAGATACATTATATTGTCTGGTTTACGATGGTTTTCGACTTAAACTTAAAGGGTGGTTATTGGCAAGTCAATATAGAATTCGAAGACGGTTTAATGGAAGACAACTGCGTTCACTATTAGTTCCAGATAATGGTAGTTAACGGTTATGTCTTTTGGACTCGTAACGCTACGACTACCTTCGAGCGTCTGATGGAGACCATCTTGGGGCGGACTGTCCTGGAAGATTCGCCTGGTATATCTAGACGATGTAATCACAGTCGGAAAATCATTCGGCGAACACCTTAAAAATCGAGAGGAAGTGTTCCAAAGACTACGGGGGCCAATCTGAAAGTAAATCCGAAAAAGTGCCAAATATTCCGAAAAGAAGTGAAATACTTCGGGCACGTTCTATCACAAAATGGAGGGGCAGCCACTCCCGATAAAATCCGAGCAGTCAGAGCAGAGAGAGAGTGGTCGACACCGAGAGACAAACATCATATCCGCAGCTTCCATTGGTTTTGAACCTACTACAGGCGTTTCGTTCCAGGGTTTACCAATATATCGAAGTCGCTGACAAGGTTAACAGAGGATGCGCGCGAGTATGTTTGGAGAGGGGATTGCGAAACAGCTTTCCAACAGTTGAAGCGTGTCCTGACAACAGCACCAATATTAATCTTCCACGGATGGATGAAAAGTTTATAATCGATACAGACGCAAGTAATCTGGCTATCAGTTTTAATAATTTGTTTTTTGTTATTTTTAATTGTTATTGTACTTTTCAGTCGTTATTGTTTTGTTTTCGTCTACTATCCATAATAATACGTTAGGAAAAATATTTCCGGACATCTTAGGAAAAACACCAACGTCTGTCATTAACTTTTTCTGAGAAAATCCAATTAACATGTCAAAACATATCATTATTCTTTTATACATAAAAACATGTCAGAAACGTAAAGCCATAATGATTTGTTTTTGTTATTTTTTTATTATTTTGCTGTCGGATTTTAACGATTTGTTCGTGGAGAATGTATATCTGAAAAAATCAATTTAACAGATCAAAGCATACAAGTTTGAGGTATTGAATATGACCTCCATATTCCAGTAGACTTAACCGCTTAGAAACATACCAAGAACGGGTTCTATTGGTCGGATAATGAAAAACAAATTTTTATCAACTAAATTCAAATATCCCGACATTTAAAATCAAGAATTGACATTTTTTTGAAACCACTGTCAAATAGCTATTAACTTATTTGGGGGAAAGATACTCAGACGTCATGTAATTTCTGGGAAAACCAATTAACATGTTATTAAAGTTATGACTAATCTGTGACAAATCCTAATAAACTATGACAGTTGGCCGACAGCTGACGTTACAAGTGACCTTGGCTGCTTGGGATTCATTACCTCATAACATTTGAGCTAAGGGTGTGCAAACAATTTTATTGGGGGGGGGGGGGGACAATGTTAGTATTAAAAAACCGAAAAAAATTATATTTGGTAGGTTATCGTAAAAATGTCACAAATATTTTTTCCTATTGGTAGGCAAACGAAATTCCTTGTTGGACTTATATGGGCTAACAAATGACATTAAAACTTAACAAGTTTTATTTTTGGGGGACAATTTCATTGTTATGACTTTCACGCTGCTAGACATGGATTAATAATTTGCGATCAACTTTTGAGGTACCGACACTCATTCGATTACATTTCGACAGTACTCGACTATTTGAATACTCCACATTTCTGGCCAAGTGCTTATTGATTATTCGAATATTTATAATAAAGTAATCAATTGCAGTTTATCACTTATACTTTGATAGACATTTTTAATTGTATTATGCAATTTGAGGTTTCTTTTCATTTAGATTCAGAGCTATTTAAAAATGTAATCAGATTTTTTGTATTAAAATGTGTTAGTTCAAATAATAGCGATAAACTTTGATAAAAGGTCATCAAAAATGAAGTCGTTTGAGTTTAAAGAGCCCTAAACTATGTAAATATAAAACGATGCTTTCAAATGAAGTTTTTAATTAAAACAGTGTGTCTTCATCAAGCAAGAATTTTAATAATTCTAAGAATTGTCCACAAAGATTATAATATATTTTCTAACAAAATCTAATATTGTTTTTATCAAAACTTTTTATCTGAACTGTTTACTCTTCCTATCGCTTTAACAAAAAGAAAGAAATTCAATACAATTTTTATCACCCGTTTTCTATTTTTAAATGTTATAATCTTTCTTTTATATTGGGCCTTACATAGTTTTTATTAGTTCTACGATTAGCAATTGTACAAACAATCGACATGGTTGTAAAGAAAATTAAATAAAATAAAATAAAAGTGATCCATTAATGTATATATATTTTCGTATATATTTTTAAAAATATCAACAAACTTTTTAGATCTTACCTGTACTCCGGTAGCTAAAAAAATGCTCAATCGTAACTGATGAGGGTGGGATAGATTTGAATTAAACACATTTAAAATTTCTTCCGTACCCGAACACAATCGACACACAGCCATATCGCCGTTTGTTAATGTTTGCTTACATATACACATAATCTTTGATAACCTTTAAAGCGCGGGTACAGCAACCGCACTACGAATTACACACGCTCATATACGTGACTGCTGCTTAACGAAGTTAAGCATAGCGCTAACGCCACCAACTGACTGAATATATCGAATGGGTGGGGAGTAGCACAGGTAGCGACACCTAAAATAAAGGCAAGGCTCTTCAACTAACGACTGGCGCCCAAAGAAGAAACAAGTACAATCGGTGTAACTTAATAAAAAGACCAGCAAGTGACCGTATCACCATCTCCTCTCAAAACCGGTTCTTTTATTACTGGATGGAGGTTTTCACATTTTATGCTTTTCTACCGCACTTATCCAATTGGGTAGTAGTGGGGGAAAGTCAACATCCTTTCTGATAAAACTGTTTGTTTTAATACATTCTTATTTTGTTTATGTAGTGTAAGCACTATTTATATAGTAGGACTTTGTAATAATTTAAGATAAAACTGTATAAACATATAATAAAACTTATGTGATTATTGAACTAAGTACTTTTGGGTTACGACCTTGAGATTTCTTTAGATACTCACGCATGCGCTTTTACGACTCACACCATAATAAAAAGTTCCCCTCTTATAGGAATATCCGTTACGGTCTGGCCTTGAAGCTTGAATAGAACATCTGTTTGCTTATTTGAACTATGAGTAATAAAACATGCTTCAACTTGTTACCGCTCCTTTTAATATTTGTATTATGCATTCGTGTTTGTCAATGTCTTTTAAATACATATTTAGAAATTTACTTTGGAATTTTATAATGAGTTCCATGTCCATCACCTCAGTCATTTGTTTCGTTCAACTATTTCGTTTTTTTCTTTCGTATTCATCGCTTTAATCACCTGTACTCTTCATTATTTTACGGGCAGTAATCCTATGACTGGTAAAAGTAAAATTAACGAATAGAAAAGAAACGCATAATACTTTCTGTAAGTAAAAGCGAGAAAACAGTACGACCACTATAATTATTGGTTACCTTACTTATTTGTGTTTCTCATGTTAACCTATTTATTTGAAATTGTTTCTCTATTTCCCACACGTTGATTTTCCTAAATACCAGCCAGGCTTGCAGGGCCTCTCCTATGTTTACGTACTATGTACGTCATATATACAAAAGAAATTTGTCAGCTGTCATCAAATAAAATTAATTTATGTAATTTGTAGTTTGTTAAGTTAATTTGAAGTAAATCCGGTGATTTAATGAATTCCTATAAACTAAGATTGACAGACGGTATACTTTTAATTAATGTTGTAAAGTCATCATGTTGTCATCATTTCATAAAATAATATTTCAAATTTCGCGGTATTCGAGACGTTCATATTCGTCAATGTCATAAAATTTAGGAGTTTATATGAGTTTTTAAATTATTATTAGAGGAGGGGTTTGATAGTAACGTTACGTACTTATCGAAGCGGGGTTCAGAGTAGCGTTACGAGGTGATACAAGGGTGTGAGGTGTGCCAAATTGTTTCCGCACGTAGGGCCTATGTAATAATAATAATCGCCCCCTCCCTCCCGCACAAGCTATTAGCTTCTGGGGCCTGGTTTCCAGGTTATGGGTTGTAACAATTATTATTATAATGACTGATTTGCTAATGGCTGCCAGAAGGTAGCCGGTGTCTCGATTGATATTACGTGTATGTTTGTGAATTATAATAGCACTCCTGATTTTGTAGTATGAAAGAACTTGGATTTACATATAAAGCTAAGTACTCACAGCAGCGGATCCGCAGGCGGATGTCACACGATTGGTCGGTTAGAGTCGATTTGACTCAAATCGACCAATCGTATGACATCCGCCTGCGGATCCGCTGCTGTGAGTACTTACCTTAACAGACGATTAATCGGAAAAAATGTTTGTCGATGTTCTGCAGTCGACGATGTGAAAACAAGATCTGAACTCACACTTCCGAGTTATCTGTTTCTCCACTGCAAACAAAGCGGCAAAACCAAGACACGCTGTATACGCCCTTGGATGTGTCCATAGATGATGGCAACAACTGAGATACTTTATTAGAAGGTTTAAATATGGTTTTCATACTTTTTTTTTTGAAGACCTTTCCTATGCAGGAAGACTATCCGAACATGACCTAACTGATCTTGAAGATTGTAGATTGTGAGACTGTAACTAGCTAAACGTTTCTGTGTCCGTTGATGATGGGAGTCGGATGAGTCGGGAGGGCAAATAACCAAGTCCACCATTTGACTGACGCGTTTCCTACACGTCCTGGAATGTAAGTTTTCCATTGTTTTTAACTTTCATGTCCAATTGAATATTTTGATGTTGATTATTTAAGACCAGATTCTAAAGGTATCATCCACATATCGCAACCACACCTTAGGTTTATGTTCCAGAACTGCCACGGGAGAAACAGGAGAATCGATATCAGAGCCGAAGAAATGCTGATAGTTATCATTATTTTATCACAACATCGAAAATATTGCAAAAAAAGGCATTTTCCACCAGACTCCCCATACTAGGCGATTGGTCCTCTTGAATTAGTAGTTGTCGGATAATGGTGACTGACTTTAGGATGACTAACTTAAGATTTAGTGACTAAATGAGGACTTTCGTGAATAGGGAGGTAATATTAAAGCCAACAAGATGTCTTCGGGAGCGATTAAGATGTTTGAGATATGTTCCAGAAGGTGAACTGGGAGTTTAGAATATGAGAAGGAGATTCTTCTGTATAGATCTTAAGATTATTTGCAGAAATGTTAGTAGACTAGAGGTACCTAATAACAATAGCTCAAAAAGAAACACCTGGGTTGTGGCTGTTAGGAAGACCATAAAACCAAAGCGGTTTGGACTCGGACACGGAATTACATTGCGTATAATGTCTGCGGGTATCCAATTCTGTGTGTAATCTTTTCGTCATATTGGACTTGATGACAGTAGAAATGTCTTTGTTAGCAGAAAGTACAAGGAGGTGCAAAAAATAGTGTAATACCTATATGTAGCGTTAGCACCATTTTAAGCATTTTATATAACTTTCGACAACATTTCAATTGGTATGTTGACTACTGCTTCCGGTATGTTCGCTTTTAAGGCTTCCAGAGTTTCAGGCTAATTTACAAACATTCGATCATTAAAAAAAAATACTGACGTCATGTCATTAATTTTCTGTGAGAAAAACCAATTAACATGTCAAAACATATCATTATTCGTTTATACATAAGAATGTGTTAGAAAAGTAGACATTGTGCTGTCGGATTTGTCATTTTAACGATTTCTTTCTGAAGAATTCTATTGAATAAGACTATGAAAAATCAATTAAAAGGTCAAAACATACAGGCTTCCGATGTTGAATATGGCCTCCATATTCCAGTGACCCTCAACTTTTCCTAAACTTCATATCAAGAACGCTTTCTAGTGGTCGGATAATTAAAAACGCGTTTTATATTTGGAATATTTGAAAAAAAAATACACTGACGTCATGTAACCTCTGGGAAAACCTAATTAACATTAAAGTGAATCATTTGTTATGACTAATACGTGACAAATCCGACAGTTTATTGACATCTACCTCATAATTTTTGAGCTAAGAGTGCGCGAGCAAATTTATTACGGGGGGACGATTGATGTATATAAGTACAACATTTATAAATTAACTAGATATTTTCAGCTTTTTTATCTAGTAATCAATTTTTTGTATTTATTTGGCGACGTGTTTAAATTTATATTTACATTATCTTTGATAATGATAGCTTAGCTGTCGAAACAATTATCAGGTAGATTATAATAAATTTGTAAAACTTTTAATTAACCAGTTTTATTTATTTCATTACAATGTAGTTCCGCGAAATAAGGCTAGAAACAATAACCAATAACTATGAATTGTCCACAATAGAAAATCCAAACTGTATGCAAGAAAGCCATACACAAAATCCACAAAATTTGAATGTTTGAGCAAGTTTTACCAGGGGTCATATATTGGGTCCTTATTTTTTCGATGATTCATTAAATGGGGAGATGTATTTGGATTTCCTTAGATTTGAAAGAATACCTGCTCTAGCGATATTATTTCCAAATAACGAGAACCCAGATTTACCTAGTTTTAATGTCTGGTATCAACAGGATGGTGCACCACCACATTATTCACTTCTTGTTAAAGAATACCTAGATAAAGTCTTTCCTAATAGATGGGTAGGAAGACGTGGTCCTATGGAATGGCCGGCTAGATCTCCTGATCTCACCCCACTTGATTTTTTCCTTTGGGGATATTCATAATCATGTGTGTATCACTCAAGACCTCGAGATCTTGAAGAACTGAGAGAAAAAAATAAGGTTGGAGTGCAGAAATATCGACCAAGAAATGAGAGACAATGTTTTTGAAAGAATTTCAACTCCGACTTTATCATTGCCAGGAAACAAATGGGTGGCAATTTGAACATTTATTATAAGTTCAATTGTTTTAATCGTTCATAAAATAAATTATTATTTTTCGGTTTTGAGAATTTCAAGTTTAATTATTTTCGTCAAAGTTATACCTTTGATCCTCCATATCTTTAAAACTACTAATTTTAAATACCACACACGGGGTATTGCTGAACTCAGCAAAAAATCTACTTTTTATTTCTGTTCAAAAAGTAAGGAAGTTCTATTTAAAAAATAGAAAAATTCAATGACGTCATAGGTCCCATAGTAAATAAAAAAATTAAAATTAACTTAAATTAACTTAACCATAAAATCTACAGGGAAAAAATAAAGTCGACGTGTCCGTGCTTTTCTTCCAAACAGCGATAATGAAATATGAATGACAAAAAATACTAATTTTTTCCTTACTTTATTTACACACTGTATGTTTTTAAATATTTAAAAATGAATACATATTATATACTTATATTAATTCCGATAATTGAACAGTAACATTATAAAGATCCATCGAAATAATATTCCTATACTACCTAATTATACTATTAACAAACTTTTTAAATCTTACCTGTATACCTGTAGCTAAAAAAATACTCAATCGTAACTGCTGAGGGTGGGATAGATTTGAATTGAACACATTTAGCGCCGGTGTCCACATGCGGGAATTCCCGTTGCGAGCTCGCTGCGGGCCCGCAAATGCGGTCTACGATACTATAAGTTAAATGTTGCAGTTCACACATAGTGCGTCATCCTTGCGAGCTCGCAGCGAGCATCTTGCGGGCGATTCTTGACGCAGATCCCTACAGCCCCGCAAGGTTGACGCAGCCGCAAGTACGGGCTCAATATACCTTGTTGTATATTGTGCGGTTCACACATGCGGGCGTTTGACGCAAGAATGGTAATCGAATTAACAATGGTGAGTTCTATAATTTTGAAGAATTATTGGATATTCAGCTGTTTATTGGTGTTATTTGTCAAAATTTAATGAAAAGGATGACAAGTATTGTTAAGTGAAGGGAAATAGAAAGCATTAAGCATGTAGTTAAAATTTAAGCATATGTTTTTAAACCTTTTTAGTTAGAAATTCAGTTTTGGTTCACTTTTATCTTCTTAATATAAATAACTAGGGTTTTTAAACATATTTCTGATAAAAGTCTATTGTGGGTGTTATTAAATTTAGAAATACCTACCTGCTTATGGGGGCTATGGGGACAGCTTGTGAATTTCGGTTTATTCGATTTATAAATTATTTGAAAAGTTTTTTTTGAAATCTAACGTAGCACAAACGATTGTACATCAACCAATATTATAATAAAATAGCGAACGTGCTTTCAAATTAGTTTTTAAATCTAGTATCTAAGCCAATTTTAGCTATCTTGGACAATAGGACTTTATTCTTATTTAAAAAGAAAAATTGAATCAAAAGTAGAGTCCTATTGTCCAAGATAGTACCTACAAAAATTAATTTGAAAGGGCGTTCGCTATTTTATTATAATATTTGTTGATATACAATCACTTGTGCAACGTTAGATTTCAAAAGAAACTTTTCAAATGATTTATAAAACGAATAAAGCGACATTCACGACCTTTCCCTAAGATTTTTACTACATACTAATTATTACTACATGTATTGTAGTTGTATTGCTGTAATTATGCTTTTGGTATGAAGAATTATGGGACGAACCTTAGTTAAGTTTTATTTTGTGTGTTTGTATACTTTCTTAATAAACATTGTCTTAAATTATAAACGTGTTATTTAATTATACAAAACCTTCGACAATTATCTTTAACCACAAAATAAACATTTTGTAGATAATATAAGCAAATACAACTAGTTTTCTGTAATATAAATCTATTTCTGATGGCAGTAGATTGTTTACTGTGCGTCATTTCACCGTGTAGTGTGAACTGATTTTTGCGGGCCCGCCGCGAGCTCGTTGCGAGGTCGCAACGGGAGTTTCCCGCATGTGGACACCGGCGCTTAAAATTTCTTCGCTACCTGAACACAATCGGCACACAGCCATATCGCCGTTTGTTAATGTTTGTTTACATACACACATAATATTTAATAACCTTTAAAGCACGATTACGTCAGCTGCACTACGAATTACAAACATTCGTATGTCAGTACGCTACTACTGCTTGACGAGAATATCGCGAAACCGCCAACTGAACTGAACAGCTAAACACATCGTGAAGGTGGGGAGAAGCACAAGTAAAAAAGGAGGGGCTATCTTCGAACCGGAGAAAAAAAGGGAGTATAACATAATAACCATTGGTATAATTTAAAATGCCGAGCAAGTAACCAATGCCTCAGCAACCCATTTCAAAACAGGTTCTTTTATTACTGGTTTCCACATTTTATGCATTTCTACTGCAATTATGCCGTTGGGTAAAAGGAAGGGGAAGTCAACATCCTTTCTGATAAAACTGCTTGTTTTAATATTTTATTTATATTTAATACTTATTATTTTGTTTACGTAGTGTAAGCACTTTTTATAACTATAGGACTTGTAATAACTTAAAAAAACCTGTATGAACATATATAAAACTGATTTGACGACTATCTAGTTCCGGATCACGACCTTGAGATAACTTTGGATAGTCACGCAAGCGCTTTTATATAAACTAATCAAAGCGTGACAGATGGTATACTTGGAATGCATGTTGTAAGAGGTGCTTATTATTTATTTAGACCCTAGTGGGTACAGGTACCCACTAAAATAAATACCTAGATACAACTCCAGGTACGTTTACATTAACGATTTAGTTAGGTAATCATAGGTACCTACCTTAGAATGGTATATTAAAGGCATACATATATTCTTGTTTGGTGCGTCGCATTTCGTCCGCTGACGGAAATTTACCTGAACCCTTCTCGTTTCGTGCGGAATTTAAATGATAGCGTTTATGACTTCTTATTCCGTGCGTTATTTACCTGCAACGAACTATTAATTTCATAATGATCTAGGACAGCAAAGCTAATATGGTGCTATTTATTATTATTTTATGCTATACATTTACATTGAAAAATAAAAATAAAATAGCATCATTATTAGCCTTGTTGTCCTGGATCATTTTGAAATCAATAGTACAAGATTTAAAGAAGCTATTACGGAAAAACCTTACTTCCCTTAATTGTCGATGGGGATGTTCTGTAAATTGTCATAACTGTTAAATCTGTTTGGGTGTTCCTATACTTATATATTATATACTGTTATTCTTAATATCCAATCAATTTCTTATTTATATGTACTTATCCATTATTATTTTCCCTTTATTAATTAGGATCTAAAAGTAGCTAAAATATTTAATTTAGAAAATTTAGATACTTCATCAAGAATCCAACAGCTTTAAAAAAATCACTTGATTACTTTAAAAAAATTATTAATCTTGTCGAAATTACTTTTTATTAATACCTACTTTAAATTTTTTGTATCTGGTGTAAGAAAATATATAAAATACTGAAAAGGATATCAACAAATTTGTATGTAGAAATCCTGTCTGTGTAGAAAGCGCGCAAAACGAGAAGTCATTAATACCGAATTTGATTGTCCATCTGGTTTACGCATGAAACGAGAAGGTTTTACAGCTTAGCACGAAACGCTCACAAACCATATTAAAAGATGAGTATCATAAGTTTTATATACTGTTTTGGTCTCTTAATGATCATAAAACGCAATATTATACAGGGTAATTTATGACGACCAGGAACAAAGTTCACCGGGTGATCCTATGAGTAATTCAAACATAGGCGACGCTACGGTGCCGGTGGACTCCCAAATCAATCAAAATTCAGTTTTTTCTAATTTCTATTACATAAAAAAACGAACTGCTTCTGATAAAACAGTACGTTTTAGATAGATCTCCAACTTTGAATAAATGAATTGAATAAATCACGAAAAGTCTACATAAAACGAGAATTTTTAAAGTAATTCTATAAGCCGTGAAATAACATTTGCTCCAAAAGGTTACATCTATAGAATCTATTTTTCTTTCTTATAAATATAACTTTAATTTAATTTAATTCGTAGAATACAAGTTCGGTTACATAAATATGTGTAAATTAGTAAGAATTCATTAAATCAAAATTTTTTATTCACAAATGAAAACCAGTTATTTCCCCCTTTTCTACGTTCTATCCCAAATGCAAATATTGGGACAGCGTTAACCCATCCGCTGCAGTACAGCGATGAACAATGAGGGAACAACAATAAGGGATGCTGTCGGACTAGACCCCCCCACAATAAATCATTTTACTGGAGAGGGATAGATTCGGCAGAACTTTGATATTTTTCCGGTCGACGTAGATGCACGCACCAGTGCACCTGCACCCTCTCAATGCCTGCTAGGGAGACTGCCGGAGCTTTGATAGGGAGCGGTGTGACGTCACCCTAAAAGTCATTCGCTCGCAGTATTCCTGCAACATACACATAGGCCAGTAAAATTAGACCCGTTTTGGACTGTGGGTGGAAATAAATGTTGTAAAGCGGGAGATCGTTTCGATCGCTTCGTTTGAGGTCAAATATAAGTATCCTAGGTTTGCACGGTCCCTCGACTCGAGCTTACCTGAGGGCAAACATAATTTTTGTGGGACGCTGTTGTAGGACGCTTACTTATGGGTGTGATTTAATCCCGAAGATTAAAGTTTTTATAAAAGTTTCCGCTTTTATGGGGGCATATTTCATAGATCCAGATAAAAATGAAGTCTTAGGGCGGATTTTCTATTTAAACGTACACGGTTAGAGGTAGTTTATGTATAAAATATTTTAAATCTGAAATTTTACTATTTTGGTATTTATGGGCTTTGAAGTTCTCGTTATGATACGTCATATCAATATTATGTTTATGATTAAAAAATGTAGCCCGACATGTGAGCAATACAAACATTTTTACCGCAGGTCTCTAGGATCAACTGTTCTTGAGATATCAAGAGTTACGTTTACATCAAAAAACTGCAAGCAACGTCGTGCACCACGAACAAATATGGCTGCCATATTTCAATCAAATGGAATAAAAATAAAATGACAGTGGTTTTGATCTACCAATACTTAGGGGTGATAACACACAAAAAATTATCTTTTTCGAAATGATCGAGCGACCAGTACTGCACTACTTCATATGGATTGATCCTAATTGCTATGATGGGGGATGACAGAAAAATGGCCATTAAGTTAATCCGACAACCTCTATAATATCGAAGCTTAGGTATTTCTCGACTTATATTAACAATCAGAATGAGTCCAACGGTTTTTTTTATACGGAAAGCCTCTGGGCGTCCGGTCTGACGGAAAATCGAAAATTTGTAAAATTGTCGTTTCTCGACCGTCGATTTCGACCATACCACTGGACCGCATTTAAAGTGTTGGATACTCATCCGACGCAGAATTTAATGCTCTTTAATTCTTGTAATAGTAAAGTTTTCGTTGGAAAGCACCGGTTTGGCGTTGAAAAACTAAAAAAGGTCCGAAGATTTCGTGGTTCTTTTGATGCCCTCAGGTAAGCTCGAGTCGAGGGACCGTGCAAACCTAGGATACTTATATTTGACCTCAAACGAAGCGATCGAAACAATCTCCCGCTTTCCAACATTTATTTCCACCAACGTATTCTATTTTACTGACCTATCAGCAATAAGGGAATCGCAACTTTTAAAGAGTAAATATGAGGTTCTATAATAGGTAGTACTAGTATAAATATAAACAATTCAAATTAAAAAATAACAATCATATCAGTGAATATTAACACGAATTATACCGAATATAATTAAAGAAAAAGCGAACTTATGAAAACCTTGAATATTTTATGTCACAGAAATTATACTACTTTTGCAGAAAAACTTATAAGCCATGGCAGATTGTAGATACATCCTAAGTAAGCAGTAGGAAAGTCAAGTAATCACTATGGCAGCCACAACAGATAAAGTAAAAATAAAGTCACTTGCCGAGGCAGGCGGATACAGGTGTTCAGCGCAGATGAGCTAGACTATTTTTAGCACAGGACTTGCGTGACAAACTGCAGGTGTGTAACCGTGTGACGAATTTAAGTACATTTAATGATTAAATTTCCATCTGTGGCACCCATAACTAATAAAATTTAGAAACGATAATTTTGTTAATTAACGAAGCGTAATAATGATATCGTTTGTTAATGATTAAAAGTAAAAGATAATAATATACAGAGAATATAATGTACGTAATTTAAGAAGAAGATATAATGTTGAATGGAGTTATTACTAATAACAAGCGTCGAGAAAAGATAGAGCCAAGTTCAAAACACGACGTGTCTGGAAGTGTGAAGAATTTTGAAAACGTAAAGATTATTGCATTTACCGCAAACGACAGTTAAGGGAAAAAATAAATGACCATTCCAATCGTATTGATGAAAAATTAAAGTTATAACTGCATGGGGGGGGGTTGTGACAAAAAACTGAGAGGATGTTCATAATCCGGTTTTAGAAAAGAATGTTTTAAAGATGAATGAAAATTTGTGAAAATAATTGCTCTGTAAGTGCGGAAAACAGATATGTTGCAGTATGCAAGGGAAAGCAGGGGTATTAAGTTAGCGTAGAAATAGCTGGGGTTGAATTTGTAAAGAATAGATTCTATGATGAATTCTTACATAAACAAATTATTTAAAATTGTCGAAGACTGAAAAAAACAAGAGCGCACATACCAAGAAAAAACTCACAACGGTAAAACGCAAGAGAGCAGGACGAGATAGAAGCTAAGCCTCCTCAAAAATCAACCAAAATGGGCGCGATAGTTCCATACCGAAGGTGATAAGAGGTAACATACAAAATGATGGACCGAGATAACAGCGGCGCCTCCACCAGAATGTTACGATTAAGGGTTGTCGTGACTGGGGAGTAGTAAAGGGTAGAAGTAGAACGAAACGCAAAGTTCAACTTAACAATACAATCGACTTGGGTGATCAAGTAATCACTAAGTCAGCCATAGCAGACTCTTATCCTTAGTAACCAACGTAAAAATAAAGTGATTTACTGAGGCAGGCTCTCGGATGATAGTTGGTATCCCGTAAAGGAACTGATTTCCCTTAAAGCAAAGCCTCATTTATGTAGGATTTCTAATTGAAAGATCGGCAATTTACAAGTAGGAAAAGGCGAGGGGACGTTGAATGTGGGCGATTTCGTTGCGCGTTGTCAGGTCCTGTGTATGAGTTGCTCTCTATCTCTCTCTCTAGTGGGCAGGATACAGGTGTCCAGTGCAGATGTGCTAAACTATTTGTAGCAGAGTACTCGCATTCCATACTACATGTGACGAATAGTTACACGAATAGTTGAAAGCATATGTTGATAGAAAATAGTTTAACTATATTTCCAACTGTGACAGTGGATGACATAAGGATGACGGAGCTTGTGGTTGATCAAACGTAACGGCCGGAACCGTTCCAATGACTCATTTCCAAATGGCGGCCAAAAGATAGCCGGTGCCTCGATTGAGATTGCGTGAATGTTTGTGAATTTTAAAAGCGCCCCTGAATTTTCTAGTATGAAAGAACTTGGATTTACATATAACAGAAGATTTAGCGACGAAGACCTTATGTCTAGTTTCTTGTTTGTCGATGTTCTGCAGTCGCCGAAACAAGACCTGACATTACACTTCGTTTATGTTCTGAAATTGTCGTGTGAACTAACCGTCTTATTTGTCCACTGCAAACTAGGCCACGCTGTATACATCCTTAGTATGGTAGAACGAAATGACGTCACTAGGCGATGGCAACAGCTGAAAAGACTTTATTAGGAGGTTGAAACTTTTCTGAAAACATTTTCTACACGATCGGAGACTTGTGAATATATGGTAGCAAGGCTGTAGGACGTAGGGGTGCTGTGAGAGTTGTTATTGCGACTGTGGGATGGATTAAGACTACAATTACAAACCTTTCGATATCCTATTTATTGTATCCATTAACAAGAAGACTACATCGAACATGACGTAACTTATCTTGACGATTGTCGATTGTAAGTCTGTAACTGCCCGATGTACAAGTGTGAGTTAGTAACTAGCGTTGCTGTGCCTAGAATCAAACACTTGAAAAAATATGATGGGAATCGGCATGTAAGTATCTATTTGTGTGTTGGTTTTGGTTAAACAAAATAACCAACTCTACCATTAGACTGACGCGTTGCCAATATATCCGAGAGGGTAAGTTTTCCATCGTTTTTAACTTGGTGAAATTGAATACTTTAATTATTTAGATGATCTAGAAACGGTGGTAAAATGTGTCACCCGTGAAGCCAGATTCTAAAGGCATCATTCACCTATCGAAACCACAAGTTTATGTTCCAAAGCTTACCAAGTCTCCGTTTCGAAAAATTTCACGAAGATATTCGCAACCACGGGAGAAACAGGAAAATCTATATCGGAGCCAGATGAAATAATAATCATTATTCTCATCACAAAATCGGAAATACATATGTCCAAAAGGGCCAGATCCCCTATACTAGGCGATTTGTCATCTTGAATTAGTAGTTGTTAGGTGATAGCGGCAGAATCATAATGAGCCCTTTTTAGAGCATTTTCCATGATTTTCGCCAATATTTCAGGCGGTATGTTGGCAATTTTTTCTCGTATGTTCGCTTTTAAGGCTTCCAGAGCTTCAGACTTATTCACAAACACTCAATCTTTGGAAAGAATTCTATATAAAAAATATAATTCTCTGAGAAAAACCAATTAACATGTCAAGACATGTTATTAATCGTTTATACATAATACTGTGTTAGAAAAGTAGAAGACATAATGAGTTAAAATGTAACGATTTAAGGAATGTTATTTCTAGAATATTATTTCTCCGTATCCAAATTCAAAATTAACATTTTAAGATCACTGCGAAGTAGCTATTAAACGTGTTTTTGTCTCGGAATATTTGGAAAGAACGCACTAATGCCATGTCCTCCCTGGGAAAAACCAATTAACATGTCAAAACAAGTCATTAAAGTGAACCCCTTGTGACGACAAATATAGATAGCACCACAGTCACTTGTCGTTATCAATGTTAATTCCACTAACGAATATATAGTGGATTGACACGAGATGCACGCTTTCAAATGTTGTCTCCCCCTACTGGCGAGTCTCGGTAAAGACGAACAGTTTTTTCTAGGGGTAATTGTATATGAAATCCTGCATCTCTAGTAATATATTTTTGGAATCTTATACCCAAGAATTTTACATCTTATGTATTTTTATTATACATTTAAAAGGTTCAGACCAAGATCATAGATAGTTAATTATAATGTGGGCGGCCGTAATAGTAAGTACGCTGTTTTCAGCGCAAGCAAAAGAAAACTGCTTTTATGTCAGGTTTTTTCCGCGCTCAAGTTCACCTTTTAAATTAAACTTTGCACCGCCTGCTGTAACGCCGTTATAAAGACCATTACTGCGTAGTTGCGCCGTCTGTTGGTCAATTTCCAAAGTAGGACACATACCCCAAACAAGCTCGTTATATGGAGCCTTGGCCCTTCAGTGTTGTTTTTACTAGTTCCACAAACTACAGTGATTGTTCAAATAATCAACACAGTTCGATATTTAAACTTGAAAAGAAATAACTAAAATTTAGTAAAGAGCCTACAAGAGGGTCTAAAATAAATAAAATAAAAGTGGTCTGTATGATACCTATGTATATGTAGCTAGAAAAAAAACGCATTCTGTTTCAATCTTCAGATTTCCAGAAAACATGTAGATATCCCTTTGAAACTTCTTTTCCGAAGATTATGCATACCAAATTTCATAACCGAAACTCTATTAACTACGAAATAATTTAATTTTAGATTTAACATTAAAATTAACGATTACACATTGCTAATTTGATAAGCAGCTTAAATCAAAGCAGGCTTTTGTTAAAACAAATGGAGTTATGAGCGTCATTTGGAGTTATAATAGTCATAAGTTTGGTTACATTCGGTGCTAATTAACTTCAGTTTTCTTGTGAAAATGGCTCCTCAGTTAACGAAGTCCGAAATTGCAACTTGTTTTAACAAAAGCCTGCTTCAATGTAAGCTGAATTAGAAATGTGTAATCGTTAATTTTAATGTTAAATTTAAAATTGAATTATATCGTTAATAGACATACGTTTTTCAATCTTTCGTCTCCAAGGAAACGAGATTTCAATACCGATATCGAAATGTTTTCCGGAGAAATGAAGGTTGAAACAAGATTGGTTTTTTCTAGTCATCCAGTATATTTTTAAGTATTTTAACAATGAGTACATTCGTATTAATAATTCCGATGATTCAACACCAGTTGAAATATTTCTCTATGCTACATTACACTATTAACAAACTTTTCAAATCTTACCTGTACTCCGGTAGCTAAAAAAATACTCAGTCGTAACTGCTGAGGGTGGGATAGATTTGCATTGAACACATTCAAAATTTCTTCTCTACCCGAACACAATCGGCACACAGCCATTACGCCGTTTGTTAATGTTTGTTTACATATGCACATAATCTTTAATAGCCTTCAAGCGCGAGTACGGCAACCGCACTACGAATTACACACACTCATATGTTGTACGCGACTGGTGGTTAGCGATGTTGAGCATAACGTCACGCCGACAACTGAACTTATCGAGAGTGAGGGTAGGGGTCCGGAAACGATACCCAGAATAGGTTATCCTTGAACTAGTCGACAAAGAGCGTTATACGATCTTAAAACGATGAGCAACTATCTCAGCATATAACCTCAAAACAAGTTCTGTTGCTACTGACTTCCACATTTTATACACTTGGACTTGCTGTTGGGTAGTAGTGGGGGAAAGTCAACATCCTTTCTGATAAAACTGTTTGTTTAATACATCCTTATTTTGTTTATGTAGTGTAAGCACTTTATATACTATCGGACTTTGTAACAACTCAAGATTAAACTGTATAAACATAAATATAAAATTGATTTGATTAAAGTATTTCCGAGTTACGACCTTGAGATATCTTTAGATAGTCACGCATGCGCTTTTACGACTCCCTCCATAATAAAAGGTTTTTACCCCCGCTTTTAGAGGAATGTTGATTACGGTCTGGGACTGGCCTCGATGCTTGGATAGAACATCTGTTTGCTTAGATATATTAACTGCTAGTAAAACATTCGTTAACTTGTTAGTCATATTATTATTTTTAAGCATTAATTTTTTGTCAATCTCTTTTAAGTATTTAGAAATTTACTTTGGAATGTTATTAGGTGTGTCGCCCGAGTCATTTGTTACTTATTTTGATAATAGAATTACTTTCTCTTTTTTTCGTATGTATTCTTTCTCTTCAATCATCCGTACTCGTAATTATATTACGGGTCGTAATACTATGACTGGTAAATGTTAAATTAACGACTAGAAAAGAAACGCATAATACTTTCTGTAAGTAAAAGTGAGTATACAATTCGAGAATTATTGTTTACTGTTACCTATTACTGTTTCTTATTTCAGCCTATTTACATCATAACGTTTTACTAGATTGTTCATTTTACTTAATATTTTTTAAAATTTGTGACTTATGTCATGTACTTATATCAGCGTGATTTTATTTTTACGTGCTAAGTTGTTTAGCAACCAGTTTGTAAAATGTTCATATACCTAGTATATTAAAGAACGAGTTTTACAAGGTTTTATAAGTTTTATCCCACAAGTCCAAATGACGAGTACAATAATGACTTGTGAACGAGTTTTTTTTATGCTATTTTTTCTATTTTGTGCCCTTTTTAAATAATAAAAATCGCAATTTCAAAATTTAGAAAATTTTGTGGTGATTGGCAACTCTGATGTGACATTTGAAAGTTCAGATTTTTAGGGCGAAAGTTTTTAACAATTTTCTTCTTTTTTCAATTTTTTTCATTGCTACCAACTTTGAAAAAGTTGGACTGTTAATTAATTATTCAATAATCTGAAAAAATATCGCGCCGGTCGCCCGTAATTAATGAGAAAATTAACATCAAACCAGCTAATTTTTAGCTTAAAATAACCGGGTGCATTTCTCCAGCACCGCGACTATTACATTTTGAAATTTTATTACTAGTAGATCAATGTGCTGTGCTGGCTTTGTGCTGCAAGAAGTTTTTATTGTGCTGCTTTCCGGAACGATTTATCGAAAATTTTATTTTGCTGGGCTGGGGAAACGCTTAGCCCTGCAAATTTCGAATTCTGGAGTTTAAGGAGTGACATAAGAATGTGCTCGCTTTCTGCTGCACTGTGCTGGAAAAAGTTTTCATTGTGCTGCCTTCCGAAACGATTTATTTGAAATTCTATTTTGCTGGGCTGA
Source organism: Agrypnus murinus (assembly GCA_929113105.1). NCBI lineage: Eukaryota > Metazoa > Arthropoda > Insecta > Coleoptera > Elateridae > Agrypnus > Agrypnus murinus. The sequence continues at coordinate 64,960,218 of OV816026.1, forward strand.
GGAAATGGGCACAAAGCGAGCACATTCATATGCCAGTACTAAAACTTCAGAATTTGAAATTTGCAGGGCTAAGCGTTTCCCCAGCCCAGCAAAATAAAATTTTCGATAAATCGTTCCGGAAGGCAGCACAATAAAAACTTTTTGCAGCACAGTGCAGCACAAAGACAGCACATTGATTTACTAGAAATAAAATTTCAAAATCTAATAGTCGCGGGGCTGGAGAAATGCACCCAAAATAACCGATGTAAATAATGAAGTTGATTACGTATTAAATTTGTTTGTAGTTGTCAGGTTGGTCACACTAACTGACCAAATGTGACGTCATAATGGTTTCAGGTATTTGGGACGCCTCCCTCCAACTAACTCATTCTTCCCAAGATGGCTGCGTCGTGCGAAGTAATTATCACGTTCCTGTAATAATAGGTAGTCAGTGACTGTTAATCATTGTTCTGGGATACGGGCACCGGAGGTACTCTCCGAATAGGTTTTGAAATTAGTCTAAAAGTTAACTCTACGATTCTTTTGTAAAACAATAGTAATTATCACCACATTCCTGTGATAATAGAAAATACCTGCAAAGGTCAACGACCCTTGGGGTAGTCCCGCAAAGCATACATTTAAATAACTAAAAAGGAATGTGGGTTACGTTAGAAGTTAGCTTACGAGTTAGCTCTGCGATTATTTTGAAAAACAATAGTAAATATTAGCATGTTCCTGTAATAATTACAAACAAGAAGTATGTAGGTAAATGGCCTGTCATTTCCGGTTGTTTGAAATTGCCGGGGGCGTTGTTTCAAACACAGACACGAAGTTAGCTGTGTTTACGTCATAACATGGCCGTACTTTCTGACAGCTGATCCCACAATTCATAGTTTTTGCATGTTTTTCAGATTTTCTTTGAAGTTTTGAAGTGGAATCTTCTTGATTTTGATTAACTGCAAGAAGCGCAGTGTCATGCGCAAATGTGGCTACGATCGTATCTTCTAAATCGCTGTGTATAGTAAATAAACTATGGGGCCAAGGACACTTCCTTGAGGCACAAACGCTCTTATTTCTTTCAAGTCCTAATATTCGTTTTCCTGCTTGATTCCAAAAAGTCTGTCCGAGATGTAAGAAGTCAATATCTCTACATACTGCTTCGGGTAGATCTCATTCAATTTGTATGTCAAGCCTTCATGCCACACTATGTCGAAGACCATATAGCAACATCTAAGAACAATTGAAGAATTGCTGAACATATGTTGTTTACACTTGTTTTTCTTCAAGAGCACGTACAATTATATCCGTTGTCCGATGATTTATCGAATTGGAAATCAGGAATTAGGTTATTGCTTTCTATTCGAGGTTTTAATCTCTTGAGTAGCAGCTTTTTAAATAGCTTTGAAACTATTGGCAGGAGGACATGGAGTAAGGAATAGGACTTAGATTGTTAGATCTAGGATAGATCGTTTGGTGGTTTTTCTAGTTTTAGCAACATAATTACTTCTACCACTTTTCAACAATTGGCAGTCTGACCAATGTTTAAATCTAAATGCTGCATTAAAAAGGTGTGTGTGCTACTTGGGATGGTTACCAAGTAGCACAAAATATTGGCAAATGATTGGGGCAATATTGAACCTATATTGCATAATTGGGGCAATATTAGCAAGATTTAACCAATATTGGTTTTTGAGAATATGTTTTAACAATATTGTAATAATATTGACGGAATATTTAAATGCAATATGGCGCTTTACTATAAAAAACCAATATTGCAGGATCATTTAAATGCAATATCCCATAAATGTTTACAATAAATATTCTAACAATATTGTTTTATAGCATTTATTTTTAATTTATTGAACCAATATTGGCACATTACTGGCAGAATAACTGTAACATTTTTCTTTTAAATATCGTATAGCAATATTAGACGATTATTTAAATATTACATCGCATACATATTTATAGTAAATACTCTAACAATATTGTTTTATAATATCTATTTATCTATTTATATTTATAACATTTTTTTCAAATTTATTTGTCTAGTTTTCTCAGTAAACGATTTAAACTATATCGAGGACAATAAACCCAAACACAAAGCCGAAAAAATAAAAGCCTGGTTAGTTCGTAAATGTCCAAAAGTTATTGAAACTCATTTCAATAACTACCTCAAAATTCAAAGTCCGGACTTGAATGTTATTGTAAATTTATGTCAATTGAAAATTGCAATAATGATTATTAGGAATCATTAAATTTTAAACAAAGAACAACTAAAACGATCGCTTAGAGAAGAGAGGTCAAAAATTTTAAAAAGATTTTAGAGTTAGTTTTAGTAATTTTTGCTTTTTACTGCTTTACTAGGTAGAAGAGATTTTGTATGAGTGTTAAAAGATTATTTGTAGTTAACTAAAAAGGGCATTTCGGTCCGCTACCTACCCCTAATCGGAGAAAGCTGCATTTCTAAGAAGTCCGTTCCGGGTGGATGTTCACAGGTCAAGCCACGAGAATTCACAGATGTTTTAGGATGCAACGCAACAAGTTCAAAATAAATGAGTGTCTGTGTGTACGACTTCATTATTTTGTTTAATAAATAAATTCGTGAAAGTGTGAACATGTGTGTGATGATAATTCATGTGATTATTTAATTCAGTTTATTCATTTTCTGTGATGATTGAACATTGGCTGCTGCGAACATTTGTCAGTGCTGAACCAGGAGGCCAGGACTAATGCCGTTATTTTGTGTAACACCATTATTGTATGCATGTATTGTAGGTAAGTTTATGCACAGTCATAATAAAAGGGTAGTTACTGCATCGGTCAATACCCTACTTAATAAGACATTTCTCATGCTGTTTATCTTTCATTACAGGAACGGACCAGTCAACCAGTTTTGGTGTGAATAGCCATCCTTACTTTTATTAGATGTTTCTTCTTATTATAAGTTCTAGATTATTGTAAGATTCATCTTTTTCAGGTTAGATATTTTATTTTTAAAATTTCATTTAAATAAGTTTCCGTCGTTTCTTTTATTATCTATGTATTTTTAAAAATTAACATTTGATTCTTTCGAATAAACTTTTGTATTTATGTATGTAGTTTTCAATTTTATTTTTTTATGTTTTAATAATAAATATGATGCAATTAACTCCTCGTTTTTTATTTATATTACCTTTATTTCTCTTGTTTTCTAATACATAGATCCAAGATTGTTTTACGTGGGGTACCCGTGTTAACATACCCCCACGTTCCTTCCATGAGGAAGTGATTGGGATACGCCCAATCAGCGCGCAAGTTGCACAACCGGCAATCGTGCAATTGCTCCCAGATTAAATCACTGGTAGGAGCGAGGTTGCCTATCCACCCTCTACTAGCTAAGCGTTCACTAGTGACCGAGCAGTTGACTTAACCGCTGCTCACCCGCCGGCACCCTCCCGTCCTCTTTCATACGGGGTCAAGTACCTCGTCCAGCATAGGACTATTCCCCAGCTATGCGCTCTTGCAAAGTGGGACCACTGCCCGATCGAATCCAACCTCAATTGTGGCAGGACTTGGTTTTTAAGCGGTTTTGCCACCCCGATCTACCAATTTTAGGCTTGGTGGACCCTCGACAGAGCTTCTTTAAAGCCTACACGTTATAGACTCCCGGTGCGTACCCGATATTGGTGAAGTTGTCTTAATAGTGAGAGGCTATATATTCGCTTCAACTATCCTTAAGTGTAATGGCTTTCGGAGCTTCTCCCAATCACCGTACCCAGCTGCAGTCCGGATCAAAGGGTGGCCAGGACAGCTCCTAAGCACATTTACCTGGCGGCTTGCAGTTTCCCAGCACATGGGATGAACCTCACTTCTAGTCACCGCACTAGAGATTCCGTCAAACATCGGGTTCCTTTGGTGACCATAAATGGCCTCGGGCAACAGCGGGTTCCTTTGGTGACCTTACATGACCTAGGTCATGCAGCGGGTTCCTTGGTGACCATGATTGCCCTCGGCCAAGCAGCGGGTTCCTTGGTGACCATAAATGACCTCCTCTCTTAGGCGAGATTCGAATCCGCCCATACCGGTCTCATCTACCAGGGCTCCCCCTGATCGGTATGAGTAACCGTCGAGAATTCTCACGAATTTCTCTACCACACACTTTATCTGACAGCTTCGTCCATTGCCCTTGATAGGGATAGGGTAGAAGGCACCCAGTTCTAGGGGTGAACGTCGTGTGGTCTCCCGTTCACCCAATGTTTTCTAATACAGTGACAACATTATAAGCAATATTTACAATCAACATTTCGTCAACATAGCATACTATTATTGAACAATGTCTAAAGATCATATTGGACCAATAAAGTAGAATATTATTGAGCAATATTTAAAATCGACATTGCATTGGTGCAATGTCGATTTTAAATATTGCTCAGTATCCTGTATTGGTACAGGATACTATTATTGAGCAATGTTTAAAACCCATATTGAACCAATAGAGTAGAATATTATTGAGCAATATTTAAAATCAATATCGTACCAATAAAGCAGAATGTTCACATTTCTATATTGGGTCAATATTTGTTAGGAACATTGTACCCTTATTGCCGCAATTTCTAGCCAATATTGCACCAATATTTTGTGCTACTTGGGATGACTTTTCTAGGCAGCTGTTTCAGAATTTCACCGGAGATGAGATCCAATTCTGGTGCTTTTTTCGGGTTCAAATTTGTTCTAATCTTATCAGCAACTTCTTTTAGAGTAAGAAAGGAATGATATTTTTTGATTTTTGGTTATCGTTGTTAACTAAAATATTTTCCACTTGCATTTGATTAGGCGTGAAAATGTTGGTCAGATATTCTGTAAATAAATCAGCTATTTATTATTGTCTCGAGCCCATGGGCCAATATCTTTTCTGATCGGTGGAATAGAAGTTATAGATGTCTTGATTTTTCTGGTTAATTTCCATAGTGAACAGTCAGTTTCTTTTGCTACTGATAGGGTTTGTAAGTGAGAGCTCATAGATTCTTCTTTAAGCTTTTGAATTTCTCTTCTTAGCCTTTGCGTTTTATTGTTTAAGTTAGCATTACCAGTAGGATCTCTCGTCTGTTGCCATCTTCTTCTTACTCTTTTCTCTTCTCTTTTCACCGACTACTTCCCTAATTTCGACCGAATAATTTACTCCTATGGTTATATGAGTAATTTCTTTCTGTTGTTAAAGGCAGCTGACTGCACAAGTCTAGTGAAATTTCCAGGTTTAACTTCAAGTTGTTGCTTTGTTCTCAGATTGATATACAGTTTAACAAGACTGGTTTGTCATATGTGTCTCCGTGATGAGACAAATATCTATGTATTGAGTGTTAAGGAAGACTTCTAATTCATGTTTTTTGTTTAGTATTCCATTGACATTCCATGCAGCTATTCGTAGATTTCACAAATTTATTTGTTCTTGGGTATAGCACCAGTACTCCTGGCTTCAAACTTGTCAAGTCTTTCATTGACTCGCTCAAGTGTCTTCATCATGTTTTGCATAAGTTGAATTATAGATGGTTCAGGTGAAGATGCAGTAGATGCAGGTTCTGCAGACCTATTTTGAGTAGCCTGAGCAAATGAGACCCCAGACTTAGCTTTATTGGAAGTGAATAATCTCGGTTAAGAGTTTGTTTTCCTTGCCGTAATAGCGTTTCTCTTCTTTTCTAAAGCTCCTTGGCTATGAAACATACCCTGTAGTTAGCAGGGAGAGCTTCTGAGCAGTTAACACATTTTGCAAGAGTGTCATTATGTTTGGTACATTTAACTGTGAGATGGTTTCCTATGCATTTCACGCAACTGGGTGCGCGGTTGCAAAATCTCTGAGTGTGTCTATATCTTTGACATGTTTTACACTGTGGAATAGGTTTGCCATTCTGCCATTCCTTACTGCTTCAATTTTAACCTTCATGTGGATAATATATTGAATATCATAAATCTTTTTGATAGCTTCAAAACTGTCGAGTATCAATATTGTTATCGGGAAGCCGATTATTTGTCAGGACGAATAAGATCAGAGATGATTACATGTAATAATCTGTTTAATGATTATTATTAAGTTGATTAATTATGATCTAATTCTTTTTAAGCTTGTTGAGATGTATCCCATAAAATTGATGCTATTTGTGCAATGTTTATATTTGCAATTTACGAGTTACTAGAACTATTAGTTTTATGGTTTTGTTCCAAAAGTTGTAGTTAGGTCAGTGAATGATGTCTTCAGAAATGTATGGATACAAGAGAATAAATTCGTTTGTCGAATGCATTTTTAATTTACTGGCTAACAATATATACAATGGTAAACGAGTGTACTTCTCTTTAGTATTGACACTAATTTTTCTTGAGTATTTGTATATTGAATATTTATACTACCTGTCTAATCTTAAATTCGTTTTTAATTCTAATTCTTTACAAATTTCTTTCGCTGAAGTTGAAGGATGTAAGTTCCTTACCATCACTTTAATAGGCCTAGTGGTTTTGTTCTCGTAAGTGTGACTTTCAAACCATTAGTACCATTCATTAGTGCTGTTTGGTGCTGTCAGCTGTCTATATTCAGTGTCATTACTGACATTTTTGTTGTTTATTACCCAACATGCTAGTTTTACAGTTATATTTATCAATTTGTAATCTTTCTTTGACAGAGTGATAATCTTCGACATTACTCAACATGATTGGTGGTGGCTTTACAGATTTAGGAGTTTACACTGGCTGCACCCTGGGGCTATTTAATTTTTTTATGAGCGATTTCAGGGGAATCAGTTGCCCTACGCTTCTTCTTATTTTTGCATTTAAACAAAAGCCACTCCGTTTTTCTTCAAATAAGTTCCTCTTCTTCGCCCGAATTGACCGGGTTATAAGTTTTCTTTTTTGGTGTTTCTTTTTTCTGTGATAATACTAATCTCTTATTCTGTTTACAACTTAAAGTTGTAAGTTCACTTTTCAGCTGGCTAATCTCATTTATCGTGTAATGTTTTATCTAAATTGACTATATATATATTTTTTGTTTTGTTGCTCTCCTTCATATTCGTTTTATAATGCATAAGCCTAATAAATATATGTACTAACCAAATGGGATTCTTTCATTTACACAGTTGTTCGAAGTTTATAAGAACAACCTTTTTGCGTTCTCGAAATGAGGGTGTGGATTTCTTGAAACTATTGGGAATCCTAATGTAGCGTAACTTCGCCGACACACTAGGGTGTTCGGGACCCGACTTGAAATTTGATTCCATAGGCGGGGCGGTCAGAGAAGAGACTAATTATGGGTGACATTAGTTTAGTAATTTATGAATATTGATTTCTTTATGAAATCAGCCTACAGCCGACAATATACAAAAACTTAAGAAAGGTCACTTTCAGTTTTGTAATTATTATTATTATTAATTGTTATTATTATTGACGTGTACAGTGTGGTTCCTCTGTTATCTAATAATTGTTGAGTGATCTTAATATTTGGTGCATGTTGAGTAAATGTTACTGAATATTGTTGGCTGAATAAGGATTATCTTTATAAACTGTTGCCATGTTATGCCATGTTGCAGATTTGATTATTTGCTGCCTCGAGTGTTAGTTACCTTTATGTTTATTCTTGAATCGATGTACTAAGATATAAACTTATGTGTATACCTTTAACTGTGATTACTCTGCCTATATTATGGTATTTCTGTGTTGAGATATGTGTGATCTATTATTATGTTATTATTTACTTCCTTGCGTATTGTCTTCTCATTTTTATATACTGTAATTATTTTTACTGTTGTATTGCATTTAATTGAATGCACTTATTTGCGCCTTATAGGGAATGAGTATACTTAATGAGTATATTGATAATAAGGCAACTTGCACGCTATACAATTTGGAGAAGATACATAAGCTTCAGAAGCTGTGTGTAGTGACGGAAATAGCTATCTTTCCTACCCCTAATTTGTCCATTTTGGCCAAGAAGCTTGCGCCTCTGAAGTATGAAGTCCTGAGGGTTTCAGGCTAAAGCTGTGTGCTTTTTCCATCCTTGAAGTCCTGAGAGGGTATCCAGGCTAAAGCTTTGTGGTTTATAGGTCCTGGGGGTGTCAGGCTAAAGCCTCGTACTTTACGAAGTTGTGAAGGTAACATGCCAAAGCTTTGTGTTTTTTCCATCCATGAAGTCCTGAGAGGGTATCCAGGCTAAAGCTTTGTAGTTTATAAGTCCTGGGGTGTCAGGCTAAACCCTCGTTCTTTATGAAGTCCTGAGGGTTTCAGGCTAAAGCTTTGTGCGTTTTCCATCCATGAAGTCCTGAGAGAGTATCCAGGCTAAAGCTTTGTGCTTTATAGGTCGTGAGGGTGTCAGGCTAAAACCTCGTATTTTATGAAGTCCTGAGGGTTTCAGGCTGAAGCTTTGCGCTTTTCCATCCATGAAGTCCTGAGAGGGTATCCAGGCTAAAGCTTTGTGGTTTATAGGTCCTGGGGGTGTCAGGCTAAAGCCTCGTACTTTACGAAGTTGTGAAGGTTTCATGGTAAAGCTTTGTGTTTTTTCCATCCATGAAGTCCTGAAGGGTATCCAGGCTAAAGCTTTGTAGTTTATAAGTCCTGGGGGTGTCAGGCTAAACCCTAGTGCTTTATGAAGTCCTGGGGGTTTCAGGCAAAAGCTTTGTGCTTTTTCCATCCATGAAGTCCTCAGAGGGTATCCAGGCTAAAGCTTTGTGATTTATAAGTCCTGAGGGTGTCAGGCTAAAGCCTCGTGCTTTATGAAGTCCTGAGGGTTCAGCCTAAAGCTGTATGCTTTTTCCTTCCATGAAGTCCTGAGAGGGTATCCAGGCTAAAGCTTTGTGGTTTATAGATCCTGGGGGTGTCAGGCTAAAGCCTCGTACTTTACGAAGTTGTGAAGGTCTCATGCCAAAGCTTTGTCTTTTTTCCATCCATGAAGTCCTGAGAGGGTATATAGGCTAAAGCTTTGTAGTTTATAAGTCCTGGGGGTGTCAGGCTAAACCCTCGTTTTTTATGAAGTCCTGAGGGTTTCAGGCTAAAGCTTTGTGCGTTTTCCATCCATGAAGTCCTGAGAGAGTATCCAGGCTAAAGCTTTGTGCTTTATAGGTCGTGAGGGTGTCAGGCTAAAACCTCGTATTTTATGAAGTCCTGAGGGTTTCAGGCTGAAGCTTTGCGCTTTTCCATCCATGAAGTCCTGAGAGGGTATCCAGGCTAAAGCTTTGTGGTTTATAGGTCCTGGGGGTGTGAGGCTAAAGCCTCGTACTTTACGAAGTTGTGAAGGTTTCATGCTAAAGCTTTGTGTTTTTTCCATCCATGAAGTCCTGAGAGGGTATCCAGGCTAAAGCTTTGTAGTTTATAAGTCCTGGGGGTGTCAGGCTAAACCCTAGTGCTTTATGAAGTCCTGACAGTTTCAGGCAAAAGCTTTGTGCTTTTTCCATCCATGAAGTCCTCAGAGGGTATCCAGGCTAAAGCTTTGTGATTTATAAGTCCTGAGGGTGTCAGGCTAAAGCCTCGTGCTTTATGAAGTCCTGAGGGTTCAGCCTAAAGCTGTATGCTTTTTCCATCCATGAAGTCCTGACAGGGCATCCAGGCTACAGCTTTGTGGTTTATAGGTCCTGGGGGTGTTAGGCTAAAGCCTCGTACTTTACGAAGTTGTGAAGGTTTCATGCTAAAGCTTTGTGTTTTTTCCATCCATGAAGTCCTGAGAGGGTATCCAGGCTAAAGCTTTGTAGTTTATAAGTCCTGGGGGTGTCAGGCTAAACCCTAGTGCTTTATGAAGTCCTGACGGTTTCAGGCAAAAGCTTTGTGCTTTTTCCATCCATGAAGTCCTCAGAGGGTATCCAGGCTAAAGCTTTGTGATTTATAAGTCCTGAGGGTGTCAGGCTAAAGCCTCGTGCTTTATGAAGTCCTGAGGGTTCAGCCTAAAGCTGTATGCTTTTTCCATCCATGAAGTCCTGACAGGGCATCCAGGCTAAAGCTTTGTGGTTTATAGGTCCTGGGGGTGTTAGGCTAAAGCCTCGTACTTTACGAAGTTGTGAAGGTCTCATGCCAAAGCTTTGTGTTTTTTCCATCCATGAAGTCCTGAGAGGGTATCCAGGCTAAAGCTTTGTAGTTTATAAGTCCTGGGGGTGTCAGGCTAAACCCTCGTTCTTTATGAAGTCCTGAGGGTTTCAGGCTAAAGCTTTGTGCGTTTTCCATCCTTGAAGTCCTGAGAGGGTATCCAGGCTAAAGCTTTGTGCTTTATAGGTCGTGAGGGTGTCAGGCTAAAACCTCGTATTTTATGAAGTCCTGAGGGTTTCAGGCTGAAGCTTTGTGCTTTTCCATCCATGAAGTCCTGAGAGGGTATCCAGGCTAAAGCTTTGTGGTTTATAAAGCCTCGTACTTTACGAAGTTGTGAAGGTTTCATGCTAAAGCTTTTTGTTTTTTCCATCCATGAAGTCCTGAGAGGGTATCCAGGCTAAAGCTTTGTAGTTTATAAGTCCTGGGGGTGTCAGGCTAAACCCTCGTGCTTTATGAAGTCCTGAGGGTTTCAGGGTAAAGCTTTGTGCTTTTTCCATCCATGAAGTCCTCAGAGGGTATCCAGGCTAAAGCTTTGTGATTTATAATTCCTGAGGGTGTCAGGCTAAAGCCTCGTGCTTTATGAAGTCCTGAGGGTTCAGCTTAAAGCTGTATGCTTTTTCCATCCATAAAGTCCTGAGAGGGTATCCAGGCTAAAGCTTTGTGCTTTATAAGTCCTGGTGATGTCAGGCTAAAGCCTCGTGCTTTATGAAGTCCTGAGGGTTTCAGGCTAAAGCTGTATGCTTTTTCCATCCATGAAGTCCTGAAGGTTTCAGGCTAAAGCATTGAGCTTTTTCCATCAATGAAGTCCTGAGGGTTTCAGGCACACTAATGTTTCTTTGTTTCAGGTCCGAATTCGTCTTGAAGCACGAAGACGGTTTTATGAGGTATCAACCCTTTCCTTATTACTTAATTATGAACTATTCTTCCTTTCTTTACTAACCTTACTTGATATTAGACCTGAGTGTTGATGATTTACCGAGTGTGTTTGAGAACGTGAAATGAGGCAGTGATATTGGTGATTATGATAGAGGTGCTCCTTGTGTTTTTCTTTTGCAATTGCAGTGTAATTAAATATCGAGGACGACCAGGCGGTTTCGTCTTAAGACTGTTGGACTTTCCTAGTTGGAGTAAGGTGAGTGATGCCTTATCAATTTTAGGAAATTCGCAACTACATCTTCTCTCACATGTAACTAATAGTTAATTTATGGGGCCCGCAAATGAGATCTATAAATCCTGACATGCTTAATTAATGATTAAGTGACAGTTTATTACTTTAATCACTTATTGATTCGGCACGACCCAAAAGAGGTCTTACAATCGCTTGTTGCAGTTGATTGTTTAGGTTCGAGATCATTACATTTTCTGGTGCTTGTATAACAAGTGCTATAACAGCACCATTATTTTGTGTAATCACTGGCGGAACAGTCTGTTTCGCCGGAAACATGATAGCTGTGATAACTTGGCTACCCCGATTACGCGAAGCGCCTAATATCTCCTCGCGTAAAATTATATTATTATTACTTCTTTAAATTTAATTTAAAATTGATCACTCAAAATTATTTAAATGCTATTGTGCTAGTTTTTAAAACTGGATCACATTCAGTTATTTGCTGACGGCAACCAACTTTTCGCGAAGTCGGCGCGTCGGCGTGCCTTTAACCCGCATACATTCGCATGTATCGCTGACGCGCAAAATGATAATAAAACGAATATTATATGACGACGGAAAAAGTTTAACTGAGTGATTCCTCTCAATAATTCAAGAATAGGCGGCGCAACGAGGATGCACTCCCACGCCTAAACAATTAAAATTTTTTCTAGTTTTTATTCCATAAAGAAACGAACCCCTTCGGGTAAAAAATACGTTTTAGATAGATTTCCGACTTTGAATAAATCTGCATATCATGAAAAATATACATAAAACGAGAATATTTTAAGCCAGTATATAGGGTGTTTCACTCAAGTTTCGTGTAAATTTAATGTGTGATACCTCCTGAATCCTTATACTATTTTTGATTTTACGCATACCGAAAAAAAAAGATTAAACGGCACCGTGTTGGAGACTAATGGAAAACTGCTTAAAAACAATATTTGGGTAATTAGACGCATTGATAGTATCGCATTTCATTTTGTTTGTGATTTTAGTATGTATATTGATAAATAATGAGATGGCATAAAAAAGAAATGGGATGTTTTACATTCGTGTAATACTTTACTATTGCATTGTTAGGGTCAAGTTTCTCTAGATGTAACGTAACCTTGATATTTATTTTGAAAAATTTGTGATTGTAATAGGTTTATTATTGTTTACAAACATCTGTTTTTAATGTTTACATAAGAACTCACTTAAAAAGAAGCTCATTTCTTCTTCAAAAGGAACCTTCACTTCAGTATCATAATAACTTTTTAAAACAACATAAACGAAACTGCCCTTTGTTGGAATTGGAAGTATGTGTACTTCATTTGGTAATTTTTTTAAAATTAGAATAACATTAAGCAAATACTTTCATTTCCCGGATAACTGTTAATTACCCCTGGTGTTATAGATAAACTACTTTAAACATAAAGAATAATCAATTAACCGTACATTTATTATGATCATAACATTGTTTGCAACGTCAATCCAAGAATTCAAAACAATACTGCAAAATCTACTTCCTGAATATTCGAGTAATGAATGAACACTTTTATAGTAATCATTAACTGACGTTGAGTTTTGGCATTCATAAACTAAATAGGATAATTAGATAATAGTAGTCAAAAAAAACTGTGACATCACCTGCCAACATCTGCATCAATTTATCATTTACCATGTTAAAAATGCAGTTAGCACAAAAAACTATTTTTTTCTCGGTTATTATGAAAGATAGGCACTAATGATATATTAAGCTTTTCTTTGTTGCATTTTATGTGTACTATTATCTGTCCAGAGGATACGAATCATGAGTGAAACACCCTATATACTCATCTTTTGCAAACTGTACTTCTAAATACATATATTGATCTTTTGCCTAGACTTTTTATTCAACCAACCTCCGTAAAACAACTTATAAATTTTATTAATTGCCACAATAGCCTTATAGTATCATCCCTGGGATTTGAACTCAGGACCTCAAGATTGGTAGTGAAAAGCCATACCCACTGAGCTACCATGGTTTCTATTACATTATATTAATTATTATATAGATTAAAGGCTTTTTATAAAGATTAACAGGACAAGATTACTCGAAAATATGAAAGAATTAAAAATCGCACAGAAATTAATAAGATTAACCAAAATGACGTTAGAAAGATCAGAAGTACCAGTTAAAGTAGGAAACGAAAAAACCGATCAACTACACCCCAAAACTCATAAAATATAAATTAAAATTAAAAAAAATCGGATTTTTTTGCAAGACACGAGTCGACTATGAATTGTTTGTAAGATTTTAACCAGGAATTACTGATAAAGCAAACAATGATCTCACATCTGCACTACTAAATTAAAAACTGACCTCCGCTACGTACGTATCAATTTACAGAAGCAACAGAATTGAATTTCAGCAGCAGTTGCCGGGTGACTCACTACCTTCAATACTTAATCATTTATTAAGGTCAGTAAATAAAATCTAACATACGTTCATTGACCTAATTGTAATGTAAATTCCATTGCCTGTTTTTTATTTTACAACTGTGATTTTAACAAAATGGGTAAAACTTACCGTTTAGATGCAAACAATCTTTATATCTAAATCTTTATAATTATACGTTCAAATAAGTCGCCGTTAGTCTGTACACACGTCCGTTGTCCAGAAAGTGTAGGTACTGTTGTGAATGGCTCACAACTTGCATTCATTGCGTAGATACGGAATGGTTCTAGGCAACCAGAATAATAAGCAAGTCGAATAAATATCTCATAAAATTTATTACTTGTGTTTTACTACCTCTTACAAGAGAGACATATAAGTAGCCCTAACACTACATTGGTGCTACATTTGGTGACCCTACGTTCCTGAAGAAGAATTTAGCAGCACTGGTCTTTGCTTGCTGCCCTGGATTCTTCAGGTGAACAACTGCTAGTTCTCCCTTCATCGTCTGTCATCAGATACTAGTCGACTTCTGTCATAGTGAGATCCTGCTACCTGCTAAATAGATCGCAGTCTCCATATCTTCAATATTGGCATTTTCTCCGTAATTGCCATCATCATCTGCAGCATGAAATAACTTTGTTGGTCTCATACCTTCCGTTTTCGCACGTCGTTTGTAGTCCAAATTTCGAATTTTTTTTCGCTGTAAGATTTTGCATGTTTTCCTGGACTACAACCAGCTAATAATTTCTGTACTTTATAGTTTAATTCCCCACTATTGTTAAAAGAAGTAGCTGCAGCCGCACAGCGTGCTGTATAAGCTCGTTGCGAATAATTTATTCTTTTTCCCGCTACATATTTTGCAACAACTGAGTTAAACGTTTCCACAATATTAGTGTCGACATCTTCTATCAAGCTGCTTGCATGCATAGCTACTCTATTAATCGCATTGACTATATCTTCGTGAATAGGACTTAACTTAAATTCGGGATATATATTTTCTTCATTTTCTTTTGAACCGTTACAGAAATAGTCTGCACAATCAGAATGTTCACCAAAAATATGTTTATAACCGTTCAAGATGTCGGATTGGAGTAGTAAGATTTTTTCTTTTGTAGGAATAGGTTGATTTTTTTTCTGTACTCTACTGCTTTAGTCACGCCGTAACGAAAACGTAACTGGCTTTTTAGTCAGTGTGATTTGATCAATGGAGTCATTTTTGGTTTTTTAGCTGCTTCTTTAATTTTATTGCTTAAATTTCTGAGGATGTGGTTCTTGCACTCTATCTTCTGTATTACAAATTGTGGTCCATAAGGAGCAGCATCCTTAATTTTTCGCATAACGCTGCTATCGCCGTCTCCTATTAATTTTCCGTAAATTAAACCATGCATCTCTATAGATTTCTTGAATCCATCGACGATTATTCCAGCTTCCATAGCAGTTGTAGAAGCATTCCAGTTTTTGAAACAATTATGCTCAATTGTTGTTTGCGATTTTTCTTCTTGTTGACATATTCGGCAATATTTATTTTTAATGCCAACATGCAAAATTTTTTTAGTCCGCCAACCAATAATAGCGTCTACACCAGACAAGGCGTTATAGTTCGATTTGTAAGATCGTTTTGACCATGCGCCATCAGCAGCAACAGTAATGATTGGTACACCATTGTCATCAAGTTCGCCAGCTTCAATTGCCAGCTTTGTTTCTTCTTTTCCTGCTTCTATCATTTCATCCCATGCTAAGGCCGGTATACCGGTGTATACTGCTTCCTGATGTTTGAAAAATGTTCGACTCGATATTGATGGAATATTTAATGCTGACGTAATTTCTTCTAAACACGCGTAACTCCCACCAGTGCATACAATACCTGACACTGCAGCCGTTGTAACATCAAGTTGCTCTTTAGCTGGATCTTCCGTGAATATGGTGTCTAGTTTGTTACATACTTTACATTTAGTTGAAAAAATGCTGCGAAAACCAAGTCTGATGTTTAAAAGATTGCAGAGATTTCAATAGGTACTGGATATCTACTCTTCTTCGTCCAGTAAAATCGAACGATTCCTGAGGTTCTTCTATTTCTACGAACAACTCCGGCAATTCTTCATCAGAAAACATTTCGGATGTTTCAGCAATGGCTGATGACTTCTTCTTTTCAATAAAAGTATCTACGGTATTTTTGCTGTTATCTTCGCTGGTAGAACAATTACTAACACTAGCACTTGAATCACTAAAACATCAACTTGTTTCTTACGCTCTAATAAACGCGCCCGTTTTAACTGCTTCTTACGACTTTTTGGTTTGGAAAATACGCACCACGTTTGCTTCCCATATTTTTTTAATTTATATATGTAACAACACAAATTACGAACAATCAAGACCGAACGAAAATTGCTATTGGAAATACGTAGAGAAAGTGACAGTCAGTTTGTTTTGACTTGTTACAAGAAACTGAGTCACAAAAGCTATTTAGCTCGCCGGTAGGCAATTAAATTCAATCAAATATGCAAGAAGTTCATTAGAAACAAAATTAAATAAATACATATATATTAATAATGTATTATATATAATACTGTATTATAATATTATATCTTACTCCTAAGACTATAAACAAGAGAAATTCAGATGTTTCAAGATGTATATGTACTACTTTTTATCTGCTAAATGCCTTTATTGTCAAATTTCCAGTGACTGTTTTTAACTAATTTTGTTTTGTTGGTTTTCTAATAATTGTAAATTTGTGAACAATGCAAAACTTCATTAGTTCACGTTATTGCATGCATAAAATGAATACATTACCAGGTGCTTGTCTATAAATTGTACGAGATGGATAAAACATGAAATAATACAACTGCTAAACCACACATTGAAACTACACTGTATATAACAATTAACTACACAATAACAAAACACTACACTATGTAATTAATTAATTAATAATTTACTTAATCAATTGCATACTATTACAACTAAGTAAAGAATACTAAAATTGAAACTAAAAGTTAAAAGTTAAAAGAATACAAATCTAATTAAACGGTGTCTTCTTGCTTCAAATTGTGTTTGTATAATACCAGTACGTATTTCGGTAACGATGTTACCGTTTTCTAGGCTTAAAACCGTCTAATTCAGAATTTTTAAAATTGTTAACTATATCATCCTGTCTTAATAATAATAATAATAATAATAAATTTATTTAGCAATAGCTATCCAAATTACAAAAAAAAAAAAGTTTCTAAATTAAATTAAAATGAATTGTAGATGTGTTACAAAATGTATACAAATGAAGGTAAAATAAAGTTAATACTCGTATAAATTACTGAAAATGGTTTACAATATAAGTGTACAACAGTCTTTTAAAGGTACGTAAATTGTTGCTGTATTTAACATCACATGGTAAGTTATTATAAAGTAATAGTCCTTTTACAAAAATATTTTTAAATGTTTGTGTTTTGTTGTATTTAGTAATATAAAAATCATTAATATTCCTAGTTGCATAATTGTGTATATCACGTACATTTGTCAATTTTATATTTAGATATTTCGGTAACATATTAAATTTTATTTTAAAGTTAAATATTAAGGTTTTAAACATAATTCTTTGGTGAACGCTCATTAGACCTAACGTGCTTAACATCATACTAATATGCGTATATCGATTACATTTCAATATAACTCGCATTGCTCTATTCTGAACTTTTTGTAACTGTTGAGTTTCATTTTTATTTAAATTAAATAATATTGTTGAACAAAATTCCAAATGAGGGGCAATTATGCTTTTATATATATTAATAGTTTGACATAGCTTGATAGTCCTCTATTAATTCTACTTAACAAACCAACCTTTTTAGACATTTTATTCATAACATATTTTGCATGTTCCTTGAATAACAAATACTGATCTATTATAACCCCTAAGTATTTTATCTTATCTACTCTTTCTAACTCGGTATGATTAATTCTTATATGTATATTGTTCATATCAATACTATTTAATCCAAATCTAGTGCCAATAATCATGAACTTAGACTTGGTTGTGTTTAAACTTAATTTATTGTTACACAACCACTCAAATATCAATGATAGTTTTTCATTTAGTTCATTTACCATACTTACAACATTACTACCCGTTACATATATCATAGTGTCATCGGCAAACATGCATACATTACAATTTTTTAGTGTTAGTAATATATCATTTACATATAAAATAAACAGTAACGGACCTAATACTGTTCCCTGCGGAACACCAAATTTCGTACTTAAACTATCTGATATTGCACCATTATATTTAACTTTTTGTGTCCTATTATGTAAATATGAAACAAACCATTGTTTTACACTACCACCAAGACCAATAGTTTCCAATTTATTAATTAATAATTCTCTATCAATAGTCTCGAATGCTCTACGAAAATCTAAAAATACTGCGATCACAATCTTCCGTGAGTGGTTTTTAAAGGGCCAATCATGACCATGCAAATCTAACACAAACATGCGGTAATATATTTATTTTCTAAACATAAAAGAAAGAAAATGTTCTCTTTGACTTTTTTATTGCTACCATGTGCTACCGAGGGATTGACCCAAAAACAGTAAAATTCTGCTGTTTTAAATCTTTCGAGTCTTATTTTCCTTCCTTATTTTCCCTATTTTTGTCGAACCATTCTCTACTGTTTGGCTTTTAAATTTTAATGATTCCTTCAACTAAGAAGTGATCACTGTCTAGTGTCTATATTAGCTACTCGGAAACTTATATAGTAGTAGTAGCGATCTTTCTGTACTAGGATATGATCAATCGTATAAATTATCTGAAACTTTGTTTCAAAACATAATTTTTTACTTGAACTTTGGTGCCTAGCTATTGTTGGGCATAGTTAATAGTTATTCTGGTAGTGCTACACGACCAGTTATTAATGTTTTAATTTTAGTGTTTATTTAGTGTTTAAGTTAATTTACTTTTAACAATGACCCAGAATATAGATATTAATGAATCAACGAATGAACTTCACAGTGCAAGAAATAACATATATATGATAAGCTAATAGCTATTTACACTCGAATGCGGTAAGTCGAACTTTACAGGGCGACAACTTTGTTTAATAGTTGGAGCCCTGTAAAATGACTTGACGCATGAGATTTGTATAAGATTTTTTGGCCGACAAGTTTTATAGAAAATAAAAAAAAATAATTCAAAACATGTACATAATAGTGTGCTCTTGGATGACATTTGTAGTTTCCAAACGTACAATAGATGGCGCTGCGGCGATTTAAATTAATTAAATTTTAATTTTTTCTATTAAAGCCCGAAATATTTTTAATAATAACTTAGGTAACATGTATTTTATTACATAAACTTAATTATTACAAGAATAGTTGGTTTCTTAAATATCTCTAATTGTCCAGTGTTTTTTAGTATTTTTACCACATTCGCTTGTCATTTTACGACATCATGCGTAAATATGAAGCTACAGTTGACGTAAACAAAACTGAAACAAACGTTTTAAAATACAGGAGGCCAAAAATATAATTTTAGGTTTTGTAACCTCAGAAAAAGAACAGATCTCTTTGTCTCTATATAGTGTACATTTGTATACAAGTTTATGATAAGCGATACGGAATGAAAAATGTCATTGGTTGTCCCCCAAAACTAAATTAAACTAAACCTAAAACTAAACTAAATTAAAAACCCTAAAAATAAATTATAACCCACATTGACCTAAGGTTCTACTGTCAAACTCAAGTTGGCAAAAATAAATTACGATCTCTCAAAAAATGTGCCGGTTTGCATTCGGGACTAGGTACTAATAATAAAAGTAGTGTATTGTACACTATCATTACAAAAGATTTGTAAATCATACATATTGCTGTGATATTTGCAGGTAGAAATGTTAAATAGGTAATTTGGGTTGCCTATCTTTCAGGCGTTCGTAATCGAATCTTTGTTAAAAGGTTTATTTAATAGTATCAGAAGTAGGGTTGAAGCTAGCTATATACAGGAATTAAGTTAAATACATCCTTTTTGCGATAATTTCTTGTTAAAGTTACATTTCATGCAAGATTATTTAACGATCCGATCTATTCATTACATAACCTCAATTTTTGTTATTAATTTTCAAAATGGGTTTCTTTAGAAGAATAATTTTGTCACATTATGTTAACATCCACAAAAAGTTTTATATTTTAACAAAAGGATACTATTTAGGTGGTATATGATTTAATAATTGTAAATTATAATACAACGGTTGGTACGTTGAGGTGTTTTCCTTAAGGAACCGTCAATAGCTCAAACTTGGTTAACGGCACCTAGAATAAAATAAAACGGGCTATTATGAATTAATTAGCATATATAAAAGAGACTTACCTTGCTTAATTTTCAAAAGGGTGATTTTTTTCTTCTACGATACATGGTGTTGGTTTGTCGAGCCACCGTTATAATTTAATTAATTTAGATTAATGATGTTATTGTGGAATTTCGTTGGATAACATCTTGGCTGTGGGAGTTGTATAAAGTTTATTGTAGTTCTATAGTTGTTTCATCAGCCAATTCAATTTAAATATGTCCATACACCTGTGCCGAGAATAAATTTCTTTTTTAGTTAATTTTGTATTGTAAGTGTTTATTATTGATGTCAAACGGTTGGGAAAAGTTAGATAATCAGATTATGTAAAGATTAATGGGTTAAATTGGTGGTTGGACAGATTTAAATGGAATTTATTACAATTTTTGTCAAGCGTGAATATTTGTTTGTTCGACTTAAGATTGTGAGTTATTGTTGGGTTTTTGAAATAAAAATGTTATATTATTAGTTTAAGGAAGTGTTGGGGATGTTTTTTATGTGTTTAGATCTAAAATTTAAAGAAAATTATATTTTATTTAAAAATAATCTGAAATGTCAGGTTTTGGTCCAAGGAATACTTGATTATATTATTTTATTGATGTTCCTATATGTTTTAAAGCAATTTGTATTGTGAAAAACAATTAGTAATCTCTAAAACGTATTGGAAGGAGGACGTGTTGTTCTCATATTTAATAACCTATAAAACACAAGCATTGTACTAAAATAGAAAGATAAAGTGAGGTTACAAATTTTGAATAATTCAAATTCATGCATATAAATGGATATAGCTTACCTGTTTGTCATTATCTCAAGAAAATAATAAATCATCGAGTTGATTTGGATAATTTCAACACTTATGGAACTTTTTAGTTTAAAAAAAAATATATTTGAAGAAGAATTCAATTTTCTGCAGAATTGCATATTAAAAAATCTCACCAACAGTCAAGAGTTTGGTTGTGCTTACCATAGCAGTATTTTCAAATCTGAAGAAGTGCCTAGTGTGCGACCGAGAATTGTAAGTGTATTCAAATTTATACTGGCCAATAACGTAAAATAAGGTAAAATAAAATAAAAAGATCATTTCGGACAATTTTTATTAAGATTATAAAAAAATATAACAAGACTTAACGATTGAGACAATTTAAATTATTTTAATATATATATTAAAAAAAGAATTGAAAAAATTCTACTACATTAATTTTTATTTAAATTATTGTTATGGGTAATTTAGTTATAAGGTACAAAAATTGAAGTAAAAATCCCAAACATTAACATAACCTATAAAAAAATATTAAAAGGCTGATTAGTAGTTTTTGTCAATTGTTTATTTGTTATTTGTGTTTAAAGAAATAAAAATTTGTGTTTCTTCCTATATATTTAATTTTTATTTATTGTTAATTTTTCTTCCTTGTGTGGAAATAATTTGTGATTTTCAGCTTGTTACAATTTTCCCAGCTCAGGTGTTACGAGTAAAGGTGGACCCACTGATAGTAGAAATTGGTAAGGTAAGGTTATTGTATTATAAATTTCAGAGATATTTGTCGATTGCTTTACTGAAACTAAAGTTGGAGTTAGTGACGGGGCAAAAATCTGTTATTTAAAAATATGTTGTGGTGGTAAGCTGTTGTATTATGGTTTTATTTTATTAAAGTACTATACCACTGCAATATGTACACAAATAAAAATAGAAATTTTTTATTTTTAATTAGAAATTTAAATTTAATTAAAAAATAGTGTACAGTATAGTTACAGTTCATATTTATTTGTTTAAATATTTATTACAATATTTGTGCACAACAAAAATTTAAAACAGAATTGTTCAAAAAATAAGAATATAATAAATAGTTTGTTTTGTATTTACTAAACAAAATTTCGTGGGGTTAGTTTACAAGTCTACAAAAAATATACTTTGCAATGTAAATTTGACACGTGTTCACTAGATTATGTTTCATTAAAATCACGATGAACCGGACACAATAGTATATTGTACAACTAGTGTTACAATGACGATGTTTGTAATACGAGTATAAGTCTGCTTAACGAGCCGCGGGGCGGCGAGTTAAGCAATATACGACGAGTATTACAAAAAGGAATTGTAACACGTGTTTTACATACTACTTTGTCTATTTCGCCTTAATTTACAATTTACTTTAAAGAAATGTGAAAATGTACACGCGGGTATTTTCGATGTGGTAATGTTGGTAATAACTGATAACGCATACAATGACATCCACTGTCATTTTGAAAAAATCACGTAGGCAGGAAAAAACTCAAGTTTAAAAAAAGGTGACAGCTTAGTTGTTTCTTCTGATATAAGATAAAAAATGTTTATTGTACTAGAAACAGTAAAACCTTGATTGAGTACATGATTGTCTTATCAAAATAATTATTTATAATAAAAATAAGTATGTTTCATTATTCTCGCTGTTATTTCTGAGCATCATAACATTCAAATTTTCAAAACGGCGCCAGTTAATGAATACTTATTAGTACCTATCACAGACAGACTGACAGAGTAGGCTGGCAGCAAAATTTACTTACTGCCAGCCTTACAAATAAAAAAATCACTACTTCCAGTTGCACAAAGTAGCACTTTGTGTAACTGTTTCTCGCAAAAACAATGTCACAAAGTAACCTTTGTATACGCGAAATAGACAAAACCATTTTCATGTTCTTGTATTTCTTCGTAAACGTCAAGTTGAAGTAAAAGTTAATTAGCTTATTACAGATACATATTAATACAGTAATTGGTATAGCTATTAGGTATACCACAATTTGATAAATGAAATCGCGATTTTTTTTATAAATGTAAGATTTTTAAGCAATTTTATATTATTTATATTTTATAATAAATATACCATAAGTATAATAAATTTATGTATTTAGGATATAAAAGTGAATGAAGTAAACTTGAGTGCACATAAGTCGGGATATTACCAAAAGTTTAATTTTGAATATCTAAATTGCCATACTGTGCTAACTGAATGGACCGGCCTGAATTTCTACTTTGGCCATTTTTCATCTAAACAATCTGAAAAAATCAATTTAATGTTACTTCCTTATTTCATATGTATCTATGCAAGGAAAAAAATGAACAAAATGTTTTTAAATTATGTGATTTGAGCATGGAATTAGCTAAAATTGAAAAAATAAAAGTCTTGCCTGACATTGTGAAGATTGGTTTGTAATTTTTTTTCTTGTTAATATTGTATTTTGCATCAATTTATTTATTTCCGGCCTGAAGGAAGGTTAGACAGGGACACAGTTTGTTCCGCATAATATACCATGTACCACAAGTTATTTGCAGCAATCGACACCGAAAATTAGTTTTTTCAAAAACTTTTATTATTGACTTTTGTATTTTAATATATGGAACAAATGGATTTGTATTAAAAAGTTAAAAATTAAATTAAAAAAATTATTATTTGTTTTTTTAAATTTTTCTTAAATTACTCCTATAGTTTTTATTAGGCAAACAACATTTTAAAAAGGAAGTAAATCGAGTGAATAGTTTACTAGAAATATCTGAAATTGTATTTCCTGTGTGGAAGAATCTTCTTAACGGTCCTGCAGGAGGTACCTGCGCTCCCACATTCGCCCAGTTAGATATTGAAAAATAAGTTTAGAATGAAATTCCTTATTGTGACATTTGTATTTATTGGTATTAGTAGTAGTTATGCAACTTGTCCTATAGCAACTCCAAGGCTTAAACGGTGGTAAAGCGTTAGGGTGTGCTTTAACAAACAATAGATTCTCAGAAAACATTCTGATTCAACGATGGTATTCGGTAATGTTGGACATACACGGTCTTCCCCGACGAGGTCGACGAAAACGTCGTCGACGACGTCGGGGACAAGGTCGAAATAATGAGGTAATGTTTACATTTACTGTAATTTAATGCATAAACAACTTCTACTTCCAAGCTGGACTGCTATAATAAAATTATGAATATCGTATTTCTTTAATGCATCAAACTGAAAGAAAGCATTTTTGAGCATAGTAAAATGCGTACTGAATCTCTTTCTTTAAAGTATTTCGAAATAGCTTATGCAATTAACAAAACTTTTCATAAGCGGAATAATATTGATATCCATCGGTAGAATTACAAATCAACTCTTTTGTTTTTTATTTATTTCATTCTTAATTTAGTTTAAAAATTAACGCAGGATTTAGGATTCTGAGTTCTGGTGCGCAAACGATGTACAATAATTTCCTATAAAGGACTTTCCGTAAAAGAACACTGGTAAAAATCTGCTGATTTTGGTATAGGAGAGGTCAATGGACAAATTATTATATAGGTATCAAATATCATTTTTTTCGTTGTTCATCAAGAATGTGCTGATTCTAGTAAAATAAATGTTTTGTTGCATTTGTAGAGACCGTTTAATAAATTCAACCGAATTTGATGTAAACTGATTCTTAATTTTACAAATCATGTTTACAATATGGGTCATAACCTGATAACCTTGGAAGATAATTACAATCTGTACTACTAATAATTGTCACCTGAACACTTGATGCCATCTATTTTCTTGTATAACAGGAAATAAGTACACTCTGAGAATTTTATACTTTTTGAAAGATTCATTTTATTTATGTACAATATTTTATAAATGTTGAAACTACAGTAGGTATTATTTAGCCAACTTATAAAATGTAGGAAATGCTTTTACTACTATTAATAAAAGATGACAGATATGATAACAATCAGCAGATTTTTACCATTGTCCTTTGGTAAGTGATAATCTTCCTTTTGGTTTCGGAAAATTGTACATCGTTTGCACACTGGAACTCGGAATCCTAAATCCTGCGTTAATTAATTATATCCATTTTTGAACTAAATTAACAATGAAATAAAAAAAACTAAAGTTTTCGTTTCATAATAAAAGATTGATTTGTAATTCCACCGAAAGGTGACGTCAAGGTTATTACGTTTATGAAGACTTTTGTTAATTGCATAAGCTATTTCGAAATACGTCTAAATAAAGAAAGAGATTCAGTACACATTTTATTATGAATGATTATTATCAATAATGCTTTTTTTCATTTTGATGTTTTAAAGAAATACGATATTCATAATTTTATTATAACAGTCCAGCTGGAAGTTACAAGTTGTTTATGCATTAAATTACAGTAAATGTAAACATTACCTCATTATTTCGACCTTGTCCCCGACGTCGGGGAAGACCGTGTATGTCCTATTTAAGACTGAATTATAGAGCAACTGTCAGTAGTAAGCAAACGTCTAACAATGAATTATATCATCAGGAGCAGATTTATATATGGGCTAAATAAGCTATGGCCCAGGGCGGCATTTTTTTGAGCAGCGGGAAATTCCCCGAATTGAAATATTTGTTAAATAATTTGTATAACTAGTTATTATCGTTTTCTAAAGAAAGTTTTTAATATTCAGGTAAAAATATTCAAATTGAAAATCTTATTTTTTTAAATATTTCTAAATTTATTTTGAATGACTATTCTCAATATTAGCTACTTAGTTTTGCTTAAAATATGAACAGGTTAAATACAAGCATCCAGAAATACTCGTGGGAAAGTTAAATGCAATCAAGCGGGACCAAAACCAGACATAAGAAAGTAAACTTATATGTAATTAACTAAGCGGGACCAAGACTGGACATAAGAACTTGAACTTGCAAATGAAATTAGCAATTAGCTTTAAACAACCCGAGGGGGAAAGTAAAGTAGTGCGTGGGAAACTTATATACAGGGCGTAAATTAAGTATGGAAACGGTGGTATTATTTGAATACGGCTATAGATAGAACTCTGAAATTTGGTATAGAAGTAAAACATAGGGTTTTCTACTAATATTCGCGGTTCCAATTTTTTTATCGATCGTTACGACTGCAGCACGGCCAACTTGATTATTTTTTTAAATTACAATGGGGGTCGAAAGTACCATTATTAGAAAGCTGCTTTTGTGTAGAATCCAACGATGTAGCACTTGATATGGCAGTTTCGAAAAATAACTTCACTATACCAAATTAAACTTTGAGAATATTACTTTCAATGGTTTGCTAGATATGCTAAAAATTCAGTTGGCGATGAATGCTTTGTTTTGTTTTTCAACTTTAAACAGTACATTTATGAAGAATACCCATTTAACCATTGTATAAGAATTTTCAAGAAGCGAAACAATCCTGATGTTGAGCGTAAACAAATATTTGTTATAAAATTTGTTAAAAAACAGTGAACCACATACTAGTAACTATCAACAACGTCATACTGACTAGTAATAACTAAAACAATATTTAACTTTAAAAACCTAGCAGATGTTTACAAAAGATGTTCAAATTGCTCCCCCTTCACTTCTTGGCAGTGATGGACTCGATTTACTAATCCCCGAACGGCATGGACAATGAAATCACCAGGAATATCTCTCACTTCCTGTGAAATTCTTTGAACTAATTCATGTAAGTTGCCTGGTTTGTTAATGTATACACGACTTTTTACGTATCCCCACAAGAAAAAGTCTAGAGGAGTTAAATCCGGTGATCGCGCAGGCCATTCAATATGTCCTCGTCGTCCAATCCATCTTTTGGGAAAAACTGTATTTAAATGATCACGAACTTTCCTGGCATAGTGAGGAGGGGCTCCATCCTGTTCAAACCAGATTTCATTGCTTATTGTGTTAGGAAAGTTTTGATTTGGGTATAATCTTGTGAGGGCAGGGATAATCTCGTTTTGTAACAATCGTAAATATCGCGCTGAAGTTAGAGTGTATTCCATAAAGAATGGTCCTATGATATCCCTACCAATGATTCCCGTAATTAAGATGCAGGAAGTATTTAGTATTTAGAAAAATTTTCTGGCCTATTACATACCTGCCCAAACGTTAATTTTTTCTGGAAATTGAGTATGCGATTCTTCCATCCACCGGGGATTGCTATCTGACCAATACCTGCAGTTTTGTCTATTCACCTCACCATGTAAGTAAAACGTAGCTTCATCAGTGAATACAATGTTATTCACAAAATTTGGATTGTGATTCATGCGATCCATCATTATTTCGCAAAATTGCAGTCGTCGATCGAAATCATCTTCATTTAGTTCTTGCACTAGTCGAACTTTATAGGGATGAAATTTTCCGTTCTTCAAAATTTTAAATGCTGATTGCTTGCACATATCGTGATTTGGAGCTAGCTGTTTTAGGGAAGTTTTTGGATTGTTAACAACGTCCAACATTACATTTAATGCATTTTCATCATTAGTAACTGTTTTTGGGGGGCCCGATTTTGCTAGATTCTTAACACTGCTAGTCTGGTTGAAGCGTTTTAATGTTTTACAAACCGTAGATTTACTAATAGGATTTCGATTAGGGTATATTGCATTAAATAAATTACATACTTCCGCATAACTACGTCTTCTATCACCATACCCTATCATCATGAGAATCTCTATTCTCTCCTTTTCTGTAAGATTTTCCATGGTACTTTCTCACTAACTACGCAAATTCAAACAACACTTATAATTTTTGACGTTCAATATTTGTTGAACAATAATGACATTCTTTTGTTTTCAGCGCTTACTATTATCGGTTTCAGTAATTTAATAAATTTTTATTTTCAACCTTTGATTTGGTATAGTGAAGTTATTTTTCAAAACTGCCATATCAAATGCTGCATCGTTGGATTCTACACAAAAGCAGCTTTCTAATGATGGTACTTTTGACCCCCATTGTAATTTAAAAAAATAATCAAGTTGGCCGTGCTGCAGTCGTAACGATCGATAAAAAAATTGGAACCGCGAATATTAGTAGAAAACCGTATGTTTTACTTCTATACCAAATTTCAGAGTTCTATCTATAGCCGTATTCAAATAATACCACCGTTTCCATACTTAATTTACGCTCTGTATGTAATTAAACAAAGCGGGGCCAAGACTGGACATAAGAAATTGAACTTGTAAATCGCACGAAATTAGCAATTAGCTGCAAACCCCATAAGGGGGAAAGTAAAGTAAATTTGTGTGTTGCATTTTGCTTATAACGGTTGAAAGAACATATAACAAACCGTGACAGCTGGAACTTCTGAGTGGAGTTGCTTGTATAGGTGTTTGATCGGTCATAAATTCTTGCATTCATCGTGGGAATATGAGCTTTGTTTCAAGTTATTTATATGATCACGTTAGCTCTTTATTCGATCATTTAAAATCTGGAATCTTACCTATTTAATTTTATCATACAGGCACACTACTATAAACGTGACTGTTGGGCTATCTGTAAGCAGAACTATTGAAATGAGAAATCAGTACTAAATTATTCTAAATTGTTGTAAAAACTGTTCGTTTAATTGTGATTAAGAATTATTTTAATAATTTTTGTTTTATTCCTTTAAATACCTAATTTCATTATTTATGTTGTTAATGATTCCACTACTTTCAATTTATACACCAGAGGATAGATTTTAATGGCGTTGCAGGCGGCACGAAATCACAGCATACAACAGTGTAAGATAAATGAATAATACGGTAGCGGTAAATTACCACTACTGATGAATTCGCCCGACAAAAAGCACGAAAAAAGATTTGGCATTAATAGTATTGTTATAATATTTTACGAGAGGGTTTCTAATATTTTATAATTCTAGACACAGATACAGATGCTATCGTAAGAAAGATGAAATACACAAGTCACTACCTTCTTACTTTTAATTGAAATAAATACTCCGGCTAAATATATCGTTGTGTAAAGTCTAACTATTCACAAATTGAGACTCTCTCAGGCGGGTCGCTTTAATAGATAACTAATTTCTTATATTTAGAGCCACAGTAATATAAAAACAGATACACAAAGTATTTCAGAGGCCTCGGAAGTCTTTTGACTCTGGGGGGGGGGGCGCACTGTTTCTGACTAAATTAATAATAAAACACCAATAATAAATTTAAAACACATATATTTTAACATTGAAAGTATGCTATAATATACATAACATTTACAACAAAACTATCACTGCATATTTAACAAAAAACAACATCAACCTGTATCTAAAATAAAAATAAAAAAATTCATTTCTTACCGAACGAATGAATACTGAGTAATAATTACTATATGGTAATAGCTAATAACTAATAACATATTATATTTTCACATTATGATTTCAATAATTTAGTATGTATAGGTACATATATTTCCAATAATAAAAATATTGGTAATTAATTACTAACTACAATACAGTGTGTAAATAAAGTAAGGAATAAAATTCATATTTTATGTATTATCACTGTTTGAAAGAAAAGCTAGGAGACGTCAATTTTATTTTTTCCTGCGGATTTTATAGGCGTCAATTTTGATTGTTTTTTGGTAAAAATGAAAAGTATATTTTTTCTGAGTTCAGCAATATGTAGTATTTAAAATTAGTATTTTTGGAGAATCAATGATATAAACTGAAGGAAGACAATTGAGCTTACATTCAACATTATTATTATTTCCGTGAAAGTTATCATATTTGGTCCTCCATATGCAAAAAATAATAATTTTAAGTACTCTTACTAACTTCTAGAAATTATAATTTCTAGTAAAAAGTAAGAGGGTTCATAGTAGTACGATAAAAAATTAAAATTGACGTTCATAAAATCCGCAGGAAAAAACTAAAATTGACGTGTTCGAGCTTTTCTTCCGAACAGTGATGATACAAAAAATATGAATTTTATTCCTTACTTTATTTACACACTGTATATTATATTGCAAATCGCTTTCGCGTATCAAACTACTATAGTTTTAATTATTCCAGACCAAACATAGCTCTACGTTCCGATGTACGGAGTATAAAATCTCGTTGAACTTCATTAAGATCTAAAGTATCAGCAGACTCTTTATGTATATTCAAAATTAACAAATTATAGTCTTTTTTGGGTCATAGTAGAACGAAGATATGTTTTTATCCTCCTTAGTGAGCTGAAAGATCTTTCTGCAGAAGCTGCCGAAGCTGGTATCGTGAGTATTAAACTAATTAAGCGAACTACTTGATCTAAAACATTGTGCAGCATATCCGGCTGTTTTTTCAGAACTGCTGCAATCTCTCTGATATAGGAAGGTTTTGGTGGTTCCTCTTCAAAGATTGTTGGAAGCAAAGTAAGTTGTGCCTGCAATCGGTCGATATCGAAGTCCTCGGCAAATATTCCAAGCCCTTGTTTCAGTTCTTTTAATGTATGAACCGGGCCAGTTCTTAAAATAGAATTTATAATTATTGATTCTAATTTAATCATTTGATCCATTCCTGGCTGACAAAAACGACGCTCCACTTCAGATATTAATAGGTCTAAAACGGTAAAGAATTCTTTGCGTAAATACCCTTTTGCATTTAAAACAGCTGAGGTTGAAGGGTTATCCGTCTGTTCAAACCGTCGAGGTACCTTTCTTATTCTCGGTTCTGACATGTCCTTTCGAGTTATACCAAGTTATACCAATTTCGAGTATATTTGGATCTTGCGAGTTCTTCGCAAGGTCCAAATATACATTAACCTTTTATAGCAGCTCGTCTATCGTCTCTTATAGAACCACGATCTTTAAGTAGTTCTTCAAGTGTTGCTTGAATTCTATTAAAATTCTCAATAAATCTACTAATTGATTTTACACGGACAGCCCATCTGGTTGGACAAAGAGGCAGTAAATTTGATTTATTAATAGAATCTTCGTTGTCCTGTCGTGTTGGAGGCAGCACTAGATTTGAATAGATAGATTTTCTTTTGGCGGATTCCAAAATTATATTAGAAACGTCTTTAATAATTGATAATGAATCACAGATAATGTCACAGCTTCGAGAAATTTCTTGTAACGTCAAGTCTAGTGCATGGTTTGAACAATGAATATAAACTGACTTAGGTTGTACTTCGTTAATTCTTTGCCGGACGCCAGATATGCGGCCGGACATATTTGAAGCACCATCAAAACACTGACCACGTAATGTTTCAAATTCAAGACCAAGTCTTATTGCCATATCTTTTATAACCAAAAAGTGTTTCAGATTTCGAATCTGGCGGATTGTACATACCTACAAATTTCTCTCTTATTTCCAACGTATGTTTTTCTACATATCTCACACACAGAGTAAATTGTTCATTGCCACTAATGTCCGTTGTTCCATCAACCATCATACCCCAGAAGTAGCTATTTTTAACATCTTTTATAATATTGCGTTCTATAGAGTGTGCCATTATTTCTATTAATTCGTTCTGAATGTCTACACTTAGCCATTTATCTCTTCTATTCAACCAATTTTTTAGAGCAGGCACATCTCTCGCACGTTCTTGAACCAACTCCATGAGGTTTCCAGAAGTCATTGTTTGCCCTTGTAGAGCTTGCCCTGTTCTGGCCAGATAATTAATAGAGCTGACTATCACACCAAGAGCACAGTAAGCTTCCTCTTGTTGTGCTTTTGATTTAGTACTCAGGAGATTTATTATCTGAGTTCCCTTATTTTGTATACTGTTATTGTGAACAGACTTAGTATGGTAGGCACTTCGTTCATGTACCCGAAACTTTTCCATAGCCTTCTTCCAATTTCTGAATCCAGTTTTAATGAAACTTAATTCAATATCATGAATATCAGTATGGCATTTTTCATCGTTATACGCTCTGATGCATTCATAACACAATACAACATTACGTGAAGTATCGTAATGAAGCTAAGGAAACATTTGAAACTATTTTAATTGATACGACCGATTAGTTTCGTTTTTTGGAAATAAAAAGTTCTTACTGGGTATCGTATCTAGAGGTAATTATACGTAAATTGTCTTGAGTTTCATGACGACTAGTGCCTGCAATATTGCTTGGCTTAGTTTTGTATCCAGGATCGCCTAAAATAAAATTTAAAAACTTAATTTTGAAAGTAGAATTTCTACTAAATTTTAGAATTTACAATTTTTGAAAGTAATAATTATAATTCTTTAAAACCAATAACCAGATTATGTTCAAAAACCTTTTATAATGCAATAAATTAGGTAGCTATAAGTTAAGATCAATTTTATGCTTTTTTTAATTACTTACTAATAGACGTAATTTCTTGTACTGCGTTGGATGAATTATTACAATTATTTAATTGTCCTGAGGTAATAGTAGATTACTTACCGAGGCGGGAAGTAGAACATTACGCGGAGAGCAATGAGCGCCACGGGCAGCAATTGCTCGACGCGTAATGTCTTCCCGCCGAGGTATGTATATTATTTTATTCAAAATCGTACATAATTATGTTCTTACATTGATACCTTATACTTGATATATGTAGGATACAACACCAGCGTTTTTATTCAGGTGCGATAAAATGACAATTGCTGCAACAATTGTCAAAGTAAATTCGTGTCACTACTAAACCAAATTTAATTACATTGCTCCTAATTGCAATTTACACGATTTAAAATGCCTGATAGTGAAACTGATGTAAGTTGCACACCACCGGAATAGCGAGAAGTTGCTAAAACAGTGACTGACTGTTTGTTACCTGCTAAAAGTAAAGATAGATACGAAAACTTCTGCCATCTGTTGAGAATATTTAGAACGACCAAAAGGTAAGTAATGGATATTACTAACCAAGAGAACTTATTATTGACTCTGATGTATAATAAACTACTTTCTAACTTTTTAAACGTCAGTAATGAACACATTATGTATCGATTGTGAATAAAATATTTTAATAAAGTGTTTTTAGTAGTTTTTTCCGAAAACACTATGTCACCCTAACTTTTATAAAAAAAATATAAAAACACGTAATCGTAACAAACTAACAACACTTCCACACCGATTTTGGACGACTACTAACAAATTAAGCGTGTTCGGTCCTAACACAAAACAATAATATGGGTTTGTTTTATGTGTAAGCAATTTGGCGACATTCGGTTTTCTTGTAACGTTTAGATTTTAAGACAGTTTATGTTATTTATACTTCCTATTCTTGTTCATTTGTAACTATGTAGAGATTTTAAGTTTTTACGATTTTAACAAAACACCAAACCTTTGGCAGGGGCGTGTCTGGTCATTAATAAGGGTGCAACGACTGTCCTGGTATCCCTTCCAAACAAATCTTTGTTTGATGTACCGCCGACTTAACACTTGCAAAACGGTAGTGCTACTACCGTATCATTTTGCAAGCAGTTCAAATAAATTCATTCTTTTTAACGGTCACGCGGGATCTATTAATTAAAAATTTGCAGATATAGTATGTCATAAATCTTTGCTCAAGTAAATAATTCTTTAATGTAGAAAGTATTAATAAAACAAGTTAAATGTAATCGTCTTTATCGTTTTTTATCAAGTAACCATCGATCAAATTAATCCTTTTGTGACAACGATTCCTACAAAGCGTTGCCCTAGCCCTCTGGTTGAAAGATCCATGTCAGCTACTTATATCTAATCTACCAACACTCGATATATTTACAGCTTTGTTTATGCTGACATACCGTTTATACTTTTGCATTCCTTAAAATGACTTATTTGCCGCTTCCGACTGGTTACTTTAGAATTCAGGTAGTAGCTCGACCGATGCGCCCCGCATGTGTTTAAACGTCTGCAGGATTTCTTTCATGTTGTATAATACGTATAGTGCTGGTATAAAACAAAATAGTTTAAAAAGAAAAATTACTAGGAGTAATAATTATGTAATTAGCAATAAATACCCAATTGAAATGGGAAGGTGCTCAGCCCCCTCTATAGTGTCCTCGAGGGGGCCCAAGCCCCCCTTGACTCCCCGGTTCCGAGGCCTCTGCAAAGTAATTTTCAAAATAATAACGACACAACTTTATTTTTTAATATAACAAATACCAATAACAGAAACGAAATAAAATGAAAAATGAAACTTGTAGATACCAGAAAAATTGGTTTTCTTTTTGGTGAAGTAAAAAAAAAACGCTACTTAATTAAGAATTTATCTCTAAATATTAATTTTAAATGCAATTATATAAAAAAAATGATTACTAAATTCTGTCTTTTTAATCCTTTCATTAATTTTTATTTTATTTTATACGGATGAATACCAATGCAGCGCTAATACACCCGAATATGACTACTACCACGACCATTGAGACAGCCTGAGAACCTGAACTTTGAATGATGTGCTACATAGCTTGACTTGCTGGTAGGTTTTGCACCTACAGAACAATATGATGTGTCTGTCATCGCCGGATTTGCATTGATAATCCTCGAAAGTCAACTATAATAAATTATTATTTATTAAAAAATAATAAAAATTAAAATTGATTTTATAAACAACACTGATTAAATATAAAACTCATTGTTTTAACTCCAGAAGTTACATATAATATTATTCTTGAGCATAAATGAAAATATTCTTCTATTAAATTGCATAAGTGTTCTTGAATCTTAATTGTGACAATATCAATAGTGTATTATAATAATAAGTATTATTTAAAAATCAAATCACATTTAGTGACTTACGAGTCACATGAATATGAGATGTGCTTTCGAGAACAAAGACCGGAACTATCTCGATCTTGACGGTCTTTACACCTGGGTACAAATACCTTATGTATTGACGTCCCTCGATACCGTCCCTCGTTAGAATTGAAATATAGGAAACTGTCAACAATGATCCCCAACAAATACTGGATAAATATATTGGTCGAGCTTACAAACGTGACCTCATTTCCACCCAGATTGAAGTAGGGTGTATAACACGCCGGACCAGTAGCATCCAAGCAAGTATACGGTTAATTTATTTACTCATTAATCTCCATATCAAATTAACAAATTTACAAATTGTTAACTATCAAAATAACAGTAATATTACATACAGTTCAATAACATCTCAACCTGCCAAACAAGCTGACAACAATCAGATAACAGCACTTAAAATCACATAACAATATTAGCATTTCATATATCACCCAATGACTCCTACCTCTATAATCTGTACATTTTTGTTGCGTACGGCTGTATACAGAGTTGGAAGACTTTGATTTGTGTTTGGATTTTCATGTGCGAACAAAGGAAAATCGCGAATAGTAATAAATCTAAGATATATAAATATTTGCACATGAAAGGCAATGCAAGGCATTGCACAGAAAAGGACAGTAACGGAAAGATCTCCGGAGGGGAACAGTTTAGAGGAGCAGTTAAGAAAAATAACACGCACCTCAAAAAAAAACTAGTAAACACAGATAGGTTGGCTGTTAATGATAACGAAATCGGCAAAGGATATGGATATGAATTAAAGGGTTACCAAGTTATAAGAAATAGGGAAAAAAGAAAGGCAAATAAGTATAACCCACAAAGAACAGAACATCAGCAACAAAGTAATGAGCAAAAAGTGAGGATAGGTACATGGAATGTACAAGGTATGTACGAAGAAGGCGCGGTACTAATCCTGGTGAATGAGCTACAGAAATACAATATAGAGATTGCAGGTATACAGGAAACACATTTAGCGGGGAATAGCATACAAAAAATTAATAATTATACACTGTTTACAAGTGGTAATGAAAATAGACGATTAGGTGTAGGTTTTCTGATAAAAGATAACCTAGAGGAGGATGTTAAAGATTTTGGAGCCCAATCAGAAAGGTTATGCTATATAAGAATAAAGACTAAACATAATATGTTGACAATAATTAACGCACATGCACCAACTGAAGAGAAGGACGAAGAAATAAAGAACGAATTCTACGAATTATTGGAAGAAATGGTCCAGAAAATCCCTAAGAAGGATATTAAATTAGTAATTGGAGATATGAACGCGAAAATAGGTAGAGAGGAGATATATAAAGAGATTACAGGGGGTGAAAGTAAACACGATGTGAGTAATGATAATGGGATAAGGCTAATAACATTCGCCATAGAGCAGAAGATGAAAATAATGAGCACGCACTTCAAAAGAAAGGACATACACAAAGGAACATGGAAAATCCCAGGGAGTAAAGAAACAAACCAAATTGACCATGTATTGGGAGAAGAAGAAGTGGCTCATAAAATAAAAAATGTTAGGACGTATAGAGGAGCTGACGCTAACTCAGACCATTTTCTTGTAGTAATGGTAATAAAATTAAGTAAAATAGAAAGAAAGTGGGAAAAACATAAAAGAAAAATAACATATGATCTTAAGGCGCTACAGAATACTGGAATAGCACAGAAATATAGTAACAGTATAGAAGAAGAATATAAGAACTACGATGAACAGTATGAAGAGGTAGAAAAAAAATGGAAAAAACTGGAGGAATCAATTGTAAATGCCACGAAGAAGAATATACCACTAAATAGGAAGACCAAAAAGAATCACTGGATGGACGAAACATGCAAAGAAGAGATTAATAAGAAAACGAAGATGTGGATAAAGTTTTTACAAACACAAAAGGATCAAGATAAAAATCTATACAAAGAGCAAAAAATTAAAGTAAAACAGATGTGTAAGGCAAAAAAACGTAAATATATGGAGGAGAAAATAAAGGACATCGAAGAGAAGTACAAGAAAAAGGAAATACGGAATTTTTACAAAGATGTTAAAGCCATTAGAACTGGATACAAGAGAAAACAGTGCTATATCAAAGGAGAAAATGGGGAATTATTAAGTAATACACAAGATATCCAAGAAAGATGGAAAAACCACTTTGAAAAGGAGTTAAACACACACGAAGGAATACATAGAGAAGGAAGCGTAGCACAAAGAGAAGAGCAGGATGAAGAAATACAGGAGATACATGATGAAGAAATCAGGAAGCCTAGTAAGAACGAAATTAAAGAAGTAATAGAGAAAATGAAAAATAACAAGAGCCCAGGGGAGAACGGAATAGCAGCTGAAAATCTAAAATACGGGGGTGAAATGGTATGTGATAGAGTGTATGAGTTAATAAAGAACATATGGGACACAGAAAATATGCCTCAACAGTGGGAGAAGGTAGTGATAGTACCGGTTTTCAAAGGAGGGGATAAAAGTGTGTGCGGCAATTATAGGGGTATTGCAATATCAGATGTAACGTACAAAGTGTTGGCAATAGTGATTAAACAAAGGCTGGAAGGGTATTTAGAAGCAGCTTTGGGAGAATACCAAGCGGGTTTTCGCAAGAACAGGGCTACCAGTGATAAAATATTTACAATAAAACAAATATTAACGGGTGCGTATGAATATAATATTCCCCTGCATATGATTTTTATTGATTTCAAGGCCGCCTACGACTCCATAATTAGAAACAAAATGTATGAAGCATTAAGAATACTGGAAATTCCAGAAAAGTTAATAAGATTGATAAAACTAACGCTAAAAGATACTAAATGCATGGTGAAAGTGAATGGGGAAGTAACGAAAAGTTTTGAAGTAAAAAGGGGAGTAAGACAAGGCGACCCGATATCTACTCTTTTATTTAACGCGGCACTGGAAATGACAATAAGGAAAAGTGGGATAAATAGGAGAGGAACGATTATGAATAAGAGCCATCAGTGTCTTGCGTATGCAGATGACTTACTGTTAATAGCAAGGAGTAGAAAGGAACTAACAGAAATAGCTGGAAAACTGCTGCAAGCTGCAAAACATATAGGCCTAAGGGTAAATAAAAGTAAGACCAAATATATGGAATTAAAAAATAAACATGCGGTACATGAACAAAATAAACTAAGACTACAAATAGGAGAAGAAGTACTGGAATTTGAAGAGGTAGAAGAATATATGTATTTGGGGGCATTAATAACCAATAAGTGTAAAGAGGAAAGAGAAATAGAGTTAAGAATAGCTAAAGGGAGTAGATGCGCGGGGAGTATGAATAACATAATACGATCAAAGGATATCTCTAGAAAAGGAAAGATCCGGATCTATAAGACCATATTGAGGCCAACTGTACTGTATACCAGTGAGACATGGACTATGACAAAGAAGACACAAAATAGTTTAGAAGTATGGGAAAGAAGAGTACTAAGAAGGATATATGGTGGGAAGAAGGTAGATGGAGTATGGGAGAGAAGAACAAATGCAGAATTATACGAATTATACAATGAACCGAATATAATACAGGTAATTAAAGCCAGAAGACTCCAGTGGTTAGGTCATATGGAAAGACTGCCTGATGACAGGATAGTAAAAGGATTAAGATGATATATACCAGAAGGACGGAGAAAGAGGGGGAGACCGAGGAAGAGATGGTGGGAAGCAGTGAAGGAAGATCTAAAAGAAAAAGAAGGACACAACTGGAAAGAAATTGCTAAGGATAGAGTGAAATGGAAATTATTTACAAGGCAATGGGCCTAAGGAGGCCTGTGAACGCCATATATATATATATATATATATATATATATATATATATATATATATATATATATATATATATATATATATATATATATATATATATATAAATATTTATCGTATATTTACCATAGTAACCTTTTTGATAAGTAAAAGATGAATTATACATATTACTACGTCATATAGAGTCGCTTATATGAAAGATTTAGATTAATAATTAATTTTGATTTGCTTTAAATAAGATTTTCCTAAATTTTACTTCTTAAAACAAATCAATCAAATATCCAATTAAAAACTCGTTTAAATTTTGACACTTGTTAATTAAACAATTTCTTTTATAAACTTCAAATTAATTCACTTTGATGTTTCCCAAAAATAATTCTAACCTCCAATATTTGACACCTATTTACATTTCTAAAGATAACCTTAAATTTATTTAAGCTCAACGAGAGGTGTGGTCTCCTTGAATGATAGAAAAAGAAGAAAATTTATTACAAAAATGGCCGTCCTTTTACATGATTTAACAAAAACAAATGAATTCTTTGAAAAAAAAAATACAAAACAAAAGAAACTTGATATATCAATAATTTCTTAACCCTGTTATTATTTATAATTTTTCATTAATACAAAACATAATTAGATAAATTTATAAAAATTAAAATTCTTAATTTATTGACATACAACACTTGGGTCAACAAATAAAATTAACCTTTCAAAATTAATCTCGATGAGATGACAATCTCTTAATTCTAATTAATGGCTTAATTATCTAATAACACTTTTTTACATAATACTTTCTTCACAAAACTAAACATTACATCATTAATAACATTATTTGAATTTAGATTTATAGCCATTTATAGTTTTTATATGCCAAAACGTTTGACTTACCAGCCATTTTTATAATTTCAAATGTACGTTAGAAAAGCCCATCTCAACAATATGTTTCTGTGTGGTACCATCAACAAAATTCAGCCTTTACATAGAAAAGTGTATCAATTCTGTGAATATAATGGTACTCTCCAAATTCCCACAAAAATAAGCTAGCGAGCAGTTTTAAAACTGAAATGCATGAAATGCATCGAAACTACAATCTGAAGATATGTGTGTAAATATGAAAATTTGAAAACAAAGTTTCAACTAAGATTCCACAAGGTAAGTTGCTAGATACTTGCATACATTCCCAATATAATACATTTTGTCTGTTCCAGATAAGTTCTTTCTTTGAAATAGGATCAAACTTAAATAAGTTGAAAAAATGTCAATACGACAACTCAATCTCCAAGTTATAATAAATACCATCTAAATACTATGAAAAACTAGCTTTCCTAATATCCTTTATCTGCATAAAGAGTTCTAGTATAGATGCTAAAGTTAATTACCTAATTTATATTTCATAAAAGAAACTTTTATCAAAATTCATTAATTGGAGAGTGCGGTTATGAAACCATTCAATCGGATAAAGAAAAAATGTCATATATTGCTTAGTAAATATTTTTGTGTGGGTGAATGCTATCTAACAAATCAAATTCTGAGAGATAAAGGACAATTTTAAAGATAAATTGCTGAAATGGTCAAGAACCTCGTTCAGCTGTTGAGTACCTGTATTAAATTAAAAAAATATGAAACTGAAAACTAAGCAAGCCGAAGGAACCATTCTATACACGTTACTGTGAAACTGGTGTACGGATTTGAGCTCAACGAGCCACTAACAATGTCCACATGCTAAGATGCAAAATCGGAACTTGTCAAACATCCTGTTGCAGTTCAAATTGATTGAGCCTCCGCCGTCTATTATTTTTAATCTCACTATCAATGAACATGCTAAGGGACAAAACCTAGACTTGACTTTTGATCTGTGACCAAGGACAGTGACAGGTCAAATCTAATTCCAGAATTACCCTCCAAGGTCGATTACCCCAAGTCGCACATACTATCAAAATGTATGCTAATGGCCAGAATCCGGATTTGATCTTCAACATACGTCAAAGATTAATTGTGGTTCCAGAATCAAACCTTCCGAATTTTCCAATCACCACCGTCATTTAAGCACTTCCTTGTTCAAGTCAAAAGGTCTTAATCCGGACAGACAGACATATATAGTACAAAAAGGCTAAAAAACAACAAACCGGAAGAGGATGGAAATACAAACTCTTACATAACTTAGGGAAAAACGTAACATAAAAGAAGTCGTGATTTTCGAAAATGTAGTCCAAATAAGAACCTAGGAAGTGCATTGTTAAGTTCATCGAATAAGTTGAGTCTTTGAAAGCTACCAGCATGTGCTTTACAGTAGGTATGGTATACTTTAAGTTGGGGCCCTTATAGTTTCCCAGAAACTCTACAACGTCTTTGAATGCTTTCCTAGCTTCTTTCTCATCTGCTTCCATTTTAGTTCCAAACACTTCATCTCTTAAAAGCTTCCGAAAATCTAGATAAACGATAGCATCTTCATTATATTCTTCTTTACTAAATACTTTTTTAACAGTTCTTTTACAAATTGTTTCATTAATCTCTATTCACTATATAGTGGAGGTAGGAGGATTTTATTTTTAGGATTTTTTTCTACCAAACTTTCCTGGACATTTCTGCTTCTAATTTTTAATGTAGCCATCCTTGGTCACTTTCTTTTGATTCAGTGTTGCACCCTACGCCAGCTGTCCGATTCACACAGGAAGTAAATATTTGGTTATTCTCCCTGCTGCCCAAGAAAAATGGAAAATGCTTTAAAATCGCAGTATGTCCATCTATGATTATTTCAGTATAGAAAACAATACGGCTAAATTCTCGTAGCGTTCTTTTAGGTACACAGAATGCCCTACTATTTTGAAAATAGTATGGGATGAACGATTTTTCACTGTTTCTCTACCATCCCAAGAAGCATCTAAGTAGTAGTAACTGGGATCGGAGCTTTGATCGAGTAGTTCTTACGTAACTACAACTAAATTTATGACTTTATAGGTTTAATTACTTCAGCTCGAAATATTTTAGTAATTATGTAGTTGTTTCTATTATTTATTGGAGCTATGGAGTTCCATTACTTCTGAGTAACTTTTAAAGTATGTGAAATGATATGGCCACTTACTATGATTACTTTAAAGGCGTCGCAACTTCAAAGTGGTGTTATGATTGTATCAGTAACTTGCCCGAAGCTACTTTAAAGTTTTTAAAATTTTAAAGTAGTACTGAAAGTTCCTGCCACCTGTCTGAAACCATTGCTTACCAAAACTTACGTTTTTGCTACCCAGGAGAATCACTTTAAAGTGATTTTTCGTAAACTACTTCATTTCCATATTTACTTGTAAAATATTGGAGGCCATTAGATGTTTTACTATATAACCTTCAATAAAAATAACAAATTGTGCCTTAGAAAATCTATTTTGTGACACGATCGCAGCATAGTATAGAAAATGATAGAATACTTGTTAAGTTGCAAGAGTAAGAGAGAGCAACTACGCGACACGATGTGTGAAAAAAGAAAAGAAGTTCCACGAAAGTAGCAATTACTACACCACCACGTTCCCGCTCCATACGTAGCCTGAACGTAACCGAGACGTAGCTGGACAAGTTCCAGGAAGGTTACTGTAACGTATCTGCTACCCAAAAATTGTTCTTCATTTTGGTTCCAGGCACGTAAAAAAACCGTCGCAATTACGTGCTTGCGACTAGGGGCTAAAACTTGATAGTTCTACCGGTAGTTGCTGGTACTGTGATGATCTTGCTGTTTACATGATTATCAATGAACACAACAATAATCATTACATACATAATTTCCATAAGGAAGGTATTGAATCATAGGGATTGCCATAGCAGCAATATAAACAACAGTAGTAAAATAAAGATTTCATAGATCTACACACTTTTTATTTTTATTTAGCGATGACTAAAAGTGCTGCTTGGGATAAGAAAGATAGCCTAGGTTCAAATCTTTTCGTTCAGTCTAGATCCTAACAATTAAAATTATTATTTAGGAACTTATGAAAAAGAATTAAATAATATTGAAGTAAAAATTTACTTTGCGAAGAAAATGGCGAGTGATGGATTTTTCACGATGTCGTGAAATTAGCACAAAAACAACTATAAAAGTCAGCCAATCATACAATTTTTTCAAGCTTTTCAGTAAATGAAATAAAAATAAAATAGTTACTAAAAGTCTCGTAATAGTTATTAAGATTTAGGTAGTATCATTGTCAAGTAGCATTAATAGGCGCAGAAATCAATGCATTTTTATAATTGTATACAATGCATATCATAATTATTATTCTCAATCTTTAATCAAAGGTAGAAATAGCAAAGTTATTTTTATAGGCAACCATAACAATATTAATAAATTCTACTATGAATATCTCTCAATTTGAAAATGTACCGGGTACCTCCACACGGAACGTCGGTTGAAACACACTAAACTGTAGGTATTCAATTAATGTAGGCGTCCAATTTCCAGAACAGTAAACTCAATATTGCTTCGTTTAATAACAACAAAATTTCTCAACTTTATTTATCAAAATATGTGTTAAAGTATATTTTCTCTAATGGTTAATTTAAGAAAGTTTTGAAGTCTTGATGACTTTTATATCTTTATCTATAAAATTAGTTTTCATATTTTATTTTCAGTAAAGTAATATAATATGACCTCAACTTCTAAGAACATTTACCTAAAACAAACACTGGGGTGGTTAATAGCAAATTAATAGTGCCTACCTATTAATTAGCAATATTGGAAAGTTTTCTTTTTAAATAACTATTTAGTAAAACAATAAAATAACACTCTTAATGTGTACTTATAA
Organism: Agrypnus murinus; assembly: GCA_929113105.1. Taxonomy (NCBI): domain Eukaryota; kingdom Metazoa; phylum Arthropoda; class Insecta; order Coleoptera; family Elateridae; genus Agrypnus; species Agrypnus murinus. The sequence continues at coordinate 65,003,112 of OV816026.1, forward strand.
ACATTCAAAAATTTCAGGAATCTAAATACAAATATTTATTCTACTTTGGGCCAGTTAAATATATTTATTTTTAATAATAATAGTAATGATAGTGATGTGCACTTAAGTATAATTTTTAATGGATATTTAATTATTTATAGTGGATATCATAGTTTATGTTTGTATGTTATATTTACCAAGTTCATTAGATTGCTATTTGTAAATAAGTAATGTAATTGCTTTAAATAGGCTAAAAATTCCTAGATGTCTAAGAATATTCCAAAATCACATTAGAAAAATATTTGACAATTCAAGGTCTGCGTAGATCAGAGATAATTTCCTTTAATCGTATTTATTTTATTTAATTAGGAATGCGATTTTTATTAGAGTTTATTGTTTCTAGCCTCACTTAAGAAAAACTCTAATCATGAAACAAATAAAAGTATTTTACAAGTTTACTACTTTAATCGACCTGACAATTGTTTCGACAGCTATCATTCTCAACGATCAAATAGAAATATAAACAAACACGTCACAAATACAGGAGTTTGATGGCATTTTGTGGTGACGTGTAAATAACGTCAAACACCTTTTAGAACAGAACTACACATTGACACTCCAAAATAACATCAAATTCCTTAGAAATTAGATATTTTAGAAGTTTTTGAGATACACAAATACAAATACAGTGTATCTTTAATGAATGTGCCAATTAAGCTTAATAATTCTCTGTTACTGTAAGTGTTACATTTTTCAGTTCTATTATTATCTTATTTGTATCTTATTAACTATATATTGTATTTATTGTAGCTACTGACAGCTTAGCTGTCAAAACCATTGTCAGGTAGATGAGAATAAACTTGTAAAACTGTTTATTAATTGCTTTAATTTATTTCAAATTTCTAGATATATATTTTGTTCTTCGTATCCTCTTAATCAATTTTAACATACGAATTGGTCAAATAATGAAATACACTTACATTTCTTTATTATATTATTATTATTATTACAAAAAGTATTATTGCTAAATACTTTGATTGTAATTTACAATATACGTGCCAATTTTGGTAATAGTATAAATAAATAAACTTGAGGATACTATTGGTTAAACAAGAATATAGTAGCAAAGGATCTTGAACACGTTTTAAATTACTACATGCACTTCAAGTTAATAAGTATTATATAATATGCCAGCAAAACGTTTTTGCATTTTAGTACTAAATTATGTGAGAATAAGAAACAGGAAGTGAGTAAATAAAGTCATACTTTGCACTGCTTTGACGATATGTGATTTTATTTAGCAAAGAGTTCCTTAATCCTTCCATTTCGATGATAATCAATCAAGGATGTACGCCGTTGTACGCGAACGACCTGCAACCCAATTGCAATGCATTTTTAGTCATTGCTACGTACCAGCAACTGCCAGTGGAATTATTAAGTTTTTGCCAATAGTCACAAACACGTAATTGCTACGGTAGTTTTATTACCAGAGACGAAAATTAAAAGCTGATAAAGAAATAAATGTAAAATAATGCAATGGGTGTCCAAAGCAGCGATTTATTTATGGAATAAACACATGTAAATAATAATTTAAATGTGAAATTTTATACACCCCTAATGTTGTTTTGTAAATCAACCGGCAAATATCAAGAAATGAAGCATTTAGATTAGTCGTCCAAACAATTTTATATGTTGATGTTCAATTTAATTTATAAAGAAACCGGATGACTTCCCAGGTGTTCCACTGCCGCACATGTTCGTTTTGAATTTCTCATTATCAACTACACCTTACAATAAAATTAAGACAGTGGCGTGGAGCTTTTATATAGCATCTTCTTCATGTATGAATCTATCACAAAATGGAGTAATATTGACTGATAAAATATTGTGATGATTGTGAGTTGAATTATTTTTTATATAACACTTTTATTCCATCTAAATCACATAAAGAAACATTACTAGACAAGATTATTGGTACGCCGATGATCCGACGTATTGCATAGGCTTATCAGCAAATCTTTCTCGTCTCTGTTTATTACATTCTGTGGCCTAAGGTTTTTTTTAAAAACTTTTATTTATTTAATATAATAAAACAAATTTATTTATTTCGTTTGCAGTCGTAGAATATATTTTATTATTTTTAATGAAGAGAAAACTATCTCTTATTACATTTACAATACAAATGTTATAATAATACTTTGTCAGTAATTATTTAAATGAGTTTAAGACGAGTTTAAATAATTAGATTTGAATTAACACACTAAACAGAACAATTTTAGAATTCACATTTAAATGACATTAAACAAAACAATTAATTTAAAACTCGAATGAGCCTTTATGTTTTACTAGCAGGACAATTTTAAAGTCCACATCTAGTTTAATACTCACTCTGGATAAACACTTGTTGAAGAGACTTGTGAGTTGAATAAATATTTATAAAGACTGAAGACTTAAGATTAAAACAGAGGTATTTATACAGTGTTACAATCTTATCTGCCTACACAGTTCTCATAGTCATGAGAGAGTTAATACTAACGAAGTTCTCATAGAGATAACGTAGACTTATCAGGAAAATGTAATTTGATATCGTGTGCTCACAATCCTAAACAATTCTCATGTAACAAGATCTTATCTATAGTGTGATTATAACGTACGTTACTCCTCCACCCTTAGTATTTTCAATGTTATTAAAATAATTTGAAAATAAAATTTGAAATAATATTTATATATTATAAAATTTTTCAAAGAAATCTAAATTGGTATTTCTTCGTTATTTTGGTTATTTATAAAATCTTTATTTAGAAAATCTATAAATTTGATTTTGAAGGAGTTACGTTTACAATAAATATACAATAATAAACTTATAACTATTACAATGATAAATATAATTATAATGATACTTAATAAGCTATTAGTAGTAGTAGTATTATTCATCTTTAGAAGATGATTTTGGTTTGTGATCTTCAGTTGATATTTGTTCAATTTCTGTGTATCGATTGTAGTTAAATCGATTTTAGTTATATTTACATGTTCTAATTGAGGGGTTGTTAATTTTGCAATATCTATAATATTAAATTCTATTACTTTATTAGAAATACTTTTGGCTGTAAATCACATGTTTTTATGATTGATCATGACAATACAGTCAGGACTAAAATGTATAAGTTTTGAACCAACCAGTTCTTTTCGATACGTTTGATCTCTACATTTAATGTCTAAAATGGATCTGGAAGGGGAACTGATTAACCAGGTTAAGGAATTAATTTTTTAACTAATATCAGTAAGTTCAAGTAGGTAAGGTATACAAGTTTGGTTATGATGAAAAAAAAAGTAGTTGTGTCTCACAAAGTTTATTATTAGGGATTTCAAAGTAGTTTTTATGTTGACAAAAGTATAAATTGGAGGCGGTCGATTTACAATGATCGATCTCAATAGGAATGCTAGTTTGAGCATTATATAGTAAGGTGTTATAAGTCGGTATAATCATACGAGCTTGGTTGGTGCTGGTAATGATTGGAAACGGTATTAATTGAATCAGTTGATTATTTTCGAATTTAGAGATTAATGGAGTCTCAAATATGAATGTGATTTTGTTATCCTGAAAAAGGTAACATTTCGTTAGCATGTCTTGGAAGTGGTGGTCTACCATCAGGAGGTGTTAGTTCGTAAACTTCATGTTCTAAAATTTTTGAGATAATATAAGGTCCGTCAAATCTTGGATCCTTTTTATTTCTTAGATTGGTTTCTATAAATACTTTGCTATTTAAATTAAATTGTTTATTTGTTTTGGATTTGTTTAATTTGGAATTTCGATTTTCTTTAGTTTCCATCTGCGTTTTTTGTAGGGATTCATATAAATATTTCATTTTATTTTTATGTGTAGATAAGTAATCATGATAATATGTTTTGTTATAATCAAGGTCAAAGGAGTTTTTACTTTCAGTGTGTCCAAAAACGATTTCAAAAGGGGTTAAATGAAGATTTGAATGTATGGTATGATTGTATGCTAAAAGGCAATATTGGATTTTTTGCTGTTCAGGTATATTGGTTAATAGTCGATAATGTTCAATGATTGTAGAATGTAATCTTTCGATTGGTGAATTAGATTGATGGTGATGAGGTGTTGTTGTATGTAATTGGATTTTATGCAAGGCTATAAAATCTTTAAAGATATTTTTATTAAATTCTCCGTCGGCTATATTGACATTAGGAGTTGTAAATGTTGAAATGTATTTCAATAACTGTTCAGTTACTTCTATTAAATTTCGGGATTGTAAAGGATAAGCTTGTCAAATTTCGAAAAAGCGTCAATGATTGTTAAGTAACTTTTATTTTTGATCTGGAATATATCGATATGAATTGTATGGAATGGTCTAGAAGAAGTAGGGGTTAATTCAAAAGGTTGATTAATAGGTTTTCTGTTGTATTTTTGTTGTTTACAAATTTGACAATTATTAATATAATTTGTAACATCTTTTATAATAGAGGTCCAATAATATTTTCTTTTGAGGTGTTCAATAGTTTCATTTATTCCACGGTGGTTGGTTTTTCCTAAATGGTATTCTTGAATTTGTTTTTGTCTTTCTTCGGAATTTAAAATATAGGTTACTTGAGTTATACAACGATGAAATTTGGGAGTATTTTCGTTTGTGATTGTATTAATGAAATTTGAAAAGTCTAAATAAAGTTGATCATCTGGGAAATAACAATAGCAATGATGTTTGGGTTGACAATCTTCAATTAATAGGGTGTTAAATATTTCTGTCTTGTTAATTTGATTAACGAAGACGGCGTGATGAGTAATTCCGTCGTATTTTGTGATTCTGATTGATCTTGGAATTTGAGCATTAATAAATTCTATCTGATTTTTAAAATGTTGTAGAGGTTTCTCTGAAATATCAATTACGGGGGTTGAAGATTGATGAGAATGTACCGTGTTAATATAGGAATTTTGATCATTATTTTCTTCGTTGTTCGGGTTTTCAATGTTTTCATTAGCGTCAGTTTGAGGGGGATTATAAGTTGGAATGTCGAATAAGTCTGTAATATCGGGTGTACTTGCTCTGCTAGCTAGTCTGCTGTCATAATTAGTTTGTTCTGGTTCAGGGGTTGATAGCGATGCAGGTCTAATATTTAATGGGTGAATTTGAATTCTAGATAATGTATCTGCAACTTTATTTATTTTTCCGCGGATATAATTTACAGTAAAGTCAAATTCTTCTAATTTCATTGCCCAAGTTAATTTTGAATTTGGTTCTTTTAAATTCTTGAGCCATACTAATGGTCTATGATCTGTAAATTAGGTAAATTTCTTTCCATAAAGATAGGGTCTAAATTGTTTTGTTGCCCAAATAACTGCTAATAATTCTCTTTCGATAGTACTATAATTTTGTTCAGAATTATTTAATGTCCTAGAAGCATAACAAACAGGTTTTCCTTTTTAAGATAATACTGTGCCTAAAGCGAATTTGCTAGCGTCTGTGGTTAGTTCAAAAGGTTCCTAAAAACTGGGGTATTGTAGAATTGGTTCGTTAGTCAAAATGTTTTTACAATGTTCGAATTTAGATAAAAACTCTGTTGTATGAACAATTTTGTTATCTTTCTTTAAACATATGGTTAAGAATTTTGTGATTTTTGCGAAATCTTTTATAAATTTTCGATAATATCCAAATAGTCCTAAGAAGGATTTAATTTCGGTTCTTGTTTTGGGTGCTGGAAAGTTTTTGATTGCTGAGATCTTGTTTGGATCTAGTTTTATTCCTTCTAGAGTTACAATGTGTCCTAAATATTTAATGGATTTCTGTAGAAATTCTGATTTGTCTAATTGAATTTTGATATTATGTTGTCTACGTCTTTGGAATATATTTTTAAGTCTAAACATGTGATCTTGAAGAGAAGCGGAATAAATTATGATGTCGTCTAAGTAGACTAGGCATTGTTGGGGTGTTAAACCTATAAGGGCGTTATTGATTGCACGCTGGAATGTAGATGGTGCATTTTTTAAACCAAAAGGCATTCTTTTAAATTGGAAATGACCTTCTTCTGTCGAGAAAGCTGTTTTCTCTCTATCCTTTTTTTCAATTTCTATTTTCCAAAATCCGGATGAGAGGTCAAGAGTACTAAAATACTTTGATCTGCCTAAACTATCTAAAACGATTTCTATTCGGGGTAATGGGAATTTGTCCTCGATAGTCTGTTTGTTCAGTTTCCTATAATCTATGACGATCCTCCACTTCTGTTTTTGGGATGCGTCTAATTTCTTTTTTACTACCCAAATTGGAAAATTAAGTGGGGATTCTGATGGTTCAATAATTTGGTCCTTTAACATTTTATGAATTTGGTTTTTGACTTCTTCACGGTGAATCTGGGGGTATCTATATGTCTTAGTGTAAATTGAGGCATCTGTTTTTGTCCCAATATGGTGTTTTGCTAAATTGGTTGCTGAAAGGGGTATGTCTGGGGTGTAAAATACGTCTTTGTATTCATAGCAAAGGTTTGTCAAGAGGGTTTCTTCTTCCTCATTAAGATGTTCTAATCTTAAATTATTTTTTAAATTTTCGTTCAAAATTCTTCTTACGTTGGAAGGGGATTTTACATTGAAATTAATAATTTGGATTAAATCATCTGAAGTGTTATAATCTTCTAAAATTAAAGGGTCATAAATACTGATAACTTGAGGTTCATTGGATGTATTGATAAGGCTTATTTGAAAATAATTGTTGTATAATCTGATAATAGCTGAAGGCATAATGACGTGGGTTAAACTTAAGTTTGGGGGTTCGATCCTTTTCATTCGATCCTGGGATGATTACATAGGGTAAGTTTGCTTTGGGGTTTATGTTAAAATGTAATAGGGGTTCCGAGGCTCTTAATGAAAATTTACATTAGAGTCCATGTTTTCGTATTCTTCTTCTGGTTGATTGTAATATTGATTTTCTTGGACATATTCGTCTTGGGGATGTTCATCTTAAGGATAATTAGGATTTTCATTAGTATCAAGTATTATCAAAATATACGAGATCTGGTTTGTCATATTCAATATTATTGAAAGATGTTGATGGTAAATTATCGTTGTGATAATTTATTTCTTCTAGAATAGCATTTGGAAAGCGTCTAAAGCGTTGAGTTCGTTCTGAATTTATTTTGGTTTCCTAATTGTCTGGTAGCGGGTCTTTTAATTATGCTAACCTCCATAGGTTCTGGAGTATATGTGGGTTGATGGTTTGGTTTGAAAGAACTAAAATTTTTAGATTGATTTGATCTAATGTTGCTACTTGAAGCATTATTCGACGTGAAATTTGGGAAATTATTTTGTCTATTAGAAAAATTACTTGGTCTTGAATTAGTACTTGGAAAATTAGGGGAATTATTTGAAAAGTTATTATTTGGTCTTGAGAAATTAGGGAAATTATTCGGATTTCAAAATTTTTCAGTTGTAGGTTGAGTAGTACCACATAGGTTTTGGGATGGTTTAGGATAGTTATTTTTAGATGTTAAATGTATTTGATTATTTTTTGTTAAATTTTGGTTCATTCTAAAATATTGGTTTTGTGAATAACGAATATCTAGTTCTTCTTTAATAATTTTTAGGGCTGATTCTAAAGAATTTGGATTTCTAGATATGACGTATGTTCCTAAATTTTCGTTTAGTCCACTGACAAATGTTCGTAAAGCTAATTTTGAATTTTCTTCTAATTTGTGGGTTTTAATTACCACTGGATCCGGTCCTAATAAAACTTTTGCATTTAGGGTCGCTAAATGCGTCCTAATTTTATTGTAAAATTCAATAGGGTTATCTTTTCTTTGTCGAATTCTAGTTAAGTCAATTAATAAATTTGTTTCTGATCTTTGATCGCCAAAATTTTCTATTAAAACAGTTTTTATTTCATTCCAGGTATTGTAGTTATATCCTGCTATAATTTCAAGGGCTTGTCCCTTTAATCTATTTCTAATTGAAGAGATAATTTATTTATTTATGAATTCTTCGGGGTTTGCTATACAAAATTGTGTGGTAATAATTTCTGTAGCTGTAACAAATTCTGAGAAAGTGGCTGTGTTGCCATCATAAATGGGAATTTCATTTAAAAGTGTTGGATTGAAAACTGCCATATTATTGTTGTTATTATTTAAGAATAATAAAGGGGGTGTATTTGAATTTGAGCTTGGATTTACTGTGCGTTCAGCACTTCTACAACGTCTCGGAGATCGAGATCAATTTCTAAGCATTTAAAATTAAACAAAAATTGTATAATCTTTACCTTAAAAATTAATTTGTTTAAAGAAAAGAATAATTAGAATAACACAATTATTTTTAAAATTATTTTTATTGTTAGTAAACAGTTTCAGGGTTCCTACCCATACATGGCAAGCATGAAAGGCTTTATAATGTCACTAGCTGACACTACCTATTCGGTCTGGCGTCTACCATGTACGTAATCAATAATTAATTAAAAATGATAAACTAAGTTAGTATGGTTTTAAAAATGATTTAATAAATTCGCTGGTTTCTTCTTGAAACACTTTTCACTTTGAAAGAAAAAAACACGTACTCTGTTGCGTAGAATTAAAATTGATTGCAATAATCAGCAGGAAAGGTCCCAAGGTTGCAATAACCACGCGATGTTGCTGTGTACCTTTTCGAATGGGAGACCTCCGCCTGGAAGCCTGGGTCGGTCGACGGTGCTGTTGGGATGTCGCGCCTTAATTCTCGAAGCCTCTGTGCCAATGTTAGAAGCTGTGAAACTTTAATTATTTTGACTGAGACACCTTGTTGGAAACGATGTTTTCCTTTGGATCAAGTGTTAAAACACAAAATCGATATTTATCGTCGATTTTCCAAAATCCTACCGACTGCGCCATTTTTATTATATTCTGTGGCCGAAGGTTTTTTTTAAAAACTTTTATTTATTTAATATAATAAAACAAATTTATTTATTTCGTTTGCAGTCGTAGAATATATTTTACTATTTTTAATGAAAAGAAAACTATCTCTTTTTACATTTACAATACAAATGTTATAATATTACTTTGTCAGTAATTATTTAAATGAGATTAAGACGAGTTTAAATAATTAGGTTTGACTTAACACACTTAACAGAACAATTTTAGAATTCACATTTAAATGACATTAAACAAAACAATTAGGGTGGTCCCAGAAGTACCCGACCCAACAAAGAAAACACAAGAATTTTGGAAAAAGATTTATTTATTTTTCAACGTAATCTCCTTTCAGCTCTATACACTTTTCCCAGCGGTGTTCAAAAAGTTCGATACTCTTTTTATAATAAGAACTGTCTTGCTCCTCAAAATAGCCATTAACTGCTTCATCACTTCTTCATCGTTGGAAAATCTTTGACCACTAAGCCATTTTTCAAGTTTGGGAACAGAAAATAATCCGAGGGGGCTAAATCTGGCGAATATGGTGCATGAGGTAGCAATTCAAACTTTAATTGATTAATTTTGGCCATTGCAATAACGGATTTGTGAGCTGGCGCGTTGTCGTGATGAAACAACACTTTCTTTTTAGCCAAATGCGGCCGTTCTTGCTTGATTTCTTCGCTCAAACGTTGCAATAAGTTTGCATAATACTGGCCGTTGATAGTTTTTCCTTTTTCGAGATAGTCAATAAAAATTATTCCACGCGCATCCCAAAAAACCGACGCCATAACCTTGCCTGCAGATGAAACGGTCTTCGCCTTCTTTGGAGCCGGTTCTCCCTTCTGAGTCCATTGGTCGACCACTGCGATGCTCGTCTTGGCAGCTCGTACGGCCTCGTTTAAACTCAGCTACCCAAAATTTAACTGTTGTAAACGAAGGAGCAGACTCACCCAGAGTAGAATCCAGTTCAGCTTTTATATTGGTTGGGCTAAGGCCTTTCAAATAAAAGTATTGTATCACATAACGATGACCAATTTTCTCCATTTTCACAAATTCACTGACAACGTTCACTATTGATGGCTGCCAAACAAATACTGAACAACGTGGCGCTTTCAAACTTGAAACATATGCTTTATAGACTGCGTACTTTCCAATACAGTGATATTTTCAAACAACTAGCGCCACCTCTTGGTCAGGTCGGGTACTTCTGGGACCTCCCTCGGAATTTAAAACTCGAATGAGCCTTTATGTTTTACTAGCAAGACAATTTTAAAGTCCACACCTAGTTTAATACTCACTCTGGATAAACACTTGTTGAAGAGACTTGTGAGTTGAATAAAGATTTATAAAGACTGAAGACTTAAGATTGAAACAGAGGTATTTATACAGTGTTACAATTTTATCTGCCTACACAGTTCTCATGGTCATGAGAGAGTTAATGCTAAAGAAGTTCTCATAGAGATAACGTAGACTTATCAAGAAAATGTAATTTGATATCGTGTGCTCACAGTCCTAAACAATTCTCATGTAACATGATCTTATCTATAGTGTGATTATAACGTACGTTACTCGGTTGCATTACGTGCCTGAAACCAAAATGAGGAACAATCTTTGGGTAGCAGATACGAGGCGGCGTAGTAATTGCTACTTTCGTAGAACTTCTTTTCTCTTTGACACATCGTGTCGCGTGGTTACTCTCTCTCTTACTCTGGCAACTTAACAAAATTTTATCATTTTCTACACTAATCTGCGATCGTGTCACAAAATGGATTACTATTTTATTTGTAATACGTACAGTTGCGGCCGAGAAAATTTTAACGGTGTATTGCGACTGCCTAATTTCGACTTTTAAATTCTCATAAGAGACGTTACTTTTATTCATTTGATATGTCATAAATAGCATACAAGCTAGCTTCATACGATGTGAATATCCGAAAATATGCAAGTTACTGCTACAATCATAATACCACTTTAAAGTTGCAACGACTTGAAAGTTGTTATACTAACTGGAAGTACCGTTCCACAAACTTTAAAAGTTACTTAGAAGTAATGGAACTACAGAGTTCCAATAAATAGTATAAATAACTACACAATTACTAAAATATTCCGATTTGAAGTAATTAAACCTATAAAGTCCTAAATTTAGTTGTAGTTACGTAACGATTACTCAAAGTTCCGATCTCAGTTACTGCTACTTATATGCTGCTTGGAAATGGCTTTGTTGTGTGTTTCTTCATTGTCGCTTGTGTGGTCTCGACCGACGTTTTGTATCGCTGCACTATATGACTGGGCTGGTTCGGGTGCTTTACCCTTGTGTAGTCACTTCGGTATTGTGGACTGGATGCTACGGAGGAGATGGATCGGTGATTTGAGCCACTTGTGATTCAAGAATTACAGGTATGGTTGATCCCAAGAAGATTACCCTGGAGGATCTTCTTATTAGGGAAATTGATGCGAATACAGTTCGACTATTAGCCTCTCACACTAAGACAACCCCACCTCCTAGTTGGTATAGGCCGAGTCTCTACTTTTTTTAGGTATAGTCGGACGGGGCTCTGTCTTGACTCATTAAGCCTTAATTATGATAGGGGGGGTTAAACCCTACAATATCCTAGGATGACCTAGGAGTGATGGAACTCCGACAGGTGAGCTCGTAGATAGCTGCGGACTAAAGCTAGTAGAGGGTGGATAGGCAACCTCGCTCTTACAAAAGTAACTGATGCGCTAATTGAGCGTAACTCAATTCGTTGACCCCTAAGGTAGCCGTAGTCATAAAGGCTTAACGCAGGTGGGCCACGTTAAAACAAAAATTTGGCATTCATGTGTATTTTCGGTTAAGGCCCGACTATTGTTAGAATATATAGGTAATAATAAAATATTTTTTATGCATGTAATAATATTAATCAACAATTAATTTTAGTACCTACATACTATGCTTTCATTCAAACTTCGAGCATATAAAAAGCGTGACGCTGGAATTTGCAAACAGAAAAGGTAGTACTATCTTCAATAGATTTATTTTTTGCAATTTTTGGATGTTGCACATTTTTTATGTTAGGTGTTTCAATGAAAACATGGTTTTATACCGAACAGTTCTATGGATGATCATTCATTTTTCAATAAAATATTATTTCCACAAATTAATTTGACATATGTAGTTCTAAATAATTTAGGTGTTTTGCTTATCGACTTTTGGTGACAGGAGATTAAAATCTTGAAACAGTTGCTGTTAGGGACAGGAACAGGAAGAGTAGTACCGGAACACCTTATCAAATGCTAGCTTCCGCCTAAAGCTTTTGTATATTTTTAACGAACTATTGAATTCCTCCGTTATGCAGATTTTTTAAAATGGGTTTTATAAATTGTACAAAACTGATAAGAGTTTATTGTTATATGTATATGTATGTAATAATTACGTGATGTTCTACATTTCTATTTTTAATAGTTAATAGTTTTTAAGTTAATAGATGATAGTGCAAGAATCAATAAATAGAATTATTGCAACAATTGCTTTTTTGTTGACGTAATTAATCATTTTGTAGGTAACAACTTTATCAGCATTATCAATTTCGAACAATGCAAAATCATTGCAAGTGTCTTTAAATATTCTATTGCTAAGTACCTACCTACTCGTTGTTATTCTTTTTGTACTATTATACACCGTGTCCAAGATAAGAATGCACAGCATGGGGATCTTGAAAACGGTAAAAGATACAGGTTGGCTTAAATTAGGAAAAAGTTACACTATTTAGAGTACGTTTACATACCGATCGCAGAAATCCATGATTGTTTATCGTTTTCGAAATTTTCCAGAAAATGCAATTTTTTTTAATGACACTTTGTCGTTGTCACTTTTTAAGCTCTACAAAATTGCGTCTTCAGATTTTTATCCGATGTTTCATATTCGAGAAATCATCATCAACTTAATGTTTTTATATGGCCACAAAAGTAGAAACACCTTGTATACGGTAGCATTTTTTATTACAAATTCAACGATGTATCACACATTATGCTTCTAAAGCCAGAAAACAGAGAAAAATGAATTTTAATATTTTTTTAGATTCTTAATCTAGTAGGCATTGGAAAAATAATTCAAAGATTATTGCAAGTGTTCAAATAAGTTTCCATTATTTTCTAGACACAAGTATGCTCTTTGTACAGTTGAATTTAAAACTTTGGCTAACATTTCTGAGGAGATTGTGTTAACTGCTGCTATAACCGATGCCAATAATTGTTCTTCAGTTTCAAAAGTTGAGTCATACACTTGATTTTTTACATAACCCCACAGGAAAAAGTCTAACGGGCTCAAATCATCTGGTGATCGGGCTGGCCAAGCTACTTCACTGTAAGTTCCAATCCATTTTTCAGAAAACCTCTGCGACAAATACTCCCGTACATTTCTTGAGTTATGTGGTGGGGTACCATCTTGCTGAAACCAGCAGTTGTTAATTATTGCTAGAGGTAATCCATCCAAGGCGTCTTCCAAATCAGTCTACAGCAGGTCAAAATACCGCTCGGAATTTAAATTGTTGTGATAAATAAAGGGTCCTATTATTCTGATACCTAAAATACCTATCCACATATTAAATCCAAATCGGTGTTGATGCCTTGCATCTTTTTTTAAATGAGGATTGTCTGTTGCCCAATAATGTTTGTTACACCGGTTGAAAATGCCATTGTTGGTTATCATGCTTTCATCAGACCAAATTACTTGAAAAGGAAAAGTTTGATTTTCTTGACATTTTCTGGTATACCATTCACAAAAACTTGCTCGCCTTCTCTCGTCACCAGGTCTAAGACCCTGACAAATTCTAAATTTATATGGATGAAATTTATTCTTTTGTAAAATTAAGTGGGCTGTAGATCTAGCTACCCCAGTCTGACGCTCAATTAGTCTTTTGGATATTTCAGGATTTTCAACAACGGCTAGTAGAACAGTATTCGCTTTTTCTTCGTTGGATCGTTTTTTACGAGATGAAAGTGGTTTTTTGAACGAACCAAATTCCTTTAAATTAGATACCAAACGTCTAAACATGGATTTCTCAGGTTGTCTTCGTTCAGCATAATTATCAGAATACATCTGCTCAGCAGCTACACAATTTTTGTGGCACAAGATGTAACACGTCAACATATAAAAATTTTCTTCGTTTGTGAAATTTCCTCTTTCCATCGTAACACAAATAAATTAAAACACTTTAACTTGTTATAAACAAAACAAACAACTTCAAAATACGTTAGAACGTTTTTAACAATAATGTGACAGATCAAATAGAAATATTGCAATTGTTCCAATGCCTACTATTTAAAAAGTAAAAAAAAAACAATACTTAATTACATTACATTCTCAAGTGTTAGACCATGTTTTAAATTCAGCTGTTTTTTCTAGGCTGTACTTGTGTCTAGAAAATAATGGGAACTTATTTGAACACTTGCAATAATCTTTGAATTATTTTTCCAATGCCTACTAGATTAAGAATCTAAAAAAATATTAAAATTCATTTGTCTCTGTTTTTTGGCTTTAGAAGCATAATGAGTGATACATCGTTGAATTTGTAATAAAAAATGCTATAGTATACAAGGTGTTTCTACTTTTGTGGCCATATAAAAAAATTAAGTTGATGATGATTTCTCGAAGATGAAACATTGGATAAAAAATTTGAAGACGCCATTTTGTAGAGCTTAAAACAAGTGTCAAGTGTAAGACAAAGTGTCATTAGTTTTTTAATATCTTTTAAAATAAATACAAAAATTGGAAAAATCTAAAATCCGAAAAATTGCATTTTTTGGAAAATTTCGAAAACGATAAACAATCATGGATTTCTGCGATCGGCATATAAACATACTCTAAATAGTGCAACTTTTTCCTAATTTAAGCCTACCTGTACCTTTTACCGTTTTCAAGATCCCCATGCTGTGCATTCTTATCTTGGACACGGTGTAGACGGCGAGCCAGCAACGTATTTCGACTTGTCATTTCAACAGTCGTGAAAGTTTGGGTACTAATTCTTATATACCTGCTAAACACTAAAAGTCGATTCTGGCAGCCCCCTGCGGCCGGGTTATACTACCTCAAAATTACTCAGCGGCTGAGAAATAAGATTCAATTTATTTAAAGTAAAACGCACCACACACTGGAACCGGGTTCAGGCTCCCCGACGTGAACCGCGTTCTGTTCCCGGTTCTGGCCCGGGTTCTGAACCGGGAATGATGTAATGTTTAAATTTGCTGTAATTTATTACATATAACAACTTGCGGTTCGAGTATTGCATTTCTTTAAGTGTTTATCAAAAGGACATAAATCATTATTGAATACATAATGAAATTTCTACTGAAATCTCTTTAGTTAAAAGTATTTCGAAATAGCAATTAACAAAATCTTTCATAAACATGATAACATTGACATCCATCGGTGGAATTAAAAATAAACCCTTTATTAAGAAACGAAAACTCTGGGTTTTATTAATTGAATTCTTAATTTAGTTAAAAAATGGATATAATTAACAATGTAAGATTTAGTATCCAAATTTTCACGACTGTTGAAATGACAACTCGAAATACGTTTCTGGCTCTTGGTCTATTACTACCAGTGGCGTGCGGTCCATGGAAGCAATGGAAGCAATGCTTCCCTTGAGAATTTATTAAAAGTAAAAACCAATACTAACAAAAATATTTTTATAAAATTATGGTTATCGTTTATTTAAATTTGTAATATTAAATGAACTTAAAGCTCAATATCAATTCCGTACAGCAAAAAGTATAATTAATTAGAGTACTATTTTAAATTAGGCTCATTAAACTTGCACGGAAACGTAATACCGATTCAAATGTGTTACATACACTGCATATAAGCACTGATTTCGTTGCTTATAACTGCTCTTCTCTTACCCTTGGCGTGGATCAGTGGGCGTGGTGATACAGACGATGCTGTTAGCATTGTTTGGCCGTTATTCTTAGTATGCTACATGCCCAAATATTTATTATAATTTGGTTATTTGTTCGATTTAGTGTTTGTTAAATTTAATTTTACTTAAGTAATGTAAATCTCAAATTAAACTGTATTTTGTTACATTTTATTATTTCAATTTATATAAGTTGGATTTGTTTTAAAGACAAATAATTCTATTTAGTTTACTCTGTATGCAAATTTAAAATTGCATTACTTACGAAACATCCGAATCGGGACGATTTTTTTGTTCAGTTTGTAAATTATTAATAAAGAAATTTCTGCATGCAGTTTTGGAAACAAATTACAAATTATTAAGAAAGGCAGATCAAAATCAGAACAAATTTAACAACAAAGGTTAAAACCTACATTGGTATTTTGCTAAGACCGGAAAATCGAGTTGCAGTATAAATAATAGTAGTAGTTTTTTTAAATAAATAATAATAATAGTCAACAAATTCCATAAGTATAAAGTGTAAAAATTCTTCTTTGAAAAACTTTTAAGCTTAATAATTATAACATTATTTTTTATTGTACATATCAGGGGCGGATCTAGAGAATTATTTTGAGGGGGAAATTTTTGGAAAAACAATTGTTTTAATAAATAATAATTAAACAAACATTATTTGTTTCTATTTTATGTATACTTATTTCTAAATCTGGGGGGGAGTTATTCCCCCCCCCCGTTGAATCTGCGCCTGTACCTAGGTATATTAAAATTAAAATCGTGATGGCTTCCCTAGCCTAAATTCTCACCACACGCCATTGATTACTACACTAACTGATTTACTGATGTTTGACCTATTATAGCAATAGATCGATACATAGCCTATTATACATAAGTATGTACTCAGTAAAAAACCAGCCCCGTGAATAATTTTTAGAGTACTGGGTAAAGATTCTATAGAGTTAAAATTTAGAGTAGAAAAACATTTTTTCCAATCAATTCTTAAAACAAAAATAATTCTTCACTACTGAAATCTATTTTCTTTCTATATTATTAATTAACTCTATATAGATTGAATACTCGGGGATAATATAACTAGTGTTATGATTATCATCGGTGATAGCACGAGTTAAAACCGACGAAAATTGACCGAGTTCAATTTTCTAAAGGTTTTAACGAGTGGTATCATCGTTGATTAATCATAACACGTGTTATATTTGGTGAGAGAATATAATGAACGTTGAAAGAAAATAAACACTGAAACTTTCTGTCACTTTGACAGTAAACAATTTTATTTATTAAAAACAGGTGACAGTCAACATGCGGTGATAGAATTATCATCGATTTGATAGCCTATTCTGCGAGTTTGTTTTTGTACTTTCACCAATGAAATTAATAAAAATGTACCATGTGACACGTGAATTATATTCTCAATCTAATAGTATTCTACTTTAAAAGTATAACAAAATCCACTCTAATTTTAATTTTTTTAAGAGAAGAAACACCGTTAAAAAGTGATCTAAATTGGTAAAAACATGTTTGTTAGTGTTGATATTACTCTAGTTAGAGTAAATAAAACGAATTGGCACCAATATACACTTGACAGTGTATTTCGCAAGAGCAGCATGTGCGCATTAACGACACTATTCTAACAAAAAATGTCAACAATTAGCTGTCTGCTGTATTTGACTTCAAATGCTTCAACTAATTAGAACTACAGAATCTTTGCAATTTCAAAAGTTACTAAAATTGGTGGGAATTTCAAAATTTTACAAATCCTTCACTGACTTAATGAAGGTGTACAATTTAAAACGTGAATGAACAACTAAACAAAATTTAGAGATCAAAATTATATTGACTAGACCAAAAACAAGTATCTGTACATAAAAATAGTACCTACAGCAAGTTTAGATTTGTAACATTTTGAAATTCCCGCTAATTCTAGTACCTTTTCAAATTGGAACATTTTAACAGTTAATAACTATGTTCACATATTTTTACTGCTTGTGAATGTGAAACTTCGCAGTTTGTTTTAATAATTAAAATAAGGTAATTTAAAACAATTTCCCATTTTATTAATACAAGATTTATTTTATAAGCTTTAGTAATTCGTGTTACTTATGATGAGTACGGGAGTACTTGGAAACTTCACATGTCCAACAGTAATTTAATTATTTAATTATTGATATCCAATGGAGTTGTACTTTTTTTAAATAATCAGAGATATTAAGAAATTAGGTAAGTAAAAGCAATAATTATAATTGTATTTAATTCGCAGAACAAAAGTGTAATTACCTCATAATTATTGTAGTAATTTCGAACTTTGGCGGAGTTCACGGAGTGCTGCAAGAGAATCTCCTAATAAAGAGTTGGCAAGGAGCACAAACATAGTTCACTCCAGCAACAATTAGCAACCATACCATGGACCAAGAAAAACAAATTCGAAGTAAAAGTTCCGAGGTGTCCTTTAACCACAATAGAAGTGTTCCAACTGGGCTCGTATACATTTTTTTCAATACGTTCTTACGTTTTAATTGTATATATAAAATTTTTATGTATGTTTGCATCGCAATAAATAAATACTAAATCACTTATTTGATTATTGACCTCGACCTTTAAAAAGGTACACTATTTTCACTCTAAAATTTCAATCTAATTATACAAAAGTTTTATAACAATCCACCTTAAATAGGTAATATTTTTCTCATATATAGGTAGAGTAAAAGATTCAAAAGTCAAGAGTAAAATTTTACTCTGAAACGATTAGAAATTTGACTGTTTTAGTGTAAAAAAGATATACATGATTGTTTTAGAGTGTGATAAATTTACACTAACATTATATTGAAGTTAATTCTAAGGTCTACACGAAGGTACCGATTAGATATTTTACTCTAAATGTATTGGACCTAATCACACACTTTTTAGAGTGGCCTATTGTAACTATACACTAAATTTGTACACTAAAAAACACCCCGGCTGGAAATTGAACCCTAGACCTTCCGCTTTCTGAGCGACATTCAATTAACATAAAATTTATTAGATTAATTTTAACATTATTATATAATTGTTAATTTTGTTTAGATCACGGCTGGTTGTAATTAATTTAAAGAAAACTACATGGGGTTTAGTCCTTAGTTATTTAATTAATCCATCAATACATCGACGTTATTACGACATTAACAAGATTTTTGATGATTTTTCTTTTAAATTTTGCAATAATGAGATTGTATTGATATTGATTCAATTGCACCTGTACTTAAATTAATTATTCTAACAAGTTAATAAGAATAGTATTATAAACGTGGTATTCTGGAAGAAAGTTTTCAATTTCTTCTTCCTTGCTAAGACCAGTAGGGAAACTATAAATTTTAGGTCTCCCAGCCAAAATCCAATTTACTGTGGCCCCCTTACTGTGAATAGACGGATGTCAGGTTTTTTTGCTGTCTAAAGGTGTTCTTAGGTAAGATTTTTAGCATTGTCTGATTTCTTTAAAAGATTTTTTTTTCGAAGAAAATATATTGTTTCCCATTGTTTACAGTGGGAGTAGTTATTTATTTACAATGTAAATGGATCCCAGGTAGCATCATATGTAAATGAAATATTTGATTCTCAATATTTGTCAAACATAATTATTGAAGTTTCCCCTTCAACTGGTGTGATTTCATTTTTTTCCTATGTTGCAGTACACTGCTACGGGGCATTAATGTAAGGTGAATTAATTTCTTCGATAACTTCTTATTACATTTCGACATCCGTTTAATGCCTAGTTCTTCGTGATTATTTCTTACAAACCAGGAACAATTTAATATTATTCTCAGCACTGTATATTGAAACATTTTATATTTTATTTAACGTATTTTACGTTAAATGTCAAAGATCTGAATCATTCACAGTTATTACAGATGGTCAGAATGAGTGTTTATTATCATTTAGCTAAAAACATTTTAAAGGCATTTAGTTTTGGTCATTTCAATGAGACATTTCAAGAAATTGATAGCAAGATGTTACTCTACACATGTTTCCCTATTGCCCTTTAACATGACGTACACATTTTCCAAAACACCCTGTAGATTAAAAGTGTTTCATCTAAATATTTACTTTTTATGAAACAACTACAGTTTAGTGAGTTCGTGGTGCTTCAGTGAGAGTAAATTTTTTCAAAGTGGAATTTTGCTAATAAAGAAGTTAACATTTTATATTGATTCCACTGAAGCCATAAATGCATATAAAATGCACTGTTACGTTAAAGTAACTTATTGAACTAATCTTCACATATAATTGCTTGCTTTATATTTATGAGTCAGAGAATATTATTTACATTCGGCAACAAAGTTTATCAATGTGTTCGTAAATATAAATGGGCATAACAAGTACACATTTTCCATGTGCAGGATTGTACATAAATTCCGCAAAAATATTTCCTGAAATATCGACAAAGGTTCTCGTTAATTCTGGATTTGCATGGACTAAACGCTTTTGCTTGTTGTTCGTGCAACAACTGTCACCAAGCTTAATAAACTGGCATTTATAATCGGAATGTTTTTTTGTAACAGAAATGCAATTTTACTAGTGCATTAGAAAAGTAGGTAAAGAAAAGCCTTAGCTTCTAATGCTCATTAACATTACACAAACGATATCTTGGTTTAGTAATTATATTTAAACTGCAGGTTACATACGAGGGTGGTCCCAGAAGTACCCGACCTGACCAAGAGGTGGCGGTAGTTGTTTGAAAATATCACTGTATTGAAAAGTACGCAGTCTATAAAGCATATGCTTCAAGTTTGAAAGCGCCACGTTGTTCAGTATTTGTTTGGCAGCCATCAATAGTGAACGTTGTCAGAGAATTTGTGAAAATGGAGAAAATTGGTCATCGTTATGTGATACAACACTTTTATTTGAAAGGCCTTAGCCCAACCAATATAAAAGCTGAACTGGATTCTACTCTGGGTGAGTCTGCTCCTTCGTTTACAACAGTTAAATTTTTAGTAGCTGAGTTTAAACGAGGCCGTACGAGCTGCCAAGACGAGCATCGCAGTGGTCGACCAAATGAGGTGACGACTCCAGAAATGGCGAAGAAAATCCACAAAGCGGTATTTGATGATCGTTGACTGAAAGTGAGCGAGCTAGCAGACATTACGGGCATTTCAAAAAGTGCGGTACATCGCATATTATCTGAAAATTTGGACATGAGAAAGCTGTGTGCAAGATGGGTGCCGCGTTTGCTCACACTCGAGCAGAAACAGTGTTGTGAAAATGTTTCAATTGAGTGTTTAGCGAAGTTTCACAGCAACAAAGCAGAATTTTTGCGCCGTTTCGTAACAATGGATGAAACATGGGTCCATCATTTCACACCCGAGACAAAAGAACAATTGAAACAATGTACTCAAAAGGGAGAACCGGCTCCAAAGAAGGCGAAGACCGTTTCATCTGCAGGCAAGGTTATGGCGTCGGTTTTTTGGGATGCGCGTGGAATAATTTTTATTGACTATCTCGAAAAAGGAAAAACTATCAACGGCCAGTATTATGCAAACTTATTGCAACGTTTGAGCGAAGAAATCAAGCAAAAACGGCCGCATTTGGCTAAAAAGAGAGTGTTGTTTCATCACGACAACGCGCCAGCTCACAAATCCGTTATTGCAATGGCCAAAATTAATCAATTAAAGTTTGAATTGCTACCTCATGCACCATATTCGACAGATTTAGCCCCCTCGGATTATTTTCTGTTCCCAAACTTGAAAAATTGGCTCAGTGGTCAAAGATTTTCCAACGATAAAGAAGTGATGTCAGCAGTTAATTGCTATTTTGAAGAGCAAGACAGTTCTTATTATAAAAAGGGTATCGAACTTTTTGAACACCGCTGGGAAAAGTGTATAGAGCTGAAAGGAGATTACGTTGAAAAATAAATAAATCTTTTTCCAAAATTTTTGTGTTTTCTTTGTTGGGTCGGGTACTTCTGGGACCACCCTCGTATAGAATCCTTTCCAAAGCCTATAGTACACTATTAGGTATAACTGTTTGGTCATTTCTTCATACCCTTTTTTATCATTATTATAATGAACCCCCCGGGAGTCGTTTAAAAAGACTTAAAAAACCAGAAACACTCTATGTTTTCCCTTTTCTTGTTTATGTTTGATTTTATATATGTACAATATATTGTTCAAATGATACCCTAGCGTGTCATATTAACCAAAAACTAATTTTGATAAGTGGGTTTTGACTTTCATGGACTTTTTCGTATGATTTATAATGTCGATAAAGGTAAAAAGGTCTTTTAGTGATTTTGAAGAAATCTTGAAGTTTTAAGTAGTACCAGCACATTTTTTATTTTATATGCTTGACTTC
Organism: Agrypnus murinus; assembly: GCA_929113105.1. Lineage (NCBI taxonomy): Eukaryota > Metazoa > Arthropoda > Insecta > Coleoptera > Elateridae > Agrypnus > Agrypnus murinus. The sequence continues at coordinate 65,025,200 of OV816026.1, forward strand.
TTTTCACGCTGAACTGCAAGTTACTAAGCGAAATGCATTTAAGTTAATGCGTAAAGCCTTGGAAGAGTCTTTGTATGCTTCAAAAAATATTAAAAACTTCTAAATAATTAATAAACAGGACCGGAAAAAGAAAATTACATTTATTATATTATATATGTATATATTTTTTCAAATTACTTAGGCAAGCTTCAAATGTAATTTTAATCAAACAATCCCACAACTGGCGTTGTAGTCAAGTAAAATAATTAGTTTGAATTACTTAAGACGGTAATTTTAATTACTTTGCTTCATTAAACTCTAACAAGATATGAGAATTATAAGTTAACATAATTTAGGGTGAGGTTAGTATATTTATTGAGCACTATTCAGGACGATATATAATTGTATTTGCGTTGACATTGAATATCGATTAAATGCAGATAATCTGTCAGTATAAGCTTCGTGTTACCCAGAACGTGGAGTTAATCCTACACTAACCAATGAATATTATTATAATGAATTACAATAATAACTTTATTTGTTTATTAGATACAACATAAAATGTTGAATGGTAGGAACACTTAGTAGATATACTATATTAATGATTCTTCCATTTTGTAGGAATAGAATTATAATAAAAATCCCTTTTTGTTGGGTACCAATTTGTAACATATATACTTTTTAATATCAGTTTTTATAAAAACAGAGGCTTTACAATGGACCGTCAATCTGTAACATATAAAACTACTTTTTTCCCACGCTTGGGCGTCAATTGTAACAAAATCAATTTCAGCAATGATACTTACATTGAATACAAATAAGCCTCGGCTTAGTCTGAACAATAAGCATTACTCGTTCTCTTTTTAAAGCAGATCGTAGGTAAATTGGAATGCCAGCTAATTATATAGAGCTATAGAGAATGGGCGCCAGCATGATTAATTTAAAAAAATAAAGTGTTATCCATACTTCACAACAACGAAGCTATAAATCTTAAACTGAATTCGTTCTAACCATGTATGAACCGAATTTCTTCACTCCGTTATAATACTAAATACCACATAACAAATAAAAGGAAATAATAGATACAGATATTCTCATTTATTTATTTATTATGCAGTCATTGGATTAATTATTAACTGGATGGCCTTCAGTTGTTGTGTAAGTAATTTTTACTATCGTTAATAATAATGTCACCAAATTGTAAAAAATCTTTTGGAGAAGTCTTCCAGTTGCCACGAATAGGAACTCAAAATATTCGGATGACAAGACCATTGTTAATGTCTTACATCCAATTGCAGCTTTAGAAAATCCAGATTTTTCTTTATAATTAACAGACATGATGGTATATTCGCCATTAACACAAAACGAACGGAGATAAAATGCAGTTTTAAGTTTGAAGATAAGGAATCAAAATGCGAAACTGGATTAAAAAGGAACTAAGTTTAACGTCAAACGGAGTTCCCTATAAATAATAATTATCTTGTAGGAAAAGGTTTATTGATCACGTTAATAAAACAAGAGGAAACTTTATTTTAAAAAAATGTTCAGATTCAATAGGAACTTATTCAAAATGATTGACAAAGCGTCACTTCACATTACAAAGAAAACTATAATTTCTTTATTTTATAACTTCTAAACAATGAGTTAATACTTTCAGTATTTAACAAACCATTTTGTGCAGTAATTACATTTTATTTCATTGGCATTTAAAAAGTTGAGTTACTATTGCACCTAATCACTTACTAGACCTTGAATATGACAGCTGAATTATATCTTTGCTATGCGTAAGATTAATTCTCATTTCTGAAGTCCAAAATTTTAAAGATCAGTCATAAGGCTTTCTCTATCTTCATCAATTTAATTATTCATAAAAACAAAGCCATTCCAAAACCAGAAAGTATATCTTTCAACAATTAGTTTTCCGTCATGCCTTCAAGGAACGTTTTAAACAGAATACATACGTGCACATTATTGAATAGTGTCCGAGTAGCGTGGTCCTTATTTGTATGGGTAAGAAAAAAAATTACAATTTCAAAATACGTATCCTCCAAATTTTTTACATTACATGAAAGGAAGTTACCCTAAAAATTTGAAGTTGATCAGATCATGCTAACCCGGCCCGCATAAAGGTCAAAGTTCAGCTATTTTAGGCTGTTTTTCACATAGTGCGTATTTTCAGTGAAACGAATGCAGCTAAGAAAAAAAACTATTCTTCCTTTTTTGTAGGAAATTTAATCTACTATAAATTTGGTCCTTTCATCATTTTCGAGAAATAATCTGTTTTTAAGTTATGAAAAATAAATCAGATGCAGTAGTTTACGGGCCGTGCAGTGACATATTGAAAGATTGTATGTTACTCATTTGTGTTGCTTTTCTTTAATACTTCTGACTACTAGCATACTTCTAATGCTTTTCTAATACTTCTTACTGAAAATTATTATTAATAATAATAATAATTGCTGCTACCCATTACCTAGCGAACCAGGCCCTGAAAGCTATGAAGCTTGTGCCGGAGGAAGAGATGATTATTACTATTACTCTGGACCAACGTTCTGCTGCAGCCGACTTAACAGATGGTATAGCATAAATCCCACATTTGTGTTACAGCTCAGGAAATCTGCAGAAAACCTTAACTAAATCTGCCATTAGCGGGAGTAGAACCGGGCCTCTTGGATGAGAGAAGAGCACTCTAGTCCCTACGCTACTAATACTATTATATATAGGACATAAGGTAATGTCATCAATAATTAATAATTGTAATTCATCATTACAGATATAAAATATTAAGTCAGCCATATTTGTGTGAAAGCGTGCTGTATTGGTATTGAAGAGGCTGAGTTGACTTTAAAATACGCGAAACTCACTTATTGGAATACTCAATTCACCACAAAGATTATTACTATATGCGGATTATTCCATTAACCATTGTATATTATAACTAGCCGTCAAGTATTTATTTTACAGTGGTCTGTTTGTTGTGTAATAAAGGCTACACAATGCAATTGGGTTTTCTCGAATTGCTTTCCTTTTTTCTTCTTTCTAAGTACTTATTACTGTCTCAATTCTTTAGTTATACAAATTAAACAAAATTAAATCAAAAACATCAAAGCAGGTAACTCTCACTCACGTTTATGAAAACTGGAATAAGACTAGTGTTTTCAGTTTTCACGTGGACCAGCAATAACTGATAAGAAATACATTCTAGTTTCTTTTTCAGTAATACTTATTTTGGATCATAAGAATATTTCTGTAACTGCCCGTTTAGTTTGTTTGAATGGAAGTGCTGCGCTTGTGGTAGATCAGTGATTTGAAAAAAGGCACGAATTCTCCAACACGATTATTTAAACTGCGACAAAAAGTTGAAAAACTGTTTGCACCCTGGCAGCAACTGAATTAAAACTAGAACAAAAAAAGTGATTTCTGCAGGCAAAGAAAAATTTTTTTGAAGAACAAGATGATTTATTTGACATCACACGTCCCAATGCACTAGAAATGATGAAGATGAAGGATGATGATGAAGGAAATAAAATGAAAAAGAATGAAACTAAAAGAGCAGACAGGCAGATGCATTTAGACGTACCAGAACCTTCAAGAAGAGAAGACACTGTATCCACTGATGTAGGTAAGATTAAAAAGTGAAATTTACGTAATATTTTCAATAGGGAAGTAAATCTTTTTAGACGGGGTTTTCGATCCTTTAACTTTAGAAGCGTCAGATAATGAAGAGAGTGAAAGAAATGATGCTGATTTTAAGCTATACAAATTGGGACTTCAGGTGCTACAATGGATTCTACTACTAAGAGCAAAGAAAAGGATCAGGAAGCAAATTTTGAATGCACGAATTTTATCAGCGCTAGATAGATGTAAAATAAGTGACAAGAATACCTGCCACATATTGTCAGCAAATGTAGAATCCGTTTCAATAGACCCAAATGACTATGTCATAAACAGATCTTCCGTCAGGGAATACAGACAATATTTTAGCATACAGACAGCTAACAAAATAAAATTGTCATTTTTAGAAATATATTTGCAATTTGCAGTCATTCGCTGAGACTCAAAACTACTTCCAGCTTTAATTGGGAAATCTGAAGTATAGATTGGCTTAATTAGTGTCGATTAATTAATTACGGTTCCAGAACTGTCAACAACAAGGCAAGAAGTATCTCCAACAGTCTGTGATACTCTCTGCGATTGGGTATTAACAAACAAAGTTGAAGTTTTTAAACACAGGAAGACTAAATGTTGCTTATGTTCTAGAGCAAAAGATAGAGAGAAAGTTCTTATTTTTAGCTTATCGTCACCATATTTTTGAGGCGTTCTGCTAGGAGTTTTTGCACTGAAAAAAATATTCAGGTTAAATTAACCAAAAATGAGTTGCAGCAACCCGAAAATATGGTACAAAAAGTGACAACAATACTTATGGGTAACACGAACTATACGATTTTAGTAAAATGTGTTTGGTTAAATTTACCCAATAAGGTTAAATCAATCACACTCCCATATGGTAGAAGCAACCGGTAAATAGTTAAATTTACCATACCGTGTTAGGTTGTTTCAGCCTTGCATATAGTTAAAATAGTCTTAATAGTATAGTTAGATATACGAAATGAAACAGTTAGAAATGAAGCTCATATAGTTAAATCAACCTAGCAGACTAGTAAAAGTAACTCACGATGTAGTTGCATTAGCTTGGCTTTTCTGGCTGATGTAATAATATTGGATAGTAAAAATACCTATATGTCAAGTTAATTCAGCATCTTTCTAAGGTGGAATCAGCTACATATGATAGCAGTCATGACCATTGCATATAACTAAAATACCATTCTGCTTAGTTGATTTTACCCATCGATTCAAGTTCACATTACTATATTTTCTGGTTGTTTCTACCAGATGACATTGGTGATTTCAACTCACTATTTTTGGTAGTTTGCTTAATTTTCTCTTCATAATCTCCAAATTTCCCCCACTCCCTAATTTTAAGTCTTATTTTAAGCTAATCTAGGAGAAACCCTGTAATGATATGGGAGGAAAATGCACATTGAAAATATGAATGTTTTCAATTTTTATGCCTCATTTCAATGTGTATTACCTTCATCTGCTATATAAGGTTTTCTCACAGAGATAGCTGAAAATATTTTCAGAAACTGATGGAAATCTAGTAATTCTGAAGAGCAAATATGGCCAACTAGCAATAATAGTGAGTCCAAATCACCAATATCATACTTACACAAAAAAAGTCGAAAAGAAACAAATTCAATAAAAAAAAACTGTTATTGTTCAAAACTGAAGGCAAGACAAATAAAATAAAACGATATTTACTTAAAAAACTTACATTAGAACGATTAATTATATTGTATTCATTATAGTCAACATCCGGAAATAATTATCCAAATAATTATAATTATGATAACATGTGACAATTATAAGTACAAATTAAAAATTACAATAAAAATGTAAATCTAAAGACGCGACTTATTTCCTTGGTTCCTCGCTTAGCTCTCGTCAACTATAAGGTGGCATAACCTCTTTCTGGCTGTCTGATCTAGGATACCTTTCTCGAAGTAAAGATCTAATAAGCTTCTGCCCTGTGGGGCTAGTTGGAGTGTTACAGCATACACTTCCTGCAATGAAAAGAGAACATTATTTAAATTTCAGAAATGATAAGTATGTCAAAAATATTGAAGTAAAAAATAGTAGTCAAATCACTATAGTACAGTCTTACAAAAAATAGCGGAAAGTCGAGTTAAGTCCGTGGATTTTTGCATAGGGCTTCCTTGTGGATTGTTAAATCACCCCCTCAAAGTCTACACCTGTAGGTGGTGAGCTCGAAGAGATAATGAGGGTAAACCAGGTCCCCTAACGGTTTTTGTCGTTTTTCTCAAAACTATTAGGTTTATTGAGATGGAGATTAGGTAACATAATGCTTATTTAAATCCCTACCAAAAATACTTTTTCGTACCCCGCCTTTGTTTTGTGTATTCGAAGAAAGAAGGTATGTCATACATGGATCAGCAATTTGCACCAGTAAATTTGCTCAAGGAACATTCGGGCGTAACTTTTTTGGTCTAATATTCGTCATGAAGTAGCTAAGAAAAATTTGTTGAGATCCGGACGCGATCGTGGTCCAGTCATCTTGTACCTTAGCATCTCTTCGTCAAAACCCATCAGGCGAGGTTATCGATATTCTTGGTGTCAGTCGGCTGAAGAATTCGTATTAGCAAGTTAATTCTTAGGAGAGTACACTGTACCAGTTAATTTTTGTATCCAACCCAATACGTACAGGGTGTTTCGCCTATTTTGAAATCCGAATTTTCTTTATTTATAAGAACTTGGTATCGAGCAAATTTTTCTCTTGAATGATTTTTGATGTGAAATTGAAATACACGATTTAATTCCTGATTTGCTCGTATTGTACGGGCGCCACAGTAAGGCAACAGTTTCGTTTTAAATTGTATATTTCAGTTTTACAGCAAAAATCATTCCAGAAAACTTTACTGATCTTATAAATAAAGGAGATTAGGATTTCAAAACAAACGAAACACCTTTACATAATGGGTTGAATAAAAAAATTGACTAGTACAGTGTACTCTCCTAAGAATTAACTTGCCAAAACGAATTTTTCAGCCAACTGGCACCAAGAATATCGATAATCTCGCCTGATGGGTTTTGGCAAAGGGATTTAAATAAGCTTTATTTTACCTAATCTTCTTCATCTCGATAAACCTAATAGTTTTCGAGAAAAACGACAAAAACCGTTAGGGGCGTGGTTTACCTTTATCTCTTCGAGTTCACCACCTACAGGTGTCTCTTACAATGCCGAGGTCAGAAATATTTTGAAAAGTGCCCCGAGTCACAGATGAAGAATAATTTTCTTTAAACATTCCTGATCGAGACAGAATTTCTGGTTACTAATTCAAGCGCGTGTGAGATTCGGTACGAAGATTTCACACCAAACTTCAAATTCAAAAAAATCAAATATGAAAATAAATTGTCAAGAACTTTCCAGTGTAATTACCTACTGTCAATCAAAATAAGACTATCCTAGTGGTCAAAAAATACTGGTATGGAATTTTCTAAGATATGTATTTCTGTTTAAAGAGGTTTAGATCGTTATACAGTGATCATGAAACAGTTGAACCAACTGGAGGCAGCGGTGAAACACTTTACCCTAAGCAATGTGTTAAATTACTGAAATATCACAACTATTCATACTCACACTTTCATTATTCCCTTCGACCTGGGAGATGGTGTAGGAATGCTGTATGTATCTGTGGCAGGATCCAAAGAAATACTATCCTGGCTGAAGGATGGATTAGAACTATAGGCGGCCTCAGATTGACTTTGAGTAGTGCTGGTGAACTGACCAACTGGTGATGGCAAGTCTCCAATATCTACGTTAGATCAGTCGTAGCAGCTGACTGAAAAGAACAATGTAATTCTGTTACTGTAATAAATAGTAATTATTAGTTCTTGAAGTTCAGTCTATAATACTACATTTCTTATGGCAACATTTCGAGAGCCCTCCCTTGCAGAGACCAGGTCCAGAAATGTTTATTTAAAAGGTTATTGCCCAAAAATTATTAAAAATCACGTTTTTACGTTGTAGATAATTAAATTTTAAAGTACTAACTATACTTTAAAGCGTACTAACCTTATTGACTGCAGTCCCTTGGAATGTAGATTTCCACTGCTATAGGTTAAACATAAAAACAGAGCGGTCCCCTGCAACCGGTCAAATCTCGGGACATAACTGCTGTCAGGCATTTCTCTAGTAACAATAAACGGCATAATTAATTTTCAATAACAATGAACTACTATCCATTTTTTTTCTAGAGTCCTCTGACTTTGAAAGCATATTGCTCGGGAACTAATGAACCAAATTAAATATTTTAAAAACGAGCAAGTAGTAAATTCATTTCTACATACAACAGTAAAATATTATATTTCTAACTGGTATACTTTTGTTTTTATCGGACGATACGCAATAAAAGATACCCATTTTTAGGGACAATTTCATTGAAGTAAGTTCACTAATTTTTTTCTCAGAAAGTATATGTCATATATCTATGAGATTTTTGTAGGGGTTAGAAAGAAACCTTGCGGTTCTTATACTATTGTTTTTCAGACAGAAAAGCGTTTTATTAAAGATTTATGTGAAAAAAAAGCGAACAATGCGTTCTTGTTTATTAATATAGAGATAGCGTCAAAATTGTTTCGCTAAATCAACACTTTTTATGCGTAGACATTATTGTTTTTAAAACAATGTTCCTAATTTTAATAATAAAAATGTGGAAACAAAAAAACGATTTTTGATGATAAGCGATTTCGACAAAAAACGGGTTTTTTGTTATTGCACTTTCATTGTTAAGATTCGGAACATTTCTTTAAAGAAAATAATGTCTACATATGAAAAGTGTTAATTTAGCGGAAAAAATTTGACGCTATCTCCATTAATAAACAAGAACGCATAGTTCGCTATTTTTTCATATATATCTTAAATAAAACACTTTTTTGTCCGAAAATTAATAGAATAACAACCGCAAGGTTGCTTTGTAACCCCTACAAAAATCTCATAGATATATGAGATATACTTTCTGAGAAAGAAAATATTTAACTCACTCTCAATGAAATTTTCCCTAAAAATGGGTACCTTTTATTATGTATCGTCCGATAAAAATAAAAGTATATCAGTTAGAAATATGATATTTTACTGTTACATGTAGAAATAAATTTACTATTCGCTCGTTTTTCAAATATTTAATTTGCTTCAGTAGTTTTCGAGCAATACGGTATCAAAGTCAGAGAACTCTAGAAAGAAAATGGATAGTAGTGAGAAGTTCAACTTATAAAGAATGAAATACGTTAAAATTATGCTTAAAAACAAATACTAGATAATTCAGAAGAATCAATCTTCAAACCTAGAAATTCGATGGGTTTGCTCTTTAAAAATTTATGAATTCGCTGAGACTTGAAAACCGGAAAAGTAACAAATTTTACGCGTTAATGACTGTAGAACAAGTTTATTAAAGTACATAAATACATAATTAAATTATGCTTAAAGACCCGACTCATTGTCAGATATCGAATTTTAAAATTTTCTTGTGTCATGTTTCAAGTTGTCATTGTAAGACAGTTAAATATTATTGGTATCATGAACAAATAAAGTGACTTACCTTTGAAGGTGTCTATGTACTCCTAAAACCCTTCTGCCAATAAACTTTATATTCACTTGTAACAGCACTCGATAAAATGAACTCGCGTTTGAAAGACACAATATAAAATGTCTTTTAATTTTCGCAGGCTAAAAAGCTGATATATAGCATTTTTAATAGGAATGGTATAAAAGCAACTTCACAAATACACCCAACACAGACGTTTTATCAAAACATAAATGCATATTGTACGTGACTGATATATGTTATGGATATCAAATAACAAAGCTACTTTTGTTTTTATGTACGTATGTATGACATCATTATTCTAAATTCAACTTTATTTTACAAAGTGAAAACTACTATTTCGAATGGTAACCGTAAGGTTTGGTTTATTTTACCTGTTTATATAGTCGATTAAATCAATTTTTTAAGCTATTTTAGCCCGAGTTATAGACTGAAATAGCCCTGCTAACGTAAAATCCTTGTTAAGCTGACTTTACCCATACTAATGGTTGATTTTACTAGAAGCCCAGTAAGATCTGCCAAAGACCGATTGACCATAAACAAATAGTTCACTTTACAAATCGTTTGTTTATTTTGACCTAGATTTTTAGTTAACACTGCTAAAATTAAGTTAGAACAACAAAAAATCGGTTTACTATAATATAGTTAGTGATATTTTTCTCAGTGTGCGGTGTCTAAGTTGCCATACCATCTGCTAAGTCGGTTGCAGCCGCACGTTGGTCCAGAGTAACAGTAATAATCACCTCTTCCCACAGCAAAAGCTTTATAGCTTCTAGGGCCTGGTTCGCCAAGTAATGGGTAGTAGCAATTATTATATATTAATAATAATTTCCAGTAAGAAGTATTAGAAAAGCATTAGAAGTATGCTAGTAGTCAGAAGTATTGAAGAAAAGCACTACAAATGAATAACATAAAAATTTTCAATATGTCACTGCATGGCCTGTAAACAACTGCATCTGATTTATCTTTCATAACTTAAAAACAGATTATTTCTCGAAAATGATGTACGGGCCAAATTTATAGTACATTAAATTTCCTGCAAAAAAGGAAGAATAGCTTTTTTTTTAGCTGCAACCGTTTCACTGAAAATACGCACTATGTGAAAAACAGCCTAAAATAGCTGAACGTTGACCTTAATGCGGGCCGGGTTAGCATGATCTGATCAACTTGAAATTTTAGGGTAACTTCCTTTCATGTAATGTAAAAAATTTGGAGGGTACGTATTTTGAAAATTAAAAATCAAAAAATAAGGACCACTCTAGTGTCCGAGGTTAAAAAATAATTTTGAATGAAATTGTGAACAAGATCAATTCATATTGTCAGAGTACGGAAACTCGAGGTTCCATATTAGGTTAAGTTGAATAGGATGTATTAAATATGTATAGGTTTAATTGGTACTTGTAAAACCAAAGGTGTCTGAAACCAGACTGTTTACCTTAAAACTCTCGTCTTTGAATTACAGTGTGTCTTGTACGCTGAATAAATTCATTATACCAAGTACAAGATTTTTTTTTGAAAAACTTGAACTTGTAAACTAATTTATACAATTTTTGACATTTTGAATTCACTCATCGATACTTTTATAAACGACAACCCCTGTTTTTTATGAGCTACTTTCGAAGGGCATTTAAAGTTGTTTACCACTACCAGATTTTACACTTGTATCTTTAACCATTCCTAACGAATTAAAATTGTATAAAAAACATGATAATTTAATAAAAATGATGACTTTTGTTAATCATATGTTCAAAGTGTTGCCCATTTACTTGCTGTAAGTAAAGTCTCAGAAGTCTTTCGAAAGAATGCACTTGAATACTAAATTTATTTCATATTAAAGACTCAAACTGTACACACAATATTATAGACTGTCATACTACAAAATTGATTATGTCTCGTATAAACAAAGCTACGCATTATTATTGCGTAATATGCAGACCTTCATCTGCCGGATAAAACAACTTTTGGAAAACCACATAAAAAAATTTAACAAAAAAAAAACGATATGAATATTGTATGAACTCATATATCCTTTAACCGCTATTCAAAATAAACAACTAAATATTTAAAAAAAACCTGTGCAAATGCTTACTATTATTTATTTAGAAATATTATATAAAAGTGATTAATTACGCATTTTTTGACTAATTAACTCTTTACAATTTTTATAATACTGCTTTTTAGTTAAACATGCTAATTTTAGTCTAGAGAAAGTCGCAATGCATGCTGATTTAATCCGATTATTTTGCATTAAAGATAACTTAAAGATAACGAAGATAAAAAATTAAATATCTTACACATCCAGTAACGGAGAATTGCTGATCTCAATCTGTTCATTCATTAAAGGTACCCTGAGTTTATGTTTTTATATATATATATATATATATATATATATATATATATATATATATATATATATATATATATAAATGATTAGAAGTAATAATGCGCGTAGAGATATACAAGAAAGTGTTATAATAATGGGATATCGCGCAACAGAGAAGAAAGAAATCATAAGTTGCAGCCGTCTACACGTGTTTCACACTTATTAGTGATCATCAGGACGGCATAGCAGATGGAATAAATATAAAAGCAACTAACTCAGAAAGATGTAACAACACAAGGTTTCACTGATAGCAGCCAACCGCACATTTGCAGTATCGGCCTGAAGACACTGAGTTTTCAGTGCAACAACAAACGTCACTACGGAGGCAGCTAAAGCCACTACCGTGAGACAACCAATCCCAAAGTATAATATCAATGATTAGAAGTAATAATGCGCGTAGAGATATACAAGAAAGTGTTATAATAATGGGATATCGCGCAACAGAGAAGAAAGAAATCATAAGTTGCAGCCGTCTACACGTGTTTCACACTTATTAGTGATCATCAGGACGGCATAGCAGATGGAATAAATATAAAAGCAACTAACTCAGAAAGATGTAACAACACAAGGTTTCACTGATAGCAGCCAACCGCACATTTGCAGTATCGGCCTGAAGACACTGAGTTTTCAGTGCAACAACAAACGTCACTACGGAGGCAGCTAAAGCCACTACCGTGAGACAACCAATCCCAAAGTATAATATCAATGATTAGAAGTAATAATGCGCGTAGAGATATACAAGAAAGTGTTATAATAATGGGATATCGCGCAACAGAGAAGAAAGAAATCATAAGTTGCAGCCGTCTACACGTGTTTCACACTTATTAGTGATCATCAGGACGGCATAGCAGATGGAATAAATATAAAAGCAACTAACTCAGAAAGATGTAACAACACAAGGTTTCACTGATAGCAGCCAACCGCACATTTGCAGTATCGGCCTGAAGACACTGAGTTTTCAGTGCAACAACAAACGTCACTACGGAGGCAGCTAAAGCCACTACCGTGAGACAACCAATCCCAAAGTATAATATCAATGATTAGAAGTAATAATGCGCGTAGAGATATACAAGAAAGTGTTATAATAATGGGATATCGCGCAACAGAGAAGAAAGAAATCATAAGTTGCAGCCGTCTACACGTGTTTCACACTTATTAGTGATCATCAGGACGGCATTATTACTTCTAATCATTGATATTATACTTTGGGATTGGTTGTCTCACGGTAGTGGCTTTAGCTGCCTCCGTAGTGACGTTTGTTGTTGCACTGAAAACTCAGTGTCTTCAGGCCGATACTGCAAATGTGCGGTTGGCTGCTATCAGTGAAACCTTGTGTTGTTACATCTTTCTGAGTTAGTTGCTTTTATATTTATTCCATCTGCTATGCCGTCCTGATGATCACTAATAAGTGTGAAACACGTGTAGACGGCTGCAACTTATGATTTCTTTCTTCTCTGTTGCGCGATATCCCATTATTATAACACTTTCTTGTATATCTCTACGCGCATTATTACTTCTAATCATTGATATTATACTTTGGGATTGGTTGTCTCACGGTAGTGGCTTTAGCTGCCTCCGTAGTGACGTTTGTTGTTGCACTGAAAACTCAGTGTCTTCAGGCCGATACTGCAAATGTGCGGTTGGCTGCTATCAGTGAAACCTTGTGTTGTTACATCTTTCTGAGTTAGTTGCTTTTATATTTATTCCATCTGCTATGCCGTCCTGATGATCACTAATAAGTGTGAAACACGTGTAGACGGCTGCAACTTATGATTTCTTTCTTCTCTGTTGCGCGATATCCCATTATTATAACACTTTCTTGTATATCTCTACGCGCATTATTACTTCTAATCATTGATATTATACTTTGGGATTGGTTGTCTCACGGTAGTGGCTTTAGCTGCCTCCGTAGTGACGTTTGTTGTTGCACTGAAAACTCAGTGTCTTCAGGCCGATACTGCAAATGTGCGGTTGGCTGCTATCAGTGAAACCTTGTGTTGTTACATCTTTCTGAGTTAGTTGCTTTTATATTTATTCCATCTGCTATGCCGTCCTGATGATCACTAATAAGTGTGAAACACGTGTAGACGGCTGCAACTTATGATTTCTTTCTTCTCTGTTGCGCGATATCCCATTATTATAACACTTTCTTGTATATATATATATATATATAAATTCTTTGTTTTTCTTTTCTTAAACCATTTATAGATACTTTTATTTGTTGGATTCTTGGGTATATAGGTTTATAATTATTAAAAGTTAAATATTCATCGTTTCGCTTTTATATTTTAAGCTTTTTCAAGATTACTACATTAACATTATCCTGCAAAATATAGTAATATTACAAAAAGAAGGTTATACTTCCTTAATACAATATCTTACATTAAAATTCCTTGTATATATGTGTATAGATAAAATAATGTTTACCTGTACATATCTTGTCTAATAACTTTCATATTTTAAATGACGTTTGGTAGCTTGATTTGTGTATATAAAATTATGAAAAGATTTATCAATGCATGTTTTTCTAAAAGTAGTTGTATTGATAACTCAGTTTATTAATTTATAATAAATTTGGCTTAAGTTTTGTGTGTCTTGTTTGTCGTTAAGTGAGTTTGTTTCTTTTTTTATGTGAATCATTTCTTTAATTGTTAGTTTGTGGACATTATTATCTTTAAATTCATGTTTTTCTCTTTTTTCGTGTTTGTGTTTTTTTGTTTTTTTGTTTTTTTTTCATATATATATATATATATATATATATATATATATATATATATATATATATATATATATATATATATATATATATGAAAACAAAATTAATAGTTGACTGTGTAATGAGATTCACAAGCAGCACCCTACTACAGCTGTTTCAAGCTATTGGCTATCGTCAGGTAGGGGCAGCTGCCTTGACGATAGCCAATAGCTTGAAACAGCTGTAGTAGGGTGCTGCGTGTGAATCTCATTACACACATAATTTACTTGTGGGTTAATAGCGGTCAACTATTAATTTTGTTTTCACATATAAAGTACCCACGTATTAAATGACACAATTATATATATATATATATATATATATATATATATATATATATATATATATATATATATATATATATATATATATATATATATATATATATATATATATATATATATATATATGATACTTCACTACTTTTCCGGGTTTCACTCCGCGTATTCACTATTCGGCTCCTAGAGGAACTAGACAATGGTTGACGACGTTTCTGCATGATCACGCTTGCCATCTTCAGGTCACTTCTAACTTCCTTCTGCTTCGCGTGGTTACACGATGTAGACTGTCTCATATATATATATATATATATATATATATATATATATATATATATATATATATATATATATATATATATATATATATCTAAAAAAAAAGCTTAGCAAATGTCTAATTTGCGTTTGTTATTATAAAAACGTAGGAATTTAATTTTATTATGGGGAGTCACTGTGTGATTCTGTTCTAAATAATATTTTTGTAATAACAAACGCAATTTAGACATGTTCGAAACTTTTGGGATACACAAAAAACTCAGGTTACTTAAGTTACTTAATGACTGAACAGATTGAGCTCAGACATTCTCCGTTTCTGTTAGTGTTAGATGGGTGAATATCTACAAAGTGACTCTTTCAGAGGTAATTTTTGGACAAAAGTTTTTGTTTTATTTCGAAAATTAAAATTATAGTATTTGATACCTTTTGAGGTCTTTTTCGACATAACACCAAAAAACGTTAAAAAACGGACTGGAATACTGAATTGTTTACCATTTTTCAAAACAAAGGCACGCAGGAATAAACTATGAAGTACGGTGGTAATGAAAAAGAGACAGCTTATCAATCTATTTATTAAAAAATATAAAATATAAAAATAAAAAAATCTCCTAATAAACTGTTAAAATAAAACTAAAAAAATATTCTCTGGCAAAAGATACATATTATCACTATTTTTCAAATCTTTTTTCGACTCTCTTTTTTCCTTTCTCTTTTTTTCTGAAGTTGTTCCTCTCCTGATGCTTTAAACTTTTTCTGAAAAAATAATACTATTTAATTGGTTGTAGGTTACATACCATCATTCCCCTGTATCATCGCTTATACCCGTTGAACATAAATGACACGGGAATGAAGTACACGGGAATGAAGTGCACGGGAATGAAAAATTATATACAATTTCACAAAAACATGCAGCTTATAATCAAATGCAGTATTTTTTAAACATCGAATAAGAGACCAATTTATTTGAAGTGGTAATTAATTAAAATTTGTAATGAAAAATATGTTTTTCTTGGAAAAAACCTACCACGGGAATGGAAGTCGGTTCCATTACAAACGTGTTTTATGCAAGTTGATAGCTGTTCAGAGTTCTCCTTTCAAATTCACACGCACAATTGATGGTCTAACTGATTTAAAAACATATTAACAACATTTTCGACACGTACACAGCAAAAAAATAAAACACCTGCGACGTTAATAGGCTTTCATACAACCAATCAATCAAATTTACTTAGTGTTTTCAAATGGAACACCCTGTATGTTTTACCGATAATTAAAACTTTAATTCGTACTTTATCAAATTCTAAAATATTTTCTTCATTAGATAAGGTGTTGCCGAAAGAATAATTCTTATTACACTATTACAACGGAGAAATAGCTCTATTTAAATAATTTTGATTATTGAAATATTGAATTACTGAAACTAATAAAGCTGAAGAATTAAATATCTTATATCACACCATATATGCTAACGCGCGCTTTTATGCGAGGCGCCACATAAATGCGCGCGTTAGGATGTGTATGCGTCTATTACAACCCTATGTAGTCGCTAACGCGCCTTAGGAAACGCGCGTTAGAAAACGCTGCACGTGTAAAGGGTCTAACAGTACCTGGATCCTTTCTGGCCCATCTTTACAATCAGATCAAGAAATGTTTCGTTTCAGTTCCCTGAAAGATTTCTTGGACTACGATTTGCTTAGCTTGCTAACCGAATGTACTCCTTAATTTAAATGAAAGGTAATTTCAAGACAATTAGTAAGTTATGTGACGGATTATAATCGAATATCAATTAGCGTTAACGAAAATTGGATTGTACGGCATCGACCCCATTCTCAACGATAAATAAGGTAGATGGAACCACAGTGGCGTGCGGTGAGAATTTGGCTAGGGAAGCAACCACGATTATAATTTTAATATACCTAGGTACAAGCACGGATTCACGCGGGGAACCCCCCCCCCCAATTTAGAAATAAGTATACATAGGATAGAAACAAATAATGTTTGTTTAATTATTATTTATTAAAACAATAATTTCTGCAAAAATTTTCCCCTCATAATAATTCTCTGGATCCGCCACTGCTAGGTACAATAAAAAACAGTGTTATAATTACAAGTATTAAGCTTAAAGTTAAAAGTGTAAAAATTTTTTACACTTTATACTTATGGAATTTGTTGACTATTATTCTTTATTTTAAAAAAACTACTACTATGTATTTATACTGCAACTTCATTTTCCGGTCTTTTTTTAGCAAAATACCGATGCAGGTTTTAATCTTTGTTGTTAAATTTGAAAGTTCTGGTTTTGATCTGCCTTTCTTAATAATTTGTAATTTCTCTCCAAAACTGTTTGCAGAAAATTCTTTATTAACAATAATTTACAAACTGAACAAAGAAATCGTCCCGATTCGGATGTATCGGAAGTACTCGAGCCTTCCACCGAAACAGCTGAATTTGCAGTCGTGACGATAATGCAATTTTAAATTTGCATACAGAGCAAACTAAATAGAATTATTTGTCTTTAAAAAAATCCAACTTATATAAATTGAAATAATAAAATGTGACAAAATACAGTCTCATTCGCAGATTTACATTACTTAAGTAACATTAAATTTAACAAACACTAAATCGAACAAATAACCAAATTATAATAAATAAACATTTGGACACGAAGCACACTAAAAATAACGGCCAAACAATGCTAACAGCATCGTCTGTATCACCACGCTGGCTGATCCACGCTAAGGCTAGGAGAATAGCAGTTATAAGCAACGAAATCAGTGCTTATGTGCAGTGTATGTAACACATTTGAATCGGTATTACCTTTCTGCGCAAGTTTAATGAGCCTAATTTAAAATAGTACTCTAAATAATTATACATTTTGCTGTACGGAATTGATATTGAGCTTTAAGTTGATTAAATATTACAAATTTAAATAAACGATAACCATTATTTTATAAAAATATTTTTGTTAGCAATGGTTTTTATTTTTAATAAATTCTCAAGGGAAGCATTGCTTCCATTGCTTCCATGGACCGCACGCCGCTGTGGAACCAGTATATGCATTTCCGAACGTTTACGATGTATCATTAATAACAACATAACCTACAAAAACGTATGGTTGTTTATTAAAATGTCTTTCAGTAGTGTTTAAGTATCCTTGTACTTATACCACAGGCATAACATATCCCTAACACATTATTCATATTTGTCGTGGAGAACTTACATAAAAATCCGTACGCACCTTTGAAGCAATTTTCATTTTAGATTATACTTACTGTTGCATTTTAGTTTACCGACTGTAGAACTCGATCCACGAATACTTGGATCCAGTAGATGAAACGGATATGTACCGGATATTTCTGAACGCCGGTAGAGGGTAAGTCATAGGACTTTCAAAAGTTTAGCTTAGTTTAGTTTATAAGCTCTCAAAGGTCCTAACTCATATCCCGTGAGCAGAAATTTTATAAGGCAGCGAAGAGGAAAAATTTTCTTTTTTCCAATTATCTCGGAAGCTATCAGATTTTTGGAAAAGATAGTTATTATAACAATTGCTGCTTTTCTACTTTTCCTTGTATATCAAGCCATTTCAGTGATATAAGATTTTGAAAGAATTGATACAGAGGGACCGCAGAATCCTTTTAGGAAATGTCTCTCGGCCAAAATTTTTGGAATTTTGGTAAATGATAGTCCCTAATATGTAGATCAAAGGTATCCCTGGGCACAAAGTCCAAAAAATTACAGTTTTTGAATTACAGTCGTTTGAAGTTGACAACCCTTAGGGGAAATAATTCTCGGCCAAGATTCGTGAAATTTTGATCAATGATAGTTCCTAATGTGCAGACCAGACGTGTCAACGTACACAAAGTCCAAACAATTATAGTATGCAGGAAAATTACTAGGAAGTCTGAAAATGATCTACAACTTAAGGAGGGACTACAATAATTGTTCTACATTCAAAACAATATGCGGATTAGCCTACTGGAGATACCTTATAAAAAACGCGCTAAATACCTCCGTGGTGGCCCAGAAAGGGGTGCATTTTTACAGAAGTATAATTCGAAATTTATAACGTTGAAATTCACAACCCATTGTTTGTTTGATGGTCGCTGTTTAAAACCAAGCTTCTCCATTAGTTTGGTTGTCACTGGTTGCCCCTTTCCCTCTGTTTATCGTGAAGTCGTACCTGCGCAGTGAAGCGCTTGCTCGATAATGCCGTGGATGTAACAAAATGGCTGTCTTGCATTAGAAGTTGAATGTGCGAGATATATAAGGAAATTGGTTTTGGATATATGTAATTCGCTTCAGCGGAGAAAATCTCGCATTCAACAGAATGATTGTTTGATTATTTATATGCGATCAATCGTCGAATTAGACGGATTACGTTCTGGGCCTAACCATTTAGGTAAATTCTTTTCATTTCATTTCCATGCGCTAAAGTCTCACAAAATGTCTTTCTATTTTAGGTAATATTTCCCTAGCAGTCACCTTGAGGGAATTGTATTGTAACAGACCTTTCAGTTTATAGAAAGGTAAAATTCTGTTTTAAATATTTATCATCAATACCATATACAGGGTGTATTATTTGTAGGTCTTTTTTTCCTTGTATTTTTCGTTTGGGTTTTGCTGCTTAGTGTCTTTTTGTCTGCTTGCCGTTGACTGGGTTTAATTATAAGGTTCTTCCCTTTGGATCCGTACCTGCATCTATATATGTACCGGGCCGTAACAAAACAAGAAAATATCGGAGGGTGAAGCGAAAACCCCTAAGCAAGGCTTTAAATTATACTAAAACAGCAGTGGGTCTTCGAATGGTGAGATGTTTGTCTAAAATTGTATGTATTTTGTGTCATTCTATTTATGTTTATATACAGGGTCTTCATTAAGTTTGGAACCGGCTTAATATCTTCAAAACTAATAACTGGATTAAATTGAAATTTGGGGTGTGCATTTTATAAATTAATATCTATTGTGCCTAATTTTTTCACCTGCTTTGCATCGTTACTTTACGTGATACACAGCCAACTTGATTTTCTTTAAATAGCAATGGGGGTCAAATTTGACATCATTTGAAAGCTTATTTTTTTCTGAGTACCATTATGTAATACACGTGTTGTATCATTTTGACAAAAATCGCCAAAAAAATTAAAATCAACGAAACATGTTTTATCCACAAAATTAAATTTATTACTTAAAATTTACTTTTACTTAAAATTACTTAAATATTTACTGTCAATGTGTAACTTTTGACATTTCTATGAATTTTGTAAGATCACTAGATATTTTAATTTTTAATTTATTCAACACTTTTGATTTTGTGGATAAAACATGTTTCGTTGATTTTAATTTTTTTTGGCGATTTTTGTCAAAATGATACAACACGTGTATTACATAATGGTACTCAGAAAAAAATAAGCTTTCAAATGATGTCAAATTTGACCCCCATTGCTATTTAAAAAGAATCAAGTTGGCTGTGTATCTCGTAAAGTAACGATGCAAAGCAGGTGAAAAAATTAGGTACAATAGATATTAATTTATAAAATGCACACCCCAAATTTCAATTTAATCCAGTTAATAGTTTTGAAGATATTAAGCCGGTTCCAAACTTAATGAAGACTCTGTATATTTATTAAACGTTTATACAATTTATTCGTGCATGTTAATTTTAAGAACTAGTTAACACGAGATCTCGAATAGTGAAATTGTCCTAGGGTAGTTTTTAAGTTTACAACCAACTGTGATACAAATCACCATTCACCTTTTTCTTATTAGACATTAAAATTTTTGATCAGCATAATAATTACAATTACAATAAAGCCCTACTTAGAAAGTTTACATTTCACTACGTATGTTTTATGTATTTATTATTTATTTATTTGTGTGATTATAATATTGTTTTCCAGCTCGTCAATTGTAAGTATATATGCACTGTACGATCAAAATTGTGGAAGCTGCCTATATTTTAGTAAAAGATCTATTTCTTCGTTTATCTGATAAGCTTGAAGCTTTAGTAGTAAGCATTGTTTTAAAACGAAGTGGCGTTTGTTTTTTTTATCTTTTATATCTTGTATTACCCGCCCCTCTCCAACTTATTGGGGTTAGCCGGCAAAAACCAAAGCAGTGTTATTTAGATCAAGCTGATACTTCCAGCACAGCTATATTTTGGTAGGTTAGGTATTTATCTATATAAAAATAGTCTTTGTGTTTCTGTAGGTTATAAATTGTCACTTGTTTTTCTCCAAAACGGTTAGTTATAAGAAGAAAATTCATAGAACCTTTTGTTTATGATATCTTCGAAGGACCAGAAATAAAGACCGTTTATGTTTAAGTCTTTGTTTGTTTGAATGCTTACAGTTAAAATATACAATATAAGGGTAGACGGATGAGTAGCAACTCCTACTCGCGAAAGGAGTGAACACCTTTGTTGTAGGGAATCTTACGAGCAATAATTTTCATAATAACCACTTTTTCCGAAAACCTGATATTTTAGGAGGTAATTAGAAAATAAATGAATTCTCCCACCTCCCCCCCCCTTATAAAAAAGTTTGCATACACGATATGCAACAATACTTTTGAGAGCTTGTTTACAACCTCAAAATAAAGCGGCACACAAGAATCTGGCTTGTAGAGAATTTTTGAGAAGTATCAATGTCATTTCAATTGTCATTATCAACAATAGGACGTATAAATTATATCGTATTAACCTGCCCATTATGCTTATTTTAATTTATCATAGTTAAGGAGCTCGCTTCAGAATAGTTAAATAGAAACAAACATTTTCTAGGGACAAAACAAAAATAATAGGACATGATTAAATACGTAATATGTCTAAAACATTCACCATACATCGTTCTGGGCAAGTATGGTAATGTTTTCTGGGAGCAACAACCTTTTGAATCATTGAGCAACACTTGTTGATTATCAGGAAAGCTGGAAAAGTTGGTGAGGTGATGCTTAGGTGAAGTTTAATATTGTAGAAAATGTACATATCTAAATACAAAAACAATAACTTTTTTATATTCTTGAATTTTTTACTTTATATCTATATGAGCAAAGAGTTACTCCATCAAAGCTGCTTTTTGAATTTTGAATTCATGTGTAGTAAAACACCAGAACAGTTTAACAACTTTTATTACTGCCAAAGGATTCTGATTATTTTGTATAATTTTCTGGTTTTATGGCTTCAAAATTCCAACGGCACTTAGATGGAGTTACTTTTTGTCCATACGTTAATTCTTTTACTCAAAGTTTGTCAAAATTATAAATGGTATTGGTAAATAATATTTACATGTATCTATACAGGGTGTTCCGGAAAACTATGCAATGCTTTAAGAGGGAGAACGGTGACCATAGAGAAGTCCCAAACTTCATAAAATGAAGAAAATTTCGAATTTTTCCGCATTTTTTACAAGACACGAGTCGACTATGGATTGTCGTACGATCGGATCTCACATCTGGACTACTAAATTAATAACTGACCAACGCTACGCACGTATCAATTTACAGAAACAACAGAATTGGATTTTAGCAGTAGTTGCCGGGTGATTGCCACTACCTTGATGACGTGATCATTTATTAAGGTCGGTAAATAAAATGTAACATACGTTCATTGATCTAATTGTGATGCATATTTCATTGCCTGTTTTTTATATTACAAATGAGAATTTAACAAAATGAGTTAAGCTTACCGTTTAGATGCAAACAATCTTTATAGCATGTGTTCAAATAAGTCACCGTTTGTCTGTACACACAATCGCGCACGACTTATGATAGATTTGTTTATGCTAGCAAACATATCGGCATTTGCGCGAATTTGTTTTGCGGCGATTTCGATGTGTGCGCGTAGCATGAGGATTCTCGTCAGCCCAAATGTGGCTGTTGTGTGAATTGGAAATCTCCACCCGAGTTCCACCAAAACAACATTCATCTGTCCATAGTACATTTTGTGCAAACTGGGGATTTTCCTGGTTGCCTTCCAATAGCCACTTGCAAAATAGCACTCGCAGAATATGATCTCCATGCTCTAGTGAGTGTACTTTTTGAAAATGGTATGGATGTAGGAAATTTTCTTTTAAAATACGCCAAACGCGAGTAGAAGGTACACCAGTTTGTGCTGCTAAGGTACGCACGCTAAGAGTTGGAGTATCTTCAACTAAATGTATTCTCTAGGATGTATTCTTCCTCCGTGACATATTGGTTATGCGGATTGCTTCCTCTCGCACCAGCTCTTGGCATAACCGATGCTGTATCGAACATTCTCTGTATAGCTTGTACGATTGTACGTGAATTTGGATGACGGCGGTTAGGGAAGCGAAGTGCATACTCTCTGGCGGTGGCAGCAGTATTGTGATGACATTCACCGTATAAAATAATAAGTTTCGTCCATTCAGCAGGGGCGTATGGTTCTGCCATAATTTAAACAGTAACTTAATACACTTAATTAAACTACTTAACACTAACAAACACTTAACACTACCTAACCCAAGTTATTAATTCTAAAACGTGTATTAATCGAAACTCAAGTTTACGACCACCTAACACAAAGAAAGTTGACGACAAACTGCATACTGTGCTTTGGGGGCGTTGCTCCAAATCGGACAGCAGTAGTTAAGTAAAGGTCTAAGATTAGCTTTATAGATTAGGAGGGAACATTATATTTTTGATGGAAATTTCTTGTTAAGGTTGGGTATAACAAGGATATACGGGATAGCCTTGATTTAGTTATTTTTTGTTAATATGATAAGGTATGAAAGTTTTATGAGCAGGGCCAGATTATGTCTTTTGCGGCCTATTGGCCCACTCATATTTACGCCTTTAATAAAAAAGACGTTATTGTTATGATTGCATGTAATTTATTGAATAAGTAAGCATATTGTATATAACAGGTGTTTTTAAAATTTGAAGTCTAAGTTAACTATGAATTAGTTATTTTGTGAACGTACCACACTTACATGTACCAGAATTTGAAATTGCAACACGTTAGATTAGCACAAAACAAATAGTTAATGACAGGCAACGTTTTGACATTTGAAGTGCGATTAGTTCTTTGTTATGTAAAGAAATGCTACACACACTAAAACTCAATAAAGAAAATCCCACATCTAAAATCCCGACAGAGACATCATATTGATTGCAAGATCTTACTAATTTCAGATAGAAAGCAGGAGTGATGAAGTGAAAAAATAGAAGGCCGCCACCCAAATTGTTTAGTGATTGTTTAAAACCAGAAAAATGATAATCCACAATTCGGGTAAAGATGCCCCTTTAATTTACGTTAAGTTAATTATTACTTGTTAGCATTCTTTTTAACTGTAAGATTTCTTTTGTTAATGGAACACCAACAATTTGGCGTGTCAAACTATAGCAATGGGTAAGAGTTTTAAATTTTGTTAATTGAATGAAATTCAAAAATATCGTTTTACAACAATGCACATCCCCAATGCACATACTTTCTCATTATAAAGCATTATAAATTTCTACATTTTAACTTAATCTGGTATCCCATTTTCAATACATAAAATACATTTACATACAAAATGAAATACATTTTCATTAAGATTCTTTAAATAAAAACCAACATATATTTTTGTTATTGAAAATGAAATATCAAATAATATGGTTACAAATAAACAAATAACCATAAATAACAGACGATGCGCGTGCCAGTAATCCTTTTCTACTCGTAATCTACTATTGCTCAGTGGCGTGCGGTCCATGGAAGCAATGGAAGCAATGCTTCCCTTGAGAATTTATTAAATATAAAAACCAATGCTAACAAAAATATTTTTATAAAATTCTGGTAATCGTTTATTTAAATTTGTAATATTTAATCAACTTAAAGCTCAATATCAATTCCGAACAGCAAGAGGTTTAATTATTTAGAGTACTATTTTAAATTAGGCTCATTAAACTTGCATGGAGAGGTAATACCGATTCAAATGTGTCACCTTGACTAGCAGGCGTGGTGATACACACGATGCGGTTAACATTGTTTGGTCGTTATTTTTAGTGTGCTTCGTGCCCAAATGTTTATTTATTATAAAACTTGGTTCGATTTAGTGTTTGTTAAATTTAATGTTACTTAAGTAATGTAAACCTGCGAATCTTAGAGTGTATTTTGCCACATTTTATTATGTCAATTTATATAAGTTGGGTTTTTTGGAAAGATAAATAATTATATTTAGTTTGGTCAGTATACAAATTTAAAATTGCATTATCGTCATGACTGCAAATTCAGCTGCTTCGGTGGAAGGTTCGAGTACTTTCGATACATCCGAATCGGGACGATTTTTTTGTTCCGTTTGTAAATTATTAATAAAGAATTTTCGGCATACAGTTATGGAGATAAATTAAAAATTATTGAGAAAGGCAGATCAAAACCAGAACATTCAAATTTAACAATAAAGACTAAAACCTGCACCGGTATTTTGCTAAAAAAGACCGGATAATCGAGTTGCATTATAACTACATAGTAGTAGTCTGGTCATTATCGGCTGATGATGCAACTCCATATCAAAACACATTAACGCCAAAGTGATTAACGATTCTTATTTCGAAAAGTATGGAAGTTAACTCGTTGTGAATAAGTCCAGAAAAACAGAAACAACTTCAACTTTTAATAGGTGATAACCCAATCAAGATAAATTCTGAAGTTTGTTTCACTAGAAAATTTATTGACTTCGGTTTAACTAACATTTTTAAAACGGCAAAGACACGGCAATCATAATCGTAATATTTAATTTCACAAATAAGTGGTTTAAACCAAAAACCTACAAAACGGTAATTTTGTAACAGTCTTTGATTATTTATCTTAACTTAACTTCTTCAATGCAAATTCAACGGGGATGAACTATTCAACGCGTGTGTAAAGACACGCTACGTGAACGTGCATTTGTCTATTTGTACTTAACTTTACTTGACTGAACCGAGAAGGGAAAACATTATCAAACCCTACTAAAACTTAAGAAGAGCTAGTGGTTTCAACCAACCTCAGAATCTTCTTAAAGTCAATAACTACCGATGAATAATCTCAACGAAATTTCCCTCTAATATTGCATAAGGGATATACAAAACTATTAAACTAAAAATTACAAACAATATTTATCTGAATACAATCAATTACCAGCTATAAAACTGTCTCCCAAAACACGAATTATGTTTCCAAAAGTCATTCGTTCTTCTATAAACTTTTAAAATTCAAAGAAACTTAATGCTATAATAAACTTAATAATATATTTCATTATTTTTCCAATGTGAAATCATGAAAATCCAGAAATCATCGTAATAAGTTTCTCATCGTAGGTTTCTGTTGTACCCAATTTTATTACCTGCAAGCAAGCTTTTTAAGTAATTTTAAGCAGAATTGGAATACATGACTAAAACAAGATACCATCCCAGTGGAAATAGATTTTATTTACGCAAGTGTTAACTTGGTTGCAATTACATACCACAAATTCTACAGTTAGTTCGATTATCTGCATTTATAGAAATTCCTTGAAATACAGCTGCCTGTCGCACCCTAGAAACGACAACCTTTTTATATTTTTATGACAAACTAAATTGAAAACAAAGTGGAATAAATATCTGCAATAATGAGCTCGTCGCAACCCCCAATACAATTCTATATATAATTCATTCTTTTGAGAATTATTATTTTCAATCTTTTAAAATTTTGCGATGCAGTTTTTGTTTTATCATTTTTATGATTTCTTTAAGGTTTTTTAACGCAGCCGCCCCAGCCCATCGTTGTATATATTTGTCATGCGACAGCCCATCGTCACGTACTGCCCCTGTCATTAGCCGCTATCGTGCGGTGAACATTTGCAATACTCTGATAATAATTGATAATAAAATAATAAATGATATACAGTTGCATAAACAAAACTATCAAAAACGTAAACTATCTGATTCTGGCGAAGCAAATAATAGGACATTTTCTGTTTTTGTTAGATTAGTAAAAACCATTTTTAAAAATAAAAAAATTTCATTATTAATTATATTATGTACATAAAATGACGCTATATAAAAACCCACAATTATAATGAGATGTGTGTAATTCGCAAGCAGCACCCTAGGACATGTTTCGAACTGTTTGGTTCTCTTCAGCTAGGGGTAGCTACTTGTGATAACACACACCCATCTCGGCTTATATATATTGCCGCAATTAATATTAATACCAAGAGAAAACACTTACGACATCTATAGAGTAATATGCAGCATTAAGCGGCGTTCTCTAATCGTAAAATGGAATGGATCGTCACTAACCATTCAAAATTTAAAAACATACAATATAATATAAAATAATTTTGCATTATAAAAATAAAATTAAGTGGGATAAATATTACATTATGTACATAAAATGACGCTATATAAAAATCCACAATTATAATGAGATGTGTGTAATTCACAAGCAGCACCCTAGGACATGTTTCGAACTGTTTGGTTCTCTTCAGCTAGGGGTAGCTACTTGTGAATAACACACGCCCATTCTCGGCTTATATATATTGCCGCAATTAACATTAATACCAAGAGAAAACACTTACGACATCTATAGAGTAATATGCCGCATTAAATGGCGTTCTCTAATCGTAAAATGGAATGGATCGTCACTAACCATTCAAAATTTAAAAACATACAATATAATACAAAATAATTTTGCATTATAAAAATAAAATTAAGTGGGATAAATATTACATTATGTACATAAAATGACGCTATATAAAAACCCGAGAATGGGTGTGTGTTATTCACAAGCAGCTACCCTTAGCTGAAAAGAACCAAACAGTTTGAAATATGTCCTAGGGTGCTGCTTCTGAATTACACACATCTCATTATAATTGTGGGTTTTTATATAGCGTCATTTTATGTACATAATGTAATATTTATCCCACTTAATTTTATTTTTATAATGCAAAATTATTTTGTATTATATTGTATATTATTAATTATGTTTTTCATTTTAAAATTAATCGTTGAAAGTTTGCCGCCTCGTGAAATTTTGCACTCTAGGCCTGGGCCTCTCGGGCCTATTGAGTAATCCGGTACTGTGTGTGAATGATAATTGATAAAGTATGGGTAGCGTAATGTACTTGTTACAATAGCTTCATTACCTCCGTTGCACTCCTGTAAAAGTTTGCATGGAACCCCAACACTGCAAATGCGGAAAACGGAATGGATTATGTATTTATTAATATAATTTTGTCTCATTTTGATTGTGTCTAAAATCCTAAGCATTTCACTGCTGAATCTTTCGGATTTTATTCAATCTCAGTATGATTTATGGTCAATAGTCATGAATTACTGCTGGATCTTGGCAAGGTAAATATTTTTCATTTGCACTAGTTGCATTTTTCTAATACGCCATCTCGTGTATCCCGTCAGTGACTGAAACCATTAAAGGAAACCGTTTTGCCAGGTGTTTTCCTTGGTGTAGTCACGACTGCGGGGGAGCTGCGGAAGACAAGACAGACGGTTGTGGTAGTTTTACGAAACAAACAATACTGATGATAACGATAACAGTAATCATTGTTGTCAACCTAATGTACATAGATCGCGTAAACATCGGTAGCGGAAAAATTTTGTTCTTTACATTCCCTGTATCCTTTTCCACTTTTCTAGTAAATTAAGCTATTGACGCGAAAATAACAATAATTTATTAGACAATAATTACACTAGTATGATAAGAGGTCAGAATACATCGGAGCATCGTGTTGTAATAAACACAATAAATATATCGGCAGTGTAATAACTTTTTTACAAATTTTTGTTCATTACATGCGCTTAATCCATTCCAACTCTTACCTTTTCAGTTCACCATAGGCCTGTGCTACGGACTTGCAGAATTTAGCGGAACAAAATTAAAAATTCAATTATCAGAAAGGCCCAGGGGCCGCTACAACCGCAACTTTAAATAACCTAAGTTATTAATTTAAAAATGGTCATATTTAACGACAAAAAAAGTCACATAAACAACTTCGGCTGCTCGTAGGTAGATAATAATTGCGGGCTGCACAGGCCGGTTCTACCATGTACTACGCAGGGCTTATACGATGCGGCCTAAATTCTGGATAATCGCAGGCTTTCCACTACTAAGCCAACGCCCTCGCCCCTGGGGAATGGTTTATGACGCCGACGGCGATTAATGGAGTGCCATGTATTTCTAAATCTCATAAGCTATAAGATAAATCTATAATATCAAAATATTAGCCTCGCATCCAAGAAAACCCCACCTTCACGGGTAGGTCGGGGCGGGGTAGCAAAATCCTAGGTAGATCTAGGACCAAGAACAGCCACACTTGAGGTTGGACTCTGCTGAGCAGTGAAAGCCCAGCTGTACAGCAAATTGTACTAGGAGTGAAGGGACTCCCTCGAAGAATATAAGCAAGTTGATAACTTGCCACCAGTAAAAACTGGTAGTATTCACATAAGAGAGTGACGGGCTAATTGAGCGTTAATTACTTGCCTAATAGAGGACCATGGCAGTAAGCCTTCACGCCATGTATGCCAATTAAATCCACAATAACACACAACAAATTATACGATTCAAAACGACAAAGAGGGTATCAGAAGATATAAAATCTAAAAATGTCCGAAATGTCCGAAAAACTTTTACGCCTTATAAATCGTAAACAAAAAAGTTACAGGAAAACAGTGAAAATTCTGTCCCTTTCCTAACCCGAATTATGTGGAAATGTACAATCGCTGCTAGCAGCTTGTGTGCAGCGTAGACTGTCATCAGGAGGTCTTACGTATGAGCTTTCCGAGAGTCGCTGTACCCGTTCCAGATTGCCGCACCCGACACTATCTCGTCATGTCTCCGCCCCCAGTCGAGATATCTTGTTCAGAGTTTTACTGTTGAATAGCTCTACGAATCTACTATAGTTCAAAGTCATAATTGCTTTTCCACTTTTCGAGGCGCCGCCGTTCTATTTACGATTGAAAGGTTTCATATGAAACTATACACTATACACGTAAAACCGTTCCTTAACTGCGGAAACCGAAAAAATGCGAAGGTGAATAGTTTAGGGGTGTAATCGGGCGAATGATATAATATGTTATGTTATTAGGTTTCAATTAATGAATAAGTTCCGTAATTGTCTAAAAATCGAACTTTGTGACAGCGTTTTAGCTGTTCCACGCAGTTTCCCGTTTGCGATACAAAAAAATCAAACGTAAAATCATCGAATAATTAAAAATCATTTATTTAAGAATATTGTAAGTCATTAATAAAAGCTTTTGTTCCTTACTAAACTTTACCTGTTTAAGGATGGCTTGTGTAGCATTATGCTACTCACTGAAAAAAGAAATGGTGCTCCAATGCTAAACGTTAAGCCCTGATACATCACGACATTCAATAGGTTTTGTACCAAACATGTGGTACAAATCCTAAGGAGAAATTCTATCAGCAATTTAATATGTGACAAGAGGACGCTCTGATATTTGCTTGCCCCTTCCATAGATAGACCCATGACAAGCCACTGTGCAGTGATATTTGCTTTTACGAGTAGGACCATTTCACACTAAACGAGTCAGGTTCAGTTACAGTACCGCAGTCAATAGGGTCGCACTAAACTAAACTAAAACTAAAACTAAAACTAAAACTAAAACTAAAACTAAAACTAAAACTAAAACTAAAACTAAAACTAAAACTAAAACTAAAACTAAAACTAAAACTAAAACTAAAACTAAAACTAAAACTAAAACTAAAACTAAAACTAAAACTAAAACTAAAACTAAAACTAAAACTAAAACTAAAACTAAAACTAAAACTAAAACTAAACTAAACTAAATATAGAGGTATTTACTTACTATACTTGCGCTTAACTTCCTCGGCTATATTTCTCGGAACACCAAAATTGAAATACAATATTCTGGCTCTATTTCAGTTTTCTTGATGTGCGGGAAAACTAGAGTTGTATCTCTCAAAACAATTTCCATCCCACGTTTGCAGTTGTGCGGTGCTGTGTTGGCAGCAGAATTGGTGCAAAACCGCATCGAAGCTTTGAAAAAGCAGATCACGTTTGACGATACGACCGCTTGGAAAACTCCCAGACTCCCAAGACATTTGAACCGAGTAGCTTTCATTCAAGATATCATCGCTGCTTCGTCATAGTATTACGTTCTGTCAGCGGAGAGTCTGGCTGATAGTTGCTTCATGCGGATTTTGCCCT
Source organism: Agrypnus murinus (assembly GCA_929113105.1). Lineage (NCBI taxonomy): Eukaryota > Metazoa > Arthropoda > Insecta > Coleoptera > Elateridae > Agrypnus > Agrypnus murinus. Next base: position 65,056,213 of record OV816026.1, read on the forward strand.
CGCAATTGCTAAATCATAGTTTGTGGTAAAAGGGATCTCCATGGCTCTCTCGTCTCCCACAACAACCTTCATCCTCTGCAAGTTCTTTTCCGCAAGAGAAATGTAACATTGTACTGACAATTACTAATGAATCCCATATAATAGATGATCTAATAATTAAGCTAAATAAATTAGCTTTAAAAAACTTAACTGAAGTGGAATGGTGGGGCCCTCTATTGAAATATTTTCCCGAGCCCTAAAATTGACCCAGCACGCGCCTGACGACATTCGACAATACACTGCAATGAATCCAGCGGCATCCGATGTGACTGGAGTTGACTGGCTTAACCCCAAATGCCCTTACTAGCAGCACTGCTTATCCCCCTACGTTTGCGTACAGATTCTAAACAATTTATTTACGTGTGGCACCTGCAATAACTTATCCTCCAAGTTCCTTCCAAAAGGGAAGTAATTGAGATATGCTCAATCAGCGCACATTTGCTTGGCAAATACTCCCTCATCCTCTACTAGTCTCCAGGCTAGTACCAGAGCTATAAACGTGCGCACCCGTCGGGGTCTATCTCAGGGGACAAACCTCTCGTCCAGCATTAGGACTACTCTCACTACCTGGGATTTCACCGCCCGATCGAATCCAACCTCAGATTCGGCGCGAATTGATTTTGAATGGTTTTGCCCTCCCATCTCCCAATTATAGACCTGGTGTGCCCTTGACAGAACTTCGTTTCGTGTCTACCTAAGTAGCTGTCCCGGCCTCCCGGTATATACCTATTAAGGTGAAGTTGAATTGAACGTTTATGAGTCATCGTTTAAAACACTTTCGTATAACTCTACCCACACATTTATTTCCTGACTATGTCATCCGTTGCCCAGACAAACCTGGGATTGAGTAGACAGCAGTCAGTTCTACGGGTGAACACCGTGTGGTCTGCTACCAAGCTAGTGTCGATTACTAGTGCTCCCCGACACCTCCAACGACTGCCCAGTACTCTGTCATACTGCTCTAGTCTCGGATATGAGTAAGTCCATGACCGACACCTCCAATACCTGGCCGTTCACCCCGTACGTTTGCATACAGCTGTGACTTTAGGTTATTGACCTTTAAGGACCCTCTTGAGATATTGCTTGAGAGAGTTGCTTAAAAGAGGTTGGAGAGAGTGTCGTTTCGCTTCTGCTGCACGAACGATTACGATATACCCCACTTGCATCATTGTGGTGACTGTAGAGTTTGACCTTTCAGTCAAATTTAACCGGTTATAAGATGTTTATCGGACAGCGCCTTGCCATTTAAAGTGGTTAAAAGTATCAGTAATAATATAACAAGACCTTGTTTTTTAATCGGATAAATTTTTTTATTTCACAAAAACTTTTTGGTGATAAATTTACGAATTTGAATTGGACATTTTTGTTCTGATTAGAGCCCGACAGCGTAGCTGGAGGGCTTTAATCTTTGAACAAAAATGTCCAATTCAATGAGTAAATTTATCAAAAACAAAAAGTTTGAGTAGATAAATAAAAAAATTTATCCGATCGAAAAAAACAAGGTCGAGTTATATTTGTTGAGATTATTTCCAGAACAAAAAAAAAACAACAAACAACGACAATATTCTATTATTTATTAAAGCAATTATAAAAAGTGCAATTATTAAAAATTTGCGATGCCGATGAACTTCCAAATCTCGACGAAGTCATTTTCATTAAATGATAAAATGAACTGTCAAATGTGACAACAGGAAAGAAAATTTTTTATCACTTACAACAGGAAGCGAATTTTTATCCGAGATAAACAAAAATGATTGGTTCAAAAGTCAAATTCTCATTGGACCATTGTCTGTGTTGCTATAGTGACGGAAATAATCGCAATAAAAATTAATTAATTTAAATTCAACTTAGTCACATAACTTAGCAATCAAAGAAACGCAATATTGCGCCATCTCTTAAAAAACTTATAGAAGTAACGCTATTTAAATTCAAAAAATGAGCACACATCAGTACATATGTACCTATACTATGTAGAATGCACATTATAAAAATTAAGTACCATCGATTTTAGTATCGAAGTAGAATCGAACTGAATCGAATCATCGAACGAATTAATTGAATCATTGGCGCCCTAAACGTGTACAATATGTATATTAAGATAAATCTTGCTTGTAAATTTCCCCCGTCTAGAAACCTAATAGCCAGATGGGGGCCATAAATCGCGCAGATGGTGCACACGTGTTTCTATAACATTTATTTATGAACATAAACGTCAGCAAGGTTTTAGTAATAACGAGAAAACTGATGACTAAACCCATTGTTATCTTTGTTCAGAACTTAATACGCAGTAGTCGATCAGTAGTTATGACATTATCGGAGTGGGGAGAAAAACCGTTAGAACTTTGTTATTGAAGGTTACAGACTGAACAAACACGTGGATAACCTTGTATTGACCTCTACTTTCATTTTATCATTTCTGACAAAACATTATCATTATAAGCACTTGAGAATAGCAGTTTCTGAATTTAAAAAAAGCAAAAGAAATTATAAAAATATTATTTATTTATTAATAAATAATTTAATAATAAATCCATTATTTAAAAAGAATAATTTATATTAATTCTTTGTCCATCGCTGAGGTTCTGGTGAGCCGTACAGCGATCACGTTTATTAGGAGCGCATGAGGGAGGCGAAAGCTATATGCGTATGTACTACTATGTACACAATTTATTTTGTATGGTATGCAGATTTCCTGCAAGAATTGTTTTAAATTTAAACGTTTTATTAGAAATAATTAGTTGGTTATCGCACAGTTTTTACTGTTAGTTCTTACTAATTGTTGATCCATAGCATATAAAATTAATCTTTGATCTGAAATATTTAAGTGTGCCAATTGTTATCTGGTTGTCCTATCTTAATGCTATCACCCGAGACCCTACTCCTATTTTTATTATATATTAATTAAATGTTTTGTATATCTCTGCGGATAATAGATGACTCAAAATTATTCAGTTAATGTTTTTTAAACGAAGTAGCGCGACATCTTACAATTGCTATTTTGACAAAAAGATGTTAATATTTCCTCCTCAATTGAAACAAATTTTTTATCTCATGTTAATAAAAAGTATAGAATTTGCTGATTAAAGGCCGATATTATACTATATAAAATATCTTTGACAAAGATCTGTTATCAAATGATTTATAGGATTTATTTTAAGAACTTTCTTTGAAGAATCTCAAGCAGGCATAGTGTAAAAATTGATTAGATGAAAAATATGAAAAGGGTCCTATAACTTCTATATTCTTCATAACATAATATAGAACATAACTTTTGTTTACTGTCTCCAGCCTTACTTTGTGGAACTCAATAATCATGAAATATAATATAAATACAAGGATTAATTAAAGTTTCACAAGTTTTATTAGATTCTTAACCTAACAATATTGTTTCGACATTAAATGTCATTATCAAAACAAATGCAAATTTTACATTTTAGAAAGCTTTTGAAATATACAAACATAAACGCACAGTACCTTTAATGAATGAACAGACTGAGCTTAGTAATTCTCCTTTATTATAAGTGTTAGATATTTAGTTTTTGTATGTATTGTATCTATTTACTTGTTTTCTGTAGTTATCCTTAGCAACGTGTTTGTTTATCAATCTTAATAATGTGCTAACTGGCAGATAAGTTTTTAGACTACTTTGTCAGAGCCGCCAATATTTTTGTTATAATTGATTTTCTTTTTACATTTTGTTGTGAGTCTATAGAAATTGACAAAGATTTTCTTGTTTTACATATTTAAATCAGATGACGAAGATTTCTCCCTAATATACATACATACATAATCCATTCCCCTTTTACCGCATTTCGCAGTGTCGGGGGTTCCACACAAACTCTTATGGATATAGTTTTAATGTTAGACAACGCCAGGCGCGTGCTGGCCCACCGGGATACCGGGAGTTTCCCGGTGGGCCTTTATAAAGTTGCCGTGAAGGGCCCTACGACACGGCTGAATTTAGGTTATCAACAATTAAATTATATTTAAGTAGAAATAATGTACCTCGCCGCTGTTGAACTCGACCATACCTGACGAATAGCGACGATTTAATCTAATCTTCTTCCCCGTTTTTAGCCTTGCGAACTATTCAAGAACTTGCTAATTTAGAAGAATCGAAGTATCCTAATGTTGCGGATACGTTGCGTAATCAAATTATATTGATAACGTAATTTGGAGATATGATTTTATAGGTTCTGTCCAGAAACTTCAATTGAAGTTAATACAGGTAATTGGTTTTAGGTCTTCATTGGGACCTCATGATCGACGTGTTTTTCTACATGTGTCTTGTATCACCCTATAGATCTTATCGGAAGTAGCGAGAATTTACGACCCTTTAAGATTTTGAACCCCAGTGGTTCTCTTTGCAAAAATGTTGATGCAGCAATTATGGATGGCGAAACTAGATTGGGATTACCCTGTTCCTGAGGCAGTGATCAATAACTGGAATTTGTTCAAGTTAGAACTTCCTAAACTTTCAAATTTTAAATTGTCTAGATGCATTATAGACCAGTAAAATTAGGTCCAAAAAAGGGGCTGCCTTTCAAAAACGGGTGGAGTTATGGAAACTGTTTTAATCACTCAAGCAGGTATCTGACATGAATAATCTGCGTTTACCACGATTTCCGAATGCAGCTTCAACCATGATGTTAAAAAAACCTTGAAATTTTCGGATTTTTTCCGGTCTTTCTCGAATTCGCCTGAAACTAAGCATTTAATCGAAAAATCCTGTATTCCCAAAAATGTAGAGCATTCAATTCTGCGTCGATTGAGTACCAATACTAATTTGCCTGCCCTATTAATTTAGACTCGGCTGTCGGAAAAGAACTTCATGCATTCTTGGATGCGTCTGAAATTGGTTACAGTGCTGTAGCGTTCCGCACTTTTTTATCTAGCAACTCAAAAATATCAATAAAATGATAAGGCAACCAATACGAGAGGGAGAGGGGTGTGGTTATTTAAAATTACAGGTCCTTATGGCATATATTCTTAACATAAACCTAAATGATATAATAAAAATAAATATTTATGTGACCCATTTTTAAACTTTTGTGACCCAAAATTGGATCGCAATCCTATGGTTGCTGTAGCGTATTTAAGAGTTCAATATTCTGACGACTCTATCAGAGTTTTCTTGTTGTGCGAGAAAACTAGAGTTGTACCTCTCAAAACTATCTCCATTCCACGTTTGGAATTGTGCGTTCTGCATTGGTAGCAGAATTGGAGAAAAGTCTCGTTGATGAAAAAGCAGATCACGTTTAACGATACGATCGCTTGGAAGACTCTCAGACACCAACACATTTGTGGCTAACCGAGTAGCTTTCATTCGTCATGGTACTACGTTCCGTCAACAGATAATCCGGCTGATAATGCCTCACGCAGACTTTTGCCCTCGCAATTGCTAAAGCATAGTTTATGATGGATGGGACCTCCATGACGCTCCCGTCTCCCAGACTCGTGGCCACAACAACCTTCATTCACCTCAGGTTTTTACCGGAAGAGGAACGTAGGATTATACTGACAGTTACTAATGAATCCCATATAATAGATAATAGATGATCTAATAATTAATGTAAATAAATTATCCTTAAAAAGATTAACCAAAGTGGAGTGATGGGGCCTTCTAAGGTAATATCTTCGCGGGCCCTAGAATTGACCCATCACGTGCCTGGACAACGCACAGATAACGTGGAAAAATTGAGTAGCAATTGTAAACCTTGTGGCGCAAATTGATCATTGTTTGCAGCATAAGACAACTACGTATTGTTTTTTTGCATCTCTATGTAGATATGGTTGAATTTTAATAAGTTTATATTAATTATAGAAATAGTGCTGTAACACCCTTGGAGTAATTGCTAAATACATTAAAGCTTTTTCGCAACGTTTTTTTGTAATACGTAGTCAGTTAGCTTTGTTGACTTAGCAAATTTGTGTATTTACCAATAAATACTTTATAAAATTCTGGTCTTCAAATTTTTAAAATATTTCTAGCGCAGTCTTTGCGCAATAATGAGTTAAGGCTTAAGCCTTGAATGTCTTGAATGATGAACCGTATAAAGTAACTTGTGAGCAGGGGCGTGCTGGGTATGTCAGACCAGGCCAGGAAAAAACTTTAGGTTGAGGCCACTTTAACTGCTATTTTCAGTAAAATTACTAGGTACGTTTTTTTTGCAAAATATATTGCATTTTATAAAATAATTAAAAAAAACTTATTTTTTAGCTTTTTTAATTTTTTAATGTAATGTGAGTACAATGAGTTTACTTAGCATTTAAAACGCGATTTTCTCATGTTGACCTCATGTTGATAAGGAAAATATGTTCTAAATCATTACTGCTACCCCCATTACGAGGTTTCTAGTTATATTAGTTACACCCTGTATATCGTGAACAACTTCTGGAATAAGCATTTTAATTTCATAAGGTAAACCTCCCGAATTCAAATAATTTCATGACTTTACCACTCGGTAACAGATAAAGATAGGTAATGTTTTACGATTTACAAATATTGTAAAGGAAATACAGTTTACAACTGTGGCATTCAATGACTTTTGGTAACTGTATTAGACATTTGAAAACCTAAATGAGAATGATAACGGCATTGATTTTTTTCTCTGTCTCACGTATCAGTACCGATTGCATAACAATACAGACGATTTATTTTAGCTAGATCCCAACATTGCTGAAATTACGTTGTTACCCGGTCTGAACTCGACCCACGGGCCGGGTCGGGCTTAGGCCCGAAAGTCAGGTCCAAGCGTGTAGGTCTTTGGTACAAACTATATAAACAAGTCGATAACAACTATGGCATTATAAGCTGGCGTTATCATTTATAACTCCCCTGCTTAGCATTAACTTTGCTATCGACGCCGACATTACATTCAAAATAAAATAGATATAAATAACGCCCTTGGCAACACCAGCAATTATAAATTACAACTAATTTTTTACTGACCGTTCGTATTCTCGTGAAAAATAAATACCGGAACAATTAAATTTAAACTTTTTTTAGTATCCCACTCCCAGGCCACCGGGAAATGTCCCGGTGGGCCAGAACGCCCCTGCTTCTGAGGTCTAAAATTGTCGGACATGGTGAACGTTTTGTGGCACAGGAAATTCCGCATTGCTGTTATTTTAGTCTCCGTGACAAAAATACTATATGTGGGTTTCATACACGAATTGGAGATTTCGTAACCGAAAGACTATTTTTGTTTGCAAAAAGAAGCATTTCGATAGTTGTAAAGTTAGACCATGTTCTCTTAGTAGCTACAACAGTTTATCAAGAATTCCTAGTGCATGTCCGTCTTTTAAGCGGTCCTGCCTGGTGCCATTTTACCCTGATAATATCCGGATGCTAGGTCTAAACAAATAAAGTATTTGAACCCTACCAACCGATCCAACTGATCCTCTAGGTATAAAAGGTATGGCATATTTGTCTTTGACCATTATTTCATTGCTTGACCGATACTCTATACATAGACGATACTTGCCATTTTTCTTCTTCCCTAAAACGCGTACGACGATTTAGATTCGCGGATAACTTTATGACTCGATAATACATCAGTTAGTTTAGTTATAATTTTACATTCCTCCGCAGAATATCCTAGCACTCGATGAGCTATCGATATTTTGGTTGCCAGTTCTAGTGTCATTACTGCCACATCAGATTTTCCTACATCGACACTATTACGAGAAACGTAATCTCGATATTCACTGAAGACATTTTTATCATCTATGCCTAATGCCTACATTAACTTTCACACCTTTGAAGCTTGAACAGAATTACACGAGAAGGTCAACCTGTTTCCGCATTTTATATACTATCCCTCGTAATTTTCTGTAAAATTTTGGTTAATAAACATCTATGTCTTTCATAAGGTTGTCAACAACATATGTTCTTACCTTAAAATAGTATTAATAATTGCATAGGTATAATAATTGTCATAGACGTAACTAGGTGGGGGCTTGGGGCCAACCAAGAATTAGCCCCCACCCAAAATAAATTCAAGCCAGAAATTTGTTGTAGTTAGTTTTGTAATAAAATAACAAATATAAATAACCAGAAAAGCGGTAAATTAAAATAAATAAAAAATCAGGAAATAGCTTTTGTTTTTTGATTTAACGAAATTAGATAATAAAGAAAATTAGACGAAGGAAATGAAGTTTCTACGCACCTTCCAGTAGTGTCAGTAGATTCGTCAATGGAAACCCATATGTAGTTATTCGCTGCATGTTTTCTAATTGATTTTATGGCCTCTTCGTATAAACGAGGTAAATAATTTTTCCTGAGTGTAGACTCGTCGGGTATTGGCATTTTTGAAATTTCTTCCAGAAAATTACGAGATGCTGAGTGATTAATTTTACTTAACGGGATATCTGCAGCCACTAATGCACTACATAGTTTTTTATTAAATTCGATCGATTTGCTGGACTCACCGCGCGAATTATTAAAGTACCCCGGTAACAATGTTTGTTTTTTTGATTTCAGGGCAACACACTTTTGATGTCGAACCGTGTTCAGATGTTGTGTAAGTTGAAAGCGTTTCGTTGCAGTCACTTTATCGTCGCACACTGTACAATACAACACCTTATCGTCAGTTGTAAGAACACTGAATTCCTTAACATAACTTCGAAGCGTAACAGACACAGACCGTTTTTCTTTACCCATCTTTACACTCTACAATTTCAAACTGAAATGCAGTTTGCAATTTCTGAACTGTCTTAATTGAAAGATTACAAGAGTAGTAAACAAAAGTACAGGCAAATTTTTCTATGAACAGGAAGTTGTCAAAGGGTCTTTGGAATTTCCTAATACCTATTTATCACAATACCGCAGGATGTAAGTATTTAAATTTTAATTGAAACTTTTTCTTTCTTAGAAAATATTAACAAGTACACAGATGGTTAAGGCAGTAAAATATTTTAAAGCCTGGTATTTAACAATAAGCTTAAATTATGGGTTTCCCCTAGACTCAACTAAGCCGCCCTTGGTTGGTTGTCTAAAATGCTAAAATTATTTAAAAATATTAGAAATTTCATAATTAAAGCATGTAAAACGCTCAAAAGTGGTAAAATATGCACACTCGTTCAAAAATGCTAAAATATGCATGCATTTATAGAAAACACCTAAATATGCATTTATATGCTCTTTCAAATTGACATATGTGATTCATATGTGGCTTAAACATGTAGAAATATAACTCTGTATATGTTTGCTATAAGCAGAAAAAACATGCAAATGCATAGAAATCCTATACCTACTCATAACGATCATGATAAAAAAATAGTAATTTTAAGTACTTAAAAAAAGAGTGATTTTACAGATGATTTCTCAAAAGCATGGGTTATTCCCTATATTCGATATATATTCTAATGAAACATGCGGTATGTAGATACACAAATTTTCTTTAGCCCCCCCCCCCTCCCTCTAAAATCTATACCTAGTTACGTCTATGATAATTCTTGTAATTTTATCAGTTCAGATAACCAGATTTAATTTAAAATGTGTATGCTAATCTTAGCATTATTTAAGATTTAAGGTATTATACATTTCGTTCCGTTTTCATTTCAGTGTCACAGTAAGATTTAATTTAAACCAAGCTCAAAGTAAATGATTTTAAACAAGCTTAAAATGTTAGGGGCAAGCTCATCTTTTTCTTTGTTTGTAAGCCGCCAATGCAATGCCAGGTCAACATTCCTAATTTCTAACGTCCGAACATGTGCTTGCCATAATCATTCTACTTTAGTTTTTGTCACCCCCATTTCTTTTCGTTAAATAGTTCTTGTACATAATATGTATTTAGTACCAGTTTTTCAGCTTTAGTGAAACATACACGTATGCACAAACGTGTAGTTTTATTTCATAAGATTTCACTATTGCAATTTACTCCCGGACTAAAACGGTTACTTAGCTTTAAATTTTAATTCAGTTGTATTGTTTGAAATATATATTTTAAAAAGTGTTAAGCATTCTTTTATTTCTTGCGAGGCAGAGAATATATCCATTTAATTACGAGAAATGTAGCTGTGCAGCAACTCATAGAAAGTGTAATATTTGCTTTTAATAAAAAAAGCAGAAAACACTGTTTTATTTAATACATACAGGGTGTTCCGGACAACTATGGAATGCTTTAAAGGGGTGAAAGGTGACCATATAGAGACCCCAAAATTCATAAAATAAAAATTAAAAATTAAAAAATATCGGATTTTTCCGTATTTTTTGCAAAACACGAGTCGACTACAATACAAAAACAAAATACGTAATCGAAACTCAAGTTTATCGCCACCTTAACACAAAGAAAGTTGACGAAAACTGCAGATTACAAATTTCAAAGATCTCAAAGAGTCATTAACAGTTATTTACAGATGGGCAGAATTAATGTTTGTTATCATTTAGCTAAAACGTTTTAAAAGCACGTACTTACTATTTTGTTTTGGTTATAATTTTCGAAGAATTTATTTACCTGGCTACCTGCTTGGGTTTATTATGGTATTTCGTTGATGACCTTTAAAAGTATGTACTGTTTAATAGGCATAATTTTCATACACTTTAATCTACTACTTTGCAGTGGCGTGCCTATTATTTTTATAAGGGGGGTTGTCATTTCAAAGGGGCATTTTAGTAAATTGTTAGTAAGATGTTACTCTACACATGTTTCCCTATTGCCCTTTAACGGGAATGACACATTTCCAAAACACCCTGTATATTAGTAACGAAGCTTTACATAAGTGTACTTACTGGTGGCATTAAAAAGCACAGATACTTTACTGTCAACTCTCTTTATACCTTCGGATGGTTTACGTCATTATTAGGCACGTGCCATCCGATCATTGGAAAACTACTTAAATATATTAATTGATATTAGTTTACATAATATAATGTTACGTTTACCAAAATGGATTCAAAGAAGCTCTTGGCCATATTTTAAGTATACATACTAGAAAAAAGTATTAGACTGCATTAAGCTATAAAAATATACAGAACAAGTAATCTTACTCTAATGCATTAATTAATAATAAAAATACCATTAAAATAAGTCATATTATAACTCGCATAAGGGAAGTTTTAATTGGTTAAATAATGTATCAATGCAAGTTTTTCAAAAACGTATTCGTAGAAACCTTGATTAATCTTTGTAATTCATCATGTTATTTGAAGATCGCGCTTATGTTTGAAATTAGAGCCTAAAAGATTCTTTCACTCTGTCCACCCGAATGAACGTAACTTATGATATCTAATAAGTTACTGCCAGTGTTGGGCAAAATTAAATCTTAATAGCAATTTACAATTGACAATTAAAATTTTAGTTGTTAGTTGCAATTAACAATTAAATTAATTAATTGTGAATATTTTTTACTTCGCATGATTATAACTAATTAATTGTTAATTGTTCTGGCAATTAACAATTAATTAATTGTAATTATGCGAAATAAAAAATATTCACAATTAATTAATTAGTATTAGTTAAAATTATTAATTGTGATTGTCATTACAATTAACAATTGATTTTCATTATGATGACAACCTGATATTTATTAAAAAGACGGGATATTGCTGTATAATAAATGCATATAATAAATTTTTTTGTTTGTAATTACATCTGAGACACTACGTTTTCAGGCAACAAGCAATACATTTTGCTATTTCTTATTACAAGCATTTTACGATTTATATTTTGATAGAGATTGTGCAGATAATACAGTTTTAATATTGTTTATTGTTTCCAGCCTTACTTTGTGGAACTCCATAATCATGAAATAAATAAAGATTAGTAAAAAGTTTCACAGTATTAAAATATAACCTGACAATATTTTTTCGACAGCTAAGCTGTCATTATCAAAGGTAATATAAATATAAACAAACACGTCGCTAAGGTAGATACAAAAATAGGTAACTAGAAAAAAAGATAAAATTAATAATAATCAGAATTAAATATCTAACACTTCCAGTAACGGAGAATTACTGAGCTCAAGTTGTTCATTCATTAAAGGTACCCTGAGTTTTAGAAGCCTTTGAGATATACAAACACAAACTCAGGGTACCTTTAATGAATGAACAACTTGAGCTCAGTATTTCTCCGTTACTGGAAGTGTTAGATATATTTAATTCTGATTATTATTAATTTTATCTTTTTTTCTAGTTACCTATTTTTGTATCTACCTTAGCGACGTGTTATATTTATATTACCTTTGATAATGACAGCTTAGCTGTCGAAACAATATTGTCAAGTTATATTTTAATAAAAACTGTGAAACTTTTTACTAATCTTTATTTATTTCACATTTTTAATAGTTTACAAAGTTTATTTGTGCACCCAATATTACAATACATGCATAAGAATACTTCAATTACTCTTTTTATTTATTAGGGTTTGTTTTTAAAAGTCTAGGACAAGATTGAAATATGATCTGCTGTTATTGCAAAATACTAGAATGACCTTCATAGTTATTTTTTTATTTAAATTAAAACCTTCATAAATAGTATTTAATTACTGTCATCATTTCGAATATTTTCAAACGAAGCGATTGCACTTTTTATGACTGATGCGGCTTTTCCCAAAGTGGTATCCTTTCCTTGAAGTTTTCTGGCGACAATTTGTAAAAATTGAGAACCTCCTCAAGAATAAAAAGGTGTATAACGAATGACGGTTTTCTCATATTTACAAGTAAACCTGTGGCATTGATAGCATCTCTATCTTGGGAATCAGAAATTTAATTTTCTAGTGGAGTTATCAATGCCCCATACAAATTTTTTTTATGGCACTGCAGCTTCGGTATCTACAGACCCATCTCGTATCGCTCATTTGATTGATTTCCCTGTGCTTAATATCCAGTTCTTTTTGAATTTTTTGGAGTACTCGATGGCTTGAGGGATTATAGAAATGAATATATAATGCTTCAATAGAAATGAAAAACATCCTTACACCCTGAATATTATTACAAGCATCTACCAAAGCAAGATTAAGCTTGTGGGTAATACAGTGTGTATATGAAGTAGAATATCTCTGTTTTATTTTTGCTTGTAGTCCTGCGCATCTACCAGACATTACAGCCACTCCATCGTACGATTGGCGAATTAATTTATTATCTTCAAGTTTGAATTGTTTTAACGAATCAAAAATTACGCAGACATGGTTGCTGTTGTCTCGTTGGATCACGCTACGTTCGACCTGGTTGGTGACGTTCCTCTTCAGTTCGAAGAACACACATATGTACCGTGAGTCAGTTATATTGTAGCAACTATTTACAACAACAATAACGTCCGACAACCCTTATTGTATATAAAACATTTCTGTATATCTGTGTATTATAATTTTATGTGTTAAATGGTTTTTCCCCAGTGTGAGTGTAGCACTTATATCTAGTATCTGCTTCATATATATAATTCTCACATGTTACTTATTTTATTACTTTGTTAGGAATATTTGCGAGTGAATACTTATGACTTTGCTCCGTAATGAATTGGTTAAACAATTAAAATCTGACGATTAATGATTGCGCAATCTACATCACAGGTGTTCGCGTTAATTTACCGTGCCAGTTACATTTTTGAGACTTGAAGTTAAGTCAGATTTAGAGTAAGTAATCGCGCTCGCATTAATCTCCACTCTGATCAAATTTGTATATAGAAACCAAGAACTTACATTTAATCTTTGCCAAGGCTATATGTCCTTGATTAAGCTATAACCATACTTGATTGATTTACTTTAATTGATCGACTTGATAATTTGTCTAGTTGTTAATAAAGCACTGTACATCCCTTACTTGACGACTTATTATTTATATGTTTGGTATTTGGGGTTTATGGTTAAGTCGACCACATTGGTAGTAGTCGCAAATGGGTCATTCCATGCGAAATCGATCACTAAAATGGGTCGTCTCACGGATTTCAATGAAAATCACTTATGAGGTAGCAATCAACTAAAGAACATAACTTTCATTCATCAATTTGCTATATTACGCAGAACTTATCAAAACTGCTTGCACGCCTTTAAAGAAATATAAATATCTCGAAAAGTATTTACCCTAGAACAAATATTTTTTTGTATATTGCTCACTAGAAGACGGGCTTTTTGGACCGCTTAATATTTTTTTGTTATCAAACGTATTTTTATTTTTTTCTAAACGAAATATTTTAAAAATGCAGAAAAGTCGGTGTGGTCACATTTTTAAAAATCTGAAAAAAATTGTACAGATTCTTTGAACATTTCTGTATTTAAATGCAAAATGGCAAACTGGACGTTTTAATAGTTTTGGCAGGGCAAATTTCTAAAGATCGCGTTGCAGACAGCCGGCGCACCATAGATCACGGTCAACCGGCACAAAGCCCATTCGCTACCTTCTAGTTAGTAATAATACGGTCCTTATTACCAGTTTAACTCTTAACCTTAACCTCTCAACTAATGTAAATAAGATAAATGTATATTTGTGTGGATATGATAATACCTACTAATTAGTTAATTACTTATGTATTTAAATCGATTACGGGTGTGTTACATAAAGTACTTTTCTTGCGGCTATCCAAGACCATAAAATATAATGCAACAGCTTTCTTAATTTAAGTTTTAAGGTTAGTTGCGGTAATTGGTCCATAGATATACAATTATTTTGCTTCAAACTCTTTATCTCATATTTTAATCATAAGTTTAGGACCTTGTTTTATAGTAACTTTAATATATGTATTTCCAAAAGAAAATGTAAAAATAAAGCAGCTCTAATGCCAACTATTGCATTTAAAAATATTTCTTAAAAACATGTCCGGTGGTTCCAGTTACCCAATAGATTGGGGTAAATGGAATCATCGGCTATATTTTATATCCACATTACTTTATAATATGTTCTGGGTAACTGGAACGCCCTAAGGATATTAATTAAAATGTCTCCAAAAAATTAGGACTGCAGTAGGAATAGTTCAGGAATTATCGCAGTCGGAAGAGTGTATAGGGTCAAGTCGATAAAAGTAAAAATTCACGTAATTCTCATAGACGTTTAACGATAGTTTTAGTTTTTATTAAGCATAGTTTCAGTTACCCCATCGCTCCAATTACCGCAGCTGACCATATTAAACATCAGAACCTAAATAGAGATCGGTAATAGTTATTTATGGTACAAGTGAGTTAAGTAAGTTATTATGATTATTTCATTCTACTTCGTTTTTGACCAATCGCAAGGCTTTATTTTTTTGGATTACAGCGATAATTCGATAATTTTTTATTGTCCTTTTCGACTGTTTTTATCTTCGTGACAACGCTGAAAACTAGTGTCACATGTGTCCCATTTTTTACTTTCATGTCAAATACTAATCTTTATGTTAATAAGTAGATGCTTAAATAAACAACTGTATCATGAAATAATCTTACCGAATTACATGCTCGTGCTTCTGAAATTATCTGTTGTAATACTCAAGTTGATTAAAACGCAACACTCGTGTCATTTTTTGACAAATTTCCCTCCGTTGCACGTCGGGAAATTGAAACGTCAAAAAATGACACTCGTGGTTGCTAATCAACGTTCGTATTACAAATCGATAATTTCGAAGCACTCGTGTAATTACAAGTGATAATTCTTGCAGTGGATAATATCATTAACTCACCTGTGCCACAAGTTCAAATATTGAATTTGCAATGATCCTATAGCTCAGTCTATAGTTTTTAACGTTAATAAATTTGACACTCTAGCTCGATGACTGGATTTTAATAATATAATACAACGTAAGCTGGTGATTGGTTGCTAGCTACAATAGCACCCAGTCTAACCCAGTGAACATCTATTTTTTAAATTTAGGATCAAAAACAACTCATCTTTTGTAAACAAAAATGGTATCTAATCTATTGCATTATAATATTTTAGGGTCTTTGATGGCCGCAAGAAAAATACTTTATGTAATACACACGAAGAAATCGATTTAAATACATACGTAATTAACTAATCAGGAGATATAATCATATCCGCACATATATACATTTATCTTATGTACATTAGTTAAGACCGACCGCTGGAAATATAGACGGTATTATTACTAACTAGAAGGTAGGGAATGCGGGTTGCGCCGGTTGACCGTGATCTATGCTGCGCCGGCTGTCTGCAGCGCGGTCTTTGGAAATTTATTCTGCCAAAACTATTAAAACGTCCAGCTTGCCATTTGGCATTTAAATACAGAAATGTTCAAAGAATCTGTACAATTTTTTTCAGATTTTTAAAAATGTGACCACACCGATTTTTCTGCATTTTTTAAATATTTCGTTTAGAAAAAAATAAAAATACGTTTGATAACAAAAAAAATTATTAGGCTGTCCAAAAAGCCCGTGTTCTAGTGAGCAATATACAAAAAAAGTATTTGTTCTAGAGTAAATACTTTTCGAGATATTTATATTTCTTTAAAGGCGTGCAAGCAGTTTTGATAATTTTTTTAGTTTGAATATTTCCGAAGTTCTGCGTAATTTAGCAAATTGATGAATGAAAGTTATGTTCTTTAGTTGATTGCTACCTCATAAGTGATTTTCATTGAAATCCGTGAGACGACCCATTTTAGTGATCGATTTCGCATGGAATGACCCAAATGTGTTGTTCTTTTCAGATTTTGTCGGCCAATACTGTAGCTATTTTAGACGATTCTTGGCGCCCATTACAGAAGACCTTTAGTGAGACCCACGACCTCACACTAATTAGCTGGTACCCGACATATTTAACTGCGGTTAAAGGTTGTTACCGTTTCCCAATAAGCAGTCCCCATTTTGTGGGTAACAAATTTCAGTTGAAACTTCGTTTTGATATTAATGATATATCTTCAGATAGCATTTTTGATACATTTCATAACTTTAAAGCTGTTTGATAGCTTGTTTATGTGGGAATTTGTAGAGTAACATTACATCCACAGAACTGATACACTTTTTTATATAAAGGCTGAATTTTGTTAATAGTATGACGTAGAAATATATGTAGAAACATAATAGTTACCATCAAAGTTATTCATGGTCGACGCGTCAACGAGAACGATAGGACAGTTGTCGATTTACTAACTGAATGGGGTCAGGGCAGGTCGGTAAAACGAACTTTGTAAATAAAAGCTAGCACAGCGAGGTACTATCCATCATAAACCAGGCACCCCTCATGCTAGTGCGTTTCATCCTGATAAGTAAAATAGAAAAATAATATTTTTAAATATCCTTTCACATTAAGAAAGAAAAAGATTACCTTTCAAACAATCGTGGTGGATAAAATAAGGTTTCTCATTGTGGATAACTATAGACAGATACAAATGGTAATATATCTAATTCTCATAACGAGCAAATGAGGATGATTCAATCACGAACATTTATAAAATTTAATTTCTTAAGAACATTTTATAAAGAAATAACAATAACATTTCTATGGTTGCTATAGTTCCGTGGTTACCATGAGTTTGTTTTAAATAATTGAACAAATTTAATATTGGAAAAAAGAAGCGGAGAAGATTGAGAGAGAAAAAATTTGAAAAATCGCTGGGGAGATATGAGTTGCTTTTCTCAGAAATTTGATGCGAGAGGAACCACGAGCATCGAATTCCATTCTAACCGAGTAGCAGACTGTACTTTCTCTAAGACCACAATTTTAAAGAAGGCAATTTAAACTGAGCAGTATTTAAAACTTGAAAAGAACCACAATAATTTTAAAACATGACATTTAATGTAAACGATGAGGAGCTAACATTTTTTTATTGTACTGTTACAGAATATTCGTTTCATATCTAGTGATGGAATGAAATGCATGCAAGATACATACATGTGGTAGTGTTTTAGAATATTTATTCAACAACAAGAGTTAAAATATTAAGTTTTTATTATCAAAATTCATCTCAGAATTTACAATTTCTATAGTGGTCGTGAAGAAAATCATTGAACTTAAAATGCATTTTTAAGTTTCTTCAAGTTTAATGTTACCAATATAGGAGCCTCTTTATTTAGGCAAATAAGAAAATTAGTGTATAAAGTATG
The DNA here is from genome assembly GCA_929113105.1 of Agrypnus murinus. Taxonomy (NCBI): domain Eukaryota; kingdom Metazoa; phylum Arthropoda; class Insecta; order Coleoptera; family Elateridae; genus Agrypnus; species Agrypnus murinus. The sequence goes on from OV816026.1 coordinate 65,074,221, forward strand.
AAGACGCGTTTTTCTAAAAAATGTGTTGGTATATAGCATTCAATAAAAGATTGTATTTTTAAATGCCGATACTTCGATGACATATTTTTTATTATTTATTAACCTTATATATTATTATGTACCTATTTATGTTAATAAAAAAACTAATTATTCAACGGCGTCAGCCAGTTTTATTTTTAGACACAATTCTATTTCTCTTCAACTACCCAACAAATTTTCAATTTTTAACAAACTTTACTTGTTACAAAATGTGTAATATAAGTACGAAGTACGTATCAGCTAGTTAACATTTAATCATTATTCAAGCCAAGTGTGACCTAATTAAATGTATGCGAGATAAACGCCTTGCAGCGGAGCGCCCACGAAGCAGGTGCAGTATCACACCCACGGCCACGTGTGTGCATAGCAAGCAGCTGCAATACTCAGAACTGTATCTAATGCATTTTCTATGAATTCCTAGAGGAAGTAGAATGCTATCGTCACGTAGGCACAGCCCACGGCCACGTGTGGTCACTTGGAGGACTTCACACCCACAGAAAGGGTATATAAAGACCAGCACTTGATGGGACAGTTTAGACTGGGTTACAACGAAGCTTGGAAGATAGAAACGTTAATTGATGTTTACCTTCTTTCAAGCAATACTCCCAGCTTTAGTTAAAATTGTATAATAGTATTTAAGTGATTATGCAAGTGCATATTGTATAAATTCACTACGAATAAATATCCTATTGTACTTAACAATAAACTGTGTTTATTTTGTAACTTGGGCTCCGTCTTTTGCGTTTTTAAAATAAAGTACCATTTTTAAAAACGCCCTTCAACGACAAGAAACGTTAATTAGCTCGTTATTACGATGATGAAAACATTTCGGCAGACTTCCTCGAACTGAGTGTGTGTGTGTACGATATTCAAAGCTGGCTGAAAAAGATGAAAGTTCCGACAACTGAGTGGATCTGGTGGTCATTCTTATGCTGTTTGTATAGTGGTCCCCTTGCAACAAATAACTTGATCCGCATGGAGGTATAAGCGGAGAATTTCATCAGCGCTTATTTATTAAGCGTGTTTCTTATTAGGAAAAAGATATATAAATAATGCTATATTAAAACAATTTTTAAAAAGTTGAAATATACATGCTCATTATAATAAATGTGCCGTTGATCTCATAGCTTGAGTGAGGATAAAAACTCCTTTCTCAGGCTTAATTGAAGGTTACACGTCGCCGTTAGACATGTTGATAACCTTGTATTGACTTCCTGAGTTTAAATTCGGTTGTTAATTATTCATTATACTTTTTTAGGCTTGTCAGTATTATACAGGGTGTATTATCGATTTTGTAACAGGGAAATAGCATGTTAAAACACAATTTCGCAAATATTGGCTCCCCTAATTATTTTGGAGAAAAAGTTACTGTAGCAAAGTTGTAGACCTTATTGAATACTGTTCAAAACACCTTCACTTTATCATCTGTGTTAAATAGTTTCCAAGATATAAGTGATTTTCTGGCATAGGAAAGTAACATTGTAAATGGGAAATTCGCTAATAGCAATTGCCACGTTATATTTAGACCTTAAGTGTAAGTGCAAGAATTATTAAGCAGAGTTTCATGGAGCAAAATCACTCATCAGAATGTTACAATTACTACCAGTGTGGAAGAAATACATGTGAATTCTCCAAGAAATCTAATTTTATAAAATCTTATTAGCCATAACAATAGCTGTCAGATTAATCTCAAAAATCACATAGAGGTTATGTCATGCTTTTGTATTATGAACATATTGTATAAATTTTTTCTCGTTTTTGCTTTTTTTATTGTTTGTTGTTTAATTTTGTTGAATTACTATAATCGTTAAATAATATAAATGATGTAACCCCATAATAAGATTTAAATGTTTGATTCTTGAGATTAATTTGACAACTATTGTCATGGCTAATAAGATTTTATAAAAATAAATTCCTTTGCGAAATCTTATCTATTTCTTCCACACCGGTAGCAATTGTAACATTCTAATAAGTGATTTTGTCCCATGAAACTGTGTTAAATAATTCTTGCATTTACACCTAATGTCTAAATCTAACGCGGTAATTGCTATTAGTGAATTTCCGATTTACAATGTTAATTTTCTATACCAGAAAATCACTTATATCTTGGAAACTATTTAACACAGATGCTAAAGTAAAGGTGTTTTGAGCAGTATTTAATAAGGTCTAAAACTTTGCTATAGTGACTTTTCCTCTAAAATAATTAGGGGAGCCAATATTTGAGAAATTGTGTTTTTACATGCTATTCCCCTATGTTACAAAATCGATAATACACCCTGTATATAAAATACATTTTTTACAATTTGAAACTGATTTGTATAGTATTATTTATTATGCGTCCCAAACTGGATATATCTATAGATATACTAATTTTTATATCTGTACTATAAAGTATAACTGACTTCATCTATAAATTAATTAAATGCATAATATAAACATATGAAATAAGTGGAAGTCAATAACACAGGAAGCTCATTTTATAATTATTATATAATTTATAACGTAAATAAAGAACACTATTAGGATCTTAATACGTAAGTGAGCTTCTTTATTAAATTCAAACAACACTGCAAAGTAAATAATTTCAGTTGTGTTTTTATTTTTTTTCCTTAAATAATATGTGGATGTGTCGTATTGTGACTGGATTTATTAGGAGCGCAACAAAAAGAAGATATCCATCTCACCATTTTGTTATTTTCAGTTTCCTACAACATCCTACATTATTCTAATAATAACACTAATAAATGATTCATCGGGAATAATAATCAGATTTTTATTTAATAATTAAAATATGCAATATTTTTGTAGGCACAAAATAAGTTGAATTAATTGTGAGGTAACCATCTAGGTATGTGTATTCTAGTGTATTCTAGTAATAGTAGTAGTAGTAGTAGTGTATTCTACATAATTATACCATATTTGCGATGTGTTTGATATTGAAACATTAAATTCGTATAATACAATTTATAATTTTTGATTATTTAACACTTTTATTTATTTATCTACGATCATACAAAAAGTAACCATTTTTTACACTGATTTTCGTGTAAAAAGTTAACATTTATTGCGCTAGTGTTATAAAATTTTGATTGCACGCTAATGTCAACAAGAGATGATAAATTAATGATTTTTGAATATTTTACAATGAATGCTGTAGTAAAGCGTTATGATCGTAGATAAAACGTTGTAAGATATACGTGTAAAAAGTCTCTTCATTGCACTCACATCTTTTTATGACACTCGCTCGTGTGTTAAACCGTTCGCGCAATAGAGAATGGCTTTTTACACTTAGGATATCTTAATATATATTATGTAATTAGGAGATCAAGCGATACTTGAGAAGCTTGATCTCCGTATTGCATAAGTTGTTTTATTTTATTTCGTATTTCAATCCTAATTTCCCCCTTTTAAAATTCATTTGAATTTATTGTATAAAGAAGCAATTTGCCTTGTCTGTGTCATCATACGCGTAACCAAGGAGATAAAAAGCAGCATGTCACGTGTGGCTGTTATGCAACATAAAATGATTTACGTTGCCAACAACAACGGAGATCAAGAACGTCTTGAACTCCGGTGTCATTGACAATGGAGATAAAGATATACTTTATTTTACTAATTGTGGTATATAAACAATTGTTTAAATTACGAAATGAAATAAATATCTAATATCTACGATCGTACAAAACGTGACTACATTTTACACTGATTTTTGTGTAAAAAGTTAAGGTTTACATAACTAGCGTTATAAAATTTTTATTGCACACTAATGTCAACAAGTCATGTTGTGATAATAATTGATATTTAAAATACAAGTGTAAATGGCCATTCTTTATTGAGTGAACGATTTAACACACGAGTGAGGTACGAGAAAGTGTCTTAACGGATGTGAGTGCAATGAAGAGACTTTTACACGTGTATCTTACAACGTTTTATCTACGATTATAACACTTTATTAAAGTATTCATTGTTTTTGATATTTTTAAAATTTGTGACTTATGTCATGTATCTTTACAGGGACGGCAAACTTAAGGGGCGGCAAATGGGCTGTTAAATTAACTAGTTTATGAAGAAAATGATTAAAAAGATTCATTTGAATACTTATGAAAAATTAAAAGGTGGAATTTTAATAAAATTTGCTTTTAATATGTTTTACGAACTTTTAAGTATAGATACCCACTCAGTTCAAAAATCCTCAAGCATGAGAACGACATAAGTAGGTTGCGGTATGTAGTGTTTAAATAAAAACACGTTTTGAAAGCTGAGTAGAGTTTTCGTGTATTAAAGACCAAATCCAAAACTGAACCAAAAATACAGAGCAATATAGATAAAATATCAAAATATTTCAAGGAAACCGCTCACAAGCATAATAAACTCCCGCTTAAAAATGGCTTAAAAATGTATAAAATAAAAAATGACATTTTTTATTATAATTTAAATAAATGGACACACATACAAAGTGCTGTAAAAGAATTTTTTACCGTGTGTTTTAATTTGTCGAAACATGTATGCGTATGAGGTCGCGAAAAACCAGCCATGACAAGCTGTGACACGATTTTTACGCTACTATTATAAAAGGAAAAGAAGCAGTTTGATTGTTTTATTTATGCAATAATTGCCTTATAGGTTGGTTACTAGCGAAGTAGACTGCGTTACAGACAATTATTATTTGCCGTGAGTCTTTAAAAATTGTGTCATAAGGTGTGTTGTAAAAGTAAGGTGAGTAAGTAATAATTAAAAAATAGGCAGCTTTTCTAAACAAATATTTTTTATAGCTTCTACAGGATGCTTTTGGAAAACGCTCAAATCCGTCAGTTGTTTGGCCACTTTATTGTTTCATGCAGTAGGATACACCTCCTATGAGGGGTAATTTTTACCCCTCTTATTTAGATAGGGAATATGGGCCGAGTGGCATTTTTTTATATTATTTTTTATTTATTTTTTATATCATAAAAGAGAGAACAGACAATCGAAAATATTAAAAAATTAAGTATTGAGATGATGTAGAATCATCAAGTTGACAATTTACTTAACGAATTGTAATTTCAGATCATTTTAAAGGCTACAATTTGATCGTAAGCTCAGATTTAATAAATTCATGTAATAAAAGAAAGATAGACCTGCTAGGATACTAGGTTTATTCAATCTAAAGGCTACAGGCTGGGTTACAGATAGATTTATCAATTTTAAATAGAATTTATAGAAGGAAGAGGATATTGCAGACTCAATTTTCACAAAAGGTATTGAATTTATAAAAAGCATATAATTCAATTATGTTGTTTTATAGTAGAACAGGTTGTATGTAAGCTAGGTTACATGTTTTGAATAGTTTATTCGCGTTTCTAGAAGGTTTTATCTTCTTATTAGATTTGAGGTTTGTCGTTGAGTAACGCAAAACAAGTTTTCTTTCGCAAATAAGGCTAAGTCAGTTTCGGGTACATATTTCACTGGAAATAGTAAAATCACACCAGTACTTTGATGTTTATAATGTTACAATTAACTTACTAATTCTTGTATGTGAAAGATTTAAGGTGAAATAAGTCGAGATATCCGCTGTGCTGATATTCTTTGGTTTTCTCCAAATTCTGAGTTTATTTTGATATTTTACACTATTGTTTGGATGCAGGCACCTGGAGTACTGTATTCTGGACAAGTTTAATTCACATTTTAATTTATTTATGTTCTTATTTATTCTATACTTGCAAAAGCATCGCTTGTTATCTAAAATTTTGTAAACAGATTTTTAAGTTAAGTTTTTTTTTGTATGTAATTTAATTTGTGTAAACTTCATATGTTTGGGGTGCCTTGTGTAACTATGTAAATAGTTTATATACAGGGATAGCTGGAGAGTGATGGGTTTTCAATGTAATTTAGTATTTATGAGATCGGTAACAGCTGATCGTTTTTATTGATTTTCTTTATTATTGTTTAATGTAGACCATAAGTGTCTTATGTTATTTTAATCGTCTCTTTGCCAGTTACTTTTCTGCGTTTGTAGAATTAAGATTAGTGTTAATTATAAACATATGTTCGGATTAGTGCCGTCATGATAAATGTTGATGTGCAAGTGTTTTTGAAAATTTCGTTGTGCCGTCAGATGTTTGGCGAAAAGATATAAATGGACCTGGAAAAAACAAATTCAGTCGATCAAAAGCTTTGGTTGAAACCACGCTCGGCTCTTATCGAAATCCTAAAAATAAAGTTAGGTTATGAAGAATCATATGTTTTTCCGTTTGTAAACAAACTTCGATTGTATTAGATTTGGATATCTACCTGTTATATAAATCAAAGAAGATTATTTTTATTTTTCAAAACAAATATTTGGAATTGTGTTCGACTATATATTATTTTAAAAACGAGAAAGATTTTAATATTGGAAAAGTTTTTATATCGATGTGTGTGGATTTGGTTATGGACTGATATGGATTTTTAAGAACAGCTGATTAGGATGAACACTGTTTTACCGATCGTACAACAGCTTAGACATTCTTAAGTGGATTCATTGACATTTGGTGTGTCAGTTTAGATATACAAGGTTGGTCGAAATAAGAATTGTTGCCCATAGGGAATAATTCATTAAAACAATATTATTTCATTTCTAAAAATTTTTAAGAAGTTATTTGTGACTAAAGTTAGTTGTTCTAACAAAAATTTAAAATCAATTATTCATTTGTAAATATTGTTCTTAGTTGTTTATTGAATTAAATTTAATTGATGCCTAGTCTGTTTAAATGAATGCGGCTGCAACCTCCGTTGTCAGGTTAGCATCTACCAAAATTTCATTTAAACAAACTAAAGGAAGATTTTCCACAATGATTTTTCCTGAAGTAATTTAGTTTCATTTTGATAAAATATTTATTTATGTGTTTAATAAAATACAGATCTGTTGGTTTTAATTTGTAAATGTGTTTATCTTGATGTGGATGCAAGTATAAACTTATTTATACGGAGTTTAAAACTACTGCTTGTCCAGGTGCGGAATTTCAAGTGCAGTGGTAGTAAGTTTCTCTTTCCAGAAACAGGTATTAATAGGATCAATAATTTGTTTATCTCATGCTCAATCGAGACAAAACTGAGTCAGTCTATTTGGTAAAAGAAAAGCTTTGGGTTGTTATATTTTCATTTGTATTAATGCTAGCCAAAATCAAATAAAACATTTATTTTATTTATTTAGAAATTTCATCCCATAGTTTAATTGTTTGCCCAGAACGTGGGGCTTTCTTAAATATTATTCATTTCAGAATATAACATCTCAGTATAAATATCTAACGTCGGGTTTTGCTCTTCTCTTGCAAAAGTTAAAGTTGTAAAACAAAAAGGAAACTCAAAAACCTGTTTAAAGGATTTTAAAAGTGAGAACCAAAAAAAGGGTCAACTGTCAAGTTTTTCTGTTAACAAATTTTCGGTGTTTTCAAATTATTGGTAACCTTTTTATCCCCCCCCTTCCCAGTGACGCCACTGACTTAGTGACCCACGGGCTAGTATTAAAAAAATAATGAACAAAATTTGACCCACTTCTCAAAAAGGTTCGCCATCACTGATCTAGAATAAAAGCGTTAAATCCACGAGCATTTTACCTCCCATGTAGTAGCCACTCATTAAGCTTGGTCGTTAATGACATGGCAAAGGCATCCTTCGAAGTCGCCAATATTTTTAATATGGTCCAAAAAATATATCTATTTTTTTCCTCATCAACTTTTCGACGGACCATATTAATAAAATATGTTCAGGGACTAACTTTGAAACCCCTTAGTAATACTCGTTGGGAAAGCCGAATAGATGCATTAAAACCACTGAGGTATCAATTAGGAGGGATATACGATGTTTTATTTGCTGTTTTTAATAATTCGGAGATTGACAACTCTATAAGAGTTGGGGCTTCTGGACTATTAAGTTGTGTTAAACAATTTAAGTTCTTATGCTCTATTGCAATTTGGTACAAAATCTTAAATTGTATCAATCCAATAAGTAAGCTCTTGCAGACAAAAGACTATGACTTACCATCTGCTATGGAACTCTTGAAAAATTGTAAAGATTTTTTCAAGGGTCTTAGATCGGACACGGCCTTTAATGAAATGCTTTGCGATGCTCGAGAACTCGCCGACGAAATTGACATACTGACTAATTTTGAGCTTACCCAGCCACGTCATAGAGTTCGAGGAAGGAATGTTAATTTTTACTATGAGGCACGAGATGATCCGATAGAAGATCCTACTTTGAAATATAAGGCAGAGTTTTATTTTTTCACATTAGACCAAGCTATCAATGCACTTGAATCCAGGTTTGATTTGATCAGTACCCACAGCAACTATTTCCAGTTTTTATACAATATTTTTGATTTAAAAGATACCCCTCAAAATGACTTACTAAAATATTGTAAAGATCTAGAAATAGTGTTAACTGATGGGAATTCATCAAATATAAACGCGCTGGGCCTGGCAGACGAGATAGTATCGGTTTTGGCCTTACTAAACAAAAAAGAAAGTCCAATTGAGATTTTAAAATTCATTTCAAAGCTAGATTTTGCTCCATATCTCGGTATAGTTTTAAGAATCTTGCTTACTCTCCCAATAAGTGTGGCAAGTGGAGAAAGAAGTGTTTCCAAATTAAAGTTAATTAAAAATTTTATACGCTCTAGAACTACCGAGGATCGGCTAAATCTCTTGACAACATTAGCCATTGAACATGAGCTAGTTGAAGGAATTGATGTCAAAAAAATATCAAAAAATTCTCAAAATTAAAAGTGAGAAAAAACAACACTTTTAAGTTTAACTGTATTTTTAATAATAAGATTTTTACTTTTAGTGTTTCTATAATTTGTTTTGCTATCTTTTTAATATATGCGTTTTTTAATTATATATGTACTAGATTTGTATCTTTTCTTTTTTTCTGTGCAACCTTAATTTCAATTTAGTGCCAAAATCATAAATCAAGAAATTTGTATTTTTGGCAAATCAAAACTTTTTTAATACCAATTTTTTTGCTCTCGTTTTATTTTACTACTAAGCGTGGGAAGGGTTTAGGTTATCTCTTTTAATTTTTGTTATAAAAGGGCGGCATTTTACCTTTTTGCCCGGGGCGGCGAAACTGCTAGAGCCGACTCTGATCTTTAGTATCACATAATTATATTAGCGTGCTTAGATTTGTATGTGTTAAGTTGTTTAGCAACCAGTGTGTAAAATATTTAAAAATCATTTATTATATATCTTGTTGACATTAGTAGCGTGCATTAAAAATTTTATAACACTAGCACAATAAACGTTAACGTTTTACACGAAAATCAGTGTAAAAAGTAGTCACTTTTTGTATGATCGTAGTTAAATGATTTATGAATATTTTACAAACTGTTTGCTAAACAACTTAGCACGTAAAAATCAAAGTACGCTGATAATAATACATGACAGGTCACATTTAAAAAATATATATCAAAAAAATGAATACTCTAAGAAAGCGTTATGGACGTAAATAAAACTTTGTAAGACATACATGTAAAAAGTCTCTTCATTGCACTGGCGTTTTTTAAAACACTCGCTCGTACCTCGCTCGTGGTTTAAACCGTACGCACATTAAAGAAGGGCTTTTTACACTTACATCGTAAATATCTATTATAGGTATATTAATCGAAAGATTATCAAAACTTATAATAATAATCACAAGTTAATAATAAAATAATAATAACCACATTATCCCCCCTGGGACAGGGTATTTGTGTAACAGTTATACAAATAGGAATTATATACACATTCAAAAAATCGTAATGCGTTATTAGAAAGGCAATGAGATACGAGATGATAAATGAGTGATACCAAGTATGGTTGGTTAAGCGATAACTGATGAAGTTTAATATGTTAACGCCCGTCGCAATTCCCCGTTTAGGGAATTGGCTGGCTGGCATTCTTTCCGGTTATTCTTTTCCCCTGCTCTTCGGTCTAGCTGTGCGATGCACTTGTCTGTTTGCTGTTGTATACTGCTCCATGTCCTCTGCGGGTGCCCTTTCTGTCTATACCCCTGACGTGAATTCCACTTTAAAACTTGATTTCTCATTGGATAATGCTTCTATAATAAGTGCTGATAACACGTTTTATTTACAGTGTGTTTCACTCCATAGCTTGACACCACTGAATTTTTGTTATTTATAATCGAATCAATTTCAAATTTTTATCAGGTATAAAACCCCTTAAACTAAATGTGGTCAATTAAAAACCCCATTTATTATAAAAATTGAGAAAATATATTAGGCCTTGTTTAATCGGAAAAGTCGTTACGGAAACTTGTACTTTGTCACTTGAAACCCCCAATCCCAAATTTTGGTCGAAAAATCTTGACTAATAATTATTTCAAATTTCAGCTCTACACACCTGCGTTTTTATCTATAATTGAATCAATTCCAAGTTTTTATCCCTCAGGTATAGAACCCCTTAAAAGAGAATGGTGTGCAATTAAAAACAGCATTTCTGTATCTTTGTTATTTACAATCGAATCAATTTCAAGTTTTTATCTCTCAAATATACAACCCCTTAAAAGAGATTGGTGTGTAATTAAGAGGCTGTCTCCGATAAACATTTGGATACAGAAAAAAATTATGTTCCCCAATTTGCTTCAAACTTTCAGGAATGATTCTTTAGCCCAGAAAGGCCGTACTGACCGAAGAAGGCATCACTTACATTGATCAGCTGGGCGTAGCAGGGCAGTAAAGGTCAAAATGCTAACTTTGCGTAGAAGATCGTATACTTAATTACTTACATGCTATAGTTCATTATGACGGGCTCGGCGAGTAGAACAACTTCGTCATTTGGTGCATTTTTAACCCTCGTATTTTAACAACACAGCTATTACTTCAGTACCCAGCTTTTGAAATGGAACTCGGATGCATCTAATTACGCAATTGCTGCTGTACTTTCGCAAGTGCTATCGGTCAAGGCTGCCTATTTCATACGCTTTTCGTACCTTGAACAAAGCAGAGGGAAATTATACGATGGCAGAAAAGGAACTTCTTGCGATAGTTTGGGCAACCAGCATCCATGAAAGGTGACAACGACTACACCGGTAGTACAGAATTCACGGAAGTCCCAGTAAATGAAGATAGTGTAGTGAAATCTAGGCGTTCTCTGACACCCTTTAGTTGCTAAATGTTGTATAAATCTCAAATGTATGAGTCAAAGTGAATAGCGTTGAAAATTTGCATTTCAGTGCTTCTAAGCAGATTCTACAAGCTGTTCCTTTTCCTAACCTATCCATTTTCACAAAAACACTCACATCGACTCACTCAAACGATTGTCAAATAACAACTGCGCGTCCAAAATGAAGGTGAGTACCTGTCAAAAGATGCACAACTACATTCCCGCACCTCTCCACAGCCTGGGTGTGACAGGGAAGCTTTTGTTTTTCTCTGATGAGCGTAGTGTCAGAATTGATGAGTGATTTAATATCCCCCTCTTTCATCGACAAGCATCACCAACAGAACATTCTCTGAATGAGCAAAGAATGCATTTCGTTGTATTACTGGATCGTCAACTTGAAGTAATTCGTCGGATAAATACCGTGATGTTTCGATTGCTTGAAAGACATGTTTTGGTCCGTCAGTAAAATATTTGCTGTTTCTTATGGCAAACCACACAGGCATATATGATTTTAAGATGAAGCCAACTATTTCCTTTAAGTTTCTGGATGGATCTGATGAACTTATATACAACCTAAGGACTCGGTTGGCCGCAGTTAGCCATCTGGAATGGGACAAAGGACCAGGGTCCCGATTTGTCAAGTCTTCTGGACAATGTCCCAAGGTAATTGCATTTGCAATGTCTAACAAATATTGTTGGTCTTTGCTCAAGAAATTCCTGTCTATATCAGGAATCGAACAAGCTATGGGTTCATAATCGACCACAGGAAGTTTTTCACAGCAAGTGAGCTGCTGCCGGATGGGGCCACTAAAAGATTGAGGCCCTGCAGTTTTACCGTCAATATGTTGGAGAATGTGGCGAAAAGAAAGCTCATTAAAATGCAAGAGGCATGTGCTTCACTGTAAATAAAATTCTGATAAAAAATTAGATTTTTTATCAGAATTTAACTTATTTAGGTTATTTATACCATAAAACAAGCATAAAAAACTAAAGCGTGTTTATTGGAAAAGTTTTAACTAACAGGAAGAAATTACAAAAATATCGTGATTTTTGCAATTTTTCATAAAGTTTAAGTACGATGCGCGAACGGAAAATATTAACCGATTTTAATTTTTTTTTATACCGTTTTTCTTCTTATTACAATAGGCAACTTTTCCGCACTAAAGCGTTCCGAAAAAAAGATTTATTTTTTCGACCCACTCTAGCGTACATGGCGTAATCTGGAGGTCAAATTTTCACACTCTCTTCTCAGTAAATCAGGCTGGATTTCGGCAACAACGCGTTGAATGTTAACTTCCAAGTGCTCAATTGTTTCTGGTTTATCGGCGTAGACATGCGATTTTACATACCCCCAGAGAAAATAATCTAATGACGTCAAATCGCACGAACGAGGTGGCCAGTTAACAGGTCCATTTCGTGAAATTAATCGTTCGCCAAATGTTTCTCTCAGTAAATTAATTGTATCGCGCTGTGTGGCATGTGGCGCCGTCCTGCTGAAACCACATCTTTGCAACATTAATGGCTGCCAATTGAGGCACGAAAAAGTTAGTAATCATGTCTCTGTACCGCTCACCGTTGACTGTAACGTTCTGACCATCATCATTTTTGAAGACATATGGACCAATGATTCCATCGGTCCATAAAGCGCACCAAACGGTGACTTTTTCTGGATGTAATGGTGTTTCGACAATGGCTTGTGGATTATCATCGCTCCAAATGCGGCAATTCTGTTTATTGACATAGCCATTTAACCAAAAGTGTGCTTCATCACTGAACAAAATTTCCAAATAAAATTGTGGATCAATAGTGTGGATCAATAGCAATGTTTCCTGCGACCCATTCACCAAATGTACGGCGCGAACGATGATCGTGTGGCTTCAATCCCTGTACAAGTTGAATCTTGTAAGCATGTAAACCAAGATCTTTACGCAAGATTTTCCATTAAGTGGATCGACACGTGCAAATACTTTGTTGAACTTGGTTTATATATTTTTTTTATTACCGTACACAAAGTTGTTGAATTCGACCGCTGAAATCCATACAGGCTGCGAAATCCAAATTGCAGCTGTTACGAAGAGTAATGGTTTTTGTTACAAAACTAATTATTTTATTTATGTCATTTCCATAGAAACGCTGTAACATGAAAGCCGTCCTCCTATTTACAATGAATTAAACTGTTGATTTTTTAAAAGCCATGGAATTTGTAAGTAGATATTTTTTGCGGTTGCACAAAAATTGTTGTGTATGCCTTGTCGACGAAATTCTTTAGCGTCCTCGGCGAAAATTATGCTTTCTGTACGTTAAAAAGAGATTTGGGCGACCCTTATATACAAGTAACTATTTTCATTATAATAAATAGCTTTCTTGATTTTCATTATAAAATTATTAATAATAATATTATAATAATAATTATAATGTTAAAATTATTATGAATTCGTTATGAAATAAGCTATTGAATATCGTGTCAAAGTTTAAATTAGAAATATTACCGTTCAGATAACTTTTCATAAAATATAAAGGTGTGCAAATCTTTTATTGCCCCACTGTATGAATAAAGTTAAATTAAAACTGTAACATCCGTATACATAATAAAAGATTGTTTACGATATTATTAGTTTGTATTAATATTTGAGCATTATTATTAAGTTACGACTTTCTGGAAATATTAGTTTTTATGGTTTTGTTCTAATTGTTATGTCAGGGTTATTAGGTCAGTATATGATGTCATGAAATGAAGTAATAAGCAATCCATATCGATTGTATAAAACGATTTTATAAGGAAGCCTGAGGGCACTTCTGTTTAAGATCTTTGTTCCAATAACATTAATTATTTTCACTTAAATAAAACTTGTTGTGTTAGCCGTTTGATTTTTCTTTAAAAGACCTCTTTTAATTTAGCGTTTACAGTTCAGGTGTGGGGTGATACACGTGCTATTGAGTTCTTATTATTCTAGTGGTTGTTAAAAGGTTCAGTGTTTAGCTATTAAAGATAAGTTAGTTACGTTAGTGTTACTATAGCTTTGGCATAATACCTAAGGAGAAACGGGGAAAACAAAAAGTAATCGTAAACGAGACCGTTCTTCTAGTACGAGTAGCATAAGCTCAGAGAAATGATACCGAAAGAGGAACACGGAGAAAATAGTTTGCGAGAAAGAGACGTGGGTGGAACGCTCGTCACACCTAGAAGAAAACGTTCTTCTATTAGTACATCTGAACGTTCGCGTTCTCGTTCTCGATCAAGTAGTAGTCGAAGAATGGAAAAACTGGAAGCTCTTGTTAATAGATTAGCACGGAAAAGTGATAACATGGACAGCATCCCCATGTAAGTGTAAGCGTACGCAGCGACTGTATACCGGAATTCTCTCCAGACAATCCTAATTTAACGGCCATAAAGTGGCTTGAGAAAATAGATCAGCTGAGACGCATTAATGGGTGGGATGACATTGCTACTATATACCACATGCAATAAAGATTGATAGGCATGGCAAAGACGTGGTATAACAGCCTTACAAATTATAATTACACCTGGGGTGAGTGGAAACAACTGATTACTAAATCGTTCCCGGATCATGCCGATTATGCGTTCTTGTTACGGAAAATGCTGGAACGAAGAAAGCTACCAAATGAAACAATGACAATATATTACTTTGAAAAGATGGAGTACTTAAGAGGTTGTCAAATCGTGGAAAAAATGCAGCTTCTTACTTAATCGACGGATTGGGTGAGAAAAGCGTCAAAAATGGTGCTTGAGCGGGACGTTATAGCACTCCCGAATCGTTATACGAAGAGTATTTATCGGCAGTACGAGACGAAGTACCCAGTAAATACGAATCACATCAAGTACGACCAGGGTTGTCTTCAAAAATAGTGGATCTTCGAAGCTTATTACCAGGAAAGTCGGTCAGGAGCCTATCTGCTAATGGAGTGAAGTGTTTCAACTGTGGGACGCGGAGCCATATCGCGTCCAAATGTACAAGGGCAAGGTTAGAGTGTAAGTATTGTCGGCTGCTGGGTCATGACGTCGCCAATTGTTGGAAGAAAAATAATGGGGACCTTGCGAAAGGACTTGAAGGTAAGCACGTACCCAGTTCAATTTGTTTTAATAGTACTGTTAATCATAAATCAAATACATGTTATTTTATTGATTGTTCTGTAAATGGAACTCTATTACGAGGATATGTATATTCTGGCAGTAGTGCTGTGACAATACGCGAGGCAGAGGCTGCTAGGTTAGGTTTGGTACTACAGCCAATACAAATAATGCTGCGTGGATACGGCGGTGGCTCTACTTTTGTTAAGGCACAAGTTAACGTTGATTTACGTGTCGATTTAGCTTTTGCTAGAGTAATGGCACTGGTGGTGCCTGATGAAACGCAACAGGCATCTATTATCATTGGCCAACCATTTATAAATAACGATAACGTCGTTATGATGGTTCGTGGGGGACAGGTACGACTATTTAACCAAGACAAGGTACAGTTAAACGCAATTAATACCCCCCCTCCCGCAAAGTAACGCTATGGGCAAAGGAAGCAATGGTAATTCCACCACATCACATAGGCCATGTGTCCCTATATAGCGACCAATAGTACGGCGAAGTTTTTGTCGACCTACAAAACAGAACATGGCCGTCAAAATTTCAGGCAAGTGTCCTCCCAATTCTCAACAATTCAGATCAACCAGTTGAATACTCCAAGAATAGTGTTGTAGCCAGAGGTTTTACTTGTATTACCCTGGATACTGTCCCAGTTTTCGATAGCTTAGCAACCAACTCTGTTATTTTACCAAAGCTCACCCTATCGAATATTGAAGTCAACGAGGCACTTGAACAAACAGAACAAGAGAAGTTGTTAAATTTACTAAATCATAGAAGTTATTTTGCTACTGGTATTAATGAACTTGGTAAAAGTACCAATACTAGAATGACCATTCATCTAACAGACGATGTACCTATTACATACAGGCCGTACCGTTTGTCCTTTTCCGAACGTGAAAAAGTTCGTGGTATAGTGCAGGAGTTGATTGACAATGATATTATCAGAGAGTCTAATTCGCCTTATGCTAGCCCAATTTTCTTGGTGAAGAAGAAAAATGGCGAAGAAAGGCTATGCGTCGATTATGGTGCTTTGAACCTCAAAACCATAAAGGATAAATATCCGTTACCTCGGATAGATGACCTGTTAGATCGACTAAAAGATTGTCATTACTTCACAAGTTTAGATTTTGCGTCGGGATACCATCAAATTGCGGTAGATGAAGACTCGGTGGCCAAAACAGCGTTTATAACTCCTGATGGACACTACGAATATCTGCGTATGCCTTTTGGTCTGGTCAATGCCCCTGCTGTCTTCCAAAGGACAATGAACGAGGTGCTTGGTTCATTTCGTTTTACTACTGCACTCGCCTATTTAGATGACATTCTAATACCGTCTCCAAATATTGATGATGGATTAAAACGATTAGAATTGGTGCTGGCACTGATTCAGACTTCTGGTATGACGTTGCGGCTTACCAAATGTTATTTTCTACAAACCACCATTTCGTATTTGGGACATGAAATCAACGGAGCAGGTATCAAACCTGGGAACGAGAAGAGTTTAGCAGTATCTAATTTTCCAACCCCAACAAATGTGCATGAGATTTGTCAATTTCTAGGTCTAAGTAGCTATTTCCGTAAGTTTATTCGTAACTTTGCTACTATCGCGAAACCACTGTCCAATCTAACCAAGAAAAATGTTATCTTTACTTGGTCAGAAAACGAAGAACGTTCGTTTACTGAATTAAAACAACGCTTGTCTTCTCGACCGTTGCTTGCAATATATGATCGCAATGCTGTGACTGAGCTTCACACAGATGCTAGTAAAGTGGGAATAGGAGGCATTTTGTTACAACAAGCTGATGGAGAGTTGAAACCCATACAGTATTTTAGTAGATCTACTACCAAAGAAGTGCAAAATTATCATTCTTACGAACTCAAAACACTAGCCGTTGTAAACTCTCTTAAAAAGTTTAGGGTTTATCTCATTGGGATCCAATTTAAAATAGTCACTGATTTTAATGTTCTCGGGTCTACACTTATAAAACGTGATCTAATCCCAAGAACTGGTCGCTGGTGGTTGGCTACACAGGAGTTCGATTTCGCCATTGAGTTTCGTGCAGGATCAAGAATGAGCCTTGTGGACGTTCTCAGCAGAAATCCAGTTGAGAGGAGCGGAGATTTCGACGAGATTCCCGTTCTGCAGGTTGATGTCAATGAAGACGACTGGGTGTTGTCAGCTCAGCTTACAGACAAACGTTGTCGTGAACTACATACTATATTATCACACGTACCTGTTACGTCTGAGGAGAAACAAATTCATAAAGAATACGTCTTAAAAGATAATCGGCTTTACCGGGTGACCACCAAGGGTAAACGATGGGTAGTACCTAAAACGGCAAGACGAAACATTCTAATGTGCTACCATGACGGAGCAGGTCACTTTGCGGTTAATAAAACTGTGGAAGCTATAAGGAAACGTTATTGATTCCCTGCAATGCGTGGTTACGTACGGAATTATATTTCTTGTTGTCTGGGTTGTCTATACAACAAGAAACCCTCGGGGAAGCAACCTGGAAGCCTGCACAATATAGATAAGAAAGATGTTCCGATGGACACTCTCCATTTAGATCATTTAGGCCCTTTAGTGAAAAGCAAGAAGAGAAATAAGTATCTCGTGGTAGGAGTTGACGGCTTCACCAAGTTTGTTTTCATGAAAGCTGTGCCAAATGCGAGCACTACACCAGTAATAAGATTTCTCGACGAAATCATAGGTATATTTGGTGTTCCACGCCGCGTAATTTGTGATAGGGGCACCGCTTTTACGAGCTGCGCTTTTAAAGATTACTGTAGTTCCCTAGGCATAAAACAAGTATTATGCGCAACTGCGACTCCCCGGGCAAACGGCCAAGTGGAACGCATAAATCGTGTTATTTTAAGCGCCCTGACTTCTTCCGTAGAGGATGAAGAGCGCTGGGATGATGCAATTAGTCGGGTGAGATGGGGCATAAATTCTACGGCCAGTTCTACGACTGGGAAGTCCCCATATGAGGTGTTTTTAGGTTATCGCCCACGGGGCATAGACGACGCTTACCTTAGCGCTGAGGTTTGCGAAGAAGACCCGGTGGACTTGGCTAGCTTGCGAGAGGAGGTTTCTGAACGGATTGCCGAACAGCAGCTGATTCAGAAACGGGCCTACGATGCCAAGCATGCTCGTCCACAGGTATTTGAAATCGGGCAACACGTGCTCGTCAAGAGAGCTAAAAGCTCTAACGATGGTAAAAGTACCAAGCTCGAGCCACGTTTTAAAGGGCCCTATGTGATAACGAAGGTACTCGATAACGATCGGTACATAGTAGAAGATATGCCAGGCGCAAAACTGTCTCGACTGGCATATAAAGGAATATGTCCTTCTGATAAGTTGAAATTATATAAAATAACTGTGTGAGTTCGGAATCATCCGACGAGGATGAGCAGAATTTGCGGGAAGATTTAAATGTAGTCTAATTACTTTGAATTGTTTCAGGTAAACCACGATAAATACCGTCGCGAGGACGCGAAGAAGGTCAGGTTTGGCCGACTGTAACATCCGTATACATAATAAAAGATTGTTTACGATATTATTAGTTTGTATTCATATTTGAGCATTATTATTAAGTTACGACTTTCTGGAAATATTAGTCTTTATGGTTTTGTTCTAATTGTTATGTCAGGGTTATTAGGTCAGTATATGATGTCATGAAATGAAGTAATAAGCAATCCATATCGATTGTATAAAACGATTTTATAAGGAAGCCTGAGGGCAGTTCTGTTTAAGATCTTTGTTCTGTTGGCGTCTCGATGGCGTTGGGCTCGATGGACACCAAATGTAGCGAGACGAAAACGTGACAGCATCAGGCCCCGTCATCTTAAGGCGAGGAACGGGGAATCAAAATGCGAGACCGCTAAGCAGGACCAGGAAAAAGGGGATATGCTTTTGGGTGTTCGACGAGTGCGTTGATAATAGCAGATGCTGTTTGTAATATTGCTGCGAAGAATTAATAAAGTTGTTCATACGTTTGTGGTGGTTATTTCTTACTGTTATTTAAAGACTTAATTTCCTCATTACCATAACATCAGGAGTGGGATAAAAAGCCCACGTCCTTGGTGCGAATTGTAATTGTGTTGTGTGCAGTTCTTTGAAACCATGTCGAACCGTAGTCACGGGGTTTACCGACGAGAGGGTGGTGCCCTTGGAAGCGACGAGGATGCGAGTGAAGGGCGACTACAAGGTGTAGGGCGGCGCCGGCGGCCGAGGTCCACGTCCAGACACCGTAGCCGGAATGAACAAGGGCGACGTTCTAATAGCACCTCCAGGTCTCGGGGCAGGGCCCGGGAGCGTTCGCGGTCCAGAGGCCATAAGTCTAAGCGCAGGACTTCCCGGAAGGAAAAGAATCACCCCCGAGAGCGCTCCAGGTCTGGTAGGACGGAAGTGAGCGAATCCGTTTCGCTATTGAGTGAAGCACTCGTTGAGGGTATGGAAAAATTAGCGAATAAGCTTACGGTTAGGGAGAGTCATCAAACGGTAAGTGCTACTTCGCTTAATAATAATCCTATTACAGAATTCGATCCGACTAATCAGAATGTTACCGATTGGCTTGATGCCGTAGATGAATACGTTGCTATATATAATTGGAATGACAAGACCACCTGTCATTTAGCGTTAAATAAGTTAAGTGGTGCCGCTGAGGTGTGGTATCCCGGTTTACCCTCTCGTATTCATACATGGCTCGAGTGGAAACGGTTACTTATTCAAAACTTTGTGCCGATAAGGAACTTGCACAAAATAATGGGCACAATGATGGCCTGCGTAGCGAAGCCCCGTACGCGTACGCGTTTGAAAAACTTGCGTTAATAAATCAATTAAAACTTTCAATGACAGATGCAGACAAGGTTCACTTAATTATGGGCGGAATATCAGATCCACAAATACAATTTTCGGTAGAAACTGCGAATATAACCGAACCCAGTATATTGGCCAGTCATTTTAAAGTGTACGATGCTAATATGCAGGCCCGGATTGGGACAAACTCCGGTAAAGGAGCGGTCGCAGTATCAGTAACAGCCGCTGCGGAAGGTACGGAATCCTCGGAAAAGAGAGCATGTTTCCGTTGCGGTCAATTCGGTCATTTAAAACGCTCCTGTCTTCGTAACCATCCACGGTTGCAGCGTACAGGTACTAGGTACAATGTTAATACCATTAGACACACCGGAAACGAAAAATTTTACAAAGACATTTATTTGAACGGTAACTGTATCAAGTGTTACCTGGATCTTGGTAGTGAGGTCTCTCTAATTACGAAGGATGTCGCTGAAACATATTCGTTAAGCTTGACGCCGCCCAAACCACCGATTGTTTTGTCCACACTTACTGGCGACATTATTCCGCGATTTATTACAAACGCCCACATAACCGTGAATACAGTAGAAAGGAACATTGATTTTTATGTAGTCGATAACGAGTTTCTGGGGTAAATATACTAATTGGTCAGAATTTTACGGAATTGGAAGATGTTTTCTATTTTAAAAGCGGGAATGAATTGGCATTTAGTGAAACGTTTGAAACGTGGAAAGTAAATAGGATAAATAAAATAGATGTAAAAATAGGAATTCAAGATCCGGACGTAATTAAACAGCTTTTAAGACTCCTTGATGAGTATCCGGCATGCATGGCCCAGAATTTGTCTGAACTGGGGGTCACGACTCTTGCCGAAACGACAATAACTCTAACGAATAAAACACCAATTGTACATCGACCGCGTCGTTTTTCGGATACGGAACGTGCCGAAATTCACGAAATCGTAGACAACTTATTGGCAAATGGGAATATTCGCGAATCCCGATCACCATACGCATCTTCTGTATTACTGGTAACTAAGAAAAACGAAAATAAGCGATTATGTGTGGATTTTTGGGCACTTAATAAGAACACGGTCTCGGAGGTCTACCCTTTACCGCGAATTGAAGACCACTTGCAACGGTTGTCAGGGTGTAAATATTTCATTGCTCTGGATTTATTTTCTGGTTATTATCACATACCGGTTGTACCCGAATCGGTGCCGCTTACTGCATTTGTCACCCAGGATGGGCAATATGAATTTTTGCGAACCCCATTCGGTCTCAAGAATGCCCCAGCGGTCTTTCAGAGGATGTTAAATGCAGCTTTGGGGCAGTTGCGATTTACTAAAGTATTGGTTTATCTGGATGATATACTGATCCCCACGAAAACTATTAATGAGGCCCTCCAAATTTTGCACGAAGTATTGGAAATTCTAAAAATTAACGGGTTAACTTTAAATTTAAGTAAATGTTGTTTCCTTTCTACACATCGAATATCTTGGCTACGACATTTGCGAATCCCTTATCCAGCCTGGCAAAACTAAATTGCAAGCTGTGGCACAGTATCCTCGACCTGCTGGTGTTCACGAAATATGTCAATATTTAGGACTGACAGGATATTTTCGCCAGTTTGTACATGATTATGCTACTAAATCAAAACCATTGAGCGAATTGCTTATGAAAAATACGGTTTGGAAGTGGGGTCCGGAAAAAGAGTTTGCATTTCAAATATTGAAGCAGAGTTTAATAGATGTACCAGTCTTGGCGTTATTTGACCCAGGATTGGAGATTAAATTATACACCGATGCTAGTCGGTGGGGTCTAGCTGGGATACTGGTACAAGTGCATGATGTGGGAGAGAAAGTCGTATCCTATTTCAGCCGCCAGTCAACTCAGAGCGAACAAAAATTTCATTCGTATGAGCTAGAGGCACTTGCGATCATATCTGCAGTTAAGAGGTTTCGGGAATACTTGTTGGGTAGGACTTTCACTATCATCACTGACTGTGCCGCTGTGAAAAGTACTTTTGATAAAAGGGATTTAAAGCCGAGGATCGGTCGGTGGGTGTTAGCACTAAGTGAGTATCAGTACACAATTGCTCATAGGGATGGTAGACAGATGCAGCATGTGGACGCACTGAGTCGAAACCCGCTCCAAGAGGCTAAGGGTGTATACGCGACTGTAATATCAGAGGATACTTGGTTGCTGGCCGCTCAGCAACAAGATCAAGCAATTCAAACAATTAAAGCTATCTTGGAGACGGGCGATATGGCCGAAAATAGGCAAATTTTTCGAAATTATTGTTTAAAGGGAGGTAAGGTGTACAAGATCACCCATCACGGTTCGAGGTGGGTTGTGCCTCAGTTTGCTAAATTCCAAATCTTACGAATGGCTCACGACGAGTCTGGTCATTTTGCATTTGTAAAAACATATGAAGTTGTATCCAGCCAGTACTGGTTTCACAACATGCGGCGGTTTGTCAAAAAGTATGTTAAAAATTGTCTGAATTGTTTGTATTTTAAAAACCCGCAAGGTCCGTTGCCGGGGTACTTGCGCCCTATACCAAAAGTTCCGGTTCCTTTCCACACCATTCATGTGGATCATCTGGGACCGTTCATAAAAATCAAATCCGGGAATACACAGTTACTAGTAGTCGTAGAAGCGTTTACAAAATTTGTATTGATTTATCCTGTTAAAAATACAAAAACTAAATTTACGATACGGGCAATGAAAGAGATGATAAAGGTATTCGGGGTTCCGAGACGCATTATTATCGATAGGGGAACATCTTTTACAAGCTTAAAGTTCCAAGAATTCTGCAAGGGTATAGGAACGAAACATTACATGAATGCAGTCGCTGTTCCTCGCGCCAACGGTCAAGTTGAGCGGTACAATCGCACGATCTTAGACTCACTATCGACAATGGGGGCGAATAGCGATGATGACCGTTGGGACGAAAATATATCGAATATTCAATTAGGGTTGAATGGCACCTTCAATAAAGCTATTGGGATAACGCCAAGCGAGGCTTTATTGGGGTTCCGAGTATTTTCGCAGGGTCAGTTGGAGTTAGAGCGAGAAGCTGTCGATGTCACTGCAGTCCGAGCTCGTATAGAACAATGCCAGAACCGTTACCAAGCAGGTCAGAAACGGCGTTTTGATCAAAGACGATCTAGAGCTTATCCGTACGCAGAAGGTGATCTTGTATTAATTCGAGTCACCGGAACAGCAGCCACGGGTAGCAGTGGGAAATTGTTGCCAAAGTGGCGGGGTCCCTTCCGATTTACAAAGGTCCTCGGTAACGACAGGTATGAGGTGGCCGACATTCCCGGTAGTATTCGATCCCGTTGCCGTTACACTGGGGTTGCGGCTGTAGATAACATACGACCCTGGATTCACTTTGCTGGAGAGGATGAGACGATGGAGGTCCCAGGTGTTGGGTAGTATGGCCGGTTGGCGGTCAAGCCACTGGGCCGATGGTAGGTTGGCAGTCAAGCCACTGGGCCGATGGCAGGTTGGCGGTCAAGCCACTGGGTCGATGGCAGGTTGGCGGTCAAGCCACTAGGCAGAGGTACCTTTCTCGTTCCCCGGGATCGAAACAGCGGGGGGGATGTGCGAAGAGTTTCCGCTGCCCCAGAGCTTTCTGGGGAATTGAGAACGGTACACCTGGGGTCACTGGTACGTGGGGCATTGCAGGCACGGGGTGACCACAAATTACTAACCCTTTATAGGTATATTTCTTAGTTACATTGTTTATTGTTTAATGCTAATATAGTTATATTGTTTATTGTTTGCTCATAATATGATTTACTGACACTTGGCGCCAAGTATCCATTAATTCCTAGGTTAGGCTCAGCGACTCGCACTGGTACTCCGTACTCCGGCAGATGGAGACTTACCACATAGACTGTCTGTTAACCCAGTAGTCTTTTTTTATCTATCATATTACTCAATCCAAGCCCAATTTGACGTTGATTTAGTTTCAGTTAGTGCCATCTCAAGGACTGTTGAGTGGGACACTGCAACGGTCAGAAAAGGCCGAATGTTGGCGTCTCGATGGCGTTGGGCTCGATGGACACCAAATGTAGCGAGACGAAAACGTGACAGCATCAGGCCCCGTCATCGTAAGGCGAGAAACGGGGAATCAAAATGCGAGACCGCTAAGCAGGGCCAGGAAAAAGGGGATATGCTTTTGGGTGTTCGACGAGTGCGTTGATAATAGCAGATGCTGTTTGTAATATTGCTGCGAAGAATTAATAAAGTTGTTCATACGTTTGTGGTGGTTATTTCTTACTGTTATTTAAAGACTTAATTTTCTCATTACCCTAACAGTTCCAATAACATTAATTATTTTCACTTAAATCAAACTTGTTGTGTTAGCCGTTTGATTTTTCTTTAAAAGACCTCTTTTAATTTAGCGTTTACAGAATAATTCATGAAAATTTGCAATAAATACGCCGATTATAAATATGCATCGTTGACCTTTTATATTCAAATATAATCTGAGCGAGGATAAAAACTCCTTTTTTTAAGGCTTAACTGAAGGTTAGATGTCGGATAAATATGTGGATAACCTTGTATTGACCTCCACACTTTAAATCATGTAAGTTCATTAATCTTGTTATTTCTTTTAGGCTAATCAATTTATTTTTAAGTAATACATAATATGTATTTTTTCACAAATTGAAACTGATTTATTTGTATGAAATTATTTAGTATGTGTACCAATAAATGTATTTCTATTTTATACTTCTAAATCTATACACTATAAAGTTAATTAATTAATTATCTGTATTTGTAAATTTGTAATTAAATGCATAACATAAAGTACAAATTAGTGGAAGTCAATTACACAGGAAGTTCATTTTTATAATGAAACATAAAAATAAAGACCCTAGTAGGATTTTAGTACGTAAATGAGCGTCATTATTAAATTCAAACACTGCAAAGTAAAAAAATAGCAGTTGTATTTTTAATTTTTTTCCTTAAATAAAATGTGGATGCGTCGTATTGTGGCCGCATTTATTAGGAGCGCATGAAGAAAAGATATCAATAACATTTTGTTATTTTCAGATCACTGCATTATTCTGATTTTATTTAAATTTTAATTTTTTATAAAATAATGTTTTCTGAACAGAAATGTTAAGTAGGAGTGATCCAAAGATTCACTATAAAAATCTTTTTATATGATCAATACAGATTGCTTAGTCATTTATCGACATCAACCACTGAAATAATAACCTTGATTTAACAAACCTTATTTACAAGACCGTAAAACTAATATTTCTAGAAAATCATAACTTATTAATAATGTTCAAATATTAACGCATCTCTCAATGTTTTTAAGCAATTAAAGTTGAAGTTTACTTACTAGTGAGTTAACAGCGCTGTCATTTGGATTTTGAGGCCCCGGGCACAAATATGGAGTGGGGGCCCCGGGCACAAATATGGAGTGGGGCCCCCAGTAAATAAGAAAGTGAATAAATAAATAAATATACAGGGTGTAACTAATATAACTAGAAACCTCGTAATGAGGGGTAGCTGTAATAGAATATTTAGAACAATGCACCAACTTTATTGTTAGTAGATACTTCCGTTAACAAAATGCTATGACGCGTCTCTACTGTTTATCTTGAAGTCTCGAGAAGTAAGGCTTCTGTCTGCGAAAAGGGTCATTTAGTCCTTCTCTACAGCAACTTATAGCCTATTACCTTTTAACTATACAATAGGCTGTAGTATGATATTTCTAGGTAAATGTACGTGACTAATTTACAATAATAATAATAATAATAAATCTTCAATAGCAATCACAGCTATACATAAAAAATATTGATTATTAAATTATGCACTTTAGGGAGTTCCTTCCCGCCTTTTAGACATGCCGAGGCATGAATTGACATTACGTTCAATTAGCGCGCATTGCTTACACTTCACAATGTTACCAGTAACTCACTGGTGGGAGCGAGATACTATCCATACTCTACTAGCTCTCCAGGCTAGTACCGGAGCGATAAACGTGCTCACTCCATCTCCAGGAAGGCACGAGGGACGTAGCGTACGACCAAGGAGACTTCACGTCGTCCAGCTTCGGACTATTCCCCTAAAATGCTATCCCTTGTTGTTAGGAGCTACTGCCCGATTGAATCCAACCTCAATTGTGGCAAGACTTGGTTTTTAAATGGTTTTGCCACCCCGATCTATCAAATTGTAGGCTTGGTGAGCCCTCGATAGAGCTTCGTTCTTAAGTCTACACGTCCTAGACTCCCGGTATGTACCTACATGAGGTGAAGTTGTCTTGAGTGTGAGAGGCTATGTATTCGCTTCAACACTCCTTAAGAGTAATGGCTTTAGAGCTTCTTCAGATCACAGTACTCAGTCTGCAGTCTTGAGTCATAGGGTGGTCCGAAGGCATCCTGAGCACAGTTATCTGGTGGCATGCAGTTTCCCATCTAGGGAAGAATTTACCCCTTCCAACCTGGATAAACCTCATTTCAATTTTCCTCCTTAAGATTCAAACAGCGGGTGAGCTTAGCACCAATAAGAGACCATGTGCGAGAATCAAATCCACCCACACCTCCCGCTCCCTCGGTGATGAGTAACCGTCGAGAATTCGTTAACCGTACTTACCGTCTTAACCGTCTCTACCACGCATTTCACCTGACTGCATCATCCGTTGCCCTGTCATGTTTCCATGCCCCGTATCCAGGTTCCAGGGATAGGGTAGATGACAGCCAGTTTTATGGGTGAACGCCGTGTGGTCTGCTCCGTTCACCCGTAGTCTCGAGAAATGTTAGAATCCTTTTCATTTTGGAAATTTGTTGCGCTTTATTTTAAAAGTAGGCTTTAGCTTTGTGTATAAGAACTTGCATCAAATGCCGGACTCTCAGTCTATTTTATTAACACATAAGATATATATATTATATATATATATATATATATATATATATATATATATATATATATATATATTGTGTTGTTGATTAAAATAAGGTAGCTCGGTGCGGGGCCTCTCTAGTTTTCGGGGCCCCGGGCATACGCCCGGCTGACCGACCGTAGGGACGCTTCTGAGTGAGTAGAAATAACTTTTTATCTACTGTAGAATGGTGGTTGGCGGTTATTGTAGGTAGTAACCAATCACCGGTTTACATTGCATAATAGAGTATTATTAAAATCCAGTCATCAGTTCAGTGTCGAATTTATTACCGCCAATACTACAGGTTCATCTATACATTTCAAATTCAATATTTGGACATAAATAAAAAGGTGTTGGACAAAACGTTGTAAAATGTGGGTTAATAATATTATTCACTAAGAAACATTTTTCATCGTGGATAATATCTTACTTAACTCATTAGTACCGTAAAACCTATTTATTACATATTCAGATTTTATTTTACACTTGCAGTATTAATAAATTGTAAGTTAAGTAAACAAATCACTTGGCATCAACAATTACCCGAAATGATAATTACCGATAATAAATTTTTAATTCTTATTAATAATATCCACCAAAACATAAATTTTACACTAGAAACAGAACAGAACTTCCTAGACTTAACTATCAAGATTAAGGCACACAATCTATTTGAATTTTCCATATGCAAAAAAGCAACACATACGGACGTAACAATACCAAATGAATCCTGTCACCAAAAAGCACATAAACTAGTAGCAGCCTACAGCTCCTTAGTACACAGAGCTTTAACTATTCCACTAAAACAGCCAGATTTTAGCAAAGAGATATCAACCATTAAACAACTAGCACATGTAAATAATTACAATCCGAACATGATTGACACTTTAATTAAACAAAAAGATGATAGGTTAGCTATCAAAAGAATATATCCCATGAACAATCAAACAGAAGACACAAATTACATCTCTTTACAGTATTTTGGCAAAATATCAGAAAAAGTTGAACATATACTAAAAAAAAAACAACAATTATAAAATAGCATTTAAAACCAACTAACACTTTTTCATTTTTAGACAGAACACATGACATCATAAAAGCGGGCATTTACCGTTTAAATTGGTCTTTTTCTAGTTCGGTATATATTGGGTAAACACTTTTGTCATAATATAAAGAACACGTACGTTGTTACAGAAATAAACATCCTGAAAAATCTAATTATGCCAAACACCTTTTAGAACAAAATCACACAATGACCCCTCAAAATAATATTAAATACCTATTTACATTTTAGAAGCATCTGAAATATACAAACACAAACTCAGGGTACCTTTAATGAATGAACAGATTGAGTTCAGTAATTCTCCGTTACTCCGTTACTGGAAATGTTAGATATTTAATTCTTATTATTTTTGTGTTTTTATCTACTTATCTATTTTTTGTATTTATCTTAGCGACGTGTTTGCTTATTACCTTTGATAATGACAGCTTACCTGTCAAAACAATATTGTCAGGTACATTATAATAAACTTGTGAAACTTTTATTAATCTTCTATTTATTTCATGATTATGGAGTTTCACCAGTGGCGTGCGGTCCATGGAAACAATGAAAGCAATGCTTTCCTTAAGAATTTATTAAAAATAAAAACCAACGCTAACAAAAATATTTTTATAAAATTATGGTTATCGTTTATTTCAATTTGTAATATTTAATCAACTTAAAGCTCAATATCAATTCCGTACAGCAAAAAGTATAATTAGAGTACTATTTTAAATTAGGTTCTTCTCTGTTGTTCTCCTCGCCTTCGTTAACAGGCAGGTACGTTGTGGTGATACGGTCGAAGCGTTTGACATCGTAATGCAGTGTTGGACAAAATCTGACTAATCTTTGAAGACTAATGACTAAAAATCTAATCATGACTAATGATTAATGATTAATTAGTTTCAATCATACCCTGATGCCTAATGGTTTATTAGTTTTAGTCCTAATCAATTAATCAAAACTAAAAATTTTTGATTGAAATTGAAGCTGCAGTCAACATCCAGACTACTACCCTGCAGGTATTTAAGTCCTACACTTAGCTACCTACTAATTAACTCAAATTTATAGGTAAACAAATTTATACACGAAATCAATCCCTAAATAGTAAACTACCTTATGCTACAAAATCAAAAATCATAAAAAATCAGGAAAACCTTGTCATAATTTTGGACTAAATTATGGACTATTTATTGTCGCATAACCCATTTTTGGAATCATTCCCTTAACTGGTAAATTATCTCGTGCAAATAAATTCAAGAAAATAAATAATAAAAAGCTGAGAGAACGTTGCATTAATTCAAAGCTATTGATTGTCAAATAATTCATTTTTGAAATCGTCCCCTATTATAATAGGGGACCTATTGATAATTATCAATAAATAAAGTTAATAAGTTAATAATAAAGTTAAGTAATAAAGTAAATAGGTGACCAAGTTACCAATAGGTAACTTCCTCCGTGAATAATGTCGTGAATTATAGATGAGAAACCATGCTATAATCTTGGACTAATTAAAGACCAACCATTGGTGTACACAGTGGCGGGGCAAGCCCAAAATTGGACGTGGGCAAGATGAGTTTTGCGAGGCCCCCTTTTAGATGGCAGGCCACATACCTAAGGTGACCCTTACGACTGGACAGTTCCGATTTTTAACAATTTGTCCCGCGTTCCGCTTTTTGAAACAAATATGCAGCAAAAAATTAAAATATACTTACAGAGTGTAACTAATATAATTTAATTGATTGTGAGTACAAGGTGCTCGTATATTATATGCATTTAGTCAACTTTGACCGATGGTATCTCAAAAAAGCTGCTACGTATCTTTTCCATAAATGAATAGCAGTTGCATCATCTTACTTATAACCAGGGCTTGCTTAACATATGGGCTAACTGGGATGTAGCCTCAGTTCAGGGGGGGGGCGAACAGAGAAAAACAGATTGTGAAAAGTTAGTAAATGTACTTTATATAATGTTTAAGCAATGTTATTAAAACTGTAGTGTAAAATCTGATTATGTGATGTAATATTTTATTTACATTAAATTATAGAATCCGATCTCTTATTTTATTTCTTTTTCTGTTTTCAATAGTTTATATTACATTCTAAGAAGTATTCAATTATCGGGTGGGGAAGGGGGTGTGCCAAATCGAGCTAGCCCAGAAGCTAAAATATTACATCACATCAAATTTTTAATAACAAAGTTTTAATAAGATTGCTTAAACATTATATAAAGGATATTTCATAAATGTATATGTATATAACATAATTTATGTCAATTAAAAATTACATTTTTGTGCAACCATACGCTAAGTGCACACTTCGCATAAGTAATCCGCAAAATCGAATTTCGGGCGAAGTAACTTAGTGCCAATATCTCTACCTACTTTTCTAATTCTTTACAAATTGTTTTATTTGTCTTTCCGTAGAAACGCTGTGAAATGAAAGCCGCCTCTCTGTTTACAATGAATTAAACTGTTGGGTTTCAAACTAATGGAATTTACAATTGCATATATTTTTTACGCTTTCACAAAAACCATTGTGTATACCTTGCCCGCGAAACTCTTAGCGTCCTCGAAATTGTCCTGCCTCGGCCGCAAGCGACCTCGTGGACAATGATTCTTTTGGTACGTTAAAAAGACATTTCGCGGCTTTATATATAAATAATGTAACGAATGGTAAACCCATATACGCCGTCATCGAACATTCTAGATGTATGAGTCATCAACACCTGCATGTATGACTCATCAACACCTGCATGTATGGCTCATCAACACCTGCATGTATGATTCATCAACACCTGCATTTATGATTCATCGGTTATGTTCCAGAACTTTATATGGAAGATATAAATTGAGTGGCGGGTAGAAGGAGTTCAGTTAGTGTGTAACCGTCGTATCGAAATGTGCTGTGAATAATTTGTTAATAGTCGAATAGTAGTGAATAAATAAATATTAATAATTGTTGTGATACATAAAAAGTTCTTATATAAATAGCCTACTTTAACTTTGTAAATATCTAGCATTTAAATAGTTTCTAATTATAGTGTTTTTAATTAGTGTATGTAAATTAATATTTCTCTTATGAATAGACGATTTAAACAGCATTTTTGTTATTATTTTAAAAAGAACGTTACAATAACTAATTCGGTTAAATTGTGGTCGCACAACTTCGCTACTATTATTCAACACTTTATGTATGTGTTCAGTAACCGGTTTCTAACGAACGGATTTTTGGCGTTGTGGTCCCATTTTAGGCATTGTGGGTCTATACGAGAGTTTGGCAAAGGGGCCGAGGTGGGCATTTTGTCCCTAGCGATAAGGTGGGTGAAGCGGTCCTGTTGGGCATTGTGTCTCTCGTGGAAAGTTTGGCAAAGTGGTCATGTTAAGCAATGTGATACATTTCAGAAATTGGGTGAAGTGGACGGACTCCCCTCTGGCCAATATGGTACTAAGTAAGTGATAAAGACGAGTGGGCGAAGTGTGTGGATTTCAGAATAAATAGTGTTTGTTATTTGGCGGTGCGAGGCCCCCTTGGGGCGCGAGGCCGTGGGCTGTGGCCCACATCGCCCCGCCACTGGGTGTACCAGCCATTTTTTAAATCATCCCCATAACCTGGTAAATCCACGCTACCCTTATGAATAATGTCACGAAATTGAATACGTAAGAGTCTGAAAAAAGTGTGCTGTAATATTGAACTAATGAAAGAGTATTCAGTTTTTCAAACGCCGTTTTTGAAATCATCCCCTAAACTGCCATTCTCCATAAATAGTATCACAAAGTTATGTAAAAGCCTTAATAACCAAGCCATCACTGTGGGCTAATTAAAGGCATTTAATTATATAATATATATTCACTGATATATAATCACTTTTGGAAATCAACTACAAAATAGATAACTACCCCATATGAATAATGACAAAAAATTCAATACTAAGTTCAGAAACACCTCATGTCCTAATTTTAGGATAATTACAAATCATTCACTAACACACAATCTATTTTCGAAATCAACCTCTAAATAAAAAACTACCCCGAATAAATAAGGAAAAAGATTAAATAGGATAGCGTTAAGGAAAACCCCATGATATAATTTTGAACTAATCAAAGACTATTCATTGGGACATAACCTATTGCGGTGTAATCATTTCATCGATTTGAAAATTTTACTAACAATAGTTCGTCAACGTAAAAACAAACATTTTATATCAGATTTTAAATTAAATGAGGGCTATGTTGTGTCATGGGCATAATTAATAATAAAAGCTATAGATAGGACCACAGTCAGGTTCATTAATGTTTAAATAAAAAACTTAAGAATAAAGATTTCATGCAAACATAACCTAGCTTTTTCATGCATAATAATAATAGGTTTTAATTTTAGAAAAAGGATATAAAATTAGTTAGATTGTTTGATTGTAATCATGTTTATGCAACCCATGTTACATTTTAGGTGGATTTCCCACTTGTTAGGAGAAAGTAATTTTCATATTGAAATTCATACATTGCGATGTTCAGCGTTAAATAGATTTTTCTATATTCCACAATACCAGCTCAAGTTTATGTTGTTAATTTGCTGAAAATAGATTAATTAGGTCAATCATAATATGACTAATACATTACAATTAATCTTTGAATTTGTTTACAAGATATCTGGTTACTTCATTTAAAGAAGGTATGAATCCTCTCGTTTCGTGCTAACTGACTCTTATAGGCTTTTATCCTGCTTTTTCTCACCATTGTTTTTATATATGTGCTTAGAGCAGTGTATGCTGGACATTTTGTGCATAATTTGATTAACGTTGACTTCATATTGAAGCTGGCATTTGTATAAGCATCAATTGGTATTCATTGTAGTTCGTACACTGTAAAAATCATGTTTATATTAAATTGTAAAGATGTTCTTATGAATAGATTAATTGTGTTACCTATATCATGTATTCCTGTAGCTATTTTGTAAAGGATGAACCTTGACTTGCTAATTTGTATATGTAATTAGATCGTACATTGTTTTGTTTTGTACATTGTCAAACGCTTCGTTACGATACATTTTAGGACCATAGATGTATAATACTTTTTTATCCTGGTATTAAGCCGTACAATCCTATTGTAATAGATTTAGGATTAGTAACAATTAAAAATCAGCTGTTGGATTAGTGGCGTCATTAGCGTCTTTGATGTTCTGCTGTTTTGGAAAAAGTGTCATAGTCTTCATTTGTTATGGCCGAAACTATATAAGCAGGGGCAAATTAGAACAAAATTAGTCGATAAAACATTGAAGGCAGAAGCTATGCCCGGCTCCAGATAAAATATCTGTAAATTTGAGGTTAGATAGTTAACCATATGTTTTGACGCAAATGTCATTGAATAAATAAAGTTTAAAACTAAATTAAAAGTGTTACCTGGATAACTTCTAGGTGTAAAGGAAGATTTAATTATTGTGTAACTATTATTACAAGTGATAGTGATTATTTAAATAAATTCAAGTGAATTTATTTTTTCTGACATCGATCTTTGTATCGATTTTATAAACAGGAAATCAGCTGTTTGGTTTTATCGCAGTGTTACCACTAAAAGGATTTTTTATATAAAAGGGAACTATTTTATAACGTACCAGGTTGGTTTAAAAATAATTGATCGTTGTTGAGTTTATAGATAATATTTAATTGATAAAGTTCATCCTTAAATATTAAACTATTTGGTTTAGTTTGTTAAGTTCTTTTCAGAATTTGTTTGTTTTCAGTTAAATAAAACAATTTTAATTTTCTTTTCATAAAATTTATTTTCATTGGATAAATAATTTTTTTATTTATAAACAAATTTTATTTGTGTTGGTTTGTTCAAACGAATGACCGTAGTTATCCTATGTCAGATCTCTACTACTATTTATAACGTTTGAGCAAACCTGAGAAGTCACTTCTCAATTTAATATTTGTATTATTTTGAAAAACATTTTTATTTTACTTTTGACGTTCTATTTTATTTTATTTTTGTTTGTTTAATAAAGTTTTTGTGTTTTCAATTTTACATATGTGTTTAATTGATGTTAATACAAGCATCCAGCGATCTTTTCTTTTAAATTCAGAGTTTAGCAGCAGTTGTCCAGCTTGCAGGAGCTTTGGTGCTTACGATATAAGTTTTTCCTTCTTTCCAGGCATAAAAGTAAATAAGAGTCTCGCAATTCAAATAATTTATGCTTTACTGAGCAAACCTGAGCTAGCTGAGAGGAATAAAGAATATCTGTGGTGTTTTCTCAATTTAATCCACCGTATATAATTTATGTTTATATTTGGAACGGTGGATAATGTATTTTATTTTATTATTCATTCATAGATCACCGCACTATTTTCCAAATCAACTCCTAATATATAACTACCCCACATAAATACGATGCCCATCTTATACTAGTTGGCCCATTTTTAACTTTGTTAAGGCACTTCGTTTACCAAAGAAGAAATGCTGAACGTATTTAACAAAAATAATAGTGGGTCAACAGAAACAGGTAGGTATTCATGTCGGCGAGTTTCTTTATTAGGGATAGATTTGGAAAATGGGTTATCTGCCAGTTAATATTTTTTTATTTTATAGTTATGGATTGATTATTCAGGTTTTCTTTAACTTCGTGATATTATTTATGGGGAGTAGCAGCTTAGGGGATGATTTAGAAAATAGCGTTTGAAAAAATGAATACTCTTTCATTAGTTCCAGATTACAGTACAGTTTCTTCAGACTCTTATCTATTGAATTTTGTGACGTTATTCATAAGGATAGCGATGATTTACCAGGTTAGGGGATGATTTCAAAAATGGGTTATATACCAATGATTGGTCTTTAATTGGTCCAAAATTATGGCAGAGTTTTTCATCTTTAATTCGATATTATTCACGGAGGGTAGTTATCAATTTAGGGGATGATCTCAAAAATGAATTATCTCCCAACCAGTAGTATTGAATTAATGCAATTAATGTTCTATTAGTATTTTATTTTTATTTTCTGGATAGTTTTTCATTAGTTCAAAATTATGACCTAGTTTAAATTGAATTATATTTTTTATATTTGCGTGCCCTAATGGCTAAATCCAAAGCGATACACATAGTATTGATTTTTGGAAAAATTCCAAAAACAAGTCAATTTTGTTTTTAAAGTCCGCACTTTTTGACATATCGGATATACAGGGTGATGCGTTGAAGTGTGGTGACTATAGCACTTCCCGCCTTCATAATTATTTTTTTCAAAAATTTTTTTATGTAAGGTAACTAACTTATAACATTGCCATGTTGGCAATTGGATGAAGTGTGAGAATTTGGAATACAAAATGGAAGTTGTTATTTAAAAAAATGCCGATGACGTCACCACACATAAACGCATCACCCTGTATATTCGAATATTATGTCAAAAAATGTGGACTTCAATAACAAAATTGACCTGTTTTTGGAATTTTTTCAAAAATCAATACTTTTTATCGAATTTATTCCATACTTTAGGTACACACTATATAGTATGTATCTTTACCTTATAAGTTATAATATCCAAAAGATCCAATGAATAATTATTTTTGTTAACAAAAGTCATTCTTTGCTGGAAATACTATTGCATTTATACCTCATTAATTTCTTTAACAAACAAGGTATTTATGCTATGAAATGAAATATAATTATTCTTATTTCATCCAAGTTTTTAATTCATTAAGTAGCAATTATTTATGTCACAAATATATTGGTATACATTCTACTTTGAATTTATAATAATTTTCAACAGTACGTATAATACACCTGGCAAATTTGAACGAGGTCCTGCTGCTTAGTAGCGGGTTTTGTCGCGCGGATTAAATAAAGTTAACGAGGTTATGTAAAAAAACAATTGCGTAATTTCTAGTGTTGCCAACTGTCATGCTACTTACCAAAATATCCCTAATAAATTTTATTTAAAACTAAGTAATTTTTTTAATTATTTAATAATGAAATAACGCAAATAGAAAAAATAGTATAAAGTATTCGTTTCATCTTGTCCTCTTTAGAAAACTCCCCGCTACGCGGATCGTTTTCTAAACTCGGACGCGTGCGGTAAAAACGTGTCGTATGAAACTAATACTTTAATATACACTTATACAAGGTGATCCAAGTTGATTGAAGACTGTTTGAATTTACCGCCACGTTAAATTATTGTTACGTTGGCGACACAAATATTTTTCAGGCATTTTTTACCTTTTTTTATTTTACAGTGGCGTCTCAAAAACAATATAGCTTATAAACTTCAGTAATTTTAAAAAATAAACTTACCTGACAATAAAATCGTCTAAAAAACTGAAGTTCTGAAAAGAACTGTTTTCTAAAATAAGACAACAAACAAAATAAGGCAAATATTCAATGAAAACCTGGAACAACGATATAAACGACAAAGTGACGAGTTGTCGCTGTAATTTGACGCAACGCATTTCAATAGTGCTACATTAACAATATGAAATACTCTAAAACCTACGGCGCGAAATTCAAACAGTCTTCAATCAATTTGGATCACCCTGTACTATTATATGGTGGAAGTGCCAACATATAAGACTAATTAGTCATGATTAAATTTTTAATTGTCTAATCAATCGATTGAAAAAATTAGTTGATTACGCGCAACACTGTCGTAATGTCGTTATTTTTAGTGTGCTCCGTACCCAAATGTTTATTTATTTTAATTTGGTTATTTGTTCGATTTAGTGTTTGTTAATGTTACTTAAGTAATGTAAATCTGCGAATGAGACTGTATTTTGAAACATTTTATTATTTCAATTTATATAACATGAAATTTAAAAAAAAAACAAATAATTCTATTTAGCTTGCTCTATATACAAATTTAAAATTGCTTTATTTTCATGACTACAAATTCAGCTGCTTCGGTGGAAGGTTCGAAGGTTACTTTCGATACATCCAAATCGCGACGATGTTGTTGTTCAGATTATAAATTATTAGATAAAGAATTTTCTGCATACAGTTTTGGGGAGCAATTACAAATTGTTGAGAAAGGCAGATCAAAACCGGAACTTTCAAATTTAACAACAAAGTGTAAACAATTAATTTAAATGTAAAGTTTACTTTAAAGAATTGAAAATCAACGACATAAAATCCTTTAATAAAATGAACCAATACAATAATCTGGTCTACCCAGCACAGCGAATTATATAATTAAATAATTTGGAGGCCAGAATTTAATAGAAGTATTTATTGATAAATACACAAATAAGTCTAAGTCGACAAATTTGACTCTACGTTTGTGCAGACACTACACTTATCGCTGGCTCGGTGGTCTTGAACGTTGCTGCTCGATGTCGGAGTATTTCTAACCAGGTTACCGCTGGAACCTGCCTTTATAGCTGCTGTTTCTTGGGCGTGGGTTTGTTTGTTGCTTCTGCCCTTGCTTCGACTTTCATACGATTTCCAGGAACGTCCGTGGGCGCAAGTAGAGTACGTGACTTGATAAACGTGGCTATATTTAGATTGTGCTCAATGTCAACAAGACCTTGGCACTCTAGAACTGACTTAACAGTTACATTAAATGAAATATTCTTCACAACAAATTGCAGTATCTTCGACTGCATAAAATATTTATAGGTAGTTTAAGTAAAGTGACTTAATCTAATAGAAATTAGAGCTATATGTAACTCCCCCTTTCTTAAGTGTAAGCCATGGGAATACAATTACCAGGGCGAACACTTTCACATATTAAGTTTAATTTATTTATAGTACATGGTATAAATTATTAAGAGTAATTTTAACATTTTCCTTCAAATTTCTGACTATTGGGCGGAGTTTTTAATTTTCTTAAATAAAGTTCCTTAAGTTCTTAAATAATTTCCTCATAATGATAACAATGAATGGATATACATCAAAACCTACAATGTATAAATGCAACTGTTTTCATAGTATAGTTTAATTTAATATTTTCGAAATTTTGTGTAAGTCTAAGTGGCTGAATTGTTGTACAATGAACTTCAACCGTTGTTTATTTTGAACCTTATTAATAAATAAGTACCAGTTAAAGTTTCTACAATACATGATATATACAATTAAAAATGCAATTTTTTTATGGCGAAAACATATTCGCTTCACATTGATCTACTATATTTTCACTGCCTGAAACAGAAAACACATTACATATTTGCACTGGATGATTTTGGACAACCACATGATCGTTAATGTAATCGTTAAGTATTCCTTTCACATAAATTAAGGAACAGTGAGGTAAATATTTGAATTAAATTTCTGTTATAAGTTAATATATTATTTATAGTAGCTTCCTTTAACAATTGAAATTCCACCGGTTTATACCATATGGAAATGGTTTTGAGTTACATTTTCTAATAGTCGGAACTTCGTTCGAGTCAAATACCTTATTGTAATTATAAGAATAAATCTTTATATATCATTTCGATATTTTATAAGGCCGAAATCAATTAATTTAGTTTTGACAAATTTTGATAAAATAATTTGATACAAGTATTTGAGTATCTAAATATGTAAGGCTTTATCAAATATTAGTTTTGTTAAAAACAGTATAAGTTATTGATGACGGTTGAAATGATCAAATGTTCCATAAAAGGGAATTCATTTTGCAAGGTTAGTTTTAATTTATTATTTATCTTTATATTTATAATATAAGTTTATTTAAAGTAATTTAAGAATTGTTTTCCAGAAGGGTGTGTATAGTCTTGCAGTATGTTTTATGTAGAGCTTTCAAGTTGAATATTGATCAAAGTTTAAAGTTAACCTTCTAGTACTAGTATACAAAACTAGTAATTTTGAAAGACGTCCGTTTTGTTCACTGAGCAACAAAGTGTTTTTTCTATTCGTGCTAACTATACTATATATTGGTAGCTAGCATGGTGCTTATTCTAAAAGCTAATTATTTTGCAATCACTATAAGCTAGAATAATATGCATCTAATTTAAACTTAACAACTGCTTGAAAGAATTAAGTCATTTAAAGACTTTGGCTTCCAAAGTATTTGAGTTTAGGTTAGAGAAATATGATGTAATTTGAATTTTGATTTAATTTATTGTATTTAAATTCTGTATCTCTTTTCATATTTTAAACAAAAATTGAGAAAATAAAAATTCATTTAGCTTCGTATCTTGATAATAGAGAATCAAGTTCTTTAATTAATTCGTCTTCAATTGAAATAAAATTTATAGTTTGGGGTTTTGCAGTTGTTTAGCCTGTATAAAATAATAAATATTTGTTTTAAGCGAATATTAGTAAAAGCAGGTTAAAATATTATTTATAGTTAATGGTTATTAAATATTTTGGGTAAGTATTATATCAAAATAGCAAATCTAAATAATGTAGCGCCTTTAAATAAAAAATACTTCTTAAACTACGTTAACATGGGTTAATAAAGTTTGATTTAATAAAAAAATGTTACATTTCTTTTATTGGATCAAGGCAAAGTTTAGTTTGCATTTTATTCGTTGAATGCAACAATTGTCCAAAGAGGTTGCATATTTGCAACAGATAATCTACACGTATGAAGTTATCAAATGTATAAATAGATCACGTCTTTGTTTAAAGTAGGGATAGATCCAAGAGGAGTGGGAAATTGTTGGTTGGTGGGGTGATGTCACTTCGCAAAAGATTTCGTGATGAAAGGGTCATCGTTATAGTAAAATTAATTACAAAGGAGAAAGAAGGGAATTTACTGAGAAGCTTTATGTTTGATTTCAGAGAGGGTTTGAACAGTATTTAAAACAAAAAATTATATCCTTTGGATCGCATAGGTTTTTGTATGTATTTGATTTAGACAGCCAGATTACATTTTAATTTTCCTTCATTCGGGATCTGAAATGTCGATATCTTCGATAATTTTTTAGAATGAGAATTTTACGTTCAGGTTTGATTTTTCCTCCCGATTTTATAATTAATCGGATTTTTGGTAAGTCATTTATATTTTTACTAGAAAACCTACGATTTTTATTGGCGTTACGTTGAATCCTTTTAGATTTTTTCGCAGGTTTGCTTTTTATCTTGAATTTACGAAAAGCATTTTTAAATTTTGTATTACGTTGGACCATTGTTTTAAATTCTTTCTTGTTTGGTTCGGATTTTATTTTGGGTGATTTTGTATTACGTTGGTCCTTTGTTTTAAATTTTTTCTTGTTCGGTTCGGATATTATTTTATGTGATTTTTGTTTCCTTGTCTTTTTGATGACTTTCCCTAAACTCGCTTGGTTTTTTGGATTCTGATCTTGATGTAACGTCGGGACAATTTTTTCCTTAGTTTGTTGTTTTACAAAATCTTTAGTAAAAGAAGAATTTTTGCATTCTTTAACAACATTATTTGTAACATTAAATTTTTGGTGAACATCTTCAGCCTGTTTTGCCAAATTTTGAGAAATAAAAGTATTATCGAGTTTATGTTGAACAATGGATGATTCAGATTTTGGAGTTTCATTTACTGAAGTATTTAAAATTTTGGGTTCCGTCGGGCGAAGTACTTCTTTGGTCTTTTCAAGATAGACTGTTTGAATTGAATCGTTCTCTTCGGACGATATTTTTAATTTCGTAGTGGTATTACTAAAAATAATTGAAATTTCGGGTTCCTTTAAAGGAATATTTTTGCTAGACGGAATTTTTGAATCCGTGGTTAATTTATAGGTATTAATTATTTCGGATTGGTTGGAAGAAAGTTTGTTTTCATTATTTTCAAAAGATGACGTTTGAATTAAATTAGGTTCTGTGATTGACTTTTGTGTTACCGAATTTACTGACGAAAGTTTTTCTTCGTCGTTGTCAGGAGATGATGTTTGAATTAAATTAAGTTCTGTGATTGACTTTGGTGTTACCGAATTTACTGATGAAAATTTTTCTTCGTCGTTGTCAGGATATGATCTTTGAATTAAATGAAGTTCTGTGGGTGACTTAGGTGTTACCGAATTTACTGACGAAAGTTTTTTTTCGTAATTTTCAAAAGGAGCAACGGTTCTTTTTGGTCGAATTTCTGCTGCATTATTTGAAATATGGTTTATTTTAAATTTATTCGACGGGAACTTACCTTCATAATATTCAGGTGTGAATTTTTGTTTATCATTTTCAGGAGGATATGCCTCTTGACAGGCATATCCTAAGGCACTTGTACTTTAGCCAATTTTGTAACTGATTCAGTTTCTGAATAATTTATGCTACGGTTTGTGTGCAATTTAAATGTTGC
Organism: Agrypnus murinus; assembly: GCA_929113105.1. Taxonomy (NCBI): domain Eukaryota; kingdom Metazoa; phylum Arthropoda; class Insecta; order Coleoptera; family Elateridae; genus Agrypnus; species Agrypnus murinus. The sequence goes on from OV816026.1 coordinate 65,115,426, forward strand.
AAAGGGGAAATACACTTTCCCTTCAAGTAATCTAATATCGGCTTTTAGTTTTAAAATAAGGTCTAAACCAAGTAACCCGTCAAAATATGTGTGACAGTTAAAAACTTTAAAATTTAAATTGATGTTGTAGTTATAATTTGCAAATAATGGAAAATTAATTTCTTGAGAAATTAGTGCTTCCTTTGTCATACTTGAAATTGTTGACTTTTTATTTTCAATTTGGACTGACTTTAAATTAGAAATACATTTTGGTGTCAAAAAGCTACAGCTACTGCCTGTGTTAATCATTAATTTACAATTTTTTACCACGATGAAGGGAATATTATATTGGGTTGGAAAACCGTTAGCTTTTACGGAGGATTGTACAGGAAGGCAAGTATTAGAAAATTTTGATTGTCATTACTGGGGTTACCATGATAGTGTTGATTATTGATACACCGGTCAGAATATTTCTTATTAATATTTTTATGTCCTGAAAATACGTTTATGTGTTCTGGATAAATTTCGTCAAATTTACCCTTATTAATTTCGTCTTGTTCGACGTTGAACATTTCTTCAGAAATGGAATCTGGGGAACTAGCTGGCTGAAAAGCATTATGTATTTGATTTTGTTGTACACTGTTAGAAGAGAATTTGGAATCATTAGTTTGTTTTAGGAGTTTCTGTGAGGTGTGACAAAGTTTTTGTTTATTTGTCTCTGCTGTATACAAGTTTTCTATAAATTCTTTTCCGGACGGTGAGAGAACGAATTTAGTACTATTTTGTGTTATATTTCGTGAAAATGTGGAATCATTTTCATTTGGCATTTTTGCGATTCGTTTTGCAGGTAGGGGACTTGGCTTTTCTTGAGAATGCCCTTTTGATTTTCCCAATAATTTAGTTAAAAGTTCTTTTTCAGATGGTAAAAAGTTGTTGCTTGGATATATTGATCATACTGATCATTTGTGAAATCTGAACGTTGTTTAAATTTCATTGACAACGTTGGTGCAATAAATAATTCGTCAAGGATTTGCTTACAGGGTTTATTAAATCTATCAGAATTAACATGATTAGTATCATATTCTGATGTTTTCGTAATTTGAATTGGTTTAATCCTATCAAAAGAGGTTTTACTATTACTGTTTTTACAATTAATAGTTGATTTATTAAACAATGAAGGATTTTGGACTTTTTCGTCACTTCCATCGTAATGATTAATACAAAGATTTTCTTCAGGATGGTATTTTACCGAAGAATATGGTATTTGCTCTTTGGCAATTTTACATAGTTTTTGCCCATTGGCATTTTTAAATATCTTGTGCTCATTGGCACTTGTAAAAACTTCATGCTCATTGGCTTTTTTAAATAATTTGTGCTCATTGGCATTTTTAAATAATTTTAAGCGATTCGTGCTTTTTGATTCCATTGGTATTGGTGAATTTATTTGCACATTATTTCGTGCCATTGTTAAAAGATGATTATTAAATTATGTTCATTAATAAAGCAATTAAAATTATATATATTTAAAAATATTATGTTAAAAGGAGAAATTTTATTTTAATAAATTTGCAAAGGAATTTCTTACCTCTTCACCTTAAAATATGTTAAAAGTTACTCACGATACGATGACCTTGTTGTCCAGAATTCTACAAGTTTCTACAAATGCAGATTACGGTATCCCATCCTCGTCGCCAATTATATAATTAAATAATTTGGAGGCCAGAATTTAATAGAAGTATTTATTGATAAATACACAAATAAGTCTAAGTCGACAAATTTGACTCTACGTTTGTGCAGACACTACACTTATCGCTGGCTCGGTGGTCTTGAACGTTGCTGCTCGATGTCGGAGTATTTCTAACCAGGTTACCGCTGGAACCTGCCTTTATAGCTGCTGTTTCTTGGGCGTGGGTTTGTTTGTTGCTTCTGCCCTTGCTTCGACTTTCATACGATTTCCAGGAACGTCCGTGGGCGCAAGTAGAGTACGTGACTTGATAAACGTGGCTATATTTAGATTGTGCTCAATGTCAACAAGACCTTGGCACTCTAGAACTGACTTAACAGTTACATTAAATGAAATATTCTTCACAACAAATTGCAGTATCTTCGACTGCATAAAATATTTATAGGTAGTTTAAGTAAAGTGACTTAATCTAATAGAAATTAGAGCTATATGTAACTAGCGGGCTCTAATAGACTGCCCTCATAAACATATTTTTAAACATTTCTTAAAACTACATAATCAGTTAGGTCCTTTCTTGTGAGTCTCCTCGATAATGTTTTTCTGTTAATAATAACTGGCACCCTTTCGAATGGGGAATTTGACCCCAACCCGGCCGTGACGCCAGTCTACAAGAACAAACATCCATTCATCGGCGATATATACTTCACAGTCGGCCTAACCTGACTCTTCACGCTTACGGGAAGCCATGCTACTTACGACCTGCAACAAACAAAACATACACATTTTACTTAACGAATTTGAATAAGACCAAATCACTTTGACTTGGTCGCATAAATCATTTTTCGTCTCATTTGCCTTTCGAAGCTATCATTGCGGAACTTTTCCAGACTTAGACTTTCTAGGCCTTCAATCCTGAACTTTTTATGCGAAACTTTTTCAGACTTAGACTTTCTAGGTCTTCAATGCTGAACTTTTCAAACTTCGTTATCGGACTCTTCCGACTCAGAACTAACTATAGTCCTAAATAACTTTAACTTTTCCGAAGGACAAATACCCGAATAAGCCTTACGCGATCTTTTCGCACCGGGCATGTCCTCGACAACATAACGATCGTTCTTCAACACCTTAGTGATTACAAATGGCCCATGATACTTTGGCTCGAGCTTCCTACTTTTCCCATCATTAGAGCACTTTGCTCTATGTACGAGAACTTGATGTCCAACCTCAAACGTTTTGAGTTTAGCATGTCTCGAAGGCAGTGCAACTTTTGCACTTCCTGCTTTTCTTTAATTCTGTCTGCTACTTCAGCACGCAGAACGGACAAGTCTTGCGGAGCTTCCTCGCACACTTCATTGACTAAATAGGAGTCGTTCTCTCCTCTTGGGCGATACCCCATAAGGACGTCGTATGGGCTTTTTCCCGTAGTGGAGCTAATGGTGGTGTTTATTCCCCACTGAACCTGGCTTACGCAATTGTCCCAGCGCTCTTCATCGTCGGTCGAAGCAGTTATAGCTGATACAACGACCTTATTCATACGTTCAACGTTATTGACCGTTCGCCCTGGGAGTTGCGGTAGCGGGAGCCTCGATCGCAAATTATTCTCCTGGGCACCCCAAAAGTGTTTATGATATCGTTTAAAAATCGTACAACTAACCAAGTTTTGGTGCTCTGAACAGCTTTAATAAATGTAAATTTTGTGAACGCATGAATGGCAACTATGGCGTAAGCGTTTCTCTTGATACTTTTGACAAAAGGTCCAATGTGGTCAACATGTAGTGTGTCCATAGGTTTGCTTTCTTTTTCAATGCTATACAGACTTCCAGGAACTTTTCCCGAAGATTTCTTATTGTACAAGCAACCCAAACAAGCAAGTATATAATTCTTAACATATCTACGCATCGCGGAAAACCAGTAGCGATCTTGTAGTACTTCGAGTGTCTTTTCAACGGCTAAATGTCCTGCATCATCGTGATAGTACATTAAAATTCTCCTTCTAGCGCTCTTAGGTATGACCCATTTTGGACCTTTATCAGTTTTTCGGTAAATACGGTTGTCTTTAAGAACGAATCCTTTGTGTATTTCTTTTTCTTTGGCATTTTGCGGTTTATTACGAAGCACCATATGAATGTGACGACACTTCTCGTCTGCTAATTGGGCGGCTAGAACCCAATCATCTTCGTTAACATTCACTTGAAAGATTTGTAAGTCATCGTAACCGTCACTTGGTTCTACGGGTCTGCAACTCAGAGCGTCTGCATGACTCATGTTACAGCCTGCTCGATATTGTAGCGAAAAGTCAAATTGTTGTGTCAGTAGCCACCATCTTGTTATTCTGGGAACCAAATCTCGTTTTGTTAAAGTAGTGTGAAGAGCACAGTCTGTTACTACCTTGAAATGCTTGCCTATTAAATATACCCGAAACTTTTGAAGTGAGTTTACCACAGCTAACGTTTCGAGCTCATATGAATGAAATTTTTGTTCGTCTAAGCTAGTCGCTCGACTGAAATACTGAACTGGTTGTAGGAATCCATTTGGTTGTTTTTGCAGCAGGATTCCTCCAACCCCAAATTTGCTGGCGTCCACGTGAACTTCGGTTTCCGGTTGGTAATCGTAAATTGCCAAGACGGGACGTGTAGTTAACATTTCTTTTAGTTTTGTAAACGCTACCTCCTCGCTTTCTTCCCAAATGAAAGGTGCATTTTTCTTCGTTAGATTAGTCAATGGTTTTGCGTGAAGGGCAAAATTCTTTATAAATTTGCGGAAATAGCTGGCTAGACCAAGAAAGCGTCTAACCTCATGGACATTTCCCGGGCGGGAGAATTCCTTTACTCCATTATTTTATGAGTACCTGGACGGATACCACTTTCATCGATGTCATGACCTAGATATTCAATTCTATTTAGTAGGAAACGACATTTATTTAACCTAAGTGTCAAATTAGCATCTCTGAAAAGAGTTAAAACTTGCTCCAAACATTTTAGCCCATGTTCTACATCTACAGATGGTATTAAAATATCATCTAAATAAGCCATTACTGATGTAAATCTCATAGAACCCAAAAGAGTGTTCATAGTCCGTTGAAATACAGCCGGAGCGTTAACTAAACCGAAAGGCATTTTGAGATACTCGAAATGACCATCTGGCGTCACAAAAGCTGTTTTGTGAATAGAATCTTTAGCGACAGGGATCTGATGGTATCCAGACGCTAGATCGAGGCATGTGAAGAACTTACACCCCTTTAACCTATCAAGAACATCATCAATCCTTGGTAGAGGATATTTATCTTTCACGGTTTTATTATTCAGTCCTCTATAATCTACACACATTCTCTCTTGGCCATTTTTCTTTTTGACCAGTAATATCGGACTAGCATAGGGCGAATGTGATTCTTGTATAACTTTGTTATCCAATCAATCTTGAACGATTTCTTGCGCCTTGTTACGTTGAGTATACGACAATCGATAAGGTCTATAGGTTATAGGTTGATCATCTAGTAATTTTATGGAAATTTCTGACAATCTACAACTACCCAATTCACTTGTTTTCGAGGCAAAACAACTGCGGTAGTCATTTAATAGGGTAAGTAATTTCGATCTATAGTCTTCCGAACTATCCGCATTGACAAGGAAATCTGTTATTTTAAATGGCTTCAATCCGTCATGTTGAATGGAAAAACAAGTTTCGCTTAAACAATTCTTTTGCATACTACACGTAAATCCCCTAGCAACAACGGAAATTTTCTGGAATGATATAGGGTTATCAGAGATATTCATAACAGGCAGTATTCCTGCAGTACACTTTGTAATGCACCTAGGTATCACGTGAAATTTTTCTGGCACCGTTCTATATTGTAAGTCAACAAAAACCTCGTCAAATTGCTCATCACTACAAATCGAGACGTGTCCTCTATGATGAGCGGGAATAACAATTGTGTCCTTCGCGCATAAAGTAATTTTCTTCGATGACAAATTCTCAATTTGTGGCAAATCAAAATTACTTTTATTGAACAAGCGAACTTGTGCATCTCGGACAACTACTACGACGTTTTCGTTATTTATAAACGATTGTCAGACAATTAATGATACCTGTTGGTATTCATCCGGTACCACGAGAGCGCTTACTTGCGCGTTAGCTAAATCCACTGTTAGGTCTAACTCAACTTTTGAGTTAACATGCACAACTCCGCCACAAAAGCCACTTAAACGCACTTGAGTCGGCTTCTGTTGTAGTCCTAATTTTAAAACATCTGAAAATCGTATTGTGACAACGCTACAACCAGAATCGACATACCCTCTAAGTGCTACGTTATTGACAACGCAATCAATAAAATCATTTTCTTGTAAGTGTTGGCATTCATTGGCTATTGAATGTACTAAGAAATCTTGTTTCAACTTACCACCTTTAAAGACATGATAATCTCTACCTTGGCCTCTCTTACCCTTGGCCAAGCAATTGTTTTCATCATGGCCGACTCGATTGCACTTTGCACAAAATACTTTCGGTTTGGGACATTTTGCAAACACGTGCCCTTTTTCTTGACAATTGAAGCATTTCAAACCAGTACCAGTATTTGAGCCAGACTCTGGTCTGCAACGATTCGTCTGCTTGAAACGTAAAGGTTGTCTACGATCAAACTTGCTTTGTGTTTCGTCTGTAACTTTCTTCACTTGGTCAGATAAGGCAAACAAGTATTCTTCATAAAGCTTCTCAGGGGACTCGTATCGTCCTGCTCTGGCAGCATTTTGTATTATGATATCACTTATCCCGTCAATAATACACGAGACACTTTTCTTCCCAGTTATTTCACACGCTCGCAATAACTCCATTTTTTCAAAGTAGTAAGTAGTCATGGATTCGGTAGGTTGTTTTTGACGCTGTAGCATTCTTTTTAAAGCAGAGGCAAACTCAATATTTTCGGGAAATGTCTTCTTTATTAGTGCTTTCCACTCCTCCCAAGAGTAGTTGTAATTTGACAGACTGTGGAACCAACTTTTGGCCATACCTGCCAACCACGATTGGAAGTGATATGTAGTAGTTACATCATCCAATCCATTGATCTGCTTTAACTGTTCAATTTTCTCGAGCCACTGACTTGCCGTCAAAGACCGATTTTCAGGAGAAAACTCAGGAATACAGTCGCTTTTAACTATCAACTTCACTTCGCGTTGCTTGCTTAAAAGTTTATTCGCTTTAGTAAGTTCATTTATGACGTCTTTCAATCTCTGAATTTCCGTCTCAGTTTTCTCGCGACAAGTGGACGGCACCGACACTGGCGTAAAAGATCTATTTTTATCATTACGGTATTTACCGGCCTTTCTTTTCCGGTACCGATCCGGGCTAGGACTTCCGGAAGAGGAAGAACTAGAGTCCGAACTCGACGAACTACTCGAACTACTCCGTTGACGTGCTCTTTTACCCATCTCCACCACGTTACTTAAGTTCAAGTTAAAACTTTTTTTTTCTTTTAACAACGTTTATAGCAACACTCTGTCCACTTAAATTGTTATAACACCACCATATAACTAGAGGCGACACACAGATTGCACACCCCACACCTGAACTGTAAACAATTAATTAAAAAGCAAAGTTTACTTTAAAGAATTGAAAATCAACTACATAAAATCCTTTAATAAAATGAACCAATACAATAATCTGGTCTACTCAGCACAGCGGGCTCTAATAGACTGCCCTCATAAACATATTTTTAAACATTTCTTAAAACTACATAATCAGTTAGGTCCTTTCTTGTGAGTCTCCTCGATAATGTTTTTCTGTTAATAATAACTGGCACCCTTTCGAATGGGCAATTTGACCCCAACCCGACCGTGACGCCAGTCTACAAGAACAAACATCCATTCATCGGCGATATATACTTCACAAAAGATTAAAATCTGCACCAGATATTTATAAAAGACCGGAAAATCGATTTGCATTATACATAAATAGTAGTAATAGTTTTTTAAAATAAAGAATAGTAGTCAACAAATTCCATAAGTATAAAGCGTAAAAGTTCTTCTTTGAAAAACTTTTAAGCTGAATAATTATAACACAGTTTTTTATTGTCCCTAGGTATATTAAAATTAAAATCGTGGTTGCTTTCCTAGCCTAAATTCTCACCGCACGACACTGCCATATAAGACTAGAAACAATAAAAAACATATATCTAAATAGAATTGCAGAATCTTATGTTAAATCTCATTTTCAAGGATGTGGGAATTTAAGGCAAAGTTGTAAATTGTAAACCATCCATTTCAAGGCCTGTTAACAAAAGACAGAACTAATAAATATAGTATAGTACATACATAAATTGTGAATGGTGTTATTAATGTGTGACAGTTTTAAGGTTTTACCCGAAATGCTTTTAAACACGTTGAAAAGGACCATGGGTCATTCTTTGTTTAGACATATTTGAGATCCTTAAAAAAGGTTTAGTATATTGTAGATGTTATATTGTTATGTATTGTTTCTGTAGATAACTACAGAAATAATATACTATCTATATCTACGTACTCTTCCTCGGAGGTCTCTATAACTTATGAAATTAAATTTTTATAATCAAAGAAACACTGAATTTATGCCAATTTTACAATTGTATGTTGGCCCACAATTGCACACAACCCCTCATATACACCGTGTCCAAGATAAGAATGCACAGCACGGGGATCTTGAAAACGGTAAAAGATGCAAGTTGGCTTAAATTAGGAAAAAGTTGCAAAATTTAGAGTATGTTTACATGACGATCGCAGAAATCCATGATTGTTTATCGTTTTCGAAATTTTTTCAAAATTTTTTTTTCGATTTTTCCAATTTTTGTATTTATTTTAAAAGATATTAAAAAACTAATGACACTTTGTCATTGTCACTTTTTAAGCTCTACAAAATGGCGCCTTCAAATTTTTTATTCGATGTTTCATCTTCGAGAAATCATCATCAACTTAATTTTTTTATATGGCCACAAAAGTAGAAACACCTTGTATACGGTAGCATTTTTTATTACAAATTCAACGATGTATCACACATTATGCTTCTAAAGCCAAAAAACAGAGAAAAATGAATTTTAATATTTTTTTAGATTCTTAATCTAGTAGGCATTGGAAAAAGAATTCAAAGATTATTGCAAGTGTTCAAATAAGTTCCCATTATTTTCTAGACACAAGTACAGCCTAGAAAAAACAGCTGAATTTAAAACATGGTCTAACACTTCTGCCGAGAATGTAATTACGTATTGTTTTTTTTTACTTTTTAAATAGTAGGCATTGGAACAATTGCATTATTTCTATTTGATCTGTCACATTATTGTTAAAAACGTTCTAACGTATTTTGAAGTTGTTTGTTTTGTTTATAAGAAGTTAAAGTGTTTTAATTTATTTGTGTTACGATGGAAAGAGGAAATTTCACAAACGAAGAAAAATTTGATATGTTGACGTGTTACATCTTGTGCCACAAAAATTGTGTAGCTGCTGAGCAGATGTATTCTGATAATTATCCAGAACGAAGACAACCTGAGAAATCCATATTTAGACGTTTGGTATCTAATTTAAAGAAATTTGGTTCATTCAAAAAACCACTTTCATCTCGTAAAAAACAATCCAACGAAGAAAAAGCGAATACTGTTCTACTAGCCGTTGTTGAAAATCCTGAAATATCCACAAGACTAATTGAGCGTCAGACTGGGGTAGCTAGATCTACAGCCCACTTCATTTTACAAAAGAATAAATTTCATCCATATAAATTTAGAATTTGTCAGGGTCTAAGACCTGGTGACGAGAGAAGGCGAGCAAGTTTTTGTGAATGGTATACCAGAAAATGTCAAGAAAATCAAACTTTTCCTTTTCAAGTAATTTGGTCTGATGAAAGCATGATAACCAACAATGGCATTTTCAACCGGCGTAACAAACATTATTGGGCAACAGACAATCCTCATTTAAAAAAAGATGCAAGGCATCAACACCGATTTGGATTTAATATGTGGATAGGTATTTTAGGTAGCAGAATAATAGGACCCTTTATTTATCACAACAATTTAAATTCCGAGCGGTATCTTGACCTGCTGCAGACTGATTTGGAAGACGCCTTGGATGGATTACCTCTAGCAATAATTAACAACTGCTGGTTTGAGCAAGATGGAGCCCCAGCACATAACTCAAGAAATGTACGGGAGTATTTGTCGCAGAGGTTTTCTGAAAAATGGATTGGAAATCACAGTGAAGTACCTTGGCCAGCCCGATCACCAGATTTGAGCCCGTTGGACTTTTTCCTGTGGGGTTATGTAAAAAATCAAGTGTATGACTCAACTTTTGAAACTGAAGAACAATTATTGGCATCGGTTATAGCAGCAGTTAACACAATCTCGTCAGAAATGTTAGCCAAAGTTTTAAATTCAACTGTACAAAGAGCATACTTGTGTCTAGAAAATAATGGGAACTTATTTGAGCACTTGCAATAATCTTTGAATTCTTTTTCCAATGCCTACTAGATTAAGAATCTAAAAAATATTAAAATTCATTTTTCTCTGTTTTTTGGCTTTAGAAACATAATGTGTGATACATCGTTGAATTTGTAATAAAAAATGCTACCGTATACAAGGTGTTTTTACTTTTGTGGCCATATAAAAAAACTAAGTTGATGATGATTTCTCGAAGATGAAACATCGGATAAAAAGATTTGAAGACGCCATTTTGTAGAGCTTAAAAAGAGACAATGACAAAGTGTCATTAGTTTTTTAATATCTTTTAAAATAAATACAAAAATTGGAAAAATCGAAAATCCGAAAAATTGCATTTTTTGGAAAATTTCGAAAACGATAAACAATCATGGATTTCTGCGATCGTCATGTAAACATACTCTAAATAGTGCAACTTTTTCCTAATTTAAGCCAACTTGTATCTTTTACAGTTTTCAAGATCCCCATGCTGTGCACTCTTATCTTGGACACGGTGTATATTTCAAAGTAAAAATCTACCACGTGTTGAGTTTTGATAAAATAGTTGTATGAACAGACTTGTATACTGCACTTTATTATAAAAGTTCATTTATATTAATTAAATCGAACTATCAAACTCGACAGTAAAAATATAAATCATGTTACAGATTAGACAAGTTTTATGGTTTTCAATGGCTCCCGCGATCGAGATTATTAAGCTGTATATATGAATTAGATGTGGTTACAAAAATTACATATTTACGACATTTTTCACATTTGCCATCTGTGAATTGGCACTCGTCATTTTTATGTAAAAACAATATGAAAACAGTTAAAATGAACAAACTTTCTCGTATTATAAAGAATAAAAATCTTACATTTTAGTGTTTTTACGCTTTAATAAACTAAACTATGGTTTGCAAAGTTGAAATGGAAACCATTTCAAAACCATTTCTTGAAACGGAAGTTGTAAAAGTGAAATATATGTAGATTCGCAGGTCAACTGAGAATGAAACACCCCGTGATGGAGGGTTTTGTTGGGGCCGCATCAAAGAAATTTGCCACTCTGGTACAAGTCAGTTTTTCTGCCCGTACATAAAGGTGTATTTTTTAGAGTTTGTAGAGGATAATAGAAACTGTACATATGTGTATACAGTGTGTCCCCCGGATAGATATTTACAATAGGTAAACGGTATACAGTAGTACCTTGGTTTACAAGTATAATTCGTTCCGGACATTTGCTCGTAATTCAAAGCACTCGTTAATCAAAGCAAATTTCCCCATAAGAAATAATGGAAACACGGATGATTCGTTCCACAACTATTTATTATTCATATAAAAATGATACAAAAATATAAAATACATAGTACTATACGTATACGTAAAAATAAAACAACCGACCACGCGCTCGTCTCTGTAATTTAACTGATAAGATAAGCAGACGCGTTTGAAAGGTTTAGTAGTCAGAAATTGATTTTATTTAAGAAGAGCTAACATGATGCTTAACTAATGCTAATGCTAATGCTAATGCTTAATTTTCCCTATTTTGTACTTCTAACGGGTTATAACTAAAAATTTGCATAATTACTTTTCTTTAAATGTCGTCATTACACTATGACACTTAAAACATAATCAAATTTTTAATTATAACCCGTTATTAGGGTGTATGTATTCATCGATGACAAATAAAATGTTAAAATGTCAAATCTGCTGACATTTTTAACAGTCGAGGTAACATTAGATGCTGTTTACACTCTTAATGTTTACACAGATCTTGATGACGCGTTGACCCAAATTCTTCAATTGTTAAGGATAATATGTATTTGTGATGACAGATAAAGCGTATAGGTATTAAAAGTTTTACTCGTAATACAATACATCGCTCGTTAATCAAGTTAAAGTTCATTAAAAAATTTTCCTCGTTCTGCAAAACACTCGCAAACCAAGTTACTCGTATTCCAAGGTCTTACTGTATCTTATGTATATTGTTTATTGGTTGTTGTCAGAATAAAAGAATATTATTAATTATTATTATTAATATATGACATTTATATTAATATAAAAATAAGACGAAATGTCGATCAAAACACATTTCCTACATAACTATCAGATAACTAAAATTAACTTAATTACTTAAAATTACCTATTTACATTTTCCTATCTTGACAAAAGTCAACCTTATATCCTAATAAACATTACTGACATACTTTTAGATATCAATAAACTGAAAGTACTAGATAAATTACATTATTTCAGATTGAAATGGAAAAACGCACATACTTGCATTTTATCTCAATGATATATTCTACAAATAGCAACTCCAACATTCGAGATTGTTGTTTCAAAATTGTGCTTAAGAAACTGTTTGACAAAACAGCATCAAAACATTTTAGCCACAAGCTCTAAAATTCGGAATACAAGAAAACACTTAACAAATCAATATCTCGTTAACTTGAAACATACTTTTCTATATAAATAATTCAGGTAAGGTAGTAAATACTTGCATACACCACCATTGCAACACACCTTTATGTAATTGCCTTATTAGGTCACAATCTCACATCGTTAGCTGAACAATAAAAAAATTACTAAAAATCCTAAGAAAAATCAACTTTAAAAATATCGTTTTTCTGCATAGTGTGTTCTAGAGCGCATGTTTATTAAAATAAAACCTTTTTATAGCTTCTTAAAAGAAAATCTTATCAAATAATAATTTTAACAGTGAGGTTATGCAACCCGTCTAACGTCTCGTTGTAAAAATCTTATTTAAACTTGGTAAAACCTACTGAGTAGGTATTTTCTTTATATTATATGTCAAATATCATGTCAATATGTGTGTCAATTACACAAATATAAGTAATTCTGCTACATTTAACTGTTTACAATCACCATCCATAATGTAAATTTACATAACTAAGAAAATATTTCTTTGGAAATGTATTATTACTCAATAACTTGATTCATTTTTAGTGTAATATTAAAAATAAGATAAACTTTAACAAGTACAGTGTAATTTTGCCCTTAATATGTTTTTAACCAATGATATACTATTTTGCTGATTTCACTTGTTTGCTGGTAAGTGGTGACCCTCGTTTTGTGAAAGAATTCAGGTACCCATTATGAACAGCCCAAATTGGGCTTTTGGGGAATGGTCAGAATGGTGTGTACCAATTCTTTTATGATTTCTTGTTATAGGTTGCGCAATCGGCAATGCGTACTCCATCGAAATGGACGAAGTGTTCATTGCTTATTAATATATAAATGATGATGATGATTTGATTTTATTTTATGTTTCATACAATCCATTTAGCAAAGTAAGTAATAATCAGAGGTACGATTGAATTTGCAAGTACTTTCGCTAGTCATCATTACATTCAAGAAGTATATTCACATTTGTATTTTAACCCTGAAAAGTACTATTGCCATGAAATATTAACTTTGTCATGTAACTTTACACAGGTGTTTTAATGTTAAAATGTAAAATTACATGGAGATTGTTTTTTAATCTGTAAATTTATTTAAAAAGGAAACTTTACAATGCATTTAACGTAATATTGAAATTTCTCACTTCCTATGAAAATTACACTTTGAAGTAAGTTTACCCCCAAAAAATGGAGGTAACATGGTTGCCTCCATTTTCTTAGGGTAAATTTACGGGTAATTTTTTTAGAGTGTAGGTGTATTAAAATTAAAATCATGGTTGCTTCCCTAGCTTAAATTCCCACGACAATATATTTGTTAACAATTCCTTGCTTCTGTTATCTACCTAGCTTTTCGACATGATGTGTCCAGCATGCACATAAGTTTCGTCTAAATAGACAATCCATCGGCCTACCTAGGCTTCTGTAATACTTTATCCTTTCTAAGGACTGGTATTTTTATCTCTGGTTAACTATAATTGAAGTTTGATTGCTAAGGAAATAATTATCTTAACAAACATGTTTCCCATGTCTCTTACAATTCTATGAAGGCACGTCGAACTTCTGGTTCACTCGTACTCCTTTTTTAATGCAATGTGTTATTGTAATGCAGCATTCTTCGTTTTATAAAAACTACACGATATATGTATTATATTTCTATACTATTCTGTTTTTTGTAATCTGGAATATTTGTTACGGTTGCTTTTTGTATTGGGCTTTTGCAGGTGCAAACCTTGGCGATGTGTTTGGATTTGTCTTTTTGAATGCTGTGCTTTCTTGAAGAATCCTTTCCACTGTTCGTAAAGGCTCTCCAGTAGACGCGACTTTTACCTGCAGTTTTATCATCACACATTACACCGTGACCCATTAAGACATACTCAGACTTTGCCAGTGGTTAGATAACCATTAAAGAAAGAAAATTCCTATATACCATTTTTCTCGTATTTCTATATTTTTGGAGAAAAACGGCATCGAAGTTCAGCCGAATGTTTTCAAATTTAATAGTATGAATGCACATGACACATATTTTAGTTCAAGCAGATATTCAATACTACTAGAATGTGCAAGGATAGCGTAAAGTAATAAAAACGTCTTTATTTTGGCCAAGTGTTTCGTAGAATAACAACAGATAAACAGAATTAAATAAACAAAGCATGTTGAGAACGACCTCTCGATGGATATTGTTTCAAAAATGGTATTTTTGTTTTGTGTTGTTTCTGATGACTAAGACAATTTCAAATTCTTTTAATAGACACATTAACCCCTATGTGTAATACAATACTGCAGGTTTGTCAATAAAAAATTATAGTACTCGTGATAGGGACACATCTTTTGAGGTCAAGATCAAGGAGATACCCGATACTATTTGGTTTCTCAAATGATAACAAACTGCAAACCCCTTACACTGCAGCTTTTAGTAATAAAACGTATAACAGTACTTGTACTTGACTATGTAAACAAATCCATCAATCATTCAGGGTCGTTGAATTAAAACATCAAAAAAAATAATAAGGTTTTAATAATGAAACATTCTAGAATTCCAATAAAAATAACAATACCTTTTGATGGATAGATCAAATTAGCTAAACATGTCTTTACTTAATTAAAACTAATATCTGTTTATTAACGCATACACATCGAATTTAATGATACATTAAATGGGTCAGTATTAAAATGATGTCATTTCTGTCTGCGTTTACTATTAGAATAAAGGGGAATCCCCCGGATTAATAGATCGTTTTGTTTTAACATCTAAAAAATGGAATGTGCGTCGTTTGCATCCTTGTGCTTGTTTAAACAGATTCACGTTTTTACTGATGGTGTCAATTTCTAAAGATCTTGCATTTATTTCTATTCGACTTAACTACACTGACCTGCATCAATTATACGTACTTTTCTGAAAACGTCGGTCAAAATTTTCGAAATTTTCAGGTTCATTTAATCAAAAAAAGTTACTAAGGTTTTATGTTTCTAATAACCAGAGAAGCTTATCCTCAAAGTCCGATCATTGAGTACTGAATCACCGTGTATACACAATTTTTTGAATTCGGGCGTTAAATGTGTTTTTATTGGTAATTCGAACTCAATAGATGAAAAAGTTTATTTATAATTGGAGTGCCCATCAGTACCTTCATCACAGCTCCATTTAGACATAAGTGTCATTCTACCTGAAAATCAAGATCTATTTTGATTTAAAACTTCCTTCTGAACTTTGAAAATCTTTTGCAAGGTGTGATCCAGCTTGTAACTTTATTTCTGCTGAAATGTCACTCACGAGAATTGCTTCATCCCTTGGATAGCATCCCTGTTTCGCTTTTCTTAATGTAGGAAGGGTATATATTTGCATTACGAGCTTTTTTTTCCGGTGTCCTCTTTGTTAAGGTAACCAGATGTTCTCCGGTTTTGGCGGGACAGTCTCGCTTCTGCTTCACCTGTCCCGGTGCCCATATATTTAATCTTCGAAATGTCCCGCTTTATATGGATAATCACGATTTTACGAACATAGACAGCCAAACAGTTACATTACGTTTATTGATTGAAACAATAAACGTAAATGAAAACTTTTTAATTAATATTCTTCAAACTTCTAAATTGCAGTCGTCTCCAATCATCAACGAAACTGGCATCAATACTTGCATCTGTTCCTGATGGCTTATCTTGCATCGGTCCACGAAAGAACCAGTCAGTCACCAGCGTCTGTGATGTTTGGACGCGAGTTATGGTTACCGTGTGACCTGGAATTTGGATCTCCACCTACAGAGCAGGAGGTAGCCGGGAATGATTATGTCATCAACAAAAAGAAGTTGGAGGATATTCACGACCGAACCCGAAACAATAGTCGAATCGCGAGTGACCGGATGAAGACTACGTACGATGTGAGAACCCAAGAAGGAGAGTTTCAACCTGGAGAGCTTGTCTAGTTATACAACCCGCAAAGACGTCGTGGCTATTCTCCAAAGTTACAGCGAAATTGGGAGGCCCATACCAGGTGAAGCAACGAATAAATGATTTGATTTATTGCATCCAGAAATTACCAAGAGGGAAGCCAAAGGTGGTACACTCCAATCGTCTGGCGCACTATGAGGGAAATAATAATGCAGTCCCGGATCGGGAAGATGTAGATGATCAGCCAACCTTTGGAGAATTTATGGCTGCGTTTTCCGGAACTAGAAAAGCGCGATTCGGAGTCACGACCGAGATGCAACAAGATCTCTTCCGGTCCCTGGTGATTGTTCCATTGCCCACTGTGTCTCCGAGGATCTCCGCATGTCCAGGGGGATCGCAGTAGTGTTTAGAAATAAATTTGGATGGCTGGATGAACTTCGAGATCAGAATCCCTCTGTTGGCAAAGCCTTCCTGGTCATGACCGCTCCATTTACTACCTGGTAACCAAGCAGTTTTACTACCAGAAACCGCGTTACGCCAACCTGTGGAGGGCATTATGGGATTTGAGGATCGAGTGGCTTACCAGGGGCATTAACAAATCAGCAGTTCCCAAATTCGGCTGTGGGCGGGACCAGTTGGATTAGAGGATCGTTCGAAAGATGGTGGAAGTTAGGAAGTGGAGGATAGTGTAACAAATGGGGAAAACCCCCTATTCGCCGCCGTCGAACATTCGAGACTGCATTACTCAGCGACACGACTCATCGACGTGACTCATCAACAACTGCATGTATGATTCATCAACACCTGCATGTATGATTTATTGGTGTGAGTCATCGACGGCTGCCCAAAACAATACACCAACTAGTCTAATCTAGTAAGTTCCAGAACTTAATATGGGAGATAGAAATTGAGATCTCGGGTAGAATCAGATCAGTTAATGTTTAATTGGCGTATTGAAATGTGCTCTGTGTAAACTAGTAATCGAATGTTAGTAATAAATAAACGTTAATAATTGTTGTAATAATACATAAATAGTTCTTATATAAATAGCCTACTTCAAGTTTGTAAATATCTAGCATTTAAATAGTTCATTAACTAGTTTATAATTATAGTGTTTTAATTAAGTGTATGTAAATAATATCTCTCTTGTGAATAGACAATTAAACAGCATTTTTGTTAATAATTCAAAAAGAGCGTTACAATATTTTATAATCTTCCTATTCCTTATCTTCGGCAATGTTTAATTTGTCTGCTACATATACACGGTGTCTCATTAAGACAGTCAGATAGTAAGACTTTGTCAGTGGTTACTATACTATACTTGTTTCTGATAGCCGCGTGCCAGTTGTGTTATTTTTGGGCATGCTGTACTGTATTATTTTGTACTATTTTTTATTTAAAATAATATTTATTCCCAGAAAGTACATACTATGTACTATAGAAGCAATGGCGTAACTACATAAAATTGCGCGTCCCTGCGAGAGTTACATTTGCGCCCCTCAAATACGTACATAGTGGCTGATTTTTCATTGTCCAGCTTATATCTGCTGAAATATTAAAGTTATAGAAAAGAGTTAAACGAGAGACTTGTTTAGTATAAACTGATCTATAAAATAGCCCAACGTTCTTTTTTCATAGACAACTTATTTTACAAAAAAATATCCAACTTTGAATTTTTAATGGCACTCTAAGAAGAGAATCGGTAAATTTACCATAAAAAAATGGAGGAATTATTATTCAGCTCTTTGAGACGCATCGAATGGTATATAGCATGTGCGGGAGCGGCTTTGGATGACGGGCCTAAATTGGAGAACAGCCATACTGCGTATCCATTAGGTACGAACACAAAGGGATTTAAAACGTTATCCAGGTACTCCTTACTACTCCTCCTTACAAAAATATTTTTCTTTCTATTATGGCCACTTTTAGGACTTTTGTCCTCCTAACAATGCCGCTCTGTGCTGATCTCAAAGATTGTAATGTGTACTTCCAGGAAAAAAGTTATCTAAGTATTTGGCCCTTAAGGGCATAAGGTACGTAGTTTTGAAAACTAAATCCGGTATAGGGGCGCCACTTGTATCAGTATGCAATTTTTACTAAAGGACCATCCTACTCTGCAACAGATCATAAATCAATCAAGTAAGATCCGTTTTACACATCAGAGAATTATAACGAAAATTCTAGCCAAACTTTTGCCGAAAATTTTCAGCAAAATTCTAGTGAGAAATCTTTGAAGTGTCAAACAGAATTTTTACTCCGAAATTTATAGCGAAAATTTTCGCTAGAATAATATTCAACTCGTCGAATATTGTCAAGAGATTTGGTGGGAATCAACGCGAGAAAGTGCGCACAAAACGCGTGTAGTGGGCTTGTGCACTACATTGATATATTTTGTTTATAAAAATGCTTATTTTGTATTTTAAAATATTAATAAAACATATATGCAATTATAATAATGCTGAAAATCTACTAATATTCCATCGCTAAGCGTGCAAGATGTTTTTAGGTATATTTTATTTATTCAAGTGGATAAAATGTGAACGGCCATATTGCTTACAGTGACAGGTCCGGAATTCGTTAAATCTGTTATTGTATGCTATAATTTGATGTTAAATTGTACCGTATCCTAAAATAAAGGTTAATTAACTATTTATAATTGTAGAGAAAATATATTTAAAACCCTTAAAATAAATTACATGAAAATGTCATGCATGTTTATCAATAATATCCTTATTACAATTTATGAGTCAACAAGATTTCTCTGAATACACCAACTATTTTTATACGACGTCATTCTGTGTTTACAATAAATGTTCCAGCTGTGTTGCAAACACGCGTGCGTATGAGCATAATTTAGTTTATATTTTCTCGGTCGTGTAAAACGTGATAAAAGAGAGCACCAAAATATTATTTGCAAATTTATTGTAAGAATTTTACTGAGAATTTTCGGCAAAATTTTGGTTATAATTTTCGTTATAATTCTCTGATGTGTAAAACGGATCTAAGGGTGGACTCAGGTCAGTTATTGCCATGCTTGCTTCTTGTGACACTCATTGCATTTCTAGTCGTTATAGCAGGTAGAAACCATTTTTCTGATTCTCCACAACCTACTACCCATTTTAGAGCGAAATTTGGTAAATCTTAATACATGTTTTTTTTGTGACAAAGATCCTTAAATCACACCTTCATCAAGATACAAAAAGCAATGCGCGACCCTCAAATGTTGCAAGAAATTATTTATTTTTTATCTTGGTTAAGATTCAACAGACAGATAATCTTCATAGTAGTAGGTATACAGAGAGAAGTTAATAGAATACCTGAAAGGGTCATTGTAGACTTCCCCAAGCGAAACGTCAATCGCAAAGATTTAATAGGTATTTCTGGAAAAAAGTTATCGAGTTATCGTTAGTGTGTGATCCTTACATTTCATTCCTATAGAGAGACAAAAAGAAATGTACGACCCTATTAGTATTAGTAAGGTATTAATTAAATATTAATTAAGGTTAGTATAAGTAATGTTTTTATGACTTTGGTTACTATTGGCGTCATAAAAAATTTCCAAATTATAAAAGTTAATGACATATTTGCCTTTCGGAGTGTTTTTAAAAATGTTTTAATTTTGGAATTTATAAAAAATAGTGCAAACTTTGAGTTTACTCAATTAAAACATGTTTTTTAATTATTCGTCGAATAGAAAGCGTTCTTTGGTATGTTTGTTAGGTCTAGAAAATTATGAGGCCCATTGAAATATCAGAATATATTATTTGAATATTTCTCTATTTTTCACATTACAAAGCGTAGCCTGTCAGACATATTTTTTACAGATAATATCAAAACGAACCCATCTTTATATAATAATTTGTATCAATTACGTGGTTAAGATGCTGCTCTTCTAATTTCCAATAGAACATCTTATCAACAAGCTTAAAAATATGAAACTTGAATGTTACTCAATGGTACTACACAAACAAAATACCTCCTTAAAATGAAACACAAATTTCAGTAATTCATTCTACAGGTGAGTAGTTATACACTTGCATGCATCTTAAATACAACCTGTTCTGCCTGTTTCAGTTAACCTTTGATTTTGAAAAAGCCCCAAAACTTCATTAAGTCTTAAAAAGTGGTAACTATCCCCACATCGTTAAATTTATCAGTGAATGTTAAATTTTACAAGGATATCCAGGATTTCACTATATCCTTTTTTATGTTTAAATTGTTTTGAGTTGCATGTTAGTGCTAGATTGACTAAAGAAAATCTTTTTCCTCATTTATTTCAAAAAGTGAGGTTTTTGTAACTCATAGAACGGAATTTCTAAAATTTGCATGTATCTGCCTGCTTTCACAGTCGTTTTAGGTTTAAAATACATCATCGCTTTATACATATAAAACGTTTAAAGCGCTGACAAGTAACACAAGACGAGTGATTTACTGAATGTCAATAATTAAAATTTCAGAACATCAGTTTTGATATCTCATAATAAAAACTAAACATTTTAAACGGTGTTTTTTAAATCTAATAAGACGGCTGTGAAAGCTGCTGCAGCGCTGCGGTTCCATCGGTGTGTTGGACGCACCCAATATGTATATCGAATTTCGTGAAAATGTTCCACAGTATTTGGGTAATTCTTCAGAAATATTAAATTTAGTGTCCCTGCTTAATTAATATTATATTACGAATACCTTTTTACCTGTTAGTTCAGTACAGTGAAGATGTAATAGCAGTCTATTTAGCCAGGTATATATTAACAACTGACCCTATTTTTTAACAATAAAAAGTAAACTTTATTATGACATATGTCATTCACGTGGCATGTCCATAGTGTGTATTATGAAAGTAAAAAGCAGTTTTTCTAAGGCATCAGTTAATCATTATTGTTCTAATTAAGGAGAATTGTAAAACAAGTATAGGGCTCTCATCCAGAGTCAATTAATATATAAAATTTTAAGCATCGACTACTACACAATCAATAAAATGTTGTCCCTGATAGTTTGGCATTTGCGTGGATCTAACTAAGAGAGAAGAACATTATTAAATTTCACGTATAGTATCAGTATTTCTACAATATCAGCATTATACATGTATTGCTTGCATATGTAATTTTAATGAAATCAACATGTAGTGTCTTGTTCAGTTGATCTATAAAGTTTATAGAGGTAGTGTATATGGTTTGATGTAAGAGTACATTTATTTCGCATCATTCACGTGGTTATCATAATTTCTTACTGGTGTTGAATTTAGAAACGAATTTTTCGTAAGTACACTACTTATGTTGTTTCATTATAGCTAGTATGAAGCCTCCAAAGAAAATAGTCTAGGCGCTATGTTATATTAATGCTCTAATAGTCATTCGCGTGGATTTTTCATTGCGTCATTTGCGTGGATTTATAATTCCACGTAATACAATTTGTTTACGTAAATGACAACTCCTACATACATTCATGTTCTTACATTATAAGGTGCAAAGAAAATGTGGAAAAGAAGAAAAGAAGAGAAAAAATTAAAAATGATCCAGAAAAGAAACAAATGGAGAAGCTAAAACATGATGACTGTCATATCACGTAAAATAAAAATTACTAATTTTTATTTTACTTGTTATCCATTACTAAGCCATTATTAAGCATTTTCGTGTTAGAAATATCTTTTTATTATTATATTAAAGTTCAGTTTTTTTAATTAAATATAACCTTTTCTGTCATTTGCATGTTATTTAAATCATTTACGTGGAATTTAACACTGTAAAGGTCGAAAATGTACAGATTAAGCTCTACTAATCAACAGTATGTGTTATATACAATCAATTAATCATACTACTTCTTAGAAAAACAGATTTCAACAATTTTCTTTTCTGAGAATTTTTGCACATCCAAATTGTGGATTTCGGGAGAAACAACCATTTACTGTGCAACTCGCTTGAGAATTCTTTGTGAGCAAACGTTGGCGTAGTACGCAGGAAAAGGGAAGATGTTTGGTACCGAAACTCATGATGCGAGCGGCAGGTGAACAATCGGTCTCGAACAGATTGAAATGCATTGATTACAAATAATGCTTTTAGTAATATAAATAATTAGAATATCGAAAAACTAAGGAGAACTGGTACGTTTACACCGTAAAATTTTTACCTTGGAGTCATGTAAATGGTCCAGTGGAATTCTCAACAAAAGCGTTCCAAAATTAGACTTGTGGTTTAAATAGGTATAAAATATAGGAATAAAAATAAGTAAAATAATCATGCAAATCGGGTAGGTAACTATGGCGGCAGACGGGGCTTGCATATACATCCGAACAATAACTACTACTTTGACTCAATGATGGCTGTTGGAATTTCCATCGTATAAGCGTGAGTAGTTGCAAAATTGATCGTGTTATGAACTAAGAGGGCGGTCCAACTGGATAGACGGGCTTTCTCGAGCGTATGTAAATAAATATTTTAAATTTATGGTTTTAAAAATATAAGTTAAAAAAAATCGAGTAGTGTTGTTCTAATATACACAGTTAAAGCTTTTATATAAAAAATAATCATTCAAATCGGTTTTGTAGAACTCGTAAAATCGAACAATGGCGGCATGCCGGGTTTATTGACAAAAACGAACAATTCGAACATTAAACACTCAATAATTGATGTAGGAACGATGGAAGTAGTCTTTAAGTGTGAGTAATTGCAAAATTTAAAATGCTATGAACTAAGGGGGCGCTCCAAGTGCATAGGCCTTCTCGAGCGTAAGCAAATATATATTTTAAATTTATGGTTTAAAAATATAAATATTTTCGTGTGAATACTACGTCAATTATTATCCTTTGTAGTAGATACAGTAAAATTAGATCGAAATTTACTAAATAAAGAAAAAAATTAATAGGAAACTGTAACTTGGCATAGTTGTTCATGAATACATACCGTTTGATAAACTTATGATTCCTAGTTGAGCAAGGCATTTCGAACCGCGATCTTGGAAAAATATGGGTCAGGCCCCGATACAGAGAGTATAGTTAGGTTTATTCTGTTTAGTTCCTCCCCTGAATCGAACCTGTGGGGAACCGTTTCACCAGGCAGAAGGTTGTATTACTAGTATTTCTGGGATTTAAGGATGTCGGCGATAAGGATAAGTCGATCCGTGTATGCTTTGCACGGACGGGCATGACCTCCAAGATGGGTTCCATTGGCTCAGGAGGTCTTCGTTGGGTTCAAGATTTGGTGTTACCAAATCCCTGTACTGGAATCTTAGTAACTAGTAACCTGGTTATTGTATTTTTATAGTGTTGCATTGTTCCATCTCTGAGTATTACGCCTGCCTTTAATCAAAACCCAATACATAGAATTTCTTGAGCCAGTCTGTCTATCAACTAAGACTAGTGTGTGATAGACATAGGCTCTGTATTTTAAAACTTTAAATATTTTTGGCGCGGCCATTTTTGCCCCCCCCCCTAGGCCCCACCTTGGCTACATGCAGTGTGGCGGATTTAACACTCAAGGGGCCTGAGCGTTACAAGTTTTTGGGGCCCCATAGTATAAATCAATTACTACAATTTATATACCTATTATTTTTTTTATCAAAAATTAAGTACATATAATTATTAATATCAGACGCGAATTCACGGTAGGGGAGGATGGCGGAAATTACCTCCTCAAGATTTTTTAAACAATCCGACTTGTAACACATTGAATACTTAATGCTTTATTTGAATGTAATTTGAAATAATAAATTCCCAAAACATTTTTAGATTTCCATGTTTCCAGAAGGATATATCGTTAAATCAATTTTGCGTTAATTCTATAACAATTTTTGTAATAACTTTATATGGTAATAATAACTTTATATGCTGGTAGTCGACACAGTAGCTCAGAGTTAGAGATGTCGCTCAGAAAGTGGAAGGCCCAGGGTTCGATTTACAGCTAGGGTGATAATTTTTTCTATATGGATTTGCATTGAAAATATAATTTAAAGTAAAACAAAATAATAAATAATTAAACAAAATAATTAACATAAATAAAATACAAAATGAACACAAAACGTGTTTTAATAAAGTGAGTTTTGTTGATGAACGACTATTATACTCGCAATTTTATAGTGATATGTGTATAAATCACAGACGAGCTGCCCTAACTGAGGAGAACTAAAAGCTCGAAACAGCTGTATTAAGGTTCCGTCTATGATTTATACACATATCACTGTTAAATTGTGAGTATAATAGTCGACCATTAACAATTTTTAACTTTTAAATTTATTAAAAATTTACTTTATTAAAACACGTTTGCGTTCATTTTGTATTTTATTTATATTAATTGTACGGTCGGACGCTCGACCGGATTTTATTTTGTATATTCCTGTATTGGATAATCAAATTATGCTGCTTAGTGCGGTTTAATACCTACAGGAGGCATCGCAGTTATTTGATGGTGTTAATGTTATTTTTGTGCTAGTATATACGCTCGGATGGTGTGTGTAGAATTCACAGACTAGCTGCCCCTAACTGGGGAGAGCCAGAAGCTCGAAACAGCTGTCTTAGGCTTCATATATGGCTTCGTTTACATAATTTGTTATTAAATACACATGCCATCTCTATAATCTCTATCCTCAATAATTAAAAATTTTTGTACACGTTTAAAAACGAAGATAGATCGTTGCATTACATATCGGTAATGTTAAGATTTTTTTAAATTGTTTCAACATTGGGAAATGTCGACAATTGACAAATGACATTAAGGAATTTTACGCATTCGAAAGCATGGTACAATTCCCCTTCACCGAATGTAAGTCGGACGACCGCGCAGAGTTTGCTAGAAGGCATTGAAGGCAAGCCATTCAGAGCGACAGAGATAATACCGGGTGATTTTTTAAATTTCTGATCTAGAAAGCCATGACATAATTTTAAAACAAAAGATGCGGAAAACGTAGGGCGTAGTTTGAATCGTTCGATTTGTCACAACTGTCAGATTTCAAAAATGTTGACATAAACAGTTAATTTGTGTATAGATGCTGAAGGTCAACATTTCCAACAGTTGTTGTAAATTTTGAATAAATATTGTGTTAACAATGTAAATTGTTATAATTGTGAATAAATCTTGCTATTTCTTAAATCCAAGGAATAAAAATTGAAGCGAGTTGTAACCATAACCTAAACTTCTCAAGTCAATAATCACATCGAAATTGCACTTAAACTCGCAATAAAATGCACACTTTGGTAAAAGCATGTTTCGCAAATGATCACTGTTTAAATATTTATCAATTTGTTTAATAAATGTAAAAGTAAGTAGTCAATTTGTCACATAAATGACATTTGGAATAGCAGTGTGATCAACGCTACGCCCTACGTTTCGGTGACCTTCGATACGGCGTAAAAATCACGACTTACTAGATCAGAAATTTAAAAAATCACCCGATATATTCCTTGCAGGTCTGGTGCGAAACTGTATATTCCGTTACAAAATTTTACCTATCACTCGAATGCTTGCCTTTTCGCTCAAAACTATATTGCGTCGATCGTACAGCTTTTTTTGCCCGCCTGTACACGATATGAACTGTTGTTTCACTATTCTCGACAAAGTGAGTTCCCATGCCAATAATTTTTATTTGTCGTATGTCCACTGCGATCCTGGGCAAGGGTCCTCTGCGGGGCCCCCCGACTTGTGGAGCCTGGAACAACCGCTTCCACCGCTTCTGCGTAGATCCGACGCTGTTCACCGAATGTCTATCAGAAACCATTAATTCAAGAAATTAATCATCATAGTAGTCGGATGAACGCGCTGAATTGTGCGAGAAGACCAGCATTCGGACTGACAGAGATTGATACATTCCTCGCAGGTCAGCTGTGAAACAGTATACTCCGTTACAATATTTTACCTATCGCTCTGAGTGCTTGTCTTTTCGTACGAAACTCTAATGCGTCAACCGTACACTTTTTTAACCAGCCTGTACACGATATGATATGATTCTTGTTTCACTTTTTTCGAGAAAGTGAATTCCCACGCCAATAATTTTTATTTGTTGCGTGTTCAGTGTGGTCCTTGGCAGGTGGCCTCTGCGAGGCCCCCTGACTTGTGGGGCCTGAAGCGGTCGCTTCCAACGCTTGTGCCTAAATCCGCCACTGGCTACATGCCTGTTAACTATTTCAGGGTGATCTGCCTAACAGTATTTATTGTTTGTAATGATAAAAAAGCACTAGGAATCAAAGAAAATAAGTATGGAAGCCATGGAAATTTAGTAGAAAACTAGAATCCCATTATACGTGTATGCATACCCCAAGATGTAAGAGAATGAGAACTGTGATCATGGGCAATTATCTAATCTGGGCTATGTTATTTTAGTTATTGATGAACCCATACGGATTTGTTTTCTTTTGTATACCTGAAACACAAACATTTTACGTACTTCGTCCGATTCTACACCCTAATCGGAACTTTTATGGCCTTGAAATGATTTTCTAGCCAGTGGTGTATTTAAGATTTTTTTCTGAGAGGCTATTACTAAATTTCCTGGTATTTACGGGAAACCACGGTTTCGGTACAAAAATGCCGTAGACAATTAAAAAGATTTCGGGGGGGGGGCATCAGACCGATAGCCCCACCCCCCTAAATACGCCACTAAATCTAGCAGGCTTATTCAAATAAATTGATTTTTCCAAATATTATAAAGTTTGACAAATACCGAATTTTTAAAACTTGACAAGCCTTTCCTCGCAGTTTTTATCTATATAAACTGCAGGTGAGTTTATATTTGTTAAAAAACATAATAAATACTTAAGTTAAAAATGGATTAAAGGTGGGAATTACCCTCAGGTTAAACAACCTGTTTAATTAATTAATCTACTATTAATTTTTATAAGGTAATCAACAATAAAAGGTTTTCTTTGTAGCACTCACATAGCAACTGGAGTGCTACGCTCATTTTATAACGGAAACCATGTGAATGACATTTAATTCACCTTCAACTAATTGGTGTTGTTGACTTTAGAAGTTATTGATTTGCGAATAGATTTCCGTTTTTTATACATAACTACCATCGTTCGTATCTGCTAAACATAATTTAGGATTGTTGTTAATGGAGTATATTTGAATATCTTTAGTAAAGAGTTAATATAAAAATTACGCAGTTTCTAAATAACACCAACAGGATATAAGTTGGCGATTTTGTGGTTGCTGCTGATAAGGTATAATAAGATAATAAAAGTGCTGTTATAGCAAAATTCGTTTATGGTTAAAGTTTTTCAAGAATGGAGATAAGAGAAGGAGAACATATACTCAGCGGTTACTATCTACAGATAGAATATTATATTATTATGATAAAATTATAAAAAGCTTGCAAATTGTTTATCATATTATTACTTTTTAACATTATTATAAATAAACACCTAAAAAATCGTATATACACGTGTGTGTATATATTATATATATATAAGATCAGAAAATGATGTTGATGAGGCGTTACACAGATCCATTGTATTAGGAACGCAGGAGAATGAACAATTATAATACAACCACTACCTTGCCAAAAACTTCTGAATTGACTAAATTGCCCCCATTTATTAAATATCGTGGCTAAAATTAATTTAAACTCTATCTTTAATTAATTTTTAAATGTAATAGTAATAATTGTTCTACTTTACAATAATTTAAAAGTTATACATTTTTTAAAGAAATCTCATCTTTCATACAAATACAATATGTACTGGTGCTGTCATCTGTATCATAAAATCCTTATTATTTAAGTATATGATTGGTTGACGGTTCTCTACTAAAAAAAAGTAGTTATTAACGTATATTAATTGTAATGCATAAGAAGTAATTCGCTACAGTAAAATTAAACTTGTTTAACTGATTAATGTATAAATACATCTGTTTTTAAAACTATTATGTTACGATTTTTAATTCCAGATTCCTAAACGTCTACAGTTTTAAATATTCCCTGTAGAGGTCAGTAGGTAGGTATAATAAATTCAAAATTCGATCATTATTATTAGACAATATATAAACAGAAATATAAAGACAAAATGCCATTTATAAATTATTTTAAATAATTTTCGTAATGTATTAATTAATTTTTGCTTAATGCTAATTAAAGGGAATGCCGCAATAAGAGATTTCTGACAACCTAATCAAAACCGCCAGTGTTTTAATTTCTTCATGTTCGCACATTTTACTGTCAGTAAGAATGTGTTGATTAAGTTATAGACTGTAAAATGTTTGCAACATGAAATACAATCTATGCCTATTTAGCAAAATTCATTCTTATACGTTGTGTATGTAAATTTAAAAAACTATTAAATATAATTGACAGTTTTAATGTCTGATATATTTAGGGTTAATTATTGGTGAGATATAAGCATTAATCACAAATCACAAACACTCACACTGCAAAAAAAACCGTTTTATTATAATGTACTTTATTGATTAAAGCCATAATTTACACAATTTTAACGTGCAAAAATAAAAATGGAAAAATAAAGAAAAGTAGAGTCACTGCATCTAGTTACCTAAGCCAGCTGGTCGATTAGAGTAACGCAATCCACCGCCATATCGGGGCAGAGAATGACCGATGATGATGGTGATTTTTAATAATGGACAAATTAAAACCACGTGTTTGACATATTAGAGGTTTGATCTTTCAGAATAAGAAAAACCTTTTAAAGTAAACGTGGATTTGATTAAATTCAATACAGAACAAATAATGAACAATTTCGTGCTTCGTTTGCCCCAATATGGCGGCGGTTTGCGGTACTCTGGTCGACCAGTTGGCCCAAGTAACTGGATGTAGTGGCTCTACAGAAAAATATGCTTTTGCGCCATCTACACCTGATTTTAATACATGATGCGACTTAAACTATTACAAAAATAGGACAATTTTCATGTGCATATGTCCACAATTTGCAAATGTGCATATACAGCCTGGATTTCAAATCATAAACGACTTCATCCAATCATATCCAGCTTCTTGATTTGCAAGTTCTTATACACAAAGCTAAAGCCTACTTTTAAAATGAAGCGCACCAAATTTCCAAAATAAAATGCATTCTAACATTTCTCGAGACTACGGGTGAACGGAGCAGACCACACGGCGTTCACCCATAAAACTGGCTGTCATCTACCCTATCCCTGGAACCTGGATAGGGCAGTCAGGTAAAATGTGTGTATTAAAAATCACCGAGCAGAGTGAGCTCTGGTAACATGAGGGCCGGTGTGGGTGGATTTGATTCTCGTCTGGGACAAGATCTTTTATTGGTCATCCTAAGCTCACCCGCTGTTTGATTGAATCTTAAGGAGGAGAATTGAAGTGAGGTTTATCCCGGTTGAAACAGGTAAATTCCTGCCTATGGGAAACTGCATGCCACCAGGTAACTGTGCTCAGGATGCTATTCGGACCACCCTATGGCTCAGACTGTGTACTGTGATCTGAAGCTCTAAAGCCATTACGCTTAAAGAGTGTTGAAGTGAATACATAGCCTCTTACACTCAAGACAACCTCATGTAGGTAGACGGGGAGTCTAGAACGTGTAGACTTAAGAACGAAGCTCTGTTGAGGGCTCATCAAGCAGATAATTTGGTAGATCGGGGTGGCAATACCATTTAAAAACCAAGTCCTGCCACAATTGAGGTTGGATTCAATCGGGCAGTGGCTCCTAACAGCAAGGGACAGCATGTTAGGGGAATAGTCCGAAGCTGGACGAGGTAAAGTCTCCTTGGTCGTGTGATACGTCCCTCATGCCTCCCTGGAGATGGAGCTGACGGGTGAGCACGTTTATCGCTCCCGTACTAGCCTGGAGAGCTAGTAGAGTATGGATAGTATCTCGCTCCCAGCAGTGAGTTAGTGGTAGCATTGTGAAGTGTAGGCAATGCGCGCTAATTGAGTGTAATCTCAATTCATGTCTCGGCATGTCTAAAAGGCGGAAAGGAACTCCCTAAAGTTCATAAATTAGTCACGTACATTTACCTAGAAATACAATACTACAGCCTATTGTATAGTTAAAAGGTAATAGGCTATAAGTTGCTGTAGAGAAGGACTAAATGATCCTTTTCAAGATAAACAGTAGAGGCGCGTCATAGCATATTGTTAACGGAAGTACCTGCTAACAATAAAGTTGGTGCATTGTTCTAAATCTTCTACTACAGCTACCCCTCATTACGAGGTTTCTAGTTACAGTGGAGTCTCGCTAATTCGGACTAATTAAAACAGGGGTAATCCGAATCATCGCGGTTTTCGGATTACCGCATTTGTAGAGTTACAATGTTTTATTTGTAAATAAATGCATTTAAAACATTCTGCAAAACATTTATTTAATAAGAACTACAAAAATATTTACGCAAAAACTGTTTTAAAAACACAAGGTGGCCGGTTTTACAAAGCTTGATTAAACTCTTATTAACTTAATTGTGATTAAATTTGAAATCTAGAATTATGATTGGATAAAATTTAAGGTCTGTTAAATCTCAGCCAATGAAATTTCCAAATTTTGAATTTAATGACAATTAAGTTAATCAGAACTTAATCAAGCTTTCTGTAACCGGCCAAAAAAATAATATTCTGCATTAATATATCGTTAACCAAAAAAGGCGGTGATTTTTACTTGTTTCCTGTTTTTTGAACTTAATACGTTAGATAGATTTTTCTTTTAAACCTTCCGGTATCACAGTTATTTCTGTTCAAATTTTCTACTACCCATTGCAAAGCCACCGCTTTGCAACTATTTCTTAAAGGGCTTCACTGCGTGTGAATCATTGAACAGCTTTTCTTCCGCGATTTTTAACACACGCAAATTGCCTTTTTACAATTAAGTATCCAATCTTTACTCGCCCTGACGTCATCGTTTTGAAACCATCTTTAAAAAAGTCACAGTAGCGTGCAGAGTATACGAATCACTGGAACCATAGCGTACGAGTGTGATAGCGCATACGTTGCATCGCGACTGCTTCCACTGTTTCGCGTGCACCGCACGCTGCTGGATAATGATGCATTGCCTTTTCGTTCAAAATTTCGGAGGATATCGGTGACATAATATCAAAAACCATCCAAACAACTTTTCTTCCATCTCCGGATATTCCGCAGGTTTTAAAGTTTTTTTAACGTTGTTATATGATCCTTCAGATTTTGTAACAAATCTGGAAATGTTTAATATTTAAAGTTACAATGCGGTCTTTAAACATTTAGCAATTTTTAAATTTACCAGAAAATCTTTTTATGTATGGCGGAGATACATAAAGTCGTAATTCGTAAAAGAAGTATCAATTTTTTTTAACTTATAAACCTTTGTAACTAATACGAATTGTGAAGTTTCAATGTAACCACTTCTAAAAAATACGTGACTTTATGATAAGAATTTTCCAGACAAATTTATATAACGTAAACATAAATCAAATAAAATCATTTATTTTATCTACAACGGTAGTTTTATATCAAATTACACATCTGAATATCCATTGCATTCGTTAAACAAAACTTGAGGACTAAACACAACTAATTTGAAAGTTCGGATTATCAAAACCTTTAAATCCGGATTACAATAAACCCAATGTAAATAAAATGCTGGTCCGGATTATAGTGGTATTCGGATCAACGAGGCTTCACTGTATATTAGTTACACCCTGTATATTTATTTATTTATTCACTTTCTTATTTACTGGGGGCCCCACTCCATATTTGTGCCCGGGGCCTCAAAATCCAAAGGACGGCGCTGTTAACTCACTAGTAAGTAAACTTCAACTTTAATTGCTTATAGTATATTAAGTATCGAGAACAGTAAGGACAGTTTACCGATCGGCGACAATGTTTGGCGACTTCGCTTCGCTCAGTCGCCAATATTGGAGGAGATCGGTAAACTCCTTATTGTTTGAGATGCTTATACTATTTTTTGTACGACCATTATGAATACAAAGATATTAACTAAGGAAATATCCCAAAGATGGTAAAAAAATAGATTCAAGATAATTTATTTTTTTTGAGTTTCGTACTAGTTTGTGATTTGTTGCTGGAACAAACCTATGTCACACTAAATGGTCGCTTTGTATGTTCTAGTGTAATGGGCACCATGCACGGTCGTCCACGATTTAAAAATAAATATTGGTACTTCCAGTTTGAAAGCAGCAGATCTTTTAAATTAATTACAACCTACCATTCATAACGTTTATTTTACTTTTAAATTAACAATAAGACTATTTAAATCAACCCACGAAATAAGTTTTTGATTTAAATGCACACTACATTGAATTAAAAATTCGAAACCCTCTTAAAAGTAGAGCTACTTTTAAATTTAAAAAATACTTTGTTGACGCAAGTAAAAATTCTGGATGTTACCTGCAATATTTTTAATTTAAAAGCAAACTTTTTTCAGTGTATATTTATAGTATTGCCACAAACGGGATTATTTGCAATTTAATAATTCATACATTGCATTCCGAATTCCTCATACATAGCCCAAAAGCTGCCAAGGTTACGCGCAGATCACTAGGAGCCAGTCTCCTATGCTTAGTTTGTAGATATAGTGCTAGATAGGGTGGTTCCGATCGCCCTGATGTGTATTGTTAGATTTAGGAGGGCCTGTACGTCCTCAAACTATATAATCATTATGTATAAAACCTTTGTATTTCATTACTTTGTTGTTAGTATATAGTTGTTTTTCATGCCTTGTGTTTTCTTTCCCTTCTACCTCTGACTACGACCTCCAGTCACGAAAACCCCACGTGACAGTATGCAATTTGTCAAGCATCAGCGATTTTTAAATACAATATCTCGCTACTCTAAGTATAAAAAATCAATCAGAATAACGTCATGATATTAGGATAGCAAACATGAATTTTATTTCTTTTGTGATCTTTTCTTTAATAAAAAAATGTAACCAGCATTGACCGAGGCGGCCCCGTTCGGCCCCGAACCCACTGGCCCACCGAGATTTTCTCGGTAACTCGGCGCTACAATCCGGGCCTGTGCAACATTCATAACACGCTATCAAATCATTTATTTTCTTATTTTGGTGGGAAGACTATACTATCTAAAAAATACACTTGACAACCAAGAATAAGGCTAAAAAACAACAATGACCTTTTTTGCATACCGAAGAGTAACGTCTATCACATTTAATAGTACGGCAATTTCAAACAAAGGTGGGGAACGAAAGATCTGAATTTAATCCAATAAAAGACGGAGTGCCACAGGGCAGTGTCTCCGGTCCACTGCTCTACGTTCTTTTAACAGCAGATTTACCAACATCCAGCAAAACGAGTGGAACTTTTGCAGACGATACTGCCATTTTATCAGTGAATACTAATCCTGAAAGAGCAGTGCTGGACATACCAGATCACCTCAACTCAATACAAAGCTGGCTTGTTAAATGACGAATAAAGATAAATGAAAGCAAATCCATCCACATCATGTTCACTCTTCGTAAAACTCCAATACCTGAAGTATATATTAATAACATTGTAATTCCCCAAGAAGCTGAAGTAACTTACTTCAGCTACTATGGACATCAAATTAACATGGAAAAACCATTTACTAAAGAAAAGGAAACAAATTGATTTAACCATCAAACAATTAAACTGGTTAATAGGTAGACGATCGAAGCGAGCAGTCGAAAACAAAATATTGATTCACAAGACCATAATCATACCTATCTGGACTTATGATATTGAACTCTGGGGATGCACCAGCAATACTAATGTAACCATAATCCAACGATGCCAGTCTAAATTACTGAGAGCAATACTGGATGCCCTGTGGTTCGTTCCCAACGCAACAATACACAATGACCACAAAATAAAATTTGTACAAGAAGTCATCCTATAAAAAAGTATACACACCATGCAAGTATTAGAATTCACGAAAATCCACTCCTAGAACCTCTAATGCTAACAGAAAACAACAAGCGACTAAAAAAAGAAAATGGCCAATTGACTTGACATGAAGAACCTGAGGTGTCGCTGCTGGACGATTCCTCATTATGCCATCTTCTTCATTCATAATATTAGCTTATAGAATTTGCATTCTGATTGCTGATTAAATTACAAATAAAAAAAATTAATAATCGTTCATATATTTACAATATACAATTCTCAGTCGGTAACTTATGTTATTAACGTTCAAGAGAAAAAAGGAATTTCAATGTTATACTTGTTAAAACTAGACATCAAACTTTGAATAATTTCTTGTCATTACTGTAGAATCCTTCTACAGCTCAAGAATTTTAGGTTTTTACTTACAAAAGATATGGTACGGCCGAAAAATCGAACATTGGTGTTACTCACTGCTCTGAACGACATATTACAAATCAAAAGACATTGTGTATGTATATTCCCCGATTCGTCTTTATATTTGAAATTCGATCTACTAGGATACTATAGCTTTTAGGTATGTATATAAAAGAAGCGCAAAATCCAAAACATTAATCTTTTAACATGTTCCTCGAACCAAACTGTAGAAGTTCTACTTGTCAATAGAATCATCAAGCACACGAGTTTTTTTTAATCTCTGCAGATCTCTTGTATCAGTAGAAATCGATAAGGTATGTTGTTAAGCACATTCAGCATCGATTTAATCTAACCCGGTCGATATCGAGAGATATACAAAATATAACATTAAAATAGTTTTGGTATGGAAATGGAATCTGGGTCACATACATCACGAGGGCGAAACTGCAAAATGCATCGCGAATCACGCGGCGATCACTCGGTGAGACGCGAAGATCACGTACTTGACTGGAGTAATTTAACTGATAAGATAAAGAACAGGTGAGTTGGAATGAGCGTATATATGTTAAATTTGAGACCAGCTGATGTAATTTGTAAAACAGTAGGGGGCTTCTGGGTTTTGTATAGCTTAGGGCCTCAGCAAGTCTAATAAATCATAGGTGGTTCTCAATGTCTCGAATCCGTATTTATTGTAATGTTGCAAATACGAAATACTTGTTGATGCAACGTCAACAAGTATTCTCAGTTGGTCGATTTGGTAAAATCAAGTTCCATAACAGTCGTTTTGTTAGTTTAGGAACGTAAATAATGTACTTACCGTTAATCATTACTGCACTTGCCATTGTTAGATGAAAAGAGGGTGCTTTATGAACTTACACCAAATGACAACTAAATTGCAACCATACATTTTCTAATCAATTTCGTTATTGTTTAAGTGCAGTAAAAAGTCACATCGATGTAAAAGTCCTTCAGACTGAACTGAAGAAAAATGGTTTACCATCATTTACCAAACAAAGATGGTGGCTTTTTAAATGTTACTGTTTCTTCTTTACTGTTTTAACAGTTTGTTGTGAAATAGAAAAAGACTCATGCTATCATATCACATCAGTTAGTATCATCTATATCAATGGCTTTTAAACAGAAATTGACGGCTCAGATTTTGTAAATTGGCGGCTGGACGCTATTCATTCGATTGAAGAAACAATGGAGGGATTACTAAGCCATCATATTTGTTCGAGACATGGCAGATTCTGTCGTTAAAATCAGATGTACTCGACCCCCGTTGTGTTTAAGAAAAAAGTGCTTAAATGGCGCCCAATCGCCAGATTTCAAAAGTCTAGTTGATAATGATGCCAACATTGTTAATAGTTGGGAAAATAGCAAGGGGGACTTGATCTGCACTGTATATATTATATATTGCTGTGGTATCTTGCCATGCATACAATATTCATACAAAAGGGTGTTTTAACTAAGAACAAGAGATTTTTTATTAATTTGATTTTGTTGTTCAAATGACCATCCACAACAACCCAATTACATTATGCTATAACAGAGAAAATCTTTGTTAGATATAAGCATCATTACATACCACCACCTGCTATAAGGGAAAATATAATAACACGAGGTTTACTATAGTGAACATTAAAAATAAAAGTTTCTCAGCATAGACAATTAAAATAATAATTTTTTAGGGCCGGCGGTGGTGTCAGTGCATCACTCGTGTTCCAAGGGTCGTGGGTTCGAATACCACTTGGGGCGACGGGATTTTTCTAATTTGAAAATCCCGCCACTTCAGCTATGGGTGTGTGTGTATTCGTGTTCCATGTTAAATGGGGGACAGATAACCTTAGCTGTTGGTTCCCCCGTAGTGTAGGTGTAAAATAAAAAATAAATAAATAATTTATTATCTATTGATAAGAGGAAGAGATAATTATAAAACAACCTAGATACATAATAATGAAAATAATTGAAAAAGAAAATTTTAAATGATAAAAGTTTTTAAAAATGTAAAACATGTGTTTCATTATATAGATAAAAAGAAGGTCAATTTGATAGCCAGGAGTGGATGTATTGTGTCCAGCTGGAGTTGTGTCTTCACGGCATGATTTAGACTGTGATGTCTGCCTATTGAGAGAGTTGATATATCATGCTCAGGTTTTGGTTTGTCTGAAACATACAAAGAAGAGAGGTGAATAGTCAGTTGTGATCGTGTGCTTATTTTTCACCGCAAAACAAATATCTCATATAGCCAGTCAAGGTGTGGTATAATAAATCTAATTAGATAAAAGTTATTGTAAGTAACTGTAGACTAGTAAGAATGTAACTAGTCTAAAAAGCGTCTGATTGAGTTAGTGACTATAAATCGATTGTGTGAACTTTTATATACATTTTTTGGTGAAATAAACGATGGATCAATCAAATATAAGTAAGTACTTAATATTAAAAACGTTATTTTTTATTTAATACGTATATTCGTTTTTAAAATCCGAAATATAAAGAACGCTACTAATTTTTGTAAACCTTTCGCGAAGCTTATATTTAGCTTGAGATACAAAATTACTGGGATGAGCTGTAGATCTAATTTTTAGGATATCTTTTACTTAAAACTCTAAATTATAGCATATATAAAATTTACCTGCCGTACCATTAGTTATTTACTTAATTTTACGTATATGAATTCTCAATACTTAATAACTGCATAATCTTGCGCACTACACTTTTTGAATATATTAATTGGGGCATTAAATGCCAACTTTGAATTTATTTCTTGTTCTCGATGATTTAACATATTGATATCTATATTCTTAATGAAAATACAAAAAATACGGTTTATGTGAATATCGATGGAGTAAATATATATTATAGTTCACGACACAAAAGAGAATGAAATTGCTATAAAAGTCTATAAAAACGTAAAAGTTATATTTGAATGTTTTAATATTTAATATGTTTTAATTAATAACAAATTAAACACGTACTGATACTTAGTTAATAAATTTGAAAATTTTATTTAAAAATAGATTAATCATAAATATCGATTATAATACACCAAGTTAAAAAATTAATCTAATGGATTAGTTAATGCTAATCTAATGCAATTATTTCAAATATACTTGATCTTTATGAAACTTTACCACTATTTTTACCTAAATCCCTTACCTTTTGTAGGAAATGATCGGTTTTTTATGTACTTAGGTTTAATAGGCGCTTGCAATGCAGTAATAGAAATTATTAATTTAGGGTTTCTGAGCCGGGAAATTCCCGAGACCCAAGTCCCGGAAATTACTCTGTTTTTTGTTATCTTGAGTCCCGGGCAAAATAATTCGTGGCACGGGACTTTTATATACAAGGCATTCAATTAAAATTCTTACTTTATAATTAAGGTTTTATTTGTTTCAATTTTTTAAACAAATTATTAGTTAAAAAAGGTAATTCTGAACAAGAGTGTTGCTTTGCATAGATGGTTTTCTTAACCAGTTTTTTTAAGTACTAAACAGTCTTTACGAACACAGAAATTATTTACAACTTGTCTATAAACAATCAATAAAGGTAAAGGGATTAGTTTCAGTAAGAAAGTACCGTTAGGTATGGTGCTTCGCCACAGCATTCTTTAGAAGTAAATTTGTAGTTTCTATTCAATTATATTTAAAAAGGAATTTCCTCTCTTATTTATAAACAGGTAAGGTAGTTTCTTAAAGATCTAAACAGAATGTTTTTACTTAAAAATTCATATTGAAGTATGGTCTTAATCTCTTTAACAATCGGTCGTTTTCAATAGGTAAAGGGTTCCAAGAAGATTTTAATAGATTTTGTAATGACAATAATGCGCTTTCATAATTAATATTGCTTATATTGTGTGTATTTAGTAGATTTCTGAATTTGTTTCATCTGACTTTTATTTACCTATTAAATTCATCATATATAATTTAACAAGTGGTCTAATTTTTTCCGACAAAATTTGTCATTTCAGATATGAGTAGCTTTCGCAACGAAAACTACACGAGTCGACGCAGGAGACGAGTGTAATTTTCCAAATGCAAAAGCTACGAATGTCTTAAACGATAAATTTTGCATGAAGAAATTAGACCACGAGTTGAATTCGGCTTGACAATCCATCGAGCAAATTTTTATTTAGCGTGTGTAGTTAATATTAATTTAATTAAATTTGACATTTCATTTTGACATAAATTTTTTCACTAAGAAAAAGCCACTAGTGGTTTTTTCACTATAAAACTAATTTCATTGGTCCCAATTTGAAAAATTCTGTAATTTGATTGGTTAAAAATTTTCGAGTTGGATTGTCATTATAATGTTTTCTGTTTAGCTTCAAGGTTAAAATAAACTAAATCGTAGTTCGAAATTGTTTTAAAAAATGTAAAAACGGCCCAGTGTAATTACTAATTATTGCCCCAAACAAATTTCGACTAAAGATCGTATTCTATCGGCCTCATGTGGCATTTAAAATGCAGGCACGGATCGCATTTACAAAATACTGAAGAAGATTGTATCTCAAAAAAATTAAAAACTAACAATCAATTTTAAAAGTTAGCAAAACAAAAAATTTGAGTGAAATTGTATGTATCTTAATAGGTCGCAGAAGATGGAATATCAATTCGAACTATTGCTAATAATATTTATCATGTTCATATTCAGGAAAAATGTTATAAAAGCGAATAACTTAAAACACTCAATACAACATTAAACAGGAAAGGTTTTGGCATAAAAGAGGAGGAAAAAATTAATGATAGGAGAATTTATTTATGTACTGATGCGCTTTTCATCAAATAATTACAGTTAATTTCCTATAGAAACTTCTGGGAGAAAGTGATAAGAAGATTAATTAAAGCAATTTTAAGAACGAGTATTTGTATTTTTATGTTAGGTACCTATGTAAAATTACTATCCGGAATTCCTGGGACTTCCGAAAAAAACCTTTTTGCGTCGAAGACTGTGGCCTTCGAGAAAATCGAAAATGTTCTTATAGACTATTAGTAATTGTTTATGTTTATGCACTTTTCAGAATTCCTTCTAACAAGAAGAGATGCGTTTCCAGTATTTGGCAACAACAGAAGGGAAAAGACAATAGCACTAAGTGTCAGCATGTGCATAGTGTTATTTTAAATCAGTTGAACGCTGATAACACAGCCCCACAAAAAAAAATGAAAGTTCATACTCCAGAGTCGGACATATGTATTCCTATGTATTTTTCGACGCTGAATCCGATCCCGAGCTCAGAAATGGCCCTCCACGTCTGGAATTGGCCCCACGGGGCCAAAAATGGCCTGAGAGGTGGATTCCGGGATGGGGCGTGGTTAAAGGTGCATTCTAAAGCCAAAGTCCAGTTTGTGGTCGAAAAGTCCACGACCAACTGAAATTTCGCGTTTGGGGCCGGAAAAATGGCCCCTTGGGGACGGAAAATCGTGTTTCGGGCCTCGCAATGGCATCAGTGGTATTTTCGTGTACTTTTGAATACTGGAATGAATACCGTGCTTTAAAAGTTTATGGCCAACTTCAATTCCCCGTTCGGGACCAGGAAAATGGCCCCGAAGGGATCAGAAAATCGCGTTCCGGCCGTGGCACTTGCAACTGTGGTATTTTATGTGATGAGACAATGGCCTGAAGGTAAAAATGATTGGACGCTTTACATGCATTGCTTCTCCCTTCGCATATGAAGGACTGATAGCGGAAATTTCAGAGGTCCTGGATGAAGAGAGTTTTTGTTTCTAGTATCAGTCATGACAGAAAACGTGTGAAGTCCGTGAAGCCCCTTGAAAAAAGGTCTGGCTGAACCTCAAGTGTCCAGTAGGAACCTCATGGACGCTATGGGTGCAGATCCCGTCTCATGGAACGTGGGATTCTTATTCTACACTCTCTTTTTGTAATATCTTTGAACTTTATATTCAAAAGATCGCCGCACACCCTGGCGTTTATGGCTCCCTGTTGTGTCCCTCTTCAGTGACCAACAGTAATCCGCCATCATGTGGATATCCCACCTTCCTTGATATCGTTGTTTCATTTCGGATATATCCTGGTGAAATCTTTCTCCCTGTTGTTCACTGTAGTCACCTAAATTTTCTGGAAAATAGTCCAAGTGTGAGTGCAGGAAATGCAGCTTAAGGCTCATTCTGCACCCCAACTCCTTGAAACTATCAAGCGTGTTTCTCACGATTTCCTTGTAATTTGCGGCTCTGTGGTTACCCAAAAAATTTGTCGCTAGATCCTTGAAGGCGAGTCAGGCCTTTTCTTCAACGGGATTCATGGACTCAACAAATTCTTGATCTTTCATGGCTGCGCGAATTTGGGGCCCATCAAAAATTCCAGCCTTAAGCTTCTCATTTGAGAGTTGAGAAAATTTTCGCCCAAGATACTGAAAGCAAGGACCCTCTTTATCTAGAGCTTTTACAAATTGCTTCATTAGCCCGAGTTGAATGTGGAGAGGTGGAAGCAAAATCTTGTTTGGGTCCAGTAACGGCTCAGTCAGGACGTTATGCTTCCCCGGTGTCAGTTTCTTGCGCGCAGGCCACTCTTTCACCAAGTAATGTTGCTGATCCGCCCGACTATCCCACAAACACAAAAAGCATGGCCATTTAGTGTATCCGGATTGCTGGCCCAAAAGGATTGTTATCATTTTCAGATCACCACAAATCAACCACTGATGTTCACTGTACTTCAATTTTTGTAATAGAAGCTTGAAAGTTTCATACGATTCTCGGAGAATCACAGAATGTCCAACAGGGATTGGAAGCATATCGATTTCCAT
Organism: Agrypnus murinus; assembly: GCA_929113105.1. Taxonomy (NCBI): domain Eukaryota; kingdom Metazoa; phylum Arthropoda; class Insecta; order Coleoptera; family Elateridae; genus Agrypnus; species Agrypnus murinus. The sequence continues at coordinate 65,156,746 of OV816026.1, forward strand.
TGTGTAAGAGAACAGCTTTCAAGCTTCTTTTACTCGCGTCTATACACAACCTCCACTCTTCATCTCTATAGCAAGAATCTTTCATTTTATCCATCAAGCCTGGAATATCACGGCAATACACCAAGGACTCTTCTTGAGCAAAATACTGGAGGAAATCATTTTCTCTCTTTCTGTACAGGGACACTTTAGTTTTTGGCGCCAGAAGACGATCTTCTTGCAGTCTGGACGCCAACAATTCCGCTCTGTCTTTATCTAATCCCATATCTCGAACCAGATCACTGAGACGTTCTTGCGTGAATAGCCGTGGACCGGGTTTATCATCTTCATCACTGTCGCCTGACGAGGAACCACTGTACACCGGTTCAATGGCCTCGGGTATCGCTCTAACCACAATTTCGTCGGGACCAAGAATGGCCATCGCTTCTCCTGGATCCACCTGTAGGGCATAATTGTCTTCTTCAATAAATGTCGGCAAAGTAACGCTATCCACATCAGCATAAACAGCCTTACCTTTATTTTTTTGGTTGAGACCTGAAACCTTGGATTCACAAAAATAACAATTGGAATGGTCAGGCCTCGGCTCTCTCCATTCCATGGGAGTCTTCATTTTGAGCCACCGCTGGTCGCCGTTGTTCCAACGATTCAAATACATAGAGCAACAGTTACACATATATCCCGGGATCCACCATTGCCGAGTATCGGGTGCATCGATCGCAAAATATTTTCTGTAGATTGTCTGCAGATTCGTGGTAACTAGACGGCGAGTCGTTTGAAAAACAAGGTGCTCGCACATGAAACAAAAATTGTCCTTGTTATTTGAACATTTCCTTGAAGCATGGCTGTCAGAAGAACTGGTGCCAGCTTCTATACTCCTTAACCTACCTGTTTTGTTGTTAGATGCCATATATTTGTTGTGCCAGCGCATCGTGCGGCAAGGAGCGGGCTGTTCGGTTGAGAACGGGTATACCCTCGGACAAGTGTCCTACCCCAGTTCCCTGAGGCCCAACCTACATTTAACCAGTCCCGGAATACACGGACGAACTGGCACCCGCCCGGGGCAATAAGGACTCCGACATCCTTATCCATGGCGCACTCCCTGATCAAGGCTCGAAAGGGCTGGTTTCTGGAAGCCTAATGATTAAAGCTACGTCGGCAGAGCAAGCTCACAGCAGCAAATAGCACTTATTGGGTAAGGTTTTACTCAATAAGGCTAATTGCACTCCCAGTAGTTTGATCACAGGTCCGATCATAACAATAACAATGAAAAAATATAAATAAATAAATAAATATAAGAAAATATAAATAGATAAATAAATAAACAATAAAAAAAAAGAAAAAAAGCAGAAAAAACAGGACAACAAAACATGCCAAAAAACAATAAGGAATCATGCAACAACAAAAAACAATAACAAAACAGGGAACAAAAAAACAATAAGGAAATATGCAAAAAATACATGCAATAACAAAATTAACAATATGCATTTAAAAAACGGGTGCGTTATTAACAAATCGGGAATCAACAACCACAATCAAGAACAAGTAAAAACAATAAAGAAATATCATCATGCAATAAAATAGGACAAAATCAAATACAAAAACAAAATAATGTCCTGCAATAAAAGAGAAGGGAACCCAACAAAAAGGGTATACAAGCAAAAATACGACTGGCTACTTCCGAAACCTCATCTTCTCTTAACTTCTCAGAGAAATATTCTTCTAACGAGTTACTCTTTTCGGGTGGCGCGACATCTTCCGAGAGAACTTTAATCTCCCTGCCTGTGTCATATACAAGGATCCTCATATACTTCATTGCATGTATACTCATACCTCGTGTTATCATCAGGTGTTTCTCTTTGCTCGGGCGCTGCTGATTCTTCTTGGCGCTGGTGCTCACAAAGTCCGTTACAAATAGTTCCCGGGAAGCAAATAAGAGGAGTTTTCGGGCGCTGCTGCTTGCTGCATTCTCATTGGTGCGTGTCTGCTTGGATGCTACTCTAAGAGAGCTGGCGGATTCTTCCTTGCTCACCTTCTGTTGATCGAACTCCGAGACACCATCTTACTCTCTGCAGTGATTCCAGGCAGTCTTCAAACCTTTCGTCGTTTGATTTCTCTCATCTTTATCTTTCGTCGTCATCTTTTATCATCCATACGTCCTTTATTCATAGACATAGAGAACGTGAGGGAGTGCTGGACGACACGGTGGTAGCCAGGTCTGGAGGCAGGCACCTCGTGTGTCAGGATTGAGGCCAGGTCAAGAAGACAGGCGGAAGTTGTAAGGAAGTTTGACAATTGCCGAAAATGACTCTCACGTATCTCTTGACGACACAGACCTGTAAGATTTCCTCTCCGTCCTCATCTCTTTTCATCTCGTGTGTGCGTCACAAGTCTTCAAGCCATTGTCTCATCACATAAAATACCACAGTTGCAAGTGCCACGCCGGACCGCGATTTTCTGGTCCCTCCGGGCCCATTTTCTTGGTCCCAAACCGGGAATTGAAGTTGACCATAAACTTTTCGAGCACGGTATTCATTCCACTATTCAAAAGTACACACAGACAACACTGATGCCATTGCGAAGCTCGAAACACGATTTTCCGGCCCCAAGGGGCCATTTTCCCGGCCCCAAACGGGGAATTAAAGTTGACCATGAACTTTTCGAGCACGGTATTCATTCCAGTATTCAAAAGTACACGAAAATACCACTGATGCCATTGCGAGGCCCGAAACACGATTTTTCGGCCCCAAAGGACGATTTTCCTGGTCCCAAACGCGGAATTTCAGTTGGTCGTGGACTTTTCGACCACAAACTTGACTTTGGCTTTAGAATGCACCTTTACCCACGCCTCATCCCGGAATCCACCTCTCAGGCCATTTTTGGGCCCGTGGGGCCAATTCCAGACGTGGAGGGCCATTTCTGAGCTCGGGATCGGATTCAGCGTCGAAAAATACATAGGAATACATATGTCCGACTCTGGAGTATGAACTTTCATTTTTTTTGTGGGGCTGTGTAATTTAACTGATAATCTATTACAAGAGATTCAGCAATCAGTGTACAATTATTGTAGTGAAATTTCAAAACGATGGCAACGAGCTAATAGGACAGGGAAAACATTTTTAAGAAAAAACTCGATTTGGCTACAACAGGAATTTCTATTGCCTGGTATTATTGAAACACCAAAACCATCAGCATCTAGCGCAGGTCGAAAGAAAATTCCCTTCGAAAGAAAAAAAAGGAAAAAAAAAAGCAGTGAAAGAACAAAAAGGCGAAAAACTATGGAACTTCGTGAAAAATCCACCGCAAGTGAACTCAGTTATGCTGCGCAAATGAGCTTAAGAACATCAGGTCAAAAGGACGCTGCAAAGTTACTAAGCGAAGCTACAACAACCACACCCACAAGAGCTTCCAGAATTAGAAAAGTATGGACACAACGAGACCATAACGCAATAGTATCTTATATCCCAGCCAGATGAAGCACTATCCTTATTCATTGAGACACGATTAACAAAAAGTCAGTACATAATAATTAGAGTGCAAGCAAAGTTAAAAAATGCAGACATATATCCAAGTTACCAAAAACTGAGAGCAGCAAAAGAGCAGTGTTATGCACCAAAAAATTCAATAGTAATCTCAGAATCGCTGATTGAGGTTAAGTTACAAGCGCTTATGGATATAGCAAGTTCACGCTTACTTCTAGCACAATAAGAAATTTTTGATGTTACTTCTACAGATATGTCCACTGGGCTTGTTCTGGTTTCCAAATGGGGTTGCGACGGGAGCACGGTTCATAGCGAATTTAAACAAAAATCAAAGGATAACTTACGAGATACTGACATGTTTATAACATCATTTGTTCCTCTTCAGTTGTATGCCAGTACACTAAAAAAAATTGTTTTGTGGCAAAATCCTCGCCCATCTTTCGTTCGGTATTGTAGACCAATACGAATTCAGTATTGAAAGGAAACAAGCAAATTAACTCAAGAGGAAAAAAATATATAGAAAACCAAATAACAAATTTAGAAAAATCAGAAGTAGTTATTGGTAAATAAACATTTTGGGTCATTCACCAAATGTTATTAACAATGATAGATGGTAAAGTGTGTAACGCTGTTACCTTCACTTCCTCTACCCAAAAATGTTATGTATGTGGGGCTCTGCCTACCCAGATGAATAATATTGATGCTGTTGTAATACGAGATGGTGATGTTACAACCTATCGTTTTGGATTATCATCTCTTCATGCTTGGTTTCGTTTTTTTGAATGTTTCATTCATATTTCGTATCGCCTAGGATTTAAGAAGTGGCAAGCGCGTGGTGTTGAAGATAGACGAAGTTTATAGACGGGTTTGTTGATCGACCATGTAAAACAAGGTGGTAGCGGTAAATCAAACGATCGAAATACCGCACGTCGATTCTTTCGGAATCCGGAACTGTCAGCTAAAATAACAGGATTAAATGAAGATTAGATGAAGTGCTTTCTTCGGGTTTTAAAATAAATTCTGAAGCTTTTAATGTTTTTGCCAAGGAAACAGCCAGAAAGTTCGTTGAAGAATACCCTACTACATGCCCGTTACCATGCACAAAATATTGATACATGGCAGTGAAATTATTAAGCATGCTGTACTTGCCATTGGACAACTCTCCGAAGAGGCTCAGGAAAGTCGAAATAAAGACTTGAAGTTGTATCGGAGAAGTCGTACACGTACAACATAAAGGGAAACAACAAATGAAGACTTCTTAAATTTACTACTAGTTTCATCCGATCCACTCATAACGTCATTAAGGAAACTTCCACAAAAGAATCGACATAGCTTTCCTGCAGAACTAATTGCACTGTTTGCTTCTCCTGAAGAAGAAGAATCGTATATAGAAGCTTCATATTCCACATCGGAAGATTCTACTACAGAATCAAATTCGGAGCGAAAGTGATCAATAATTAAATTTGTAAATTAAATAAATGCATATTAGTACTTAACAATATATCTTTATGTGTTTTCATTTTATAATCAACCTTATTTTGAGATAAATAGAAGAAAAATCTTTTTGACCAGCTTTTGGGGTATTTGGTCCCACAGTGCATTGTTTCAAAAAATCTAATCTTGAACTGTTTTTATTTCCAGAACTGTTTTCTTCCATTAAAATATATCGTACATTTCAATCCCATTGATCCTAAAAGTTTGCACAAAATGGTTCTAACGCACTGTAACGCAATTTTTGTTTTTGGATCCAGACAACTATTATTGCTAGACTCGTCTAAACCTGAACGTCTCTTTGTGGTTTACGAGCCTCCTTATGGTCCGACGGGCAATAAAAAAATGTCAATTAAATGTCAGAGCTGTTTCTTGTAGAACTGTTTTTAATATAATTTGTAAACTTATCAACAATGAAAATAGGCTGAAACTAAATATTTTGGAATATTTACTATAGTAATGTACTTCAAGTGTAAGCACAGCGGCTTGATACCTACGTACTCATTTAATAATATTTTTTACACAATAATAGATTTGCGATAAAGACTTAATCTGTGCATAAAATAGTGTATGTATAGCGGGTGTAACTTGCTTTTATGGCCCTACAGCCTATAGAATATAGAAATAATACACCAAATAGATGAAGTGACAACTAGCAAAACGAAAGCGATTGTTAGTATAATACATAAACAAATGATGAAATGATTTTAATTAATTAATCTTACAGAAAAAACACATATCCAACTAGGCATCTTTTTTGAGTTTTCATTATTTAATGTTTTAATTTTATGAAAACGTTTATGAATGACTTGTTGATTTATGGTATGTATTTCTATGTATAATTAACAGGTAAATTTTCTCACTTTTAAAGTCTATCCGAGGACACACTGTATACATTTTAAACTTGAAAACCGACGTTGCTTTTTTATGAAACGTTTTATTATTCCACGTAATAAAAAACGGATTCTTCTCGAAAAAGTACACGTCAGACTTATTTCACATTCTAGATATTTCACAAACTGATGAATCAACTCATTTTTATTGACACAGCTAACTACCGAGGGACTTAACCTCTTTTTGCTTATGTTGACAATCCTTTTATAATTGACTTGAGTTCTTATTAAAACAATTAGGTAAACATTTTTTTGCATATGCAATAGAAAAACCACAATTGTCATCAACAACTAAGAAAATTGCAACTAATAACAGTCTGTAGGGGAGAGTCTTGTACCTTGGATATTTTTTATATCTTATATTTGCAAAGTGGTTACTTCTATATGATAAACCTATGCATGAACATTTTGATCTTGACAGTCTTTTCATTTAATATTTGCAGCTAGTATATTTTAAATTAGTTTCCTTATTGAAAAATTAAGAAAGAAAACAGTGATTTGGTCTAAGGTACAACCATGTGTTGTACCTTGGTCCACTATGCAAAACAATTAAACATGAAATAATTTTTTATTAATATTACGTTTACTCTAAAACCTTCTAAAGTCTTCTTTAATTAAACGTTCGTCTGTTTTTTTTCGACTTCCTCTTTTATACTTTCAAAAAACTTTTATGGATCGTCTTCTGATGAAAAATCATGGAATTTCTTTGGGCACACGTTCTACCATTCTCTGTACGATATTCATGTCTATTTTCTTTAGTAATATAAAATTATATTTTTAAATTTTGCTTATTTTCAGCTTCCCAACCTGTTTCCATTACAAGACCTATGAATAGATCGGAAGTTTCCAATAGGTCGCAGTTCTGGGAACACATGGAGGAATTCTGTTCCTTGGCTACAAACACAATATTCACCTGATAAGCGAGCTACAACTGATTTTGCGTAATGAATGATGCCAAATCGGACCAAAACACGTAATTATCATCAGAATGATTTTCCAAACGAATGGAATAAGGCACATTTATTTAGATGAACTTCCTGATTGATGACTATTCATGAAGAACAGAAGAAGGATTTCGAAATCCCAAACGGTGTTATTGTCAACCACTCTCCAATTTTAATATCATTAGATGCTGTAAGAGAGTCGTTGGTATTTAAATCCTCCAATTGCATTTTTATCAGAATTTTTGAAAGTAAAGTAATTTTCATTATCAACAATAAAATACTTTTCTGGTGATTTCTCTAACATGCAAACTGTACCTTGGCCTGCTGTTTTTACTCAGATATATTAAGCACTTTTTTCTTCTTTCTGTATTTCATCCGGCATTTGCTGTTATGGGTCCTGACAATATGAGAGTCCTGACAATATTGAACAAAGTGTTTGTCCAATATAAACCGAGTTACAAAAAGAACAATTCAAACAGTAAATGGATTATGGAGTTCCACAAAGTACGGCTGGAGACAGTAAACATTAATGAATACTTGATTTATAAAACGAAGAGTCCAGTCTCAAATTTTAGGCATTACCCGTTACATACATCTCGAAAATCTATGTAAAATTTCTACATGTGGTATTGCAATTTAGTAGAAATTAATTAGGTCCAAATAAATTTATATCTGTGGTATCAATCCTTAATCATCTCGAGTCTTTCTAGATTTTTGTCTCTGTGACCTTCGATTGTGGTCAAATATGTGCCTGTTGCATCCCTTGTTTTTTGCTTCTCTTCGTAGCCTTCTTAGGATACCAACAGCGGCTTATTTATAAAAGTTTATTAATCAGTGCCTCATGTGCTCTAATCACAAAATGCCTGTTTCAATGATAAATTGATAATAAAATTCGTGAAATATATTCCTGAAGTATAGAAGATTTTCTAAGAAAAAGCTTTACAGTTTTGATCACCACATCCTTGAAACTTGACAAGTGCGAAAGGATTACCCAAATAGCATATGATATAAAAAAGTACCACTTTTCCAAATTTCTTAGTGGTTACTGTAGTCAAGCTTAGAAATTCAAACTAACAATTTGTCTGAAACTGGAAGAACTTTTATTCACTTTATTTATTTATTATGTTTCAAATTAAATATTTTTTCTCTAGTCTATACTTTTGACAATACCATCCCAGAATACAGTTAAGCCCTATATTGTGTTCCTCCCTGTTGTTTAATTTTTATCTTTCAATTCTATAAAAAAATGCATTAATGCTATCTGATTGAGTTTTGAGATATGTACTGTGTATTTGCTTAGGCAATTCAGGAAACTGCCCAAGTTTAGTTTCCTTCAGTAGGTCTGTTCAGATGTTAGATGCAATCAGCAGTTATCAAGTTAGCATGTTTCAGTTTCATTGATTAATTATCTATTGTACCAATGTGCCAAATTCATGTAGGTGTAGATGTCAGTGACAACACACTAACAAACTGAATTAAAGGAAAAAATGGCCACGGATGTAGAGAATAAATTAGATGAAGATTTTTTGTTTTATCTGGGTTTTACTACTAATTTTTCTAATCAACTAAGTAAAGAAGAGATCGAGCGTTGCAGAGTAAGAATATGAAATTAATATTGAAACTCTCTATAGTAATGTAATTAATTACTGTAAGGCCTGGTTACAAAGATTATGTGGAGAGCGATGCGAAGGTATTGACAAGAAACGAAATCGTAATATCTATTTGTCGAATTTGGTTTTATGCATGCAGAATGGAAACTTAACAAAACCCTTTGAATCACCGCCAAACGAAGTTGATATCTCAAATGCTATGCAAGTCTTTGGACATGTTCCCATACACGTAGGGGTAACTAACAGTACTAAACAGTTCTTAATTGTGGTTTAATTTCACAAAGATTGTTTTAGCCACCAAAATGGTTGCAAGATATAGAAAATCTTGAAGATACTGATGAAGATTCACGAGATGGTAGAACATATTTAGCCACTCGTACTTTACCTGATGGTGCAGGTGCGTTTGCATATATCGCTGTAACTTTAGCTGATGATGAACCACGATGGCTTGGTGCTGGAGAAGGGTAAGACAGAATTACTGTTTGGGACTTACACTTATTACAAGTTCGATCTAACAATCATGTTAGCATAACATTTGTACCGTATAAACAATTGCATCATAAATGCCAAGAAAAACTTTCAACCACTTCACATTTGAATAAAATCCTTTTACAATCTAAATTAACAGTATTACTACAATATTACTTTTCATACCCTAAAAATCATTTTCGAAAAAAAATCAACGATTCTACTAAAACTTTTGAAAGACAAATTGACATTACGAATGAAATTATCAAACCTAACGTTAGTAGATTTGTTCAAATACTTAAGTTTTCGTTGATTAATTGTGGAATTTTAGCATGTTTGAAAGAACTGTGGATGATAAATATAGAGAAAGTATGCCGCCGATGTTCGACCTGGAACATAACCTTTTGCGAAGGAAAGATCAAACAGACAGAGAAAAAGTCATTTCATTCTACGACACACTGTTGCAAAATATAGATAAGGAGTTGGAAGGTACTGTAGAATATATTAAAGATCAACATTGATTTTGCTCTCAATCAGACATAAGACAAAGTAGCGAGGAAGTGCTTTATTTACCTATACCACAAAATCCTTAGTTCGTATTTTTTAAATTCTTAAACTCTCAATGCCAGATGGATCGTGCAGTCTAACAAACTCTGATTCAGACAAAAATCGGAAAAATTGGTAAGTGGGAAGCAGAAGCGTACAAAGTTGAGAGAAAACCAACGACACCGATTTCAGTATAGTTTAGTGAACGGAGGCCGAAAAAAGGGGGTTACCCTACAAAAGGACGGGTAATTTTTGATATGTTGTATAGGTTGGTGGGTTAGTAGAAAATGCAAGTTCCCTCACTCCCTCCCCATTTTGAAAAAGCCACTGATCGGCATTCTGGTGCATTTTAGCGCAAACAAAGGTATTTGCCGACTTGTTTAAGTTTGTTTGTACGATAAATAGCAACGGAGCTGTGAAGCTCCCAAAAAGGCTAAAATGCGTACTTCTTCTTCTTTTTATTGTCACTTAACATCGCGATAACTCTGTAACATTTTATCGTAAAAGTATTCATAATTAATTTTGTAGATAATTTAATTAGCTACAAATTCCATGTATAAAGTTTTGGATATCTTCTCCACAAAGCTGCTTGAAATCGTAATTTGACCTTTGGAGGTGTTTGTGCAGATTAGGTCAAGTACTTTCATCAACATTATGCCACTACTGTTGTGGTGGTTTTTGATGGTTACTCTAAGGAACCTGCACTGTGAACTACCAATAGCGCTGAACGGGCAAGGAGGTGCCAAGCGAACATCTCAGCTGACGTGATGTTTGACAAAACATCTGGCAACCTAACACCTCAAGAGAAGTTCTTATCAAATGAGCACAACAAAAAACGATTCATAGCACTTCTCTAACTGCACTAGAGGCTTCAAACATCGACACCAAACAAGCTGAAGTATTAATAGTCACCACTACAAAATCCGTGACTTCACAGTATGATGCAGTGGTGATTATTGGTGAAGATATCGATATGCTCGTTGTGCTGACCGGAAGAACATCTACGGTCAAGAATGTGTACCTCGGAAAACCTGGGAGAGTTACTTCACCTGACATTCTGTACTCCTTCTCATCGTTCAAGTACAACTCGCCGGAGAACGTCCTGCTCCTTCACGCCATAAGTAGATGTGACACCACCTCCAACATTTTTGGTTTCAGGAAGAATCAATTTTGCCACTTTTTCCAAAAGAAACCACTTTTTCGTGAGCTTGTAGATGTGTTCAGGAACCCAAATGTTACTGTTTCAAAAATTTCAGAGGTAGGAGAGCGCATGTTGGTGATGGGGTCAACGACCAATCCATCAACTCTTTTCGTTATGCTAAATTCATGAGCAGTAGCACTATGAGATTTTTTATTTAGTTATAGCTAGGAAAAGTGTGAAGAATCTCAATAATTTTCTAAGTTCGCTATTTTTGCATTTTTGTGAGCGGCACACCTCCATCGCTATTGGTTTAACAAAAGGCATAATATACCAAAGACTTAGAAAATTGAGAATACTCGGCAAATAACTCATTCTGCGCTAAAGTGTATAGAAAGAATTAACTGACGTTCGCAACACATAATTATGTTTCCTTCGCATCTATAAAGATCATTCTGTCTGAAATCACGGGTAATACTTTTATAATTAAAAATAATGAATCAAAAAGATTTGCTGCACTAAACTTAAAAAAGTCACTTTTTCGCTTTTTTTAATGAATTTACCCCCACTCTATTGTGTTGAGCGTAATAAAAGAATTGATATATGGAATTTGCAGCTAATTAAATTATTTACAAGATTGATTATGAAGACTTACGCTGAAATGAAGTGTTACGGAGTTATCACGATGATAAGTGGCAAGGAATCAAAACATTGCAAAGTAGCAATTTTAGCCTTTTTTGGGAGCTTCACAGCTCCGTTGAAACTTTGTAGGAAATCATGTCCTCTACAAGTCGGCAAAAAACTTCTTTTTCGCTAAAATGCACCAGAACGAAGTTATAGGCAAAAAACTAAAGAACGTGCCGATTTCCAACGGTTTTCTCAAAATGACGAAGAGCGTAGAGGTGGAGGGGAGTGAGGAAACTTGGATTTCTCGTTACCACACTGACCTATAGAACATATTAAAAATCTAGAACCACCCGACCTTTTGTAGGGTAACACCCCTTCATTCAATGGACTAGGCATTTACAAAGGTAAATTGACAAGCTAATCGGCTCGTTAGAAAATCAGTGGCTAGACGCTAGAGGTTGCATTAACTTAACCATCAATGTGAAGTTTTCGTCTGGTCAGAATGCTAGTAAGTGGGTAAACATTCCCGGAAAATTTTTGCAGTTTCGAACGATATAAATGTCACTTTGGACATATGCTCATTAGACTGTAGTGGTGGTTTCTTTAAGCTGCACACCCACCAGCCCTTTAGTAGCTGTGAAAACTCCTGGTGGTAGTATCAAGCGTATCTTTATCTTGAAAAAAGTAGTTAGGTGTATAGCTACAGGTCACCAAGAACTACGGAGGTCACGAAAACGTCTCTTTTTTAATACTTCAAATGATTTCCTAGCTCTATTGGTGTGCTAATGAAGGAAATGCATTCTTTTCAATCTGACTTTTCTTGTATAATATAAAAACAAATATTCTAAAGTCATGATGCAGAAATGTGTCAATGGAAAGTGAAAAGTTTCTGGCCTCAAAGTAGTAATACTTCGGGTCCGTAAGAAAGCTCCATCGATGAGCGAATTGAAACCTCGAATGCAGCAACCTTATGCATTACCTTAAGCACAAGAGTCTTTAGAACATGTTCATATTATAAATGACCACAGATTGCCTGTGTTATCTTTCTATTTAAAAAATGATAATGTGTTTAACATCTAGCATTACAAGTTTGTTCCATTGCTTCCCATGTATTCTGCATATTCAATCATAGAATAACTTTAATATCGCCATTATCATTCACGATATTAGAGTAATCACATAGACGCTTGAATTTTGGTACCATTTTCTTCTTTTAACCTTCTTCTTCTGTACGTAGTCGTTCTGGACCCGACTTCGGTTAGACATTAACTAGCCCAGTTTAAAAGTTAAAATATCCGTACGTAAAGAAGCTTATGCAGTATTCCCTGGCCTTCTTCCACAATTTGGCAGCTGCCTAGACAATCTTTATATAACGACACTCAATAATGGCCTTACCTGCTATACAGGCAGTACAAACTTTCTGGCATGCGATTTTAAACTTTTAGACAGAGAATAGTAGATTGATGACAATCCTACCCCCTCCACAAAAAAGTTCGACTTCATGCCATCTGAGCCATCTGTGCCCCTCTTTATGATATGTTCTGATAGAAAGTATCTTTTACGTAAGTATAGCCCAATCGACAGACCGAAATAGGCATCCAAAATGCATCTAGTTCCAACAGCAATTTTATTATTGGAATTTATTAGTTGGTCAATCCTGAGTATAAAATCAAGTTGGCGGGGCGGAGGCGCATATTTCAGCCGCCATCTTGATAAACGCGTTGTTGCAAATATCTCAAGAACGACTGGTCCTACGAACAAAACGTAACATACCTTTTTTTTGTAGAAAAATAAATTATCGATCTTTTTTATTAAAACAATTACTATTTTAGGAGTTATTACATTGCGTAGCTTTCGCTTTTAATTGTAATGTCAACCGTTTGTTAATTATTTAGCAATAACTGAAAAGTAAAAACTTTGCAGTGTAATAACTCATAACATAATTTTACGATACAATTGCTTAGTAAAAATGATAGATAATTTACTTTTCTACAAAAAAGATCTGTTATATTTTCTTTGTAGTATCAGCTGTTCTTGAGATATTTGCAATAACGCGTTTTTCAAGATGGCGGCTGAACCATAACCGCCTCCGCCAACTTGGTTTTATACTCAGGACCGACCCACTTACACATTAACACATTCCAATAATAAGATTGCTGTTGGAGCTTGATGTAAAAAAAACTCTCTGCCAACTTGGGTTAGTGAAAGTAAATGCACTTTAACGAAATGTAAATATTGCTTCTACTATTGAATTCAGAATATCAAGGCCTTTAATAGAACTTTATTAAAGTTGACAACTGTAGCATAAACTGAGCTTACTTGACTTATTAAACTTTGTGAATCATATTTTTTTTTGTTACATTTTTCAAACTGACATATTGTATTATCAGGAATCATTTTTTGCTCAAAGAACTTCAAAGACTGAGCTTGACTGCCAGAGCACTGCTTGCTGGCGACACTTAGAAAGCTTAATTTTTTCCCTCATCTAAAACCCACACTTATTTTTATCGTATTTTGAACATGCTTCTCTTGAACTAATGTACTTATCATTGGTACAGAAAGTTCAACGATGATGAGTATAATTTTTTTCATAAGTCTGAAGTTTGTCTTCCTTGATCGTCTTCTGTTGACGTGAAAATAAAGCTGTTTCTAAATCTTTTCGAGTTTGGTTGTGCTAAGCCCTAGAATTATACTGGGATCTGGGATAACCTTCTTGCAAAGATAAGATTTTCACTGACTTGGCTAAGCAAGATGTTTGATTTGTATTGTTCAAATCGGCCTCTTCAAGATGACTCTAATTCTTTCATATCTTTCTGTCCATATTCTCCAATCTTTCATATTTTAATGGTTGGTGCTACAATCAGTATCTTGCTAGGACGATGAGACACTTTACTGGTTACAGAAATATCATACGCTGCCTTTAATTTTTAGCATTGCCTTCGTTGAAACGAAATGGCGAGCATCAGTATCATCCGTTTTCAAAAGAGTCACTAGATACGACTTTCATATAACTTCAGTTTCTTGATAACTCTTGTTAATCAAAGTCACTGTTAAGCTTCAACAGATCTATTTCAGATCTTTTGAACCACAGTTAACCTCTAGCATAGTCTCATTACTTAGTTACTTAAAGGCCACTATTAAAAGTTTATCCCTTTATTGAGGCTTGGATCTTCTGCGTGATCTCCAGTAGTAGGAATCATAGTAACTTCTCTGTGAAGTGATATGTTTCAGTTATCTTGTCCACATGGATTATTTAACTTCTAGTCTGCAATCTACTGTATATTTCTCTTATCCGCATGAGAGCAAAGTCAAAGTTGAATCTATTTTATCAATACTTCTCTACTACTTATTTGAATCTTGTTTAATTTAAAAGAGATAAGTCCAGAAGAAAACGAAATCATTAATGGATTATTAGAGCAACTAATAAAAGACTTAAGAAGTAGAGGACAGTATGCACAATATGAAATAATGACAGCTAAACAAAAGAGAATGGAACTTTTACTTATTCTACATGACAGAGTCTACGCAAGAAGAGAACAGGTTTGTTGATTAAAACTGATCATTTTAAATCATATGTATGTTAAGAAAATCTGTCATTTTCTGATAATTTGCAGTTTTTGTCATATGCAGATGTAAATCTTCCCGTAAAAAAGCAATAACGTTTCAATCGTTTCAATAACGTTTTCAACATAGGCCTTTCTATGCTCACTGAATTATAAATGCTCGCTCCTTCGTCGCTCGCCCCACACCATTTCCAGCTCGCTCGTAAAGATTAATTTACAAAGCTTGTACCGTAAATAACTATTATTTATAGGCCCTATCACCGTGCACAAATAGTTACTTTTTTGTATAAGATTATCTTCTTTTATATCCTAAGTTTTAAATAGTAACGGTATTTGATAACTGCAAGTAAAGAGGATTTTCTTAGTGTAGCAAAGCTCATCAGATCAGAAAGAAGATCAAATTCTTTAACCGTTAGATAAAACAGTCAAAGCTCAACACATCTGTTACTAGTGTTGTCTTTCGGCTAATGATACATAGAAGTATTGGTCGCCGCAATAATAAAAAGAGCATATCTTACTGTGTGTGTTTGAACTGCGGTGCCTCAATCATTGTCTGAGAACTTCGAAAACTTGCTTCACATCCATCAGCAAGTACTTGAAATAGATATGCAACCGAGAACATCTCAATCTTGAAGGTTTCGTATAGGAATGTCATTGGTCATGTATATCAAGAATAAACTGCTCGAGTTTGAGCAGCAGCATGGTGTTAATGATTCTGCATGCAGCAGCTATCAACTGGAACGGGCTCATTCTCCACAATTTCACCTTCGTGGTTGCTGAGACACATACTAAGATATTGGTGAATGGGCTTACCAACTAGAGTGTGGCAGGGAGACCTGCCAGAGACCATTTGGCTCCAATTCTTATACCTAGCTGAACATAGACTATCTCGAAAAATCCGTACGCTGGTTCATGTCATATTCAACGAACTCTGTTTAGTTTGCGACGAATGATCATCCGAGTATTGGACTAAATCTTATTCTGGAAAAAGTCGATCATGGGACAGGCCCAGTTATCAATGAATCCCATTGATCTCGTGAAAGTAAATAATTTGGATGCACAGCTTAGCCTGCATTGGCTGAGGAAACCTGGGATCTTAAGGTCAGGAAGGCTCCAAGTAACATAATGAATGGTTATGTCGAACAAAACCATGTTGTTTTGAGTTGTATTATTAACGCCTCCCTGTAGTTTCCGATAAGGTAATAGTGTGGTAGTGTGGCAGTGCGAACGGTAGATCACCGATGTTATCATACCGCCGAAACCGAAGCATCGAACAAGATTCTCTTAGACCAGTAGATCGATATAGTAGTAAGTAAATAGCGGTTCAAGACTAGATCTCCCCATGTTATTCTTATGGGAGTTTCGTTTTTAAGACAGGACAATTTTGTGAGGTTATGTGTGTCAAACTTGGCGTCCTTCCCGCTAGATGTCAGCATGGGTGTGGGGTTGAGTGTTTTGGCGGGAAAATGTAAATGTGATGCTTGCTCGTGATTGGTCGGACTGAATTGCCGGTAAAATAGGTTGCAGCATGTGTCGCTAGATGTCGCTGTGGGCGTGGTTTTGGCGGGAAAAATCAAATCTCAGGCCTGTTCGTGATTGGTCCGAAGTTTTGGCGCTAAAGGAGGTTGCAGGACGTGTCGCTTTGGAGCTGAATGTAAACAAACGGGGTTGCCAAATCTCATATTTGGTAAAAATGAAAAGTCACTAGATAATTCCCCAGGACTTGAAAGTGTGTGTTTAGACCGCGCGCAAAGGGGGCCTTCGCCCTGGGCCCCCATTCTGGGGCATCCTAGGGAGATCGTTAGGGTGCTTCGCTCTGGGCCCCCCACTCTGGCGTTCCCGGGGAGATCGTTATGGGTGCTTCGCCCTCCTCGGGGCCCCACTCTGGGGGTCCCCCTGGGATCGACAGCGGTGCAGGGCCCCCTTGTGTGAAAGATGTCGGCGTGCGCGTGAACGCGACCGGGCGGGCCGGGTTAATCCGAAAAATTTGTCGGGGCGTTACGTGGCCGGGTGGTCCAGTGCCCCGGTGGCCGTTGAAAGGGGTTAATTTATTTGGCGGTCCGAAAAATTTGTCGCGGCGTTGCGTGGGCGGGTGCCCCAGTGCCCCGGTGGGCCGATGAAAGGGGTTAATTTGAAAAATTTAGCGGTTGTCTCGTTGCTGATTAATAATAAGGTGGTGGGTAAACATTTTATTAAAGGGGGGCTGAAAAAAATAATATACAATCATCGTTTAACTAGATGTAAATACAATATTAACAACATAAGCGTACTGTAGATTTTTCTTTAATACAAATAATGAATAGTGACCTATAAAATACAATAATAATAATAATTAAAGGAGAATGCATCGTTTTCCTCTCTCTCATGAATAGTACTGCTGGATGATCTCATCACTTAATTGTTGCATAGTTTGATGTTGGACTAAAAATAAAAACATTACATTTTATATCGCTAATTAAAATTAACTTTTCTCAACTTACCTGCATTTGTTTTTTCCTTTAATAAAACAGAAGCCAATAATGATATTATTTTAAAGGAGAATGCATCTTTCTGCTGGATGATGTAATTATATGTGCATCTAAACATTCCTTTTAATGAATGATCTCATCGCTTAATTATTGCATAGTTTGATGTTGGACTAAAAATAAAAACATTACATTTTATACATTAAATTAAAAAATATCAACTTACCTGCATTTGTTTTTTCCTTTATGAACAAAACAGAAGCCAGTAAAATACAATAATGATATTATTTTAAAGGAGAATGCATCTTTTTCTTCTAACAAAATATTTTATATTCTGTTGAATGATGTCATCAGTGAATTATTGCACTAGCATGAAAAATAACATGAATGATGTCATCCATTAATTGTTGCATAGTTTGATGTTAGGCTAAAAATAAAAAACATTACATTTTATATCGCTAATTAAAATTAACTTTTCTCAAATTACCTGCATTTGTTTTTTCCTTTATGAACAAAAACAGAAGCCAGTAAAATACGATAATAATATTATTTTAAAGGAGAATGCATCTTTCTGCTGGATGATGTAATTATTCAAAACATATGTGCATACATTCCTTTTCTAGAATGATCTCATCATCACTTAATTGCTGCATAGTTTTGAGAGTTAAAAAAACATTACATTCGGTATAAAATAACAATATCAACTTACCTGCATTTGTTTTTAGTATTTTGCACGTTACAACTAAATTTTTAAGAAAGCAAACAATATATCATACGTGCTAATTACATTCCTTCACTTCTCTAATTTTATGAAAAGCCTTTTCCATTTTACACTATTAAAACTGAAAGCGGTTTGTTTTTAATGCTATTTTTATAGATTAAAAGATGCTAGCTTTTAACAAACCGCTTGTTTTAAAACTGGGCGAAGAGGGAATGTTTTGCATGTATTGCGTTTCCCCTCTTTGTAACGTATGTTTAGAAAAAACTGTAAAATGTCATGACATATATAATAAATTACTGCTTTTTAAGTGCAATCAAACATCTGAGGAGTCATCCGGTTTCTTTATAAAATAAATGAACATGAACATAAAAAATTGGTTGGACGATTATCTTCATCTATTTTAGTTGTAAAAATTAAATGTTTTATGAAGTGTATTGTTCGAAGTGTCGACTAAACTAATTTCAAAATATCAGAAATAGTATTAAGAATATGTTTACTTTTTTAAAACATTCACAGCGTTAATCACAATAGTAATTTAGCATTTTATGTAAATGCAATAAACCAAAACGAAAATAAAATAATTTCAAAACTTAGTAAGATCCTTCTTAAATGATACAACATAGTATAAAGGTTTATATCATATATTTTTGCATACTACATATGGAATTTATAGACTAAAAATAGAATAATTACATAGGTACAGGGTTTATATATAGACTTATATAATACAAGTTATACATGTAAACTTAACTAGTTTCTAAATTATCATCATTAGAAATCCTTTAATTTCCCCAAGCTAAGGTATTTATACATATCACATATACAATTTATAGATTAAATAAAATAATTACATAGGTAGAGGGCTTATATACAGACTTATACAATACAAGTTATACATGAACACTTAACTAGTTTCTAAATTATCATCGTTAGAAATCCTATAATTTCCCCAAGCTAAGGTATAATTTTATCAACACATTGAAAATCAATTGACGATGTGTGAAAAAAGTGAATGTAATAAAAGTGTAAAAAATAGTATCTTTACACTGTATTTTAGATTCGTAGATATTGAAACTTGTGAAGATATTATCATAATTATGTATAACTTGGCTCGTCAAGCGGGTACCTAGCAGGAAGAAAAGGCAATCTTATTAGCAGTTTGTACCATTAAAACTCTTGCTGTAGAAAACAATGAAATTAAAAATAGCATATAGCAACAAAAGTTAAACAGAATCTGACATGAACATAAGGCAATATTACTTTAAAAAATTTATTTCTAACATAAGTTTTAGATTGAACTTTATGAAATTTTTTTTGTTGAAAGGACAATTATCTAAGATGATTGCAATAACACCAAAACGTAATGACCAACAACATATTGTTGTAGCGCCAACATCACGATTTATTATAATTAGCAGAAACGAGAAAGATTTGCTGATAAGCTTATGCAATACGTCGGATCATCGGCGTACCAATAATCTTGTCTAGTAATGTTTCTTTATGTGATTTAGATGGAATAAAAGTGTTATATAAAAAATAATTCAACTCACAATCATCACAATATTTTATCAGTCAATATGACTCCATTTTGTGATAGATTCATACATGAAGAAGATGTTATATAAAAGCTCCACGCCACTGTCTTAATTTTATTGTATGGTTTAGTTGATAATGAGAAATTCAAAACGAACATGTGCGGCAGTGGAACACCTGGGAAGTCATCCGGTTTCTTTATAAATTAAATAAACATCAACATATAAAATTGTTTGGATGACTAATCTAAATGCTTCATTTCTTGATATTTGCTACTTGATTTATAAAACAACATTAGGGTTGTATAAAATTTCACATTTAAATTATTATTTACATGTGTTTTTTCCATTTATACATAAATCACTGCTTTGGACACCCATTGCATTATTTTACATTTATTTCTTTATCAGCTTTTAATTCTCGGCTCTGAATTAATTAATTTTATTTATATAAAATGTAAGAATACATGATTTATTGCAATTCATAATAATAATAATGTGTTACAATATACATTATTTTTTGTTTATTTTGAACATTTTGAAATTCTGAACCAAATAGCCGTTTGTAGTAATAGGTAATAGTTAAAACTTATTTGATTTTTTGAAAATTACTCATCAGATCTTGGAATGCCGGAAATTTCAATGAACTTGGGTTTATTCACACTTGTGAAATGCACTGCTACATATTTGAAGAATATTACAGACTTGTAATATTGTATTGAAACACATTATTCATAATGTAACCGCTATTTGTGATCATACTTTTCGACCTTTTTTTAGCCAAAGATCATTTTTTACAAAAATCTATAAAAATTCCTGTACAATTCTGTATAAAAATTTCTTCAAATCACTGGCTCGAACGAAATTTTCAAGCAGCCGTTCAATAATCGTGGTTGTCCTTGCATCAAAACAATTCAGACAATGGAATCAGAAATGTCGCCAGACTGAAAATGTGCAAGATACAAACATCAACGACCTCTAGCAAATCCTGACAATATCCAGAGAGTGTTGAATGAGATTAATCAAAGCTCTAAGAAGTCCATCTTAATACATTCTGCAGTTCTCCAAATATCAGTCAGGACTGTAAGAAGAATATTGAACAAGGAGAAATACAGTCCATATAAAATAAATAGTGTGCAACAATTTCTGCGATAAGGTAAGGAATGAATTTCGGAATGTTAAAAATAAACTGTTTATGTTGACTGTTTAAACTGTTGTTATTGGGCACCGAATAATCCACAAGAGATTTATCAAGTTCTTTTTTCATTCAGCAAATATGACAGTTTGGTGTACGGTCTCAGCTTCCAGAGTGATTGGGTCATACTTTTTCGAAAATTATGATGGAACTGTAACTTGACCGTTATAGCTGACATATATCACCAAATGCTTTTTTAAAGCTTTTAGCATCATAGTCTGATCTATCTTTACCTGTCTAACGATTTATCTTGGGTGTACGAGATTGTTCTACCTCAGTTACTGTTAGGGTGACTAATATTTTTGGTTGGGGAAACAATTTACTTGATAAGTGGTTTATTAAAACAAAAAAGATTGTTTGTGATTAAAATATGTTGATAAAATAATCAAAACAAGCAACCTGGTACAGATCAGCGATTCGTCTTGTTATTAATATCCAATACCTGCTCGAGATAACATTGAAATACATTAAAAAGATCTTAAGTTAGTTTCAAAATTGGCAAAAAGATCGAAAATGTATTTATGATCGAAAATGGCGGTTGCATTCTGTATATTTAGTCTAAACAAATCTGCCATCTTTCTTCTTTATAATGATATAGGTGTTATCTTGTTTTGCCGGTAATACACAATAAGAGTTATTGCACTGTACAAGGAAATGTTGCAATGAAACCTATTACAGTTGGTATTCAATACTTCGTATTTTGCACAGATACTAGCAGTAGAAAAGAGAGGACTGGGCTATATATTATTTTGTTGAATATAAAATACTTTAAAATAAACTAATCTGCTGACTTAAGATATATAATAGATCTTGCATTATGACTGGATGAGATCTCTTCCAGTGAAGACAACTGCTTAGTCATGTTAAAGGTCAGCCGGACATCTGCAATCAAGTTTTCTTATTATATTGTTATGTAGAAGAAGTTCGAGCAAAGATTTGTATAGGTTTTTAGCTTTTCGTGACGACTTCTTTACCGCGAATCGTTGTGGATCATTTCATTTGTATGATCTTATACCAATGGGTGTCAACAATTGATCTTAAAATCTCTGATTGTCATCGTTGTATGATTGTCACATTAGACTTGCTGATGCATCCCAACAATTCGATGCCGTATGTTCATACAGGCTTAATTATGAGTGTATAGACTGTATAGAGCAGGAATTGATGTGACTTTTTCCTATCCAGCAATACATTTTTCTCTTTCTTTCTTTCGTATCTATTTGTTCAGTTTACTATCTAAATGTAATCTCAGGTATTTAAAGGT
Organism: Agrypnus murinus; assembly: GCA_929113105.1. Lineage (NCBI taxonomy): Eukaryota > Metazoa > Arthropoda > Insecta > Coleoptera > Elateridae > Agrypnus > Agrypnus murinus. The sequence goes on from OV816026.1 coordinate 65,178,679, forward strand.
GAGGAACTTCTATATTACTTAATGTATACCCACACAACAAAAGAAATAATTAGTTGATCTAAATAGAAGACGTTTAAAGCAAGCTTAACATATAATAAGTTCATATATAACCAAGTAAATCTTAACATTCTTCTAAATAATCTGTAGATTAAACTTTAAGGCAACGATATAACCGAATTAAATATAAGAAATACTTAAATTTAATTGTTTAATAAATACATTTGATTTAATTCGGTTATATCGTTGCCTTAAAGTTTAATCTACAGATTATTTAGAAGAATGTTAAGATTTACTTGGTTATATATGAACTTATTATATGTTAAGCTTGCTTTAAACGTCTTCTATTTAGATCAACTAATTATTTCTTTTGTTGTGTGGGTATACATTAAGTAATATAGAAGTTCCTCACCTTTAAATACCTGAGATTACATTTAGATAGTAAACTGAACAAATAGATACGAAAGAAAGAAAGAGAAAAATGTATTGCTGGATAGGAAAAAGTCACATCAATTCCTGCTCTATACAGTCTATACACTCATAATTAAGCCTGTATGAACATACGGCATCAAATTGTTGGGATGCATCAGCAAGTCTAATGTGACAATCATACAACGATGACAATCAGAGATTTTAAGATCAATTGTTGACACCCATTGGTATAAGATCATACAAATGAAATGATCCACAACGATTCGCGGTAAAGAAGTCGTCACGAAAAGCTAAAAACCTATACAAATCTTTGCTCGAACTTCTTCTACATAACAATATAATAAGAAAACTTGATTGCAGATGTCCGGCTGACCTTTAACATGACTAAGCAGTTGTCTTCACTGGAAGAGATCTCATCCAGTCATAATGCAAGATCTATTATATATCTTAAGTCAGCAGATTAGTTTATTTTAAAGTATTTTATATTCAACAAAATAATATATAGCCCAGTCCTCTCTTTTCTACTGCTAGTATCTGTGCAAAATACGAAGTATTGAATACCAACTGTAATAGGTTTCATTGCAACATTTCCTTGTACAGTGCAATAACTCTTATTGTGTATTACCGGCAAAACAAGATAACACCTATATCATTATAAAGAAGAAAGATGGCAGATTTGTTTAGACTAAATATACAGAATGCAACCGCCATTTTCGATCATAAATACATTTTCGATCTTTTTGCCAATTTTGAAACTAACTTAAGATCTTTTTAATGTATTTCAATGTTATCTCGAGCAGGTATTGGATATTAATAACAAGACGAATCGCTGATCTGTACCAGGTTGCTTGTTTTGATTATTTTATCAACATATTTTAATCACAAACAATCTTTTTTGTTTTAATAAACCACTTATCAAGTAAATTGTTTCCCCAACCAAAAATATTAGTCACCCTAACAGTAACTGAGGTAGAACAATCTCGTACACCCAAGATAAATCGTTAGACAGGTAAAGATAGATCAGACTATGATGCTAAAAGCTTTAAAAAAGCATTTGGTGATATATGTCAGCTATAACGGTCAAGTTACAGTTCCATCATAATTTTCGAAAAAGTATGACCCAATCACTCTGGAAGCTGAGACCGTACACCAAACTGTCATATTTGCTGAATGAAAAAAGAACTTGATAAATCTCTTGTGGATTATTCGGTGCCCAATAACAACAGTTTAAACAGTCAACATAAACAGTTTATTTTTAACATTCCGAAATTCATTCCTTACCTTATCGCAGAAATTGTTGCACACTATTTATTTTATATGGACTGTATTTCTCCTTGTTCAATATTCTTCTTACAGTCCTGACTGATATTTGGAGAACTGCAGAATGTATTAAGATGGACTTCTTAGAGCTTTGATTAATCTCATTCAACACTCTCTGGATATTGTCAGGATTTGCTAGAGGTCGTTGATGTTTGTATCTTGCACATTTTCAGTCTGGCGACATTTCTGATTCCATTGTCTGAATTGTTTTGATGCAAGGACAACCACGATTATTGAACGGCTGCTTGAAAATTTCGTTCGAGCCAGTGATTTGAAGAAATTTTTATACAGAATTGTACAGGAATTTTTATAGATTTTTGTAAAAAATGATCTTTGGCTAAAAAAAGGTCGAAAAGTATGATCACAAATAGCGGTTACATTATGAATAATGTGTTTCAATACAATATTACAAGTCTGTAATATTCTTCAAATATGTAGCAGTGCATTTCACAAGTGTGAATAAACCCAAGTTCATTGAAATTTCCGGCATTCCAAGATCTGATGAGTAATTTTCAAAAAATCAAATAAGTTTTAACTATTACCTATTACTACAAACGGCTATTTGGTTCAGAATTTCAAAATGTTCAAAATAAACAAAAAATAATGTATATTGTAACACATTATTATTATTATGAATTGCAATAAATCATGTATTCTTACATTTTATATAAATAAAATTAATTAATTCAGAGCCGAGAATTAAAAGCTGATAAAGAAATAAATGTAAAATAATGCAATGGGTGTCCAAAGCAGTGATTTATGTATAAATGGAAAAAACACATGTAAATAATAATTTAAATGTGAAATTTTATACAACCCTAATGTTGTTTTATAAATCAAGTAGCAAATATCAAGAAATGAAGCATTTAGATTAGTCATCCAAACAATTTTATATGTTGATGTTTATTTAATTTATAAAGAAACCGGATGACTTCCCAGGTGTTCCACTGCCGCACATGTTCGTTTTGAATTTCTCATTATCAACTAAACCATACAATAAAATTAAGACAGTGGCGTGGAGCTTTTATATAACATCTTCTTCATGTATGAATCTATCACAAAATGGAGTCATATTGACTGATAAAATATTGTGATGATTGTGAGTTGAATTATTTTTTATATAACACTTTTATTCCATCTAAATCACATAAAGAAACATTACTAGACAAGATTATTGGTACGCCGATGATCCGACGTATTGCATAAGCTTATCAGCAAATCTTTCTCGTTTCTGCTAATTATAATAAATCGTGATGTTGGCGCTACAACAATATGTTGTTGGTCATTACGTTTTGGTGTTATTGCAATCATCTTAGATAATTGTCCTTTCAACAAAAAAAAATTTCATAAAGTTCAATCTAAAACTTATGTTAGAAATAAATTTTTTAAAGTAATATTGCCTTATGTTCATGTCAGATTCTGTTTAACTTCTGTTGCTATATGCTATTTTTAATTTTATTGTTTTCTACAGCAAGAGTTTTAATGGTACAAACTGCTAATAAGATTGCCTTTTCTTCCTGCTAGGTACCCGCTTGACGAGCCAAGTTATACATAATTATGATAATATCTTCACAAGTTTCAATATCTACGAATCTAAAATACAGTGTAAAGATACTATTTTTTACACTTTTATTACATTCACTTTTTTCACACATCGTCAATTGATTTTCAATGTGTTGATAAAATTATACCTTAGCTTGGGGAAATTATAGGATTTCTAACGATGATAATTTAGAAACTAGTTAAGTGTTCATGTATAACTTGTATTGTATAAGTCTGTATATAAGCCCTCTACCTATGTAATTATTTTATTTAATCTATAAATTGTATATGTGATATGTATAAATACCTTAGCTTGGGGAAATTAAAGGATTTCTAATGATGATAATTTAGAAACTAGTTAAGTTTACATGTATAACTTGTATTATATAAGTCTATATATAAACCCTGTACCTATGTAATTATTCTATTTTTAGTCTATAAATTCCATATGTAGTATGCAAAAATATATGATATAAACCTTTATACTATGTTGTATCATTTAAGAAGGATCTTACTAAGTTTTGAAATTATTTTATTTTCGTTTTGGTTTATTGCATTTACATAAAATGCTAAATTACTATTGTGATTAACGCTGTGAATGTTTTAAAAAAGTAAACATATTCTTAATACTATTTCTGATATTTTGAAATTAGTTTAGTCGACACTTCGAACAATACACTTCATAAAACATTTAATTTTTACAACTAAAATAGATGAAGATAATCGTCCAACCAATTTTTTATGTTCATGTTCATTTATTTTATAAAGAAACCGGATGACTCCTCAGATGTTTGATTGCACTTAAAAAGCAGTAATTTATTATATATGTCATGACATTTTACAGTTTTTTCTAAACATACGTTACAAAGAGGGGAAACGCAATACATGCAAAACATTCCCTCTTCGCCCAGTTTTAAAACAAGCGGTAAACTGTGCACATATGTAATGCGGTTTGTTAAAAGCTAGCATCTTTTAATCTATAAAAATAGCATTAAAAACAAACCGCTTTCAGTTTTAATAGTGTAAAATGGAAAAGGCTTTTCATAAAATTAGAGAAGTGAAGGAATGTAATTAGCACGTATGATATATTGTTTGCTTTCTTAAAAATTTAGTTGTAACGTGCAAAATACTAAAAACAAATGCAGGTAAGTTGATATTGTTATTTTATACCGAATGTAATGTTTTTTTAACTCTCAAAACTATGCAGCAATTAAGTGATGATGAGATCATTCTAGAAAAGGAATGTATGCACATATGTTTTGAATAATTACATCATCCAGCAGAAAGATGCATTCTCCTTTAAAATAATATTATTATCGTATTTTACTGGCTTCTGTTTTTGTTCATAAAGGAAAAAACAAATGCAGGTAATTTGAGAAAAGTTAATTTTAATTAGCGATATAAAATGTAATGTTTTTTATTTTTAGCCTAACATCAAACTATGCAACAATTAATGGATGACATCATTCATGTTATTTTTCATGCTAGTGCAATAATTCACTGATGACATCATTCAACAGAATATAAAATATTTTGTTAGAAGAAAAAGATGCATTCTCCTTTAAAATAATATCATTATTGTATTTTACTGGCTTCTGTTTTGTTCATAAAGGAAAAAACAAATGCAGGTAAGTTGATATTTTTTAATTTAATGTATAAAATGTAATGTTTTTATTTTTAGTCCAACATCAAACTATGCAATAATTAAGCGATGAGATCATTCATTAAAAGGAATGTTTAGATGCACATATAATTACATCATCCAGCAGAAAGATGCATTCTCCTTTAAAATAATATCATTATTGGCTTCTGTTTTATTAAAGGAAAAAACAAATGCAGGTAAGTTGAGAAAAGTTAATTTTAATTAGCGATATAAAATGTAATGTTTTTATTTTTAGTCCAACATCAAACTATGCAACAATTAAGTGATGAGATCATCCAGCAGTACTATTCATGAGAGAGAGGAAAACGATGCATTCTCCTTTAATTATTATTATTATTGTATTTTATAGGTCACTATTCATTATTTGTATTAAAGAAAAATCTACAGTACGCTTATGTTGTTAATATTGTATTTACATCTAGTTAAACGATGATTGTATATTATTTTTTTCAGCCCCCCTTTAATAAAATGTTTACCCACCACCTTATTATTAATCAGCAACGAGACAACCGCTAAATTTTTCAAATTAACCCCTTTCATCGGCCCACCGGGGTACTGGGGCACCCGCCCACGCAACGCCGCGACAAATTTTTCGGACCGCCAAATAAATTAACCCCTTTCAACGGCCACCGGGGCACTGGACCACCCGGCCACGTAACGCCCCGACAAATTTTTCGGATTAACCCGGCCCGCCCGGTCGCGTTCACGCGCACGCCGACATCTTTCACACAAGGGGGCCCTGCACCGCTGTCGATCCCAGGGGGACCCCCAGAGTGGGGCCCCGAGGAGGGCGAAGCACCCATAACGATCTCCCCGGGAACGCCAGAGTGGGGGGCCCAGAGCGAAGCACCCTAACGATCTCCCTAGGATGCCCCAGAATGGGGGCCCAGGGCGAAGGCCCCCTTTGCGCGCGGTCTAAACACACACTTTCAAGTCCTGGGGAATTATCTAGTGACTTTTCATTTTTACCAAATATGAGATTTGGCAACCCCGTTTGTTTACATTCAGCTCCAAAGCGACACGTCCTGCAACCTCCTTTAGCGCCAAAACTTCGGACCAATCACGAACAGGCCTGAGATTTGATTTTTCCCGCCAAAACCACGCCCACAGCGACATCTAGCGACACATGCTGCAACCTATTTTACCGGCAATTCAGTCCGACCAATCACGAGCAAGCATCACATTTACATTTTCCCGCCAAAACACTCAACCCCACACCCATGCTGACATCTAGCGGGAAGGACGCCAAGTTTGACACACATAACCTCACAAAATTGTCCTGTCTTAAAAACGAAACTCCCATAAGAATAACATGGGGAGATCTAGTCTTGAACCGCTATTTACTTACTACTCGATATCACTTCTGTCTGTCCGAGATCAAACGAAAGTTATTGTTTGATCGACTCAAAGGCTTTACTTACGGTAAAATTTCGAGAAACTTGTGACACAATTATGATTGCTTCTCAACAATATTTAGGCAATCTGACAGGTATGACCGTATATCTCTATCGTACTCATACTAAACACTAGAATAATATAGCTGCAAGTTCATTCGCTCGCTTTAAGCTCAGCAAACTATAGGTGAGTAAAGTGTCGTTCAGAATGAGCAATTTGGATTAAGAACGGCGAATTCTACTGTGCATCAAAATTTGCGCATATTGGAAAAGGTTTCGGATAGACTCAACAAACAATTGGCGGTTTTCTAGGACGTATCGAAAGCTTTTCACACAGTCTGGCTCCAATAATTACTTTACTGGACAATAAACTATCTTAAACTTATCTATAAAAGGTAGTTCAATTTTCTAAAATCAGATTCCGAGCCAAGTTGGATTGTTGAAGACATTGAATTAACTCAGACTATCAAATCAACTCCGACAACGGCCTAGATCATTTTTATGATGATAGGAGACACCTGGAAAAACCAAAAGTAATTTCAGTGTTTTGATGTGAGAACCCATAAAATATGAAGACAAGCGTATTAAAGTAATATTTAATAAGAGCATATTCTGTTCTTATTTTGTATTATGTGAAACAATATTGATTGAACTTTCCTGTGCATCGAATTTGATTCGTTATCGACAAAACCAGTTCTCTAAGAAAGTGACTAGGGACGTAGTTAAGGGTAGACATAGAATGAAACATAAAATCTAACTTAACAATACAATGAACATAAAAAGACTACAAACTAATACAAAAGCATTAGGACGATGCAATCCTCTTTGACGGGTCCTAGAGATACCTAAGTAAGCAGTAGAGAAATCAGGTAAACACTGTATCAATCACATCAATTCCTAGATTTACCCTACAGATAAACTACAATCGAAGTAAAAATAAAGTCGCTTACCTAGGCCAGACTCCAAGATGATGGCGAGCTCCCGAAGGAAACTGAGTTCTCTTATAATAAAACCTCAGATTATATAGCATTCGTAAACGCAAAAAAAGCTAGGTGGACGACTCGGTAGCGCGTGTTTCCAGTCACACGTGTGTTACTAGCTCTCTTTCTAACAAACAGGATGCAGGTGTTTAGTGCAGCTATGCGCCAGGCTATTTTTAGCAGCAAGCTTGTACGAGATTAGAAATATGTGTGCAATAGCGGTGTGTTTTAACGCTACTCGTAACACCCAACATCCAAACATCGGGAAATAAAAAGGTGTCTAACACTTCTCGAGACTTCAAGCTAAACAGCAGTGGCGCGTCAAAGCATTTTGTTATCGGAAGTGCTAACAATATAGTAGGTGCATTTATCATGTCACCCAGATGCACGTCTATGTGTATCCGTACTAAAATAAAGATGGATATACGTACTTTATATTTCAACGCTTCTCGTAAGCAGGTCTCACAACGACTAGACGTTGTAACACTTCGAGAAGTGTATGCGTTATAACCCACCAATAGTGCGCAACATTTGAGAACATTTATACTACTTGAAATGCAACTTGAAAAATAATGAATAATTTAATTTTGTTGTTTATTGTTTCCAGCCTTACCTTGTGGAACTCCATAATCATGAAATAAATAAAGATTAGTAAAAGTTTCACAGTTTTATTAAAATATAACCTGACAATATTGTTTCGACAGCTATGCTGTCATTATCAAAGGTAATATAATTATAAACAAACACGTCGCTAAGGTAGATACAAAAATAGGTAACTAGATAAAATAATAATAATAATCAGAATTAAATACCTAATACTTCCAGTAACGGAGAATTACTGAGCTCAAGTTGTTCATTCGTTAAAGGTACCCTGAGTTTGTGTTTGTACATCTCAAAGGCTTCTCAAATGTCTAATTTGCGTTTGTTATTACAAAAATGTAGGAATTTAATATTATTTTGAGGAGTCATTGTGTGATTTTGTTCTAAAAGGTGTTTGGCGTAATTAGATTTTTCAGGATGTTTATTTTTGTAATGACGTACGTGTTCTTTATATCTTATGTCAAAATTTCGAAGTGTTTGCCCAATATATACCGAACTACAAAAAGAACAATTTAAACGGTAAATGCCCGATTTCATGATATCATGTGTTCTGTCTTTAGCATTAAATAAAAAGTGTTAGTGTTGGTTTTAAATGTTATTTTATAATTGTTGGTTTTTCTTAGTATATGTGCAATTTTTTCTGATATTTTTCCAAAATATGGTATAGATATGTAATTTGTGTCTTCTGTTTGATTGTCAATGGGATATATTTTTTTGATAGCTAACCTATAATCTTTTTGTTTAATTAAAGTGTCAATCATGTTCGGATTGTAATGATTTGCATGTGCTAGTTGTTTAATGGTTGATATCTCTTTGCTAAAATCTGATTTTGTTAGTGGAATAGTTAAAGCTCTGTACTAATGACCTGTAGGCTGCTATTTTATGTGTATTATGGTGACAAGATTCATTTGGTATTGTTATGTCTGTTTGTGTTGGTTTTCTGTATATGGAAAATTCAAATAGATTGTGTGCGTTAATCTTGATATTTAAGTCTAGAAAGTTTATAGCCCTGTTTTGTTCCGTTTCTAGTGTAAAATCTATGTTAGGGGGGGGATATTGTTAATAAGAATTAAAAATTCATTGATAACCTCAAAAGAACTGTCAAAACAAGCTTAAATGTCATCAACATAACGAAACCAGAAGATAATGTGTTTAGAGAGGTTTAATTCAAATATTCGATCTTCGAACTTGTTCATAAATATGTTAGCTAATAGAGGACTTACCCATAGGTAAACCACCCTTTTGTAAATAAATTATGTTATTAAAAGTGAAATAATTCTGACTTATTCAAAGGTCAAATAATTGAATTAACTCTAACCTTTTAGTGACGAATATGATTTTTTATGCGACCTGGAAAATGTAGATTCAAAGGAGCCATCAACTAGTAGTTTGAACTCTACATGTATAACTGTTAAAACATCTCAATAAATCCAAACGAGATAGTGGCGCAGTCTTCGAGATCTATATTTAGTGTTCGTTTTTGAGCGGTTATATGAAATACTTAGAACATCTATATAGCTAAATAGCCTTCGTATTGTAGTGATTAGCGTGCTGGTCTCTCACCCAAGCGGCCCAAGAACGACTCCCGGTGCCAGCAAATCTGGTTAAGGTTTTCTGTAGTTATTCCTTAGCTGTAACACAAATGTGGGATATGTGCTACAATATCTGTAAGTTGACTGAAGCCGCTCGATGGGCCTGCATAATAATAATCGCCACTCCTTTCCGCACAAGTTTCATAGCTTCTGGGGCCTGGTTTCCAGGTTATGGATAGTAGTCGTTATTATTACTATTAGTATTATTATCTATCTCCTTTTAGTTATAGCCTTACTTGCTTTAGATAATACTTATATAATCTTTAATTTGAAAATATTAACTTTACCTTCACAGATTTTGCACCGTCAAGACGTTATGGATGGTATACAACATAAAACATTACCACCTTCTTTCTTCGACATTACTGCACAAGATCAAGACAAGATAGATCTTCCCGGTGCTATGTGGGAACAAGCAATTAATAAACAGCCAAACAAAAAAAATATGGAAGCCTTATTTGAAAAATATCCTCATGCACTTATAGAAAAGTAAGATACTAATTTATTGTATCTAGCATAAGAGACTTAACATAAATATGATTTTTGTAGGTTCTTAGAACTGCTGGCAAATGAGAAAGAAGAAGTTGCTGTTCGCATGCAAAGGAGGCACGAGAATATTGTGGTTCAAATGAGAAAAGAGCTGCTACACGAGGGAGAAAAAGGATACGCTAGAGTTGAAGTACTTACTTAAAGATAAAATTACTTGCAGTAAGTTTAATGTGCGACAAATTTAATTTAGGAAGCCGAGCGATCATTCCGGCAAACCTTATCTGTATTAGCAGCTGTCAAAACGGGGTACCTAAAGCATCTTGAACAAAGGAAGAAAATGAGGGAAAAGCAGGTATCTTCCCTAACAGACAATCGACGAATATATGAGCACATGCAAGCTGCTGTAGATGATTCACAGAGAACTCTTGAGGTAATTTTACCACTTTACGATATTTATAATCACTAAACACCTTTTATTTAAAATAGGACGAAGCTCAAAGAGGACGTCTAATGTTAGAACAAATAAATGCCATTTCTACACAAACTGATCTATATAAACAAGTCAATGAATGCAATATTAGAAATATGGAAGCTCAGAATGCTACCTTGATGAGAAATATTAAAAGGTTGAGGAGTGCAATCAGACAACAAGAAGGAAATGTTGCGCGCGTAATATCGTCCAACGTACAACAAAATAAACCTACAAATCAAGAGTTTTTAATTTATTAGGGCCAATACTATGCTAATACTTATAGAAATAAATTTTCTTTTCTGTAGAATAAAATCATGTAGCCATTGGATACCTTGGTCTTTGAGTTATTGGGTACCTTGAAGAAACAATAGGGCAGAAGTACAAAAAAAAGGTGGAAATAATAGTTGTAGTTGATTTTGGTTTATAGTTCAAGCTTCCCAGTTTAATTAGTCGGTTTTATAAATATCAACATAGAGAAATGACTGTACAATCCTGGACAGGCACTATTAGAGCCAACCGGGCAAATAACACAGGGTGTCGTTTTTTTTGTTACTATAAGTTAGCCTAGCCTAGCAGTGCCGGCCCTAGGGGTTATGGCGCCCCGATGCAAAGATTGCTTCGGCGCCCTTAATGAATTTATCGACACTTTTTTTTCGATTCCATTGCTGTATATATTAGAAGTAATTAAGTGTTAGTAGGTAATGGGCCACCTTAGGCAGACGTTTTAGTGACTTTTTTGTTTACAGTTGGTACCCCTGGGGGGAAATCTAGTGACTTTTTATGTCTGTCTCTCTCTAATCTGGTGACTTTTTGTCTGTCTCTCTCTAGGTGGTTAAGTACGGAATCTGCATTACCGACATTCTGCATTATCGACATTTGGTTCGTCACTTGGCTAAATGGTAGCGTTGTTGCTAGGGGAAAACAGATGGCGCCAGTGTCGTTTTACGTCGCATATGGGTACTTTTATGTCGATCACTCTCTAATCTAGGGACTTTTGCCTCGAAGTACGGAATCTGTATTACCGACATTCTGTATTACCGGCATGTGGTTCTGCGCTCGGCTAGATGGTAACGGTATTGCTAGGGAAAAACAGATGGCGCCACCAACTTTTTACGTAGCTCTCTCTCGAATCTAGTTACTTTTATGTCGATCGCTCTCTAATCTAGTGACTTTTTGTCTCGTTAGGTGGTACGGAACCAGCAGATATTGATTATTCGCTGCTGCTGCTGCTCTCTGATTGTTCAATTAAAAATAAGGGAGTTGTCCTGATTATTGATTGAGTTGATCGTCCAATAGAAACCTACTAGCCGGTATTGATTAAACATAATAATAATTGAAGGGTGGTGCGCGTTACCCTGAATATTGATTTGTAGACTAGCCCAATAGGAAGCAAGGATCCACAATATTGATTTTCCCTAACTGTTGTCACGTCCCTACGATTACGGAAATCTGTATTACCGACAACGTACTGAACTACCGATAGACGGAGCCACTTGTAAAAGGAATCGATATTACAGAGGACGTATTCATGCCAATTGTAAAGGGATAGTTACGTACTTTAATAAGAATAATAATAATAATTGCTACAACGCATAAGCTGGAAACCAGACTCCAGAAGCTATATTGAATATAATCAATTACTTTAAGCTAAATTAAGTCTCTATACATTTAATGGTTTATGAATTCGTATGTAAAACTCATAAAATTGAATCACGATATAAATTCCAAATATCTGCGTATAGCAGAGAATGCATAAATTACAGCAATAGTATTTAAGTGAATAGGACATCATTCCCCCTTTGCATCTACTAAACTACGACCTAATTTGTGTGACAATAAGTATACCCTCTAAACGTGATTCGATTAACGTATCAAATAACGAATAATAAAGAACATTATTGAAATTTACCACACAATTTAGTTGATCATATAGTATACAAACCTAAGTACTATCAATTCTCCTTTTTTTTCTGAATAAATAACAACTCTAATAAATAAGTAATAGAAACTACGTATTTATCATATTGTTTATGAAGTGTGTTAAGGTCTAAACAACCCACCGAATAGTACTTAGGGTGAATCTTACCTTTTCTAACTAATATAAGTGTAGTGTATTATGTATTATACATATAAAAACATGTTTATTAATATTAATCATATAATGTTATATAATAAAGTACTGATATCGCTGACACGCTGGCTGACGTATCTAGAGCAGCATTATGCACATTCATTATTTGCGGCGAATCGGCGAAGACGGATTTAAACTACATATACGTTGTTTTATTATGGAAGAGAAAATCAGAATAAACAAATAGGTAATTTATAAATAAAAGGATACTACAATAAGAAATAAATGTACAATTTTGTTCGTTTAAACTAATATGTTTAACGTCTGCACTTTAGTATTTTTAGGGTAGATATATTGATGTTCGATACCCCAGATGCAGTTTTAATTGAAGAGCTAACATTAATTTATAGGCTATAATTTCAGATCGACCCTCTTATGAGTCAGTATTATGGAAGAGAAAATCAGAATAAAACAAATAGGTAATTTATAAATAAAAGGACACTACAATAAGAAATAAATGTACTATGTTGTTCGTTTAAGATATTTATTTTAGTTCGGAGAGCATTTACAAACAATACACAATTTATACAAAGCAGTCATTCAGAACAGAGTAAGATAATTCGTATGATCTATTAAATTTAAAATAGCAATCTGCTGTTCAACTTGATTTAATTTTCGTAAATGTCTAAATATTACAAACATACAAACAAAATAGGCTTAAGTAAGAAACAAACGTATACATTACATATCTAAACTGTTACACACACGCGCGCACACACACTATACACGAATAAACTTCAAAAACGTAACATAATTTACCCCTAATTGTTTATTTTTTTGTTTTGATTAACTGTACAAGTTCGTCATATGCCTGTGTCACATTTTCTTCGTTGTTGCTTCCGTGAATGTTCTGTTCTCAGATAACCACGAAGGCATACACGTAACACGTTTGAAACTTGAGGACTTTCGTTGTCCTAACATATTTATAAGCAAATGAACAATAGTTATACATTTTCATAACCCTCTCGCCTAGGTGCATAACTTTTTACGCTTAACATCCAATCCATGCACTTCTTGAAAAGTTACGTTAAGTGATCTTCCTTTCAAAATTCTCTGTTGTCTATTGTTAATTGATTGACAATATAGACATGCAAAGTTAAATTATAAAGTTATATTTGCAATAATTTTTTATTTTATATTAAATCAATATAGTAATTTATATATGTATGTTTTATTAATTTTCTCACTAGTGAGGAAAATTCTTTACTTTGATTACTTGAACGGGAACGCCTACTTTCCCTAAATCAAGTACCGAATATGCCATTTTTACGTTTGATGTTGGAAGAAGTTTTATTTCCATTTTTGTTGTATTGTTGTGTTGCTTTTTTGTACCATATTGTAAATCTAGGGCGTAGCTTGCTGTACTAAAAAGTATACATTTTATTTGCAAATCATAATGTTTGTGATGTGTATGTTACGGTAAAAGTGCAGAGAGCGGTAAATGTACACATTTACCTAGTTGGTAAATGTAAAAAGACCTTTTAATAGTAGAAGTTTGAATACTAACAAAACTTATTAATTAGATTATAATCACTTACTAACCAATAACTTAACCTAGAACGTTAGGTTACTGTTAGAAGTTAATATTAGGTTATTTTTAAGCTGTACAAGTATTTTCTTTTATTTTTACTTTTACCGGAACATGTACACATTTACCGGTAAATTTGTACATTTTCCAAATATGCACTTTTACCGTAACATATAAATATAATGAAATAAAATATAAATACAAAGATTAATTAAAGTTTCACAACTTTTGTTGGATTCTTAACCTGACAATATTGTTTCGACATTAAATGTCATTATCAAAGGCAGATAATATTGATAAACAATCACGTTGCTAAGGATAAATACAGAAAAAGGTAACTAGATACAATACATACAAAAACTAAATATCTAACACTTCTAATAATGCAGAATTATTAAGCTCAGTTTGTTCATGCATTAAAGGTACTGTGCGTTTATGTTTGTATATTTCAAAAGCTTCTAAAATGTCTAATTTGTGTTTGTTGTTGCAAAAATGTAAGAATTTAATGTTGTTTTGAGGTGTCATTGGGTAGTTCTGTTCCAAAATGTGTTTAGCATAATTCGATTTTTCTGGATGTTTTATGTATATAAGAGCGTACGTGTTCTTTGTATCTTAATTTCTAAGTGTTTGTGCAATATAAACTAAGTTACAAAAAGAACAATTCAAACGGTAAATGCCGGATTTCATATCTTGTGTTCTGTCTTTAGCATTAAATAAAAATGAAAAAGGTGCTACTTTTATAGGTTACTTTGTAATTGTTGGTTTTTCGTATTATAGTTGCAATTTGTTCTGATATCCTGCCAAAGTATGGTATTGATACATACAACTTGACGTTTCAATTCAATATTTATACGTGAGCGGATACTTGTTTGATTAATTCCAGATACATACAACGGATGTGAATGATTTATATTATGTCAGATGTATGAATAATTATCATAAATACTTCCGTTGTACTTCTAGTCACGGTGAATTGAGAATATGCTGAATATTGAGATCTTAGAAATAAAACAAATCACGGAAATGAATTTCCTTAATTAAGTTGGTATACAATGAATAATGGAAATACAAATACCCGTATTTCCAGACCAACAAAACCATTATAAAGTTTAATAAAATATTCATTACAAACATCAATAAAATTAATTTGAAAATTAAAGCTGTTAAAGCCATGTTGTTAAGTAAGTCGATGAAAATTCGCAAATTGGGGAAGCTAATGAAATTTCAAAAGCTCTAGTATATACCATTAAGTTAATTATTTGGATTATGTATTTATCTGTTATCTTTCTTTTTTGGAATTAAAACTGGTCTTAGCTCTAATTTAATTAAAAGCCTAAATTGCTATATTATGCAGAATTAATGCTATCAATTTAATCTGTATTGATAATCGTTTTAGTAAAGATTATTTGATTGTAAATCATTAATTATCTTACAGACCATCAGTTTTAAATATTTGGTATACTGGCTGTTGTTTAGATTACCAATCAGGGCCGAATTTCAGTTATTGGAGACCTCAGGGCTAAAGTTTAGTGGGGGCCCTTGATCTATCACTATACAGGGTGTATCACACAGAGAGTTACGGAGTTTTTTAATTTGGAAGAAAGTGCTTGCAATACTTGTTGCTAATACGGTCGTGTTATGTAGCCCAGTCACGGTCGTCCCCGACCACATCCCCGACGTGGTCCGCGATGTGGTCGGGGATGTGGTCCTGAGAATGCCAGAAATGTTTACATTTACTTTAATTTATTGCATAAATAACTTCGCTGTCGAGCTGTTTGTATATAATAAAATTGTATGTGTCATATTTCTTTAATGATCAAAATGAAAGAAAGCATTATTGAGTTCGTAATAAAATGTGTACTGAATCTCTTTCTTTAATTAGAAGTATTTTGAAATAGCTTATGCAATAACAAAACTTTTCATAAGCGTAATAACATTGAACCATCTATCGGTGGAATTACAAATCAACCCTTTGTTATGAAACGAAAACTCTAGTTTTTTCTTAATTTAGTTTAAAAATGGATATAATTAATTAAGGATTTAGGATTCTGAACTCCAGTGTGCAAACGGTGTACAATGATTTCCTATAAAGGATTTTCCATAAAAGAACAATGGTAAAAATCTGCTGATTTTGCTATCGAAGTGGTCAACGGACAAATTATATATCATTTGGTCGTCTTGATGTATAAATTCTAATATGAATGAGATCGGAAGTTATTAAAACATGTGTGTGTTTACACGAAAAGGGACCTTACGGAAGTAACCCATATAACTCTTTTTCCCGTCACATCTTTTAAATAGCGGATACCAAGTATCAAATCAAAATAATAAGTCATGTATATAAAATATAGTAAGTAAATACTTTTCCTTTGAATCTCTCTTATTCTTATTAATTATAAATCATATCTGTTATCTTTTATTAATAGTAGTAAAGGCATTTGCTACATTTTATTCGCATGACTCATTATGCTGATTCTGGTAAAATAAACATTTTGTCACATCTATTAAATACGGCCATTTAATAAATTGAACCGAATTTGATATAAACTGATTCACCGAATGAAAAACTGATGAA
Organism: Agrypnus murinus; assembly: GCA_929113105.1. Lineage (NCBI taxonomy): Eukaryota > Metazoa > Arthropoda > Insecta > Coleoptera > Elateridae > Agrypnus > Agrypnus murinus. The sequence continues at coordinate 65,195,394 of OV816026.1, forward strand.
TATTTAAGTTGGCTAAATAATACTGTAGTTTCAACATTTATAAAACATTATACATAAATAAAATTAATTTTTCAAAAAGTATAAAATTCTCAATATTTATTTTCTATTATACAAGAAAATAGATGGCTCAAGTGTTCAGGTGACAATTAGTAGACAGATTGTAATTACCCTCCAAGGTTATGAGGTTATGACCCATATCGTAAACATGATTTGTAAAATTAAGAATCAGATACATCAAATTTGGTTGAATTTATTAAACGGTCTCTACAAATGTGACAAAATATTTATTTTCGTTTCATACTAAAGGTTTGATTTGTAATAATACCTATGGATGATGTCAAGGTTATTACGCTTATGAAAAGTTTTGTTAATTGCATAAGTTATTTCGAAATATTTCTAATTAAAGAAAGAGATTCAGTACACAGTTTATTACGAACTCAATAATGCTTTCTTTCTTTCTGATGTTTTAAAGAAATACGATCTGATAAATTTATTATATACAAAACAGCTCGACGTCGAAGTTGTTTATGCAATAAATTTAAGCAAATGTAAACATTCCTGGCATTCTCAGGACCACATCCCCGACCACATCGCGGACCACCTCGGGGATGTGGTCAGGGACGACCGTGAGTGTGTGTGAGAGAGAATGGATGGCATTAGACTAAGTCTGTTAGCCACAGAGCTTTTTTATTAGAGAAAAAATATTTTTCTCCTTTTCCGTTCTCGGTTAAAAAATTAAATATCAATTTGAATACTTTTTGCAAATCTAATTAATATATCGAATATTGATTTATCTAATTGAGCTAAAAGAGTTGATATATTAAATGGAAAGGGAAATGAATAATTAATCAGATCTTTACATAATACGTCGGTCTGGTCAGCGTTTTTAGGACATTTCAAAAATATATGGTTAATATCGGCAGAAATCTCATTATTAGGTATAGGATTTATATGCATTTGCATGTTTTTTCTGCTTATAGCAAACATATGCAGAGTTATATTTCTACATGTTTAAGCCACATATGAATCACATATGTCAATTTGAAAGTGCATATAAATGCATATTTAGGTGTTTTTTATAAATGCATGCATATTTTAGCATTTTTGAACGAGTGTGCATATTTTACCACTTTTTGAGCGTTTTACATGCTTTAATTATGAAATTTCTAATATTTTTTAAATAATTTTAGAATTTTAGACAACCAACCAAGGGCGGCTTAGTTGAGTCTAGGGGAAACCCATAGTTTAAGCTTATTGTAAAATACTAGGCTTTAAAATATTTTACTGCCTTAACCATCTGTGTACTTGTTAATATTTTCTAAGAAAGAAAAAGTTTCAATTAAAATTTAAATACTTACATCCTGCGGTATGGTGATAAATAGGTATTAGGAAATTCCAAAGACCCTTTGACAACTTCCTGTTCATAGAAAGATTTGCCTGTACTTTCGTTTACTAATCTTGTAATCTTTCAATTAAGACAGTTCAGAAATTGCAAACTGCATTTCAGTTTGAAATTTTAGAGTGTAAAGATGGGTAAAGAAAAACGGTCTGTGTCTGTTACACTTCGAAGTTATGTTAAGGAATTCGGTGTTCTTACAACTGACGATAAGGTGTTGTATTGTACAGTGTGCGACGATAAAGTGACTGCAACGAAACGCTTTCAACTTACACAACATCTGAACACGGTTCGACATCAAAAGTGTGTTGCCCTAAAATCAAAAAAACAAACATTGTTACCGAGGTACCTTAATAATTCGCGCGGTGAGTCCAGCAAATCGCTCGAATTTAATAAAATACTATGTAGTGCATTAGTGGCTGCAGATATCCCGTTAAGTAAAATTAATCACTCAGCATTTCGTAATTTTCTGGAAGAAATTTCAAAAATGCCAATACCCGACGAGTCTACACTCAGGAAAAATTATTTACCTCGTTTATACGAAGAGACCATAAAATCAATTAGAAAACATGTAGCGAATAACTACATATGGGTTTCCATTGACGAATCTACTGACACTACTGGAAGTAGCGTAGAAACTTCATTTCCTTCGTTTTGTTAGTAAAATTTAAAAATTAAAGACAGCAGAGCAATTTACGGATGTTTTATTTTCTATTTTGTTAGTTACATATTTAATCACAACAATATTTTTGCTTGATTAAAATATAATTTTTTTTAAATAACTGTTTTGCGCTAATTGTTTGTAACCGACTAATTATGTAGTTCAATAAAATAAAAGTCAAATTTTTGTTTTCGGATACGTGGCTAACGTTATAATTGGCGTTTTAAATTCGGAGAACAATCCCAAATCCTATCTATTAGCAATGGACGTTTTCAAGAGCACTAATCATTGTTCTGTGGCAAAATTGTTTAATGATTCGATGGCTATTTTGTGGCCGGACGGCATACAACAAAGTACTCCTGTCACCGACGCGGCACCGTACATGATCAAGGCTGGAGCAGGCTTACAAGTTCTGTACGAAAAAATGATCCACTTAACTTGTCTTGCCCATGCAATGCATAGAGTTGCGGAAAAAGTGCGGGAAATATATCCTAACGTAAACTCAATAATTGCAGATGTAGAAAAAATTGTTTGTAAAGCTCCATATCGCATACAAATATTGAATAGAGCCTGTAATAACAAGGTGGGGTACTTGGCTTTCTGCAGCAGAATATTATGCAACTTATTTTGATATTATTAAAGCATTTGTAAATAAACTTAATAAACACGATGCACTATGCATACAAAGCGCACAGGATGCTTTTAATACTAAGGAGGTGAGGGCAGAATTATTGTTTGTTTTGACAAATTTTGTGCGTTTAGCTAAAGTAATTCAAAAATTAGAATGATGAATGATGAATCTCTTGAGCATGTAAAATTGTTAGGTGTTTCTTTGAATAAAGTAAAAGGGCCAAAGGGTTTGACTATAAAACAAAAATTAAAATCCGTTATAGACAAAAATCCTAGTTTTCACTTAATTAAAAGCATAAACGCAGCATTATCTGGCCAAGACATTTTAGACGAGCTAAAAACATTATTCGCTTGTAGAATTAAACAATTTTAAGTATGCCCCAATTACGTCTTGTGATGTGGAACGGAGTTTCTCAAAATATAAAACACAATTTAGGGATAATAGTCATATGTTTACTTTTGAAAATTTAAAAATGTACGTCATTGTGAACTGTGACGCTCTATGTTTAGAAAATATAATTAATTAAATTATTGCATAGGATGTCTAATTAAAATAATTTCTGTAAATAAAATGTAAATAACGTTAAACAGGTGTTTTTTTAATAATGAAAGTGCATATATTTATTAAAAATTTTTATAAACGCATATTTCATGATTTTTAAGTGCATATTTCACGTTTTTATAGTGCATAAGTGCATGCATATTTCAGCATTTTTAAGTGCATACAAATCCTATACATTACAATGAGGACAGTTAGGAGAATTTAGTATACCTATCTTGAAAAGATGGGCTGGGAAACGGCCATGATTTAATTTTAAACGACTGATAATCGATATTTTATATTTGTTATAGTTCCAGGAATCGATATGTGGAATATTTTTTGGCAATGTTGGATGTATGCTAAAAAAGTGACTTTCAGATGTATTTGCATACTCAGAATGCTTCATTCCCCATTTAATCCTAGTATCTTTTTTGTAGATGTTAATAACGTCCTGGTAATTACATATGGATAATATATCTTCAGAATTGCAAGCCTCTTTAGCGGCTCTATCCACAGACTCGTTGCCCAAAATTCCACTACGACCTTTGGCCCAAATTAAATATACGATAGAACCGAGCTGCTTTAGGTGAAATATTTTTTTGATAGCCAATTTAATTCATACACAAAAAATCTCATGAGCTGCGGTGTTTTTGTCATTATGACAGCGAAAAAAGTTTGCCCAAACTTTTCCAGCGACAAAACGGAACCTAACTTTTGAAACCGTCTGATTCTAGTAGGTCTGCATCATCGGTCTCTAGCAACCCTTGCATAACAACCAAAATTGTAAACAAATTTTTCTCAATCTTGCGTTGTCAGAAAAGTATCTAATCTGTGAAAATGTTGCGATTTGGAGAGTCTTCGAGTGGAGAAATTGAAAAAGCCATCAACAATAATGTGCCTCGCAATACTGTGAATTCAACTACGTCAATTTGGTGACAATTTACGCTGTTTTGTGAGGAAAAAAAATATGAACTCGTTGAAGAAACGTCCACTGAAAAGTTAGCTTCTATTTTATGTGACTGGGCATTTAACATGAAGAAGAACAGTGGAGAAGATTATAAAGAGAGTACAGTCAAGACGATTTGGAACACTTCAGCAAAAATTTTGCAGGAGAAGTACTTTAATGATTATAAACGGGTTTTTAATCCGTTCACGGACATACAGTTTAAGAAAGCGAGAAACGCCCGCGACACAAAACGCAAAATTTTACAAGCAATACCAGGTGAGTTCTAAAGCTCTCACAAAACAAGAAATTTTTGAAATGGCACTGTCCTGGAGTGAAGAAGAACCTGTAGGCCTCCAAAGACAATTCTATCACATTGCTGCCTATGAATTAGCTTGGAGAGGTGGAGAAGCAGCAAATTGTAAGGTATTTTATTTTAAAATCGAGACAGACAACAGTGGACGAGAGACCGGAAGAGTTGAATATAACCCAGTGTTTTCAAAGACAGCACAAGGAGGAAATCAGAAGTTAGCCGACAGTAAATGGTTGGTTGCAAACACTGAAGAAGAAAGTGTATGGCCAGTAAGATTGTAAACAAATTATGGGAAGACGGGAAAACCATATCACATGTGAAAAAATTTTTTTTTTAACTCCAAATCCTTTCTGGCAAAAAAGAAATTCGAAAGGGTATAAGAATTCTCCTATTGGGACAAATGAAATCTAAATGGACCAAATCTTCAGCGAAAAATATTGGACTTGATGTCAAGCGGGTGAAAATTACAAACCATTCTAATCGAGCTGCCGCCGTAACTGAATTGTCCAGGAGTGGTGTAGGTGAACAAAATGAAAATCAAGTTGTTTATAAGAATTGTGTTTTTAACAATTGTACTTTTCCGTTAAATTAAATAAACTAATTTATACCTTATTTGTTAATTTGGTGATTTACGTATTCATTAAATTGTCTTACCGAATTACACTCAAGCTTTTTTTTTGGGTCGAAGTAAACTTGACATTTATAATTCGAATTTTGTTGCCTTTAGGCAATTTAACTCAAAAAACTGCCAGAAAAAATTACTCGTCCTACGGACTCGTAATTTTTTCAGATGCAGTTTTTTTCGTTAAATTGCCAGGCTACAAAATTCTCATTGAAATGTCAAGTTTACTTCGACAAAATAAAGCTCTCGTGTAATTATAAGTGACAAAATAAGTGCATTTCTATAATGCTTTATGGATGGGCTTTTAATGGCCTGTAGAACAGATTGAGAGTCGGACACGCTAACTGCGTTTTGTATTGCATTATCTGCACACCAATCCAGGGCTTTATAAATAGCAATTGATTCAGCTGTAAATATAGAACAAAAATTTGGTAATTGAAATTTCCTTATAAGGTTGGTATTTGAAACAAGAAATGCGGAACCCGTACTTAAGTCATTTTTTGATCCATCTGTGTAGATAATGGTTAAATTATCTCCTAAATCAGTCAGTATGGATTTAAATATTATATTATTTAAGCCTGAAACGTTTGAATATTCTGGTATTATGGTAGTTGGTGTAGATACTGTAACGAATAGTAAACCCACATATGACGTCAACAAACATTCTAGATGTATTAGTCACATGTCATTAGTCAACTGTATGACTCATCAATAACACGTGCATGTATGACTCATCGACACGCCTCATCGACGTGACTTTTCGGCAGCTGCGTGTATGACTCATCCACGTCATCGAACATTCTAGATGTATGAGTCATCGTATGAAAGATATAAATTGAATTCGCGAGTAGAAGGACTGAGTTAATGTTTAACCGGCGTCGTGTTGAAATGTACTCTGAATAAATTGTTAATAATTATTGTAATACATAAATAGTCTTTATATAAATAGTCCTCATATAAATTTGTAAATACCTAGCATTTATTTAAATGCTTTAGTTTGTTAAATAGTTTATAGTTATAGTGTTTTAATTAAGTGCATTGTAAATAATCTTTTCCTCTATTAATAGACGATTTAAACAGCTTTTTGTTATTATTTTAAAAAGAACGTTATAGTGGTGTTACAGGTGTGGAGTTTTAAAATAAATAAAATCGTGTAATAAATAAAGTGCTGTGAGAACAATCTTTTGGTGTTAAAAAACAATTACAGCTAATAATTAAAATGTCGATGAAATTGTTAAATGATCTTGAAGGTAGTAGATTTAAAACGCGAGCTGGAAGAACGGGACTTGGAAACAACGGGCCTTAAAAGCGTGTTAATAAATCGGCTAAGAGAATGGCTTTTGGAACAGAAGGAAGACCCCGAAAATTACCTATTTGAAATACCTGGACCCGCAATTGATACTAACGTGTTGTTAAGTAAAATGGAAGAAAATTCTAGAATGTTAAAAGAAGAACTACTGGAAAAGGCCGAAGAGAATGCTAGAAAGCTAATGGAAAACACTAAAGCACTGGAAGAAAAAGTTTTGGAAAATTCTAGACAGTCCGAAGAAAATTCTAAAATGCTTAAAGAAGAATTACTGGAAAAACACGAAGAGAATTCTAGAAGGTTTGCAGAATTATTAGAAAAGTCTGAAGAAAGTTCTAGAAGGCTTAAAGGAGAATTGCTGGAAAATGTCAAAGCGTTGGAAGATAAAGTTTTCAAAGAATTTTTTGAGAATGCCAGCGCGTTAGGACTGTTGGAAGGTAGATTGGCTGAACAAGATAGGGTAATAAAGATGGTAGAAGAGAAAATAGCCCAAATGCAATTACCACCAACAACTAAGAAAGACGACATAACCGAAATGCTGGAAGATAGAATGAGTCAACTACGGTTTCCTTCAACATATGAGTGGCCGTTTAATGAAGTAAAAAAACAAGTTAAAGAAGAAAAGGGTCCAGCAGGACAGGAAAATGATTACCAGTTGTTAGTGTCTAGACTGGAGATGAGATATGGAGACGCGTATTTCAACAAGTGTATAACGCCCAAGTGAAGAATCGTGTACAGAAGAATGGAGAAAGCCTTCAGGAGTTTGAAGCCGATGTTGCGCGGCTTGTCCAATTGGCGTACCCTACGGCACCCGATTCATTTCTGGGACAACTCGCTGTGCAGACCTTCATTGTTGGACTAAGAGACGGGGAGACACAGCAGTCATTAAGGCTGGCACGACCAAGAACAACTGATGATGCGCTTGCTCACGCTTTAGAATTTGAAGCCGCAAAACAAGCGTCCCGAGGCCACGGGCGAGTTCGAACCGTTGCGGAAGAAGAGGAAGGTTCCAGTTCCAAAGATCGCCTAGAAGAGTTATTAATGAGAGTTCTTCAGAAGGAAAAAAGCCGTAAGAAGAATCATCAAGAAGTTCGAGGGCCCCGTTGCTGGAACTGCGGCGAACAAGGACATGTAGAACGCCGTTGTCCCAAAATAAGAAAAGTACAACCGTCGGAAAAGTTAAAGGGGGTTGGCAAGAGAGGATGAACGTCGACTGTTAATAAAGATGCCCCAGAGATCGCCGTAACATCAAGGAATAGTACCAGCAGTTTGTTCATAGATGGGAGAATTGCGAATCGAATTGTTCCACTACTCATTGATACTGGGGCGACAAAATCCATCATACGGCCTAACGTTCTACGAACAAGTATGAAGTTGTTACAGACAACGGATTATGCTGCGTTGAAATGGCTCCTACAATTCCGTAATCCTGAAGGCCAGCTCGCAAGGTGGATCGAACGATTACAAGGATACGATTTTGACACGGAACATCGAGCGGGCACTAGTCATCGAAATGCCGATGCTCAAGTAGACCCTGTCCAACGGATTGCCGTCATTGTTCTCGTTTGGAAGAGAAGGTTTGCCAAGTATTAAGAACTACCATCGTCAACGACAATTGGTTGCCGGAAGAATTGCAACGACAGCAGGAGGCTGATCCCGAATTAGAAATGGTACTGGAATGGAAACGTGCGGAAGAAAGGCCTGCCTGGGAGGCCGTCAGCCCTTTCAACAGAACCCTAAAAGCATATTGGGCCCAATGGGAGTCCTTGAAGATGGAAAACGATCTCCTGAAGCGAGTGTTAGAGAGTGAAGATGGCACCACCATGAGGTCTCAGTTCGTGGTTCCAAGGAGCCGAGTGGCTACAGTATTGCGACATCTCCATGACGGTGCCTCAGGAGGACACTTTGATGTGAAAAAGACTTTGGAGAAAGTTAGGGAGCGTTTTTATTGGGTCAATAGTAAAGAAGACGTGAAGGAGTGGTGTCGGAAATGCGAACTATGTGCCACTGGTAACGGACCTTTGGGGAAACGAAGAGCACCTATGAGGCAGTATAATGTGGGTAGTCCTCTGGAAAGAATAGCTATAGACATTGCCGGACCATTTCCCGAGACCGACGATGGGAATAAATACATCTTAGTGGCAATGGACTATTTTACCAAATGGCCAGAAGCATATGCCCTACCAAACCAGGAAGCTGCGACTGTTGCTGACGTACTAGTCAAAGAGTTTTTCAGTCGCTTCGGAGTGCCAATGGAGCTGCATTCGGATCAAGGCCGCAATTTTGAGTCTGTACTCTTTGAAGAAGTCTGTCGATTGTTGGGCATTCGCAAGACTCTGACCACACCGTTACATCCGCAGTCCGATGGAATGGTAGAACGCATGAATCGGACAATGGGCAAATATTTGGCGAAGGTCGTCTCCGATCATCAACGAGGCTGGGACCAATACCTGCATCTGTTCCTGATGGCTTATCGTGCATCGGTCCACGAAACAACCGGTCACTCACTTTCTTCAAACCTATTATTACAAATATGACAGACGGCGGCCGCCTCAAAAGCTCTTTCTTCACCAGGTGTTAAAGCGTTCATAGGTTTAGGTATTTTTAAATAATTTTGATACAGCTCTTTCACATCAGTATCTAATTTAGTAACAAATTGTCGAGCTGCATCGGGCCCTCGGTAAATCTCCAATTTTGAAAGCGATTCATTAAATGAGCATTTAATGTAGTAAGCAAACGAATGAGGTTCATGCTCCTGCACACGAATAGTAAACGGTTTTTCAGAATCCGGTTCTACACTAGATATTGGGGTCAACACAGATTCAAAATCAGCGTAAATCACAAAAGGCAGTTTTAGTTGTTTCTGATAATTTTGAAATTTCAATACATTTTGAGGTACTTGTTTCCCATTCTGTCTTTAACCAATTCAGTAGTCGGTATTTTAGAAGCCACATAATTACAATCGTGCTGGGTATGACTATTTAATTTATCAGAAGAAGAAAAATATTGTATGCAACCGTCACAGAAATGTTTTGCAGCTTTATGACCAGATACTTGCCTAGATAATAATCTACTAAAGTTTTTAATGTATGTTAATGGGCTTCCCCATTATCATTAACAATTAGTAAAATATTCACATGATTTATTTTTTCAATTTACTGTAATAAAGAGGTCCAACAACATCATTCTGCTTACGATTATTTTTAAAAACTTCTTGCAGAGTATAAACGTTTATTGAGATATTGTTATTAATAGACAAGAAATATGGTATATCTTTTAACGTTACCGGAAATTGTACACCATCTAAATTAAGAACCGTTGCTGGATCCGGATACGATGAACATCGGTGTGCCAGTCCTTTCGGTGTAACGAGGGCAGACACGATGCTCCAAGCGAAACACCGATCATCATCATTCTGCACGTTGATCACAACTTTTTTCGTTGGATGCCTAGAGGTAAATGTAGAAAAGAAGAGGCTCTTCAAGGATTGTATGTAGAGATGTTAACCTCCAAGAACAAACATCTCACCAAAGTCCAACCTAAACAGAATGGAAAACGTATTAGAGCACGAATTTCTAGCATTTTGATGAAATCAATCATTCCTGCTATTAGTAAATACACTCACCACTATCTTTTTCTTCGAATTCCGTCGCTTTTTGGTCGATGATGGTGGCAGCATTAGTATAGAACTCCTCTACATCGGACCCCTCGGTGATAACAGCATTTCGAGTTTGAAATGATTTAACATCATTCAATCCTTTACTTTCCAAAATATAGTAACCGAAATACTCCATATTTACTTTAATCGCTGTATGTTTAGCAACCTCTCTACTTATCAAAGGTAATACTTTCGGTCGCAATTCGCCCAGAAATTCTTTTACATCCACCGAATGTTGTTGGGGTGAAACCCGATAACTCACGATTCGAGATTTGAAGGCTGATCTGATAATGGATACATCTTGATCATTATTGCTGACCTGACACGCTCTATCACGATGTCTGCTGCTACGTAAATGTCCAAGGTAGCACGATCGTTGGACGTGCAGATTGCATATGTCACAGAACACCATGGGATCTATAAACAAACCCAAAACTTTAAAAATTTTATTACATAAATAGAAAAGAAGTATTACCATTCCTCCTCTGCCGTTTGTGCGGTGGCGAAATTTGATCATGACAAGCATCTCTACGATGACGGTTTAAATTATCAACCCTGCTGAAAGTTCGTGAAAAACGATCACATTGAATCATTTTATCAACTAGATGCACACAGACAACCAGCAATTTGAAACTAAGAATAATGCGAAGACCATGTTACATTTATAAGAGGAACTCGAGATAGGATAAATGAAATCACGAAAGGATCACACTCATGTTCGTGAACCAGGCTCGATGAGTCGCCTACGGATTTCTTTTTCACACGGGCGCACTAACTACTTGGTCACAAACACACAAACTTTCAGAAGGTCTCGTGAGAAGATTTAAAAGAATCGACGTGGAAGAAGGTTCTGGAGAACACAAGTCCACTGTTTCAATGAAATTCTCGCGAGGTTTAATTAAGATATTTTGTAAAATATTCACACGGGACCTTTCGAAAGTATTAATTTTAGAAGGGCCAGCTGTATCATCTTCAGCGGAACGTTTCAAAGAAAGACCTGGTCTTAACGAGCACACTCTTTTAGACATTTCACTCGACATTTTAGGATGTATTAATACTAATAATAACAATATAGTATAACGTACGTATATCTGTTAGAAAATGATCGAATAAAGTGCTAAAGTGGTCATATAAATAACTTAAAACAAATTTTATATTCCCACGATGAGTGCAGGAATTTATGACCGGTCAAACACCTATACAAGCAACTCAACTCAGAAGCTTCAAGCTCTCACGGTTTATTATATGTTCTTTCAAATGTTAAAGACCCTTATAAGCAAAATGCTACACAATTTATAAGTTTAATTTCCCACGAGTGTATAAATGAATGTTTGAAGCTAATTGCTAATTTCCTGCGATTTGCAAGTTCAATTTCTTATGTCCGGCCTCTACAAGCAATGAAGATAATTGCGCTTGGTTAATTGCATACAAATCTTGCATTACAACATTCTAAAAATGTTACAATTAAAGTAGATAATAAGTTAAGGACAGTACACAAAAATAGAGTTAAGAAATATAATACGTAATTAAGTACTAGAAAACAAAAAAAGAAGAAAGCACAAACAAAATTTTTTTTCTGAATTCAAAAATTTTTTTTTTCAGCTAGGGTAGTGTGGTTACCTAAACAAACTCAATGAATCAAATTTTGAAATGATTAAATAAATTAATTATTATGTAAAAAACTTAGTTAAGAAAATAGAATTTATTGTAAAGCAAATTGAAAGATCAACAATATCTATTGTGCTGAACTTGTTATTTAACAGGATCATCAGACAGTAGGAAGTATGATACGTTGAACTTTAAAGTTGCTAAATCATACATTTTTGTAATAATTAAAACACAAAGAACTTGTCAATATAACAACATTATTAACGAGAACTTGATTGAGTTTAAACCATAACAGAAAGAAAATAAAGTTTATTTAGTTCAATGTAGTTCGTTTTATTTTAAAACCCTTCCTATCTAGGAGGAGTTATTACATGCAAGTACTAATAGATAGTAGAAGCAAATCGACTAGCTATCGGATTCCCGTATGAACTGAAAGGCAAAAATGTATGGATGTTTTTATATGATAGTCTATGTATTGGGGCAGAAGTTCCGACAATTCGTCAAAAAATCGCCTGTGCAGGGGTGCTGTAGGGGCGATTTTAGGTAAAAATCGACAATTTTTAAAATCCACACTTTAATATTTATATCGCAATATCTTGGGAACTAATTGCGATATCGTTATAGTTCTTTTTTTAAATTAATGCTCAAACATGAGCGCTTCTAACTATATAAAGCAGATTAATAAAATTTGTTTAATTAATTTAAACAATATGTCTGAACTTAAAATTTAGCTTTTCGTGTAATGTAAATTACACTAAGTGACAAAGTTTCTTATCTTTGGAAATTTTCCTATACATCCTGTGGAAGAATTAATGGTGAAGGTTTCAAAAAGTTTTTAAAACAAGAATTATAAACTTATGTTTAATAGTTTTGGAGATATCGATTGTTTTGTGAAGCGCTGTGACAGCGCGTGGCAGAACTCCTTACAGGCTTCGTAAAGAAATGCAACGGTTCATTTATACGTTCTATTTATGTTTGTAATTTTGTAATGTCTTTTCATACATACGTAATATAAGAGTTTGGAAAAAAGAAAGCAAGATTGTTTAAAGTATAGAATGTTTGAAAAGCCAATAAATAGTGATAAACAGCCAAAAAACACAGTTTACTACAATTATTATTTAATATTAAGTTGAACCGTTACCAAGAGTTTCCTCTAAAAGGTCAATGTTGTTTCCAGCAAATTGAATAAATCTTCCTCTTACTAATTGTGATGGAATAATGTTTTTTCATTTTCGTAAAATTTCAGATTGTACAACGGAGTTTCTAATTCTCATGATATCCCTATAAAGTAGAGAATGCCCACAAGAATGAAGGGTTTCGATGATTTTTCTTGATTTAGTCTCTTGATGGACCATTAAACCCAAAGCGGCGTTTTTGGAGCATGCTTTTTAAAATTGGAATGACAGTAAATTATGTCTTCAGAATAACATTCAGAACAACATTATTTTTGCTTTCATCGTTTGAATCTTCCACTGTATTAATAAAAACAGTTTATCTGGAATGTACTCTCTAAAACGATTGTTACTTAAATCTTTGTAGTTGTCCAATCCCTTTACTTTGGACATATCACTATTAATGCTGTTGCAGAGATTGACAATCTCAGATATTTCAGAACAACCAATTTGCAAGAAATCGTAAAATTGCAGATCATCTTTCTGTTCGATCTCGATTATCTGTTGAAAAGTTTCACTCTTTGTCATCGTAGGAAAGATGAGCATAGGCTCATTCGGATTTTTCGGTTTTACAAAATCAATTTCTGCACCATAATGTAATTTTAGTTTTTAAAATAGATATGATCGACATAAAATATCATCTTCCTTTTCACTAACTTCTAAGTAACGTTTGTACACAACATTACTAGAATATACTTTTCCTTTTGTCAACCCCGTGTCTAATTCTTTTATTAATCTACTTAAATTATTTGGCAAACTTTGAGTGTGCGACTTGGTAGTGGAACTACTCTTCGTTACTTTTTTACTCACTATTTTCCATTCTTTTAAAAAACAGGAACTGTGATATTTAATTTCATTCGCAATTAAGTCGCTATCACCTATACGTTTCAGTACTGTTGTATTATTTGTCGAAATTGTCTTAATTTTATTTTCTATAATAACAGTCGTATATTAAAACTTGTTATAATTTTTGTTTATTCGATCGTTTCTGGCAAAACAAACATTTAGAAACATCGAATCTTTCGCGCCTTAACAAAATTTCGTCTCTAGGACTTTCACAAGTTTTAAACAAATTCTCTGCTTTATATTTAGCTTGAAAAGTTTTAATATTTTTTTACTTGAAAAACTAGAGTAACACCTTTGATGCCAGTCTAACTCATGACTTTAAGGAGAGGAATTAATAATGCCTAGAACTTTATTTAAAAATTCATCATGACCAGGATCTACATTTAGCTGATTTAGCCTTAATTGAACACTATTTTTAAATGTTAAGACTTTGGAGCACTTGAAACTAAATTGTCCGCTTGTTGACAAATTATGCAGGTTTTCTGTTTTTTCTTGCGATATTGAATCGTTTTTATCTTTGATTCTAATTCGCTTTCCGAGCTACTTGTTACTTCCATGATTTCCAATTCTAAAATATAATATTTGAACGAAATAAAATAAATGACTACTACCAAATTATGTTAAACTGTTGTTTTGAGTAAGAATTGAATACATTATAAAATGGTGAAAAATAGTAGGTACTTACAATTATAGGAGTTCAAGGTAAGTAAACAATGTGATGCAAAAACAGTCTTATTAATCTCTCGAAACAGACACACTTTTATTTAAAGAAAGCACCCTTCAAACAGTTCACCACAGTTTCAACCACTGAATGACAAAATCAAACTAAAGTTCCAGACTAATAATTTCACATCTGTCAGGGTTTTCATAAAACTATAATAATAAACACAAGCATACGTCTAAAATTCAACGGTTCGTTTAAAGTTATGGAAAGATATAATTAATAAATTATTAACCCACCTTAACAAATTTAAATGGGTCAACTAATAAGTTACCAACTTTTGTAACTGCTTATACATATGTACACACAACGGATTTTCCAATTTATAGCAGTTATAAAAATATCAATAGTAAGAAATAACAGGAAGCATTATTTGATGCGTGTATGGATAGTTTGTGCAGCGCTTCGGTGTACGCGGGTATACGACGTTTTAAGAGGGGGAATATGCAGAGCTTTACGTTTCATCAAATATCTCCCTTATTAAGAGAGATAATTAAGAAAATTAAAAAGTATGATTTTTTGATAAAGTCGACGGTTTTCGAGAAAATTGAGTGCAAACAAAAATTACAATTTACAGAAATTGCCGCTTTTGAGATAAGAGCGTATAGTACCCTAGTCAAAAACCCTCGAAAACAGGATATCGAAGAAAACGCGTAACAGCCTTATTTTGATACTTAGAGAGGTCTAGTTTTCACAGATGTTTAGAAAAAAGATAAAACTACGTTTTTTAATTTGTGGATTTTAAAAAATTAAATCACAAAACGCCTGAATTGGCTTTAAAAGTTCCATTAACTTTGTGCATCAGTTTTTCAATATTTTTCGTTAATATTCTAAAATCTACAATATAATAAACATAGATTTATCCTTTCTGAATATTAATTTAAAAAAATCAGATCGATATCTGCCAGATTAACTTTAATACGCGTTTTCTACGGTACCGTGTTTTAGAAGTTTCATAGCATATTTTCTTACTGTCCGGTGTCGCCACCACGGGCAGCCGCAGTTACTTGTCGCTTGTGAAGTTGGTTCTTTCTCTATCTTTAATGTAAACATATAGTTCGTCTTCCTCTATATTTATATGGTTTTACTTTACCGTATATTTGAATATCCTTTTTCGCTATATTGAATTAACGATCAAATGTACTAATACGAACGTATTAAATTTTAATTCGGGATAGAGACGTCATTGGCACCCGTTAAGAAACATCGAATGTTTATTAAGTAAAAACGTGCAATAATAAGTTTTCTCCGATCAAATATTTTGTTGACAATGTTATACGTTATTTTTGCGTTTTGTTTTTTTGCAGTTGTAACATAATTTATTTTATTTAACACTCGCTGTTTGTGACAAAAAAAACTGTTTACTAGCGAAATTATCGTGAAACTACATTTCAAATATACTTACGGTAGGTATATTTAATAGATAGAAATCAATCGTGATTTAATGATTTGCAAAAACCATTTAATACTTACCAGGAAATTAATAACTGCTGTAATGTTACAGTTATACTTCTCTAAATTACAAAAATAAGCAAAATTTTGAAAATAATGGAGTTTGTAAGCACCCGTACTATTAATTATTAAATTTAGAACTCTCGCAAAAATTAAGAGTTATCCAAAAAGCGTAATTTAAAACTTTCATTCAAATTATTAATTTATAACAAAGAATAAATATGAAATAAATAAAGATTAGTAAAAGTTTCACAGTTTTATTAAAATATAACCTGACAATATTTTTTTAAATATTTTAATAAAACTGTGAAACTGTTACTAATCTTTATTTATTTCATGATTATGGAGTTCCAGAAGGTAAGGCTGGAAACAATAAACAAAAGAATAAATACACTTACATTATTTATATGTAATAACGTATATATCATAAGTAGGACACTAGGGTGATGACTTTTTTACAACCTGGTTTCCCTGTATCATAATTTACAATTTTACTGTTAAGGTGATTTGATAAAAAAACATCACGAACAAAATGATTTGAGAAATTTTAATTATCAGCGTTTTTACCCAGTTTTTGAAGTCACTGTAATCCGATACAAAATTGAACACAAGATTTAGAGGCACATAACACATCGTTCAATAAGTCCGGGACTAACTAAGAAAAAAACATTTTTTTCGAAAAACTTACTTTTATTCATCAACATAATTTCCTTCAAGGGCTATACAGTCATTCCACCGCTTTTCTAACTTTTCAATACCGTGCTTGTAAAACGATTTGTCCTTGTCCTCAATATGAGCCTCAGTTGCAGCGATGACTTCCTCATTCGAGCCAAATCTTTTTCCTTGCAGCATTTTTTTTAGATCAGCAAACAGCCAGTAGTCGCTCGAAGCCAGATCTGGAGAGTATGGTGGGTGGGGAAGCAGATCGAAGCCTAACTCGTTCAATTTGGCCATTGTTTTGACTGACTTGTGGCACGGTGCATTGTCTTGATGAAAAATGATTTTCTTCTTCTTCATGTGCGGTCGTTTTTTGCGATTTCGTCCTTCAAACGCACCAGTAACTCAATGTAGTAGTCGCTATTGATGGATTTTCCCTGTTGAAGGTAGTCGATGTAAATTACACCTTGCGCATCCCAAGAAACTGACTGTTGCGTTTTTGGACGCTTCGGACGGCTTTCACCGGTTGCACGCCACTCAGATGACTGCCGCTTCGACTCTGGAGTGAAATGGTGGATCCATGTTTCGTCCATTGTCACATACCTACGCAAGAATTCCTTTTTATTGCGAGTAAGCAGTGACAAACAGCTCGTTGAATCGTCGACTCGTTGTTGCTTTTGTTCCATTGTGAGGAAACGGGCACCCATTTGGAACAGACTTTTTCATGCCCAACTTTTCTTGTAAAATCGTCCACGCACTTCCAGTTGATATGTTCACCATCTCATCAATCTCACGAACTTTCACTTTGCGGTTATCCATCACGATTTTTAAAACTTGTTTCACATTTTCTGGGGTAACCACTTCATTTGGCCTACCCGAGCGTTCCGCATCATTTGTATGCGTGCGACCGCGCTTAAAATCAGCATACCACCGGCAAATGGTTGTTTTCGACGGGGCAGATTGCGGATAACGTTTTTCAATCCATTGCTGAGCTTGCACGGTATTCTTTCCCATTAAAAAGCAATGTTTTATCAATACACGAAATTCGTTTTTGTCCATTTTTTCTACAAATGCAAAAGTAGCGTCAGTTTCACCACGGTAACTTTGCTGCTCCGTGGGACGACAGATTTGAGCTTGTAACAAGGCGTCTTGCAACGCCTGTTGGGTTATGCTTCCTTGTGCTCGTTAATGCTACATTCTCATCCTCCCAAGGACTGTCTTTGCTGTTATCGGATGAGTCCGTGCTACTTTCGGAACAATCAGGTGACGCTGAGCTGATCAGTGTGGACACAGTCGCTTCCATTGCTTTCAATTTGCAGTTTGTAGAGGTTCTCATCCTCTTTGCACATCCATTCGCCTTTCACCTTGGTCACGTCAAACAGTTCATTCAATGAATCAAAGTCTTGTTTCTTGTTGCCGTGCTCATAGTCTTTCAGAAGGTTTTTTAGTTTTGCCCAAATGGCTTGATCAGATACATGCGGTAAGTTCAATGATTTGCTCCATAGGGCTTTAAGCTCCACAGAAATTAGATCGATTCTCTCTCTCCGTTCTTTGGCAATGGATTCAAGAAATTCGAAGCGTCCAATGACGTGGTTTTTCAAGGGCATGCGACTTCGTTCATTCAAGGGTGCTTCATAAATTGCCAGGTTGCCTCTTCTTGATGGCGCTTGAAACTGGACTAAGTTCTTTGTCCAGGTTTCCTTGTTCTTCTCCGAGCTAGAAAAGCTCTTCTTGAACGACATGTTGTATTCTACTCAGTAACTGAAATAGAAAAGGTCTTAACGTAAATATTAAATTCGTAACAAATTAAAGAAACTCCGGAGAATGCGCAATAGTTATAATACGGCAATAATAATGTTGACACAGAATTAAACCAATTAAAACTATACTACACGCTTTGAACACTTATATACCAGTTTATACCACACTGCGAAAAAACTGAAGAAAATTTTAGAACTCTACAAAAGCTTCCCGAGCGATGACGTCACTGTCTACATAAATTTTAAAGTGTTTTGTGCGTAACCTTTTTCAATATTTCAATGGAATAAACATCATTTTAGTCATTAATAGGTAAAAGTTCATTCATTCGTGCTACAGGAAATAATTTTTGAGAAAAGAATGTATGTATAGTAGCCGAACTTAAAGTCGTCAATTTTCTCCACCTTTTCTTTGTGATTCCTTAATCCCTCCCATAACTTGTTGGATTTTTGTCAAATCAGTATTTCTCATATAGATAATAAAAAATCCATCATGGAATAATACGTAGTCCTGGTTGCTATAGTACCAAAGCAGTTCAAGAATGTGAAGAATTCTTCATTTCACCATTTTGATGACCTTCCTGCATTTAAAAATGTTTTTTGCCATAATAGTTGCCGGGTATTTTCGTAACTTTTGATCACTTTTTTGGTTTAACATTTTTCTCATGTCTCCTCTTCATTAAATTGTGCCAGTTGATAACTTCAGACATTAAATTTCTTAGCAAGATGTTTTCGAATTGCGACTAGGTTTTCTGTTGTTTTCTGAATTACCATTATTAAACAGTCTTGGAAGCATATAATATAGAGTTCTTCGATTAAAGCCTTCCTCAAGAAAACACTTGAAAATGTACTTTTTAGGATGTGATCCAAACATTTCAAAGATACATTTTTTAAAGATTTTATTCTTGAAAGTTTCTGTACTCACGGTTAGAAACAACATATTTGTTGGACCGAAAAATGGGACTGCCAGATTTAAGAAAATCAGTGGCCAGTAACATCCTAAAATGTAAAGTTACGGTAAGAAAGTCCTGAAAATACTCAGCATTAGGAGAATGCTAATATGGCCGAAAACGTAAAAGGTATAAAATTGAAATTTGTATAAACTGTAAATATTTTTGCACCAAAGACTCGCCTAAAAAAAGTATTGCTATATCTGGAATTTGGCTCAACACAGCAAAAGTCTAATTTATGACGTAGATAATAATAATAATAATAATAATATGCATTTATTAACCAAAAGTGTAAAGGTACGAAAAACTGTACCGCATAGTACAAAATAAAACAATTTACAGTACCTAAGATTAACACATTGTTTGGTTAAAAGGCTCTAATTCAGTTTGAACTGTTCTTCCATTAGAGCCCCGAGGAAAAAAACAAAAAAAACGAAAAGAAACAAATTATAAATGCTGATTAAGTAGGTCAGAAAGCAATAGGATAAAATCCATATTCCAGGCATTTCCATTTAACTGAATAAATAATATATGGTTTTTTATATACTTTTTTCAGTGGCGTTTTCCATTTTTGAAGTAACTAACCACTAATTGAAAAACAATAATAAAAAAAAAAAAAAAAAGATAGCAACTACATGAAACAATTAAACAGTGTATTTTGTAAATTCATAGGGAGGGGGGAAGAATAAACTTTACGTTACGTCAATCTTATCAGGCCCTCTGTTCCGTTGCAGCTTTGTCTGCAAACACTAAAAGACCAAAACATTTAGCTGGACAGAGCCCTGGAAATTTCGCAAAAAGATTGAGCAAAAGAGATTGGATATTTCAAAAACAAGAAAATATTTCGGCAACCAATCCAAATTGAAGCAGATGTAGACTATGGTCCAAAATCAGAAAAACCCGATATGTACCCAGAAGATAATGTAAGAGCAGAAAATGAACTTTTAGAAGTTAGGCAATTAAACACCGTATTTCGAAGTGTTCGTTGTAACTATTCATTCAATATTCCAATTATTTATTCGATTGCAGAAAGAGTTGATATAATTGCACTTTTCTTCGCAAACAATGAAAATGCCGAAAGAAGCGCTCAGTTGCTCAACCAGCGACATCCAGATAAGCATGTGAATCGCAAGTATGTCCTGAAGTTAGTAAGAATATTCTGAGAGACCAGTTGTGTGGCAAATAAAAACGGAAATGTTGAAAATCCAGTAAGAAATGAAGTGGAGGAAGTGACAGTTCTGGGCCACGTTATTGTCGATCCTACGTTGAGTACAAGACAAATGGCTATAGGCTATACTATAGTATCGGGTATTAATCGAACCAGCGACGGTCTGGTTACCCACTCCAGATCTCGTTTAGAATCATAGTGTAAAACAACCTCCGACACCCCTAACGACGGCCTGTGGCACATTTCCATTCCTAACCTGGGATTGGATACATACCAACCAGTTCTAAGGGTGAGCGACGTGTGGTCTGCAACCAGGCTACTCTCGGATACTAGCCCATGTCTGACACCTCAAACGACTGCCCGCATCTCTATCATCCTGAGCTAGTCTCAGATAGTAGTGCATGCACAACTCCTAGAACGACAGCCTAGCCGTTCACCCTGAATGTTAGAGGACAACATTGGTCCAATATTAACTGATGTCGTAGAAAATGATGATCATTACCTCGCAGATCATTTGCATTTACAGGACGGAGGTCCTCCGCATTATGCACTGCTTGTTCGATAGTATTTGGATCGAAGGTTTCCGGGTCAATGGATTGGAAGAAGGGGCGCTCTTGAATGGCCTCCAAGGCCAGATTTATCTCCGCTAGATTTCTTTTTGTGGGGCCATCTGAAGAATAAAATTTACGTAAAGCCACCGGACTTTTTAGCAGATTTACGACAATTATAATTACTGAATGCCGTCTAATCACACCACAAATAATAATAATAATAATAATAATAATAACTACTACAACGCATAACCTAAACCAAGGCCCCAGAAGCTATAAGCTTGTGCGGGAGGGAAGGGGCGATTATTATTATTATGTAGGCCCAATGTGCGGCTGTAGCCGACTTACAGATGGAACAGCGCAAATCCCACATTTGTGTCACATCTAAGGAAAACTGCAGAAAACCTTAACCAGTTCTGCCGGCGCCGGGAGTCGATCGCGGGCCGCTTGGGTGAAAGTCCGGCACGCCAGCCATTACACTACCAAGGCTGTTGTTCCAGAACGTGCGGCGACATTTTGAGTAGAACTTTTGCTGCCGTGTTATCACTCGACAAATGCTATAAATGTGAAATTAAATTTGAATTTGTACTTCTAATACTAATCTAATAACTCGGAATCCAAAAAGTAATACTGCAAAGCAAATTCGTTGAGCTTTCAAATGGTATGTCTTTTCCCACCCCATGCCATTTAAACATTTTAGGGATGAAAATGGCTGAACGGAAAGAGTCATATGACATGCACCCCTTCTTAATAAATTTGACGTGTCCGGCCGTTTTTCGAGAAATTGCGGTTTAGTGCCTCGAAACGAGCTCGTTTCGTTTTTAGGTGGGACACTCTGTATGTAATATATTTTGTTATAAAATATTGAAGCTGGTCCAATATTTTAGATTATGCCTGAAGTAACTGAATTCAAATGACAATCATAATTATTATACATAATAATTATAACATAATTGATATGACAGTAATTATTATATTATAGATTTTTATTTGTGTGTCTTTATTTAAAGAGGGATATTATAAAACATTGTTATAGTTATTAACGTCATAAGGCCGATATGAAGCAAATAACGGATGCGGCTGAATATTGTAAAATCGAGGCGATAGCCGAGATTTTATAATCAGCCGAGTCTGTTATTTGCGTATCGGCCGTATGGCGTTCAGTACTTTTCATGATACCATGAATATTTAATATTTGAGAATGATTCGTTTTTCATCACTAATAAAATTTACGAGTGATCTGTGGCTTAATTGCATAATACTATAGCAACGGTTGTTTAAAAAGCAGCAATACGTTGAAAAAATTTGACGCGATGGAAGAAAATGCAACATTTTTCGAAAATTCTGATCATATACGCGAGGAAGCAGCTGCAGCAAGTTGTGAGCTGTTACCCACCAAAACAAAGGACCGATACGTGAAGGAATATGAAGCTTTTACAACGTGGCGGAAGAGCAAGAATGTTGGTGGTGTAAATGAGGATATTTTACTGTGTTATGCGTCAGAATTGACGAAGAAATTTGCACCGAACAGTGTGTGGAGCAAAATTTCAATGCTAAAGACATGTTTGCGAATACATGAAAATATTGACATCTCCAGGTTAGTACTAAAATAAATTATTGTTTAGTATGGTTACAACTTTGTTATTTGGTTACAGGTATGGAAAAGTTTTTACTTTGCTCAGAAGAAAATCCAAATGCTACAAGCCAAACAAAGCAAAAGTTCTAACAGCAGAAGAAGTAACCAGATATCTGTTAGGAGCACCAGATAAGCAATTCTTATTAGAAAAAGTTATTACTGTATTTGGAATTTTTGGTGCTTGTCGCCGCGAGGAACTTCTTAAGTTGCGTGTGGATAATATTGAAGATACGGGTCGACTTTTGATTGTTACATTAGAAGATACAAAAAATAAATCTTGTCGAAAGTTTACTATAACGGAAGACGATACACCCTTTAAAGGTTGTATCTTATATAGAAAACACGCAGCGCTTCGACCTTCCGGTTTAGAAAATCAACGTGTTTTTGTAGACTATCGAAACGGCAAATGCACAAGACAATTTGTAGGCATTCACAAAATTGGAGGAATTCCGAGAAAAATTGCCACGTTTTTAAATTTGGAGAATCCTGAAACGTACACGGGTCATACTTTTAGGAGATCTGCTGCTAGTATGTTGGCTGAAAATGGGGGTGACCTCCTGACGCTGAAAAAATTTGGCGGTTGGAAATCGTCAGCAGTGGCGGAACAGTACGTTGAAGAATCTGTTGTTAAAAAAATTAAGATTTCCAAGCAGCTCTTTAATTCAACCGATAGTGCTTCAACCTCAACAAATTGCACCAGTGGTACTAACCTTGTTGAACAAGAAGATGGTTCAAATACTACATCAAAATCAGAAACGGACAATCCTGCAAACGAAGTTCAGAAAATATTACATATTTTTAGCAATATCAATTGCACTTTTAATTTTAGTTGTTGTCATCATACTAATTAATTGTGATTAAAATTCTGTAGCTATTTATTAAAATGTTAATAAAAATTGATGTGGAATATCGTTAATAAATAACGGCCGTGGCTGATATATTTTAACGGCCGTGGCCGTTTTGACATATGTATCAATTGAGGAGAGGATACTGTTAAAGCAGGTTTAACACTATGGTATCTTGAAAAAACAATATCAGAACTTGAGAAGAAATTCTAAAATGAAGGAATTCGTAGAAAACGCGTAGTAGTGCTAATATCATATGGCAAATGTAGATATACTTTTTAAATTAATAGTTAGAAAGATTGATGTAGGATTACTGTTAATGAGATTTTATAAGTAATAAGCGGTAATGACAAGAACGTCTAAATAATAATCATAAAGTTGCGGAATTTTAAAATCATTTAGAAATTGTTTTGGAATTATTATTTTTAATCACTTATAAGCTGATTTTTTCAGCTTCTGCAATTTCTGTTATGTTTATTAATTTATAGTTTCATTTATAATAAAGACAAAATTGTACTTTTATTATGAATAAACATTATATTATTATTATATTAATCTATATAACAAACCACTTAGTTTTATCTCTGCTTCGGAAATTCACTGAAACAGTAAAACTATACTTTTTAGTATGTATCATAGCAAGGTTGTTCCACATTTTGTTGCGCGCGTTGTTTTTGGCTGTTCCGCCACTGGGTATGAGCTGACTCACTTTTGTTAGAACTAGTGGGACTGAATTATAACGCCTTCCAAGTATCTAAAATATACTTCACCCTTTACCGTTGCCCTGCAGGTGTTTCTATTCGTCAGGGTACTATACGCTCATAATCGCTCTTGAAACGTTTCTCGCCCGTATACTGCCGTGTTAAATTATTTAAGTCTTCTTAAACATTGTTTATTTCTAATACTCGCATTTAATTACCGATGGTACCATCAGAAAGCTTATAATACATAGAATATTACTACAAAAAATCAGAAATTGATGGTTTTATCATAAAACCACCCCTAGAACACCCCTACACAGAACGATTTTTTGACCAATTGTTGGAAGTTCATCCCCAAGACATAAACTATCATAAAAATACATGCTTACATTTTTATCTTTCAGTTCACACGAAAATCGTAAATAAGCGACTTTTGTTTCATATTTTCCTCTACTATAAGTTCTCAATAAGAACGTTTTAAATAAAATTCCAATTATTCCATATAAGGAACCTCAACAAAAAGAACCTGAAAAGATTTTTACCTTTTATTTTTGTACTACTTCTGCATTTAACGTCATTAACTTAAACGAATGTTGCATTTAAAACAGCATTATTAAATTAAAAACAAAACCTGACATTCATATAAAAAGCACTGCATTTAATATTAAATATTGATACTTTAAAATTCGAAACATTCTCAAAAATAGAACAACTTTTAAATTGAAACAAATATTTTGTTACGGTAGTAGGTACAGTGTCCCGATAAGATTTAGAATTCTGTAATTGACCACCATATTTTTGCAAAAGTGTCAATTAAAAAAATATAACAAAAATTTATTAGTTAGACCTTTCTATTACTTGCACAATATAATGATTTTCATTAAAATGGTACCTTACTTTTCTTTTAAAATGAAATTTGGTCAACTACTGGGTGATGGTTAATTACTGGCTTACTGACCCTATTATTTGTTACTTAGCTTTCGTAATTCTAATAAAACAAGAAAAGCTGTTGCTAAGAGACGTAGATGTGTTTATTGGTGTGGTAGGGGATTAGTTGAAGCAGTGTCATTTACATTCCTATAATCCTTGACCGCTAAACAATACCGGAAGTACTAGCCTAGTTCTTTGACCGATGTGGTCATGGTTAAGCACTATAGTCCTTGACCTTAAGGTTCATTACAGCAGT
Organism: Agrypnus murinus; assembly: GCA_929113105.1. NCBI lineage: Eukaryota > Metazoa > Arthropoda > Insecta > Coleoptera > Elateridae > Agrypnus > Agrypnus murinus. The sequence continues at coordinate 65,220,714 of OV816026.1, forward strand.
ATGATGGTGCCACTGCTGCTCGCATACATTAAAACGAATAAAGTGAATGCTTAAGAGTTAGTTGCAGTTGTACGGTGTTGATCTATCGACGAATAAATTGCAATAATAATCTACTTTTATCTCTTGATGACATTACACAGTTACCTATCGATTTCTTGAAACGATATTGTGCACATGCTGTAGCACGACATTTCCGTCAACTGCCGAAATATCTACCTGCAACAATATCAATACTGCACTGTTCACTTTCCTAAGCAGGGTGATGTTCTAGATGGACCACCACTTTTAAAAATCAATTGTGCACGTTGTAAAACATGTAACTAAATGTTTATGCAACTTTATTTCTAATAAATGTTTATGCAAATTCTTTAATTTTTATTTATAATTAAACCTTAACCTTAAAACCAGAGAAGCCTTGACCTCGCCAGAAAGTGGTGGAGGGAGGTCACCTTAATATAATGACTGCAGTGTTTGAGTTTGATTTCAGTCAAGATTCTGTATTACTCAGTTACACATCGAAATGGGTTGGTCGCATTCTTGGACACTTGAAACGACTGTTGATGATGGTGAAATCGTGTTTTCTCGTTATAACACTCACAACACTGGTTTTTAATGAAGAAGACTTCCGGATACTATAGTTATACTGAGTGAAGCCGATGAAGGTTATTCTTCGTGTTCTGGTTTAGAAATTCAATATTTAAAAGAAGATGGTGACGTCATGAATACTCAAGGAGTCATATGTACCGAACGTGCTTTGGAACATCGCCACGCTGTTAACCTATTGCCTGATAAATGCGACATTATCTTCTTCAAAGGCATCTGTACTTCAGATTGGGATGAACCTGAACGGAACATTTGGTGTAATAAACCTTACAAACCGAATTGGGCAACGTTCACTGCAACAAAGTGGTTGACTGAACAGGAATTTAACAAGGAACGAGAACTCCAATTTCGTGAAAAACATCCTGCTGGGATGTCTGGTGGTTCGAAACCCATGATGGATTGTAACCATAGTAATTGTTATGTATTTAATTGTTTACGTGGTTAATTACATTAATATTGTTGTAAACTAATACTAAATGTCTATGCCAATTTTTATTTATAATAAATCTTTATGCACATTCTTTCATTTTTATTTATTACCTTGACCTCAGCAGAAGTGGTGTGGGGGGATCTGACCTTGAAGCAGAAAGTGGTAGCGGGAGGTCCAGAATATCTGACCTTGAAGCAAGACCTTGACAGAAAGCAGAAAGTGGAGGGGGGAGGTCCAGAAACCCCATTCCTTCCCTACTGCTAAAGTATATAAAAAGGCCAAGAAAAATTGACAATTTCAGTCGATAAAAAGCTTTGGTTGAATCCACGCTCGACTCAAGATCAAAAATCTGTAAAATAAAGTGAGGTTAACTGATAACCATATGTTTGTTTGTCAACAAACGAAAATTCAACAAAGTGTAATAAATAGTTACCTGAATATTTAAACCAATGAAGATTTATTTTCGTTCTTCGACAATTGTATGGAATTGAGAACGATTTATTTATTAAATTAAATCTAGATTTTTGTTTCCATTATTGATTTGGATAATCGACGGATTTTCATTCTATAAATCAGCTGTGTGAATTAAATGCAGTATTACCAATTGTAAAAAGATTGAAGTTGATCTCTACGTACTATATATACAAGGTTGGTCAAAATAAAAAGATTTGGTTAAACTTTTCATATAACAAAATCATAAACACAATCTTAATAAATTCAGAATTTATTTTTTCTCATTTTAAAAGTTTTTCAATAACAAAATTCTACCAAATAAACAATTTAAATTTGTTATTTTGAAAAAAGGCCAACTTATGTGTTTTTATAGCATTTATTTGAACAAAAGAAACTGTGGGACTTATTAATAATTACGAAGAAAGGCATTACTAATTATGAATCAAACGTGATTATATTAAATTATACTGGGTGGAAATAAATGATTTTCATCAAGTTACCATTGCATTCCCCATGTAAAAGCACGACGTGCCGCTCTACGAAAATAGAGAAGGCAGTACCATAACCTCAAAATATACAATTCTGTGAATTGTTTGACAGATTGATTTCATTTATTGACAGAACTAATTTAGTACTAAATCAAAAAGAGTAGAGCGGTACAGAAAAATGTACATGTGAAAAAATTCCAAAGGGAACTTGATGAAAATCATTTATTTCCACGCTGTAGTTACATGTTATGATCCGATTGACATTATTTTTTAAGAAAATAGAAACTCCACTGCAGTAGCACATCCTGAGCTACGGGATACCAAAAAAATAACTTTTATAAGTAGAGCTGTTTTCTTACTTCGTGGATAGCTGACATGATCAGAAGGGGACCGTTGATTTTTCAACGGGTATTATGCTAGTAACAATACATTGATAAATTGAGAAAAAATTTTTCATCTACCTTCACCTACCTAAAATGACGTATAGCGTTAAAGCAAAAACAGATTCAAATAATAATATAGGGTCAAACTATATGAAATCACCCAATGATGGTTGCATGACCGTTTCAGAAAATTTCTATTTTTTAATGTAATATTCCCCTGTACCAAGACATAACAAAACCACATATAAAAAGTTTTTTGCTTTTTGTTTATTAATGGCGGCTGTTTCTTCATCGCGTCTTGCGCTCAATTTCTACAAAACCAATGCTTACAAAAACTCGAATATCTTTTAAAAGAAAACGGTAGAAGAATAAATCGAAACCCAATTTGAAGTTATTGAAATGGCCCGTCTTTTGCTATATACATATTTTTATCTATCTTCTACAAAAAAGCTGGAAGTAAGGCCTGAATTTCGGATTTCAATCTGCCAAAAATACAATTTTCGAATTTTACTGGTATTATGAAGAGGAGAAGTCTAGGACTCCAAACTTATTCATTAAGTTTGCTGCACCAAGAAAGTTTACAGCCAAAAATTATCCTTTTAAATTTCACCCTTCTTTTGTAATTGGGTCATTAATATCGCTAAATTTCTAAAAAAAACCGTTATATCTCTGGTGTAAATATTTCGTAAATTTGCAAACGAGTTTATTGATTTTCCATGAATTTTGTAGAATTACATGGTCGATTTAAATTTACAAGCTTATTGTAGAACTTGGCCAATCATCTTCGTTACCATCACCGAACCCCGCTACCTTCGATACAACGCTTGCATTTTACTCGTGTTCCATTGAGACCGTTTTGTTTAATCTGTCTCTGGATTATTAGACGTTAATAATAATATAGTTATTTAATACAAGTGCTTCTTGGCAAGTACAATTGTAAAGAGTAAGTACATTTAGACGACGTTCGATTACGTTAAAAAACAAATTAATTCAAATAAATATTTTTAAATTAAAATTGTAAGTTTTAAATTAAAACAGAATATAATACTGGGACTTGCCTGTTTTTGTTACTGTTTTCAGATTCACACTAGGTGCTGAATTGGTTTCGTATAGCCATAGATGTAATGCATGGGAAACTTAAATATTAAAATATTAAATAATATTAAAAATAATTTTATACGCAAATAATGATATAAAAAATATAAGTTTGAATCTTACAGGTATAGATGTAAAATTACATTTATTTTGTAAATTTACCAGATAAAGAATTTAAAAACTCTAAAAGTTAAATCTTGATGCTATATTACATAGATGGTTTGTATTAATACAAACTTATTACGTGTAATGTGTAAAATTCCAAGCATTATCACAGGTCACTGCCTACCAAGCATTTACGTGTAAATCTACATGCAAATTTCTTTCAGTGTATGCACGTCATGCTAAAAAATCATATTTTTGTGGTACATTTTTTAAATATTTAATTTATTTATGTCTGGTGTAAAGTTTGAAGCACGACCGTGGTCAATATAAATTCAATCATAAATTATTTTATATTTGTTCTAATGAAACTACAATTATTGTCAAATAGTTTGCTTGTTTTAAGATGGAATTTCTTAAAGACTCCAGGCTTCCAAGCAGTGGCGTGCGGCAGTCTATGAAAGCAATGGAAGCAATGCTTCCCTTGAAAATTTATTAAAAATAAAAATAATAAAAACCAATGCTAATAAAAATGTTTTTATAAAATTATGTTATTTTATTATTTAAATTTGTAATATTTAATCAACTTAAAGCTCAAATATCAATTTTGTACAGTAAAGAGTAGAATTATTTAAAGTGCTATTTTAAATTAGGCTCATTAAACTTGCACGGAAAGGTAATACCGATTCAAATGTGTTACATAAACTGCATATAAGCATTGATTTTGTTGCTTATAACTGCTCTTCTCCTAGCCTTGGCGTGGATCAGCGGGCGTGGTCATACAGACGATGCTGTTAGCATTGTTTGGCCGTTATTTTTAGTGTGCTTCATGCCCAAATGTTTATTTATTATAATTTGGTTATTTGTTCGATTTATGTTTGTTAAATTTAATGTTACTTAAGTAATGTAAACCTGCGAATGAGACTGTATTTTGTCACATTTTATTATTTCAATTTATATAAGTTTGAATTTTTAAAGGCAAATAATTCTATTTAGTTTGCCCTGTACGCAAATTTAAAATTGCATTATCGTCACGACTGCAAATTCAGCTGCTTCGGTGGAAGGTTCGAGTACTTCCGATACATCCGAATCGGGACAATTTTTTTGTTCAGTTTGTAAATTATTAATAAATAATCTTCTGCATATAATTTTGGAAAGAAATTACAAATTATTAAGAAGGTAGCTGAAAACCAGAGCTTTCAAATTTAACAACAAACATTAAAACCTGCATCAGTATTTTGCTAAGACCGGAAAAATCGAGTTGCAGTATAAATATATAGTAGTAGCTTTTTTTAAAATAAAGAATAATAGTCAACAAATTCCATAAATATAAAGTGTAAAAGTTTTTCTTTGAAACATTTTTAAGTAATAAATATAACACTGTTTTTTTATTGTACCTAGCAGGGGCGGATCCAGAGAATTATTCCGAGTGTGATATTTTTGGAAAAATAATTGTTTTAATAAATAATAATTAAACAAACATTATTTGTTTCCATTCTATGTATACTTATTTCTAAATTTGGGGGAGGAATTACCCCCCCCCCCTTGAATCCGCGCCTGTACCTAGGTATATTAAAATTAAAATCGTGGTTGCTTCCCTAGCCTAAATTCTTACCGCACACCACTGCTTCCAAGATGTATTGGCAATAAAGTCAATAGCTTTCAATAGATACCATGTATCTATTTGCTATATTTTTCTATAATTCTTCAATAAAACACAACTTGGCCAATAATAGTATATTTACAGAATTGACAACCAAAGTATACAATAAAAATGAGGTAGCGCTTCCAGACAGTGAAGGATGGTAATCGTATTGAAGAAATTTTCAGTTATGTTTATAGAGTTATCGTAACGGGCCTTTGAAAAAGAATTTATGTACAAAGACTGAATTTTGCTTCCTTTTCCATCTGCTACGCTACTAACATAATCGCAAGGAAACAATGATACCTTTAAACAGAATTTTGATGACCATAATAGTTTTAAATTAAATATATATATATATTTTTTTATAGAAGTATAAAATAGGACAGTCGATGTTGATAACAACAATAAAAATAACGCTTTGGACTTTGAATTAATCAATTTGAATAGTTAATGAACTTCTGGGCATTAAAATAAACTGACTTTTATGTTCAACTTCACATCGCAGGCTTTAAATTTTAAAGAAAAGTTTTCAAGGCCATTAATATTATGAAAAATAGAATTGTTTGGATATAAAATACGATGATAAAGTTGAAATTGTCTAAAGATAGTTTGCTTTGAAATTTGGAGACCCAATTCAAAGACCATATTCAAATTAACATAATTATTTAATTTTTATTTACAATTCAATAAAACAATTTGTACAAAATATTGAAGATTGATAAACTATATAAAAATTTAACTTTTTTAGAACATAACAGAAAACTTGGCCTAGAACAAAAACTTGTTCCAAATGTCTAATATTTCTGAAGTGCCATGTCTTCTATTTCTATTTTATTATTCTATTGATATTTTTAAAATATGGGACCGAAATATTTCATTTTTGGTGCTGAAGGGGAAATAGAATACTTCAAAAATATTAGAAACGACAACGAACTAAAAAGGGTTTAATTTTGAAAAAAGCAATGTTTTTGAAAATAACCAATTTCACTAATAAATTCAATTTTATATTAACTAGACATTGACACATTGAAGAATCTCTAAAAATAAAGCAGCAATACAAAGCTTTTTTCGTTAGAAATACGAATTAGTTATATGAAAATATTTTCTTCCCTTTAGTTTACCTATACCCTTATAACAATTAGTAATATATAACATACCTAAATTATACAGAGTGATACTAAATTTAGGGACATTTTAATTTTACAAAACACATAATCATAACTATGTATAATGCGTGTGTATCATAAATTACCTGTTTTTTTTAGTTTCAAACTAGCACCGGGATTTATGTATAAGTTCATTTTGCGAAAGTTGAAAAAATGGTCTTGCAAGCACTTTTTTATTATAAACACTAATATTAAGTTTATTCAAACGAATGTCTTTTATTAAAATTGTCAATTGAATCTCAAGATAAACAATTATCCATCACTCATTAGTTAGAAACATAAAGATTTGAAGAGTCCATGTAACACTATTGTCTGTCACAGAATTTATTTGCACAGTTTTTTTTTTGAGATTAATCGGAAACTGATTTGGTAACTGTCAGTGAGATTGTTTTGGTGATAAAGGAAAAAAAGGCTGCAGCCATTAATACGTCTTTTTTCCACACAAACACGCACTACGGTAATTAACACGTAAATATCATCAAAAAGGCCATTAATTTTGTGCATTTTTCTATTTTGGTTCTTAAAAATGTGCCGAGCAGTCTATTACTTGTTTAAATATTTTTATTTTATAGAACCACCATGGATTTTATTTAAGTCATAGTTGAGAATTGAATAATCCGATCGACTACTGTTGGAGGAAATTGTTAGTCACAACACAATTATGCAGAAGGTTAACTTAACTTAAGGTGAACTTAATTTAGCAGAGAAAATCATTTTATAGATTAGCTTTACAAATAATCAGATAACATTTTTGAGATACATTCTGCATAATTCACATTACTAAATACAAAACTATGACAATCACTTAATTACTAATTTTTTTAAATACAATTTGAGAGATCGATGGGAAAGCATTTAATTAATGTCTTGAAGCCAGATGTTAATTGGTTTCTAGAGTTCCTAAAAAACATTCATAGTTTTTGACATTTTATAAGAGCCTTCTTTTTTGCAATAACTATTTAGATGTTTTCTGCTGCCATAGATGTCATCGTGGCAAGAATCTACCTAAAGAGTATAAAAAGCTCTTACATACTGCCAAAAAATTTAAGGTTTATTTGGAAACAACACAGAATCGTTAAATGTATTTTTACGTAGAAAACACAATACAAAAATCACATAAATATGTACAGTCAATTTCTTAATATCTAAGCACATTAGGAGAGGGGTATTAATACGTATAATTGTTTGTTTTGCAAAGATCTATATATGTAGTTGTTTGTATTTGTACATTCAAGTTTGAAAGGTATCGTTTATCGGCACTACACTCCGAACTTTTTGGTGCCTATTTTCAGTAAGTATCAATTTTTGCAGGATTGTTGCATGTAACATTAGTGTGATTATCTCTTCTGTTATATCTCCCGTGATACACTAAAACTACTTGCAACGGATGGATTTTAGTATCATTAAAATGCCATTTATTATATTAGTCCCTGTATTATACATATGAAACATATACCAGGTGTCCTAAAATGCTGTTTACACGCAATATCTTCCTTATTTGAAAAGATAAAGAAATCAACCAAAAACTATTGCGAATGACTCAAAATGGCCCTTCAGAAAACATCCTTAAACGCTGGTAGCAGATCATGCCAACTTGATTAATTTTTCAAATTGCACCCTTTGTTTTTTGTATGTATTCTTTACTTTTTGAATAAATAATTTAGTTAGTGAATATGAACAATTAATGTGTACAATTTATAAAACGTATTTTCTTCAAATTCTAAATGCAGCATGAAGTGAAGAATACATTTCCAATTTGTGTTTCCAGGTGCAATTTGAAAAAGTAATCGGTAATAAAAGTTGGCATGATCTCTTAAACGTTGCTATGTAACCAGCATGTTTTCTGAAGGACCATTTTGAGCCGTTCACAATAGTTTTTGGTTGATTTCTTTATCTTTTCAAATAAGGAAGATATTGCGTGTAAACAGCATTTTAGGACACCCTGTACATGAAACAGGACCCAGACTATCAATTCAGTCAAATTAAAACTATAATATTCCAAAATGTTCCGTATTTAGAATGTTCTTAGAAGTTTCTAGAGGTTGTTGTTTGATACCTTTAGCATCCATTATCAAGCATCCAGCAGACGAAATTAATAGTTCTGAGTGAGATTTAATTAACAGTTAATCTGACAATGGTAAAACTATGCTATTAGTGCTAATTTTGGTATCGGAGAGGTCAACGTACAAATTATATATCATTTTGTTCATCTTGATGCGTAGATTCATTCTAATGGTACGCCCCCTCTAAGGACCCCTAAGGGAATACTCGCGTAAGGTCCCTCTTCACGTGAACACACAAAGACGAAAAAATGATATTGTATAATCTGTCCGTCGACCTCTGGGATACCAAAATCAGTAGATTTTTACCATTGTTCAAATTTATGATTTAGTAGATTTGAGAGATTCTATTGGAGTATTACAACTAAATAAATCATTTTCGGTAAAAATCACGATGATCAAACAACGTTATTGCCTTTAACATCCTTTTAACTCTATGAATGCTTGATACTAGAAGATTACGAATTGGAGCCACGTATGCATTTTTTTACATATACTGGATATAATTGCAGTTGCACTCAGACTTACAAAAACACCCAGAGTTAGAAAAATAAATAATTTCGCTAAAATGTATGAATTATTTATTTTTCAACACTCAAATTTAACAAACATCTTAGATTTGCATTTTTATTAATTATATTAATTTCAATGCAAATATGGGTATTGTGGGTTAGGAACTGTCAATTGAACTTTTAAATAATTCTTTGTCATACTCAACTAATTCCTGTTAGTTTGGATAATGAAATTTTGAATTGTAAAGCATTTTTGAAATTGTCTAATTTATAAGTATGCCTGCTTTGAAAAACAAGAATCTATTTAAAAAGAGGAAGAATTGGTGAATTTTATTTTTTCTATATCAAACTAGTAATTTAAATATTAAAACATTTAAAAAATTGATTTTTTTTTAAGGGAGTTGTGGTGAGATAGTCTGACCCAAAAGTTATGGAGCCTTGCTATTTTGATAAATAGAAATAATTACATAGTTCTGCGTCAAATAATGGCTCAAAGGAAACTGGTTTTATTAGAATGCACGTTAAAGCAGTTTAGTTATTATGTATATATGTTCTTAATTAATTATTAGTCGTTTTAAAGTCAGAGATTAACTTTTGACTGTCTAGTCCAAACTTAAGAACGCGAAAAGATGACGAAAAAAACAATTCTTCTAAGCGGAAATTTCATTCAAGTTTACTTTTTTTATTAGTAAAAATAAAATAATATTACTATGTAAACAGTAAAAAATAAAGAAATCTCTCTAGAATATAAATAAAGTATACGTTTCTAGAGTAAAGAAAAAGTGACAACGTTACCTTAAATTGGCACCAGTATTTCGTTTGTGGTTCTGATAGAAACAAGTTACTGCACTAAATGACCTTGACTCAAGTTTTGAGGTTATCTTTGCAAATATATGTATATAAAACGATTGATGAAACACTATTTATTCAGATTCATTTAAAAAGTAGCAGTAAGAAATTTCTGAATTATGTATCTTTTTATTTAATACAACTGATTTTGTTTTCGAGATGTAAATTACGAGCGCCCCGTGGTGCTGTATGTAGCTATATAAAGCATTTAAGTTTCCCGCTCGTTTGTCGTAATGCAACGTTGTTACTTTGCGAGCTACATCAAGCGTTCAATAGACAAATTCTTCGTATTAATTTTGTTTTTGCCAAAAGTATCTTTCTAACAAATTTGAAACTTTAACTTAAACTTTAACTTTAACTTTACTTTTAACTTTAATCTTACAACGTATTTACGTGTAATGTTTTGGTGTCAATTTTTCTTTATCATTCTTTATGAAGTTGTTATAATAAATGTATCAAAAACTTACCATTTTGCATAAGATCGCGTGTTATTTTCAAATGCAATTTATGCATAAACAAACTTCCTAAACATTAAAGATTTTTCAGAAAATAATTTTGTGCATTACAGTCTGCCAATTACACTAATTTTTCATAATTTTTGTCTACAGCCACAACTTCCTTAAGTAGTACGAAAATAGTTTATAATTAGAAGTAATTTTGGATTTATAGACAATGATTTTTTTAAAATGTTTTATTTCATTATTTATTATTTTCCAATCGTTACATGAAAAAGCATGGAAAGTATATATTTTTGCTATATTGGTATTCAAGTAGTATCTACAATTTGTAAAACTATTTATTACAGTTAGTATATATTTTTCATTTCCATAATTTCAAACAAAAGACATTTTAGCTGTTGGCGGATTAAGATAAAAACTTTACTCTTGGAAACCTAATAATATTTTACTACAGACCTAATTTTGTCAAAATCAGCATTTACTGAAACGCTTTTATTCAAATTTTTAATTTCTTATTTTGATGATCACAGTTTTATTGAGGAAGAAAATAAATAATCACCATGAATAAAATGATTTATTTTTCAACATTCAAAATTGGCAAACATCTTAGATTTTCGTTATTTTTAATTATATTAATTTCTATGCTGAAATGGGTATTTTAGGTTATAAACTGTCATTTGAACTCTTACATAAGTAATTCTTTATCATACTCAACTAATTCCTGTTAGTTTGGATAATGAAATGTTGAAAACTTTTGAATTGTAAAATATTTTTGTAATTGTCTTATTTATAAGTAGGCATGCTTTGAAAAATAAGAAGAATTATTTATTGGTGAATTTTAATTTTTCTATATTAAACTAGTAATTTAAATCTTAAACATTTAAAAAAAATGATTTTTTTAAGTAGTACGAAAACAATTCATAATTAGAAGTAATTTTGAACTTTTTTAAAATGTTTTCTTCTATTATTTATTATTTTCCAATCATTACATAAAAAAGCATAGTTTTTTCATGTCTATAATTGCAAATGTTATTAGCTGCTGAAGCGCATTCAAATAAAAACTTGACTCTTGAAAACCTAATAATATTTTTCTACAGACTTAATTTTGTCAAAATCAGTATTTAGCGGAAACGCTTTTAACCAAATTTCCAATTTCTTATTTTGATGATCACAGATTTATTGAGGAAGAAAAATAAATAATTACGATGCTTAAAATTATTTAGTTTTCAACACTCAAATTTGTAAGTATGCCAGTATTTTCTTTACAACGTTTCGTTTTAAAAAGCGAAAATTAATGCTTAAGATTGATTTAAAACATCGAACATTAACTGGAATATCTAGTACAAGTATCTTAAAAAGTGTAAAAACCACTAATATGTTTATAATATATATTTTTACATACATGCACATCTTTGAAAGCGAGAAAACGAGACCAATACCGGAAAAAGGGGAAAAATACACTAAGATTTGTCTATTAAATATATATGCTTTTACATACACCCACAGCTTTGAATGCGAGACCAATGTCTTCTTCTAATACAATTATAATATTATTAGTTAATCATGAAAGATGGTTGAAATCGATAAATTTCAATTAACTTTCAGAGAGAAGCGAAATGTTTTCAAAATTGTGCGTTACAGTTGAAAGGTGAGTACTGGAGGAAATAAACCATTTCATTTATTTATTTGTATTCAAAAATAAATATTTTTCTTATTTTCTATTCTGAAAAAATAATATTTCATATTTTCCATGTCTTCGATACATTTTAATTTGTGCGTAATATAATTGTTGCGTTTTTGACATTATTTACCATGGTATAATCCAAAAACATCGCCGTTTTGCTAAAAATTTGAAATAATCGGCGGACACACTATTGTTATTCATGTGTTGATTCTAAAATTCGGATTTTCAAAAAAATCTTCACCTGTGATGTTTTTGAATTAACATGGATCGATATCATATTTTAAAGAATTTCAAATTTGCTATTTTTTTCCTGTTAATTCTTACTTAAGCATTCTGGGAGCCAATTAGTTGCAAATAGTGCTTTAGGGATAATAACCTGGTTAAGTCAATTTTCCAACTTGGTAGCCGATTAGATAACCAAAATTAGCAAAAAAGTTTTACTGGGAAATAAATTAATGGAGATTCATATGAATCTGGGAAATTTGATGTACATTTTTTGATTTATCAAATATTGAAATTTTCACAGGTAAAAAATATAAATTTGTTTCCTTTTTATCGTAACTAAAATTTTCTGTTTTTTAAATCGTTTTCCCTAAGGCAACGAATCTTAAGCTCTCATGTATATACAAAATTCCATATTAGATCTACAGTAGCACCAGATATAATTTGTGCGTTATGTTCAAAAGATATCCCTACAGAAACGAATCTTGGGCTTTGCATCCAATCTCTTTCCTGCTTGTTAAGACTACCACCATAAGGGGTCGCTACTGTAATGCCAATTAGTATTTGTGCGATTTGACTTTAATTTGTGCATTCTGTTCTTTCTTATCATCTATTTTTGTAAACCCAAAAGTGGTAATTTAAATTCTACTGTTTATGCCATCCATTCACAGCTGCGGTCCTGCTGTAACCAGTTGCATTTACTAAAGACTTGGGTTAGAAACACTGGCTGGAACTGGAATTTAGACAAACATAAAATTCCAGTTTCATGCAGGTTTTCTAACCCATTCTAAGTGTAAATTTGTGGATAATTTTACCTGTAAATTTCTTCGCCAAAATTGGCATTGGTTAACTTGTGCCCATTAGTAGAAACTTTATACACTCGAATTTATTTAAGTTATTACATTTTAATTCGGCAACTTTTGGATTCATTTTCATTGTAGATACCTGGAGAATTCATACTACTAATCTAACGACACACTTAATTTTTCTTTTCTTTTCTATCATTTTAGAATTTTGCTAAATCTTTTGGGCCAAGTCAATAAGTAGTTCATTCTTTAAAAACAATTTTTAGCTGATATAACGCGTTGTAGTTGTTTTCTTCCTTGCGATATCCCATTGCATTTATTCTTTCAAGAAATGCATTATCAGTTGAAGTGGTAGATATATTTTGTAATGGATTATTAAAGTCGTTAATACTGCAAAATTCCATACATAATTTTAATAAGTCGATAAGTTAATATTTCAATGTATTTTCAATTGTAAAATATTTTCAATTGCATCTGACTATTCAAACAGTGATTTGGTCCAATAATTTGGCATCTCGATGTTAAAAGAAAAAAATTAAGATTATTTTCCATTTTACTGTCTCGAGCTTTACTTTATGGAACTCATGAAATAAAATGAAGATTAATAAAAAGTTTCACAATATTAGTTAAATTATAATCTGACGATTGTTTCGACAGTTAAGCTGTCGTTATCAAAAGTAATATGAATATTAGGGAGGCCCCAGCTTGTATGGGAAAATTTTATTTTAGTAGGATTGTTGATTGATCCCCCTACGAATATGCGAATACATGAAAAACGATAAAATATGAAGTTTCAGATCAATACAAAGTGATTTAGAGGTAGCTCAAGCCGGTTAAGATTTTTGGAAAAATATGAACTTTTTGCATGTTTTTCGGTTTATCCACCCCTGAAATATATTATACCAACCCTGAACATAAAAATAAATATTAATACATATTCTATAATCGATTACCTTTCCAACAAGCCAAATATCATAAAAATCATTTGACAAATAAGGAAATTATGGCCATTTCTATTATTAAAAAACCAAACATTTTCATTTCTATAAGAATATTTATATTAATTTAATTTTCAATAAAAACCAATTAATTTTTCTTTAATTTTGAAAATTTTATTTTTGAGTAATAAAAAATATTTAAAAGTAAAAATAATACAATATTAATCTTAACTAGTAGTACTGTTTTAGTATGTGATTTGAAGTTTTTTCGATAATAAGTAACCACTTGCAATAAATATTGCTTTTCTTCTTCTTTTTTGGTTAATACTTTATTGTACCTACCTATTCTTCAATTAATTTCACTCCACGTTCTACTGCATCATTCACTACATTTAAGTTAGGAATTTATATTCTTTCCTTTATTATAAGCTTCATTATCGTTCCGCTTCAAAGCGATTGAAAATTTATGTGTGTTTATGGTATCAAAATCATGAAGCCCTTTTTTGTAAAAATGCTTGTATTTCCTGAGCTTTAAGTGGTATACACTTCATATTTTCTATTAGAACAACATCGTTATCGTAATCTTTATCATCTTCATCATCATCACTGCATTCAGAGTCGTTGTCTTTTCACTATTTCTCTTTGAATTTCATTCGAAACGTTTTCGTCAAACAACTTAGTGCAACACATTCGTCTGATAGGTACCACAAATGGTTCGAAAACTCTTTGAGTACAGCTTCAAATATTTGAGTATCAAAAGATTTGTAGACATTTAAACCAAGCCTTCATATAAAAGTGGATAATAAAAGCACATATATCTCTTAAATTGTTTTCTTCAAATTCTGTTAAAGTAAATTCTGTTCGAAATAGACATATTTTTTAGACACAAGTTCTAAAACAACATTTGGCTATCCAGGGCCAATGCACCACGCCCGATGGATGTCTAAAGCACTGTACTCGTTGATCTGTTTCGAACAGAATTTACTTTAACAGAATTTAAAGAAAATAATTTAAGAGATGTATGTGCTTTTATTATCCACTTTTATATGAAGACTTGGTTTATATGTCATGTGGCATCATTAGCGCCATACCAAGATTTGCCATACAAATCTTTTGATACACAAATATCTGAAGCTGTAATCAAAAAGTTTTCGAACCATTTGTGGTACCTATCAGATGAATGTGTTGCACTAAGTTTGTTTGACGAAAACGTTTCGAATGAAATTCAAAGAGAAATAGTGAAAAGACAACGACTCTGAAAGCAGTGATGATGATGAAGATGATAAAGATTACGATAACGATGTTGTTCTAATAGAAAATATGAAGCGTATACCACTTAAAGCTCAGGAAATACAAGCATTTTTACAAAAAAGGGCTTCATGGTTTTGATTTTGAAGCTTATAATAACGGAAAGAATATAAATTCATAACTTAAATGTAGTGAATGATGCAGTAGAACGTGGAGTGAAATTAATTGAAGAATAGGTAGGTACAATAAAGTATTAACCAAAAAAGAAGAAGAAAAGCAATATTTATTGCAAGTGGTTACTTATTATCGAAAAAACTTCAAATCACATACTAAAACAGTACTACTAGTTAAGATTAGTATTGTATTATTTTTTAATTTCGACCGGCTTGAGCTACCTCTAAATCACTTCGGATTGATCTGAAACTTCATATTTTATCGTTTTTCATCCATTCGCATACTTTTAAGGGCATCGATTTGAAAAAAAGACACTTTTGAAAGTAAGTGAATGAATATAAACAAACACGTCACTAAGGTAAATATAAAAAATAGACAACTAGATAAAAAGATAAAAATAATAAGAATTAAATATCTAGCACTTCCAGTAACGGGGAATTACTGAGCTCAATCTCTGTTCATTTATTAAAGGTACCTACCCTGAGTTTATGTTTGTATACCTCGAAAACTTCTGAAATGTCTCTAAGGACAGAACACACGATATCATGACATCGTGGAATTTACCGTTTGATTTGTTATTTTTGTAATTTGGCATATATCGGACAAACACTTCGAAATATGGACATAAAAAATAAAGCACACGTGCGTTGTTACAGAAATAAACGCCCTGGAAAATCTAATTACGCCAAACACCTTTTAGAACAGAATCACACAATGACTCCCCAAAATAATATTAAATTGCTACATTTTTGTAATAACAAACGCAAATTAAACATTTTAGAAGCTTTCGAAATATACATAAACTCAGGATACCTTTAATAAATGAACAGATTGAGCTCAGTATCTCTCCGTTACTTATAGTGTTAGATATTTAATTATTATTTTTATTCTTTTATCTAGTTAGCTAGCTTTTGTATTTACCTTAGCGACGTGTTTGTTTATATTCATATTACCTTTTGATAATGACAGTTTAGCTGTCGAAACAATTGTCAGATTATAATTTAATAAATATTGTGAAACTTCTTATTAATATTTATTTATTTCATTTTTCATTTTAGTTGTTTGTGAGTACTGATCAGTAGCCGATTCTGTCTAATTTATTCCAATTTTCGTTTGACTAATTATTAAAAAATAATACTGCCAGCGTTCTGCATTATTTCTGTAATATTATTATATTATATAATTCAATAAATAAAATACATTATTAAAGAATGAAAATATTGAATTAATCATTAGATTATTTAAATTAAATTAATTATTTCTTCTGTGTGCCAACTTTTGATCTTAAAATAATGCTTTCATGTCAAATTGTCTTTTAATTTTCTTCATTGTCCGTCGTCAGTTAAATTTTCCCCTTCCGATTTTTTGTGCGTTTCAGATACAGACAGCAATTTTTACGAGGGTCATTGTTGTTATCACAATTTTCGAATGTTTGTTTCAGTCTTATTGTAAATTTCGTATTAACGACTTTAAGCTCCATTATTTTTTTAGAATTTATTACATAGGTACGTATTTATCGTTACTTTTCAAAGCTTACATTAAAATTATCATTCAATTATTGTTCACGTCAAATGATACATTTATTTAATATACAATACATGCATGCATTTTAAGCGACACATATATAAGCGTTTTGGATCTAGAAAAAATTGAGGTCTTTTGTTCCTTTTCATTTTCTATTTTGAAAAATTCTGAATTATTTTTCAAGTCTTCCTTGCGTTGATAATAATTCAGAAAAAATACATAGAACATTTACACATTTACACGAGCTAGATGAGCTTATTAGTTTAATCTGCTATTTATTTATATTTTATACACATTGGAAACGCATGCACTTGATACAAGAATAAAAAAACGTTCATAAAAAATGGTAGTGGGGTAGTGAAATGATGTGATAAAAAGGAGAAAGACTATTCCCGCACCTTATCACCGTTTTTTATAAACGGATTAAAAGCATAACAACTGGATGCGTTTTCAGTCAGTATAGGTGATTCTCATTGGCCAACAAAAATTGTGCATCTGGTAAAAATATGATTTTAATTACTATTTATATACGAGTCCTACCACATAGGCAACCCTTCATACACATATAATACACATATTCTAATTATTAATATTGTGGATCTACCACTAGGTGATATTTTAATTTTGAGGTCAATCATGCACATCCAGTAAATTTTCCCAAAACAGGTTATTTTCCAAATTTCCAGTTCTATGTAGTAAATTATGTCCAGGTAAGTAAATATGGTAGTTCATTGCTTTTATCTTTTCCGAAAAAATTAGCATATGTAACATAGACCTGCAATTATTAACCATATCACTCAAATCTAGATCCACCTTTAAGCATTACACAAAATTTGAGCCTTATTAAACCAGAGGATGAAAATATTTTTTATAATATACCGTTCAACTTTATAGTACTAGACTAATGTAAATACTAGTGATTTATTTTGTGCACTAATAGAGAGAGGGTAACAAAGTTGCATGCAAATCTGCAGGATGTATTTATATTTCTATTGTGCAAATTACTTTTCTTATTTGATATTAAAAATTTACATAACGCTTTTACTGGTTTTTGAAAAAAAAATTCTGCATGTGTTACCGTAGCACATATTCTCAGGCCGGCGTTGTGAGGAATGGCTAATTGATTGAAAGGAAATCCAGTGCTTCATCACCCGTCACATTTTGGTATTACTGATGTAGTATCTTTTTCTTTATGCGCAGAATAACGACTCGTACATATGTCTACTAATAAAAGTCGGACGGTATACCTTGCCTACGGGGTGTCTCAGACCACACGTCCACCAATCTTAAAAATTCAGGGCCTTGTTATCTTTTAACGAGACAAGCTGTGATATTATTAAGTTCAATGTCCTCTATCCGATTATGTAAAAATTGAAAACCCCCGAACAGGGGGGGTAAGTAACAGCTCCCTTATAAGAGGGTATAAGGGAGCTGTTACTTAAAATCCGCAAAACACTTAAAATTTAACTTAAAATAGTGTCATTTAATATTACCGAAAGCAATTTTAAATTAAACTTAAATTAAGCCGCCCTCTCACCCTTGATGTTGTTTGGTTTGTGAAAGTTTTTACATGTAAAGTTTGAGCCTCCAGCTCTTTAACATTATTTAAATTCCTACTAAATTTTTCTAATGAACAAATTTTAATACGTTCTAAATTGCATATGTCAAACTGGAATAAAACATTTAAACTAATAATGGATTTATTATTCTTTAATAAATTGCTTCTAATAAATTTATTAACGAATAATAAATATTCCAAATAAATTCTACGTATTTCAGGGTTTAGAATCCGATTTTGCAATAAAATATAGGGATATCCATTTAACATTTCAAAGTTACCCCCCTTTCCCTTATAAGGGGGGTTTGGGGGTTTTCAATTTTTACATCATCGGATAGAGAACATTCAACTTAATAATATCACATCTTGTTCTGTTAAAAAATATCGAGACCGTGAATTTTAAAATTAGTGGACAGGTAGTCTGAGACTCCCTGTATATCTAGTGTCATTTCCTCACCTTCTCATCGAACAACCCCGCATTTTTATTTGTTTTGAACTTGGTTTTTAAGAAAGGAAATCTTTATCGCAGCGTTTTACAACCAACTTTACAACTTGACAAGTTGAGGCTTCATGAGTAATTCTTGTGGCACTTCCCTCTACTTAAACTTCCTTGGTATCAGACATTATGCTGTAGCTACTGAAGTATGTATTATCTTTCGGTATATAAAATTCTTTGACTTTATAATATTGAGAAAAACTTTTTTACTCCAAAAAGTTAAATCTTATAGATATACGAATTATATCCAAAAAGTCGAAGTGATTATATTATTTATTTATTAGTTGATTACTTAGATTTAATTTCAAAATATAAAATGTTTGTATAAGTTAAATTTATTTAGTTTTGTAATTTCTTAGATACTGCAATTGAAGATGTGGCGCCACTATCATCATTTACAGTATCTAAACTCAACTTTAAAATTCAAACGTTCTAAATAGACAACTTCAAATATGATTCTTCATAGATCAGCAACTATAGATTCCTTAATCAATTAAAGGATTGGAATATTTTTGTGTAAGTATCTTCAATAAAAATAGAATAGCTTTCCAGCTTCTTCTCTAGAATTGTTGAGAACGAATTTATTAATTGAATCTTTTTATTTGTTATACCTCCTGAATATTAGTACTACTATCAAATTAATCTTTTCATAGATCTTTATCAGTCAGCATTTTATCATTCTACTAATTTAAACAGTAGACAAATTACATATGTATTACCAATTCCAGTAAAACTAGATGTTCTGCCTATGTACTGTGAAAGTCCGCATGGAAGAGGTATTTGTATGTTTATCAATTTTGGATCAGTAACTAAAGATTTATGCCATACTCAACAGGATATTAGTGACAAGTCTTGGAACAATGTTCCAAACCAGAAGCTTAGAACGAATTTTCTATAGTGCAAATTTGCTTTAAATTTGGACTACGAACTAATGATCTGCATGTTACGAAAAATCATCTCATTAGTTTACCAGAGCCCAATAATCAAATTTAAACAATAGACACTTTATATACTAGATATTACCAATTCCAGCTGTTCTACCTATATACTGTGTAAGTCCGTATGGAAGAGGTATTTGAAGGTTTATTAATTATGGACCTATTAACTAAAGATCTATGCCGTAACTCAACAGGATATTAGTGACAACTTCTTATGTCTTAGAACAATGTTACAAATCAGAATCTTAGGACGAACTTTCTGTAGTGAATATTTGATTTTAATTTGGACTATGAATTTATGATCTGCGCGGTTGCAAAAATAACATCTCATTAGTTCAACAGAGCCCAATAAATCAAATCTAAACAATAGACACTTTACATGTGCATTATCAATTCCAGATGTTCTACCTATCTGTCCGCATGGAAGAGGTATTTAAAGGTTTATCAATTTTGGATCCATAAACTAAAGACTTATGCCATACTCAACAGGATATTAGTGACGAGCCCATCTGTCTTGGAACAATGTTACAAATCAGAATCTTGGAACGAACTTTCTATAGTGAATATTTGGTTTTAATTTGAACTATAAATTAACGAGCTGCATGTTCGGAAAAATCATCCCATTAGTTTAATAGAGTCTAATAAACCAAATTTAAACAATAGACACTTTACATATGGATTACCAATTCCAGTAAAATTAGATATTCTGCCTATATACTCTGTAAGTCCGCATGGAAGAGGTATTTGTATGTTTATCAATTTTGGACCCATTAACTAAAGATTTATGCCGTACTCAACAGGATATTAGTGGCAACTCCTTCTATCTTAGAGCAATGTTACAAACCAGAATTTTAGGAAGAACTTTCTATAGTTAATATTTGGTTTTAATTTGGACTATGAACTAATGATCTGCACGCTTTGCAAAATAGCATCTCATTAGTTTAACGGAGCCCAATAAATCAAATTTAAACAATAGACAGTTTACATGTGCATTATCAATTCCAGATGTTCTATCTATATACTGTGTAAGTCCGCATGGAAGAGGTATTTAAAGGTTTATTAATTTTGGATCCATTAACTAAAGATTTATGCCATACTCAACAGGATATTAGTGACGAGCCCATCTGTCTTGGAACAATGTTACAAATCAGAATCTTGGAACGAACTTTCTATAGTGAATATTTGGTTTTAATTTGAACTATAAATTAACGAGCTGCATGTTCGGAAAAATCATCCCATTAGTTTAATAGAGTCTAATAAACCAAATTTAAACAATAGACACTTTACATATGGATTACCAATTCCAGTAAAATTAGATATTCTGCCTATATACTCTGTAAGTCCGCATGGAAGAGGTATTTGTATGTTTATCAATTTTGGACCCATTAACTAAAGATTTATGCCGTACTCAACAGGATATTAGTGGCAACTCCTTCTATCTTAGAGCAATGTTACAAACCAGAATTTTAGGAAGAACTTTCTATAGTTAATATTTGGTTTTAATTTGGACTATGAACTAATGATCTGCACGCTTTGCAAAATAGCATCTCATTAGTTTAACAGAGCCCAATAAATCAAATTTAAACAATAGACAGTTTACATGTGCATTATCAATTCCAGATGTTCTATCTATATACTGTGTAAGTCCGCACGGAAGAGGTATTTAAAGGTTTATTAATTTTGGATCCATCAACTAAAGATTTATGCCATACTCAACAGGATATTAGTGATGAGTCCATCTGTCTTGGAACAATGTTACAAATCAGAATCTTGGAACGAACTTTCTATAGTGAATATTTGGTTTTAATTTGGACTATGAACTAATGAGCTGCATGTTCGGAAAAAATCATCTCGTTAGTTTAACAGAGTCTAATAAACCAAATTTAAACAATAGACACTTTACATGTGTATTACCAATTCCAGTAAAACTAGTTGTTCTGCCTATATACTCTGTAAATCCGCATGGAAGAGGTATTTGAAGGTTTATCAATTTTTGACCCATTAACTAAAGATTTAAGCCGTACTCAACAGGATATTGTTGACAACTCCTTCTGTCTTAGAACAATGTTACAAACCAGAATCTTAGAACGTACTTTCTATAGTTAATATTTGGTTTTAATTTGGACTATGAACTAATGATCTGCACGCTGGCGCTGTTAAACATCTCATTAGTTTAACAGAGCCCAATAAATCAAATGTAAACAATAGACACTTTACAATTCCAGATGTTTTACCTATATACTGTGTAAGTCCGCATTGAAGAGGTATTTGTAGGATTATCAATTTTGGGTCCATTAACTAAAGATTTATGCCATACTCAACAGGATATTAGTTACAAGTTCATTTGTCTTGGAACAATGTTACAAACCAGAATCTTAGAACGAACTTTCTAGAGTGAATATTTGGTTTTAATTTGGACTATGAACTAATGATCTGTAGGCTTAAAAAACATCTCATTAGTTTAACAGAGCCCAATAAATCAAATTTCTATTTTAGTTTGGAATATTTTTAGATCAAGTGGACTTAAGAGACATTGTTTGGCCTTATTTCTATATGAAGATTATTTTAATTCATTTTTATTAAATAGCGATTGGTTTGTATAAGGTTTGCTTTTGAAGTTTTGCCGATGCACTTGGAAAAAATTTCTTTTATCAAAAAATAGAGTGGATCTATATTTACAATTATATTTAAATTTTGCTTACTTCGCTTTTACTTTATCGAAGAATATATCTAATTTGGATGAAGATTCTTTTTAGTTAGGCCACATTAGTTTGTCTTTGTCATTTTTTAGACTAAAAAGGAATCGAAGATGTTTATATATTATCGCCAATCTTTAACAAATTTTTGCACGATTCCTTCTATTTGTTGCTTTAGTTAGCAGAAGTATTTTTATTTAATAAAGAAGGAAGAACTGCGAATTTGCAAATCTGTTATATAAAATTTTCTATAAAAATAGAAATCTTTGTAAAATTGATTTTGTTTTAGAAATTTAACCACCAGCTTACACTCCTCATCTTATGGAAAAGTAGGATTTAGAATACATATGTAAAGATTACCAGTGCAGAAGAATGACCGTCTTCTTGTTTAACAGAAACAAAATTGTACTGTACTACTTATTTTATTTTCTTAGAAAACACTTTTCAATAAAATTACAATAGTAGTAACGATAATTATTGTCTCGGAGTGTATCTTTTTAGAATTGTATAAGAATTCTACAAGCTGAAGTCTTCTAAAATTCTTTTTTATTCGGCATTTTCTAGATAGCAATCCATATCTTGAATTTTGACCATAAAAAAACTATAAAAAGACACTTACACTTTCCTAAGTCTTTCAAGTAATTTTGGCAAATGGTCTCATTGTATTCACCGATCTTGAATTGTGGCGTTGTATTAACAAGACGGTAATTATTCCCTTCTAGGTTGATGGAGTTATTTTGGTAGGATAGTCTCACTGCATCCATTCAGCTTGAATTATGATGGCATTGTCCCATAAGAACGCAATGTTTTCCTCCTATGTTTTGCCAATAAAAAGTAAAGTATTGCCTTTTAGGTTGTTCAAGTCATATTGGCAAGAAGGATGTGTCTCGAATTTAGAATTATGTCGTTTTAACAATAACAAGAATTATTGCCTTGTAGGTTCTTGATGTCATTTTTGCAAGATTGTTATGTCTAATCAATTATTTTCTCCTAGATTGTTGTTCGGATTTTTGGTGTAAAGTCGTCGCATTGTATTCATTCATCTAGAATTGCGATTTTTTGACAATAAGATAAAAAAATCCTTCTTAGGTTGCAGAAGATAGTCTCAGCAAGTTGGTCTTGTTGTGTGATTTTGAATTGTGTCCCTTTCAATATTTCTTAATTATTTTGTTAAGCTGATACCATTGTTACCTGTTTTGCAATAAGAAAAAAAACTATTCTCTTTCCAGTACCTATATAGAATAATTTTGACAGAATTGGAAACTTAATCTTTCTATAGTTAGTTGCTCTTGAAAAATGAGTTACTTTAGTTTTCATTTTGTTGGCATATTTGGCGGTTTGGGCTTTTCAAATTGTATTTTCTACCAAGTAATTATTCCCTCCCAAGTTTTTAGAATATTTTAAAATCTTACAAAGCCTATTACAACCAGTTGTTGAATTAAATGCTTTTAAATAAATTTCATTGCTTTTGACCAAATTATTTTAAAGATAATCCTGAAGTTTAATAAGGCTTTTCAAAGAGTTTTAGAAAATTTAGATCTTGAGTACTTTTGCTGATTCTTTTTGGCATAGATGCAAAGAACGTTTAAGCGCCTAACAGCCGAACATCTTAAGAATTAAAATAAGTATGGAAGAGCTTGAGAACCATAAATGCTTCATTACAATACATTTAGACATGGAACATTAAAAGCACATCAAGATTATCTTAACGTTTTTAAAAATTTATTCTTGGTTAGTGTCGATGTTTTTTTAAACATGAATAGTAAATCTCTTTTCTTGGAACCAATTTCAAATATCATTTATTTTGGTGTTGTTTTTTGCCTTAACAAATAAATTTGGACCCCATAACCACTCGAAATACATTAATTTAAGAACCCCTTCTGTCACTAATTATAAGAATAAATTTTTTAATTGTCTAATAAGAGAGAGACAAGGTCTTCACTTCAAAGTAAGATCTTGTCATCTCATTTGGAGAAAATCTTTGTTACATTTAAACAACAATAACATGCAATTTAAATATTTATTTTCAGATTTGTTATGTATATATTTCTTAACTGCTATTACATAAATGTTTATTAGATACGTAGGAATAATATTCGGTAAACGATCTATAAACAACATACCATCTCATCAGTGAATGCCCGTTGTTAAGAGTTAATATTATTAATTATTTTACTCGTTATGCTCACTTTTATTTATACTTAAATCACTTCTTGGACAAATACAGGGTGTTTTATAGCACCTCCAACCAAACTTGACCAGTGCATTCCGGATGGCATTTGGAACGAAAATCTTAATATAGTCTTTTGATCGTAGAAAGTCAAATTTTAAAGAGAACATTTAATTTCTTTGTTAATAGGGCAAGTTAATTAAACTAGGGCGATTTTTATTAGTCTGGGCGGCGTTAAATTTAATTTAAAAAACATAAATACCATTCGGCTTTATAAAAAAAATTACATTACGAATTCAAATAATCTCCGATGCAATGCGGGGAACCCCCGGATTATGACGCCTTGTTTTGACTATTATAATTAAACATTTTAACTTTATGAACAGTACAAAGTTTTAAGGTAACGAAAATCATGTTAATTAATTCTGGACGTTCTCGGAATTAACATCTGATTGACTGATCTCATAATTGTATTGCTTATCAAGAAAACAGGATCAGCAATGTAAACATAACGAAAACATAAAACGTATTGTTTTGAAGAACATAACAAACCCTAATTTTTTCCGCAAACTACGCTTCCAAAAAAAAGTTAGTTTACGGATGTAATGCAAATACTTGCAGCGTTTGATCTACGTGTTATAAGACACCCTGTATACTTCTTTATCAATGTGCATAAGGTTTTCATGGCACAGATTTCCTTTTATTTTCTAATTTTTATATTCCTATTTCTAATGCTTCTTCTAGACTTTCTTAAGCAAATTGTATAAGTGATTAATCCCAATCTCGGAACTTACTTATGTAGGGGGAAAGGTAGTTTAAATAAGAACTCTTAATCTTCTCCACATATATGTAATAATTGTAAAAATTAAATATTATTTAACTGACTGCAGTTTGGGCTGCGAAGACATTTTCAAGGTAATATGTTTAAATTAAATCAAATAAATAAAAGCTTTTATTTAGATGATGTAGTAATTTAATATGTATTTTCTCCTAAAAGAATTATTTGATTTAATTTAAACATTTTAAATTATAAAATCGGACAAATAAATTAATTTTTACAATTAATTATTAAATATGTGTCCTCCTTTGTTAAGCAATTTTCGAGTCTAATTTTTTAAAATAAAAAAGATAATTCATATTTTTAAGGTGACCATCCGTTTCTTATCTTAAAATATCGTCTAATATATTATACCATTTGATGAAAATTTAGAATTTGTCGAGAACCATATTGGAATAAAATAAATTGTTTTGCATTAATAGTATGTGGCATGAAACATTTTTTAGTTGGTTTATAGAAACGTTTGTAAGTAGACTTACAAATTTCTGGCGGTTACTTATTTAAATTTTGTAAATTATTTGTTTGCAATGCATCTTAAACTTCCGGTAAAAATGACCCGCCTGAATTTTTAATAAGATACGGATGCTTTATATATGTTAATAGTAGTTTAAAAAAAATTACTCTCCACTATAATATCCTCATAAGAATTTCCAGTCTGCGCTAACCTAAAAAGTTTCTTGCATTTTCTGACATAAAGGATGGCCACCTTCAATATTAATAAAAATTATAGTACAGTAAAACTGTTAGAATGCTCTCCTCTCTTAATAAAACTTTTTTAGTTGTGACACTGTTATCTCTTTTTTTATTGCTTTAAATAATTTTATCTATTTATTCCAATGCCTATATGTCTTAATTCTTTTTAATTTCTAATATATAATTTAGTTTTGCTGTGAAATATCAATCATTTAAAATTTGAATAATTTGAAATACATATTAAAAATTACGCATTTTTTTCTGTGTTAACTGCCAATATAAACAAAATAAATTCAATTCATCAATGCCAATGTTATAAGGTTCCATCATAAACAAGTTTTACTGTATATTTGTTCCGAAGAAAATACTTGAGTTGTGGCTCCTACCAAACTTTATTTGCAACCCAACATACAGATATCACAGTACTACTCCAAGTAATTGGATTGTATCACAAAACCGTGAGGGGTCGCAAATCAAATAACTCACTTTATACAATTACTTCATAGATAATTAAAAGATAGAACTGTTTTTTATAATAATTTAAATAAAAAATAAATTAGTTTAATTTCTGTTAATTTAAACCAAATTTAAAAGTCGAACAACCCTGATGTTTTACTCCAAAATCTTAAGTTTTCTAATTATTGCTTTAAATATATACTATATATATTTTTTTCGATAACGAGTCGAATGTATGAATACATTGATATTTCTTTTAAGAGAAAACTGAATCCCTGATTTTTCTTATTTTTCTTACATTATACAAACATGCACTGGATTTTTATATCACTTTTTTATTTGTTGTAACTGTTGAAAGTTCTCCTTTCTCTTGTTTGGATGTCAATATTTATACACACTTCTGCCTGCTATTTTGTTAACATGAATAAGAACTCTCCTCTTCTTTATACACAAACAATTTTAGCAGAGAAATTGGTTTTACCTTTAACGTCCGAGAGTCCCCTTTCCTTGTGCGCTTTTTATTTATTTATAAAATCGATTTACTAATCAAACATGATCTATCAATAGCAAATTTTAGGCGTTTCCTACATCAATTTGAATTAAAAATAGAATATCTCATTAAAAAGGTTCGCATCCTCCAGCCTCACGTTGATGGAATTTAATATTTTAATGCGATGGCCCTACGTGTGCTTTTATAATGGCCTAAGTTGTGAATTTTGGTTATCTAAATTTAGAACTGAAAAATTTCCAAACGTGATTTTCGTGTAGTGCCAATTTGAACGACAACGAATGTCAAAAGGACGGGGAGGGGGTAGAGATAGTAACTGTAGTTCAATCTTACATTAGAAACACTGACATAAAAACTAGTTCACGATTGTAGGTATGCATCCGTAATAATAAATTTTTCACTATGGCCTGGTATTTTATCATCTTCACCATTACTATTCTAAACAGTCGAAATAATTTTAGCTTCAGTCTGTGATGAACAAATACATTCAATCTCTGTTTTGCTTTTGATGTAACTGTGAAATAAAAGTAATGATTTCTAATGTAAATTTTGAATTAAAGTCACATACTCTTATTAATCTAATATTTTTATAATAACAAAACTTAACAGGATAACACTGAAATCACCCTAAGAGTCTATCTACAGTATACTGCAAGCTGTACCGTGCATAACTTCAGATATAAACATGGGAGTTCCAGCTCCCAGGCCGCCGTCTGTTTTTTCGTCTTCATTTTGATCATACTCGCAGTCAAAATAGTGACTTTGACAGTCTAAACATCTACACTGGTCGGACATCTTGCAGGTGATGCCAAACTGTTTAGCCACTGCTTTGTACAGTTCTTTGCTGGATTTGTGAAATATTTCTGGTCCTTTTGTTGGATCCGTTGGTGTTGAATCGTCTTTTTGCGCTTGAAGTCTCGTCTAATTAAACAAAAGAAAATAATATTAGTAGTTATATTAGTACAAAGAAAGGTATGGTCTATTACATATTACTATTGTAATATGCAGTAAGATTCTAAAACAAATTAAAATAACGAATACCTTAGTGTAAATAGACACCATCAGCAGAACAATAGTCTTGGGAAACAGTTGTCTCATAGGATTGTAAAAATATAGGTAATCATAATAAATCGTCAAACATTATAATGTTCATCTTGAACGTTTGATATCAATTAGGGTCTTTAATGTGCCAAACATTATGTTGGCGCAGCATCTACCATTTTACTTCCTTATCAAAGAAGAAAAACAATAACTGAGTGAGATTAGTTTGTGAGGCCTGTCTTTGATCGTATTTTTTAATGGAAATTAAGTTGTAAGTAATGACGAAAAGAAAAGAAAAAAGAAAGACTAAGGTCCTTTTATTTTAAATTGAACCCTACACTATGTTGTAAAATAGCAACACGAAAAAATTAGTGTCATTTTGGAAGCACAAGCTCTATATTTTTTCTGCAGATATTGGTAACTATAAAATCAACCACACTAAGTAAAAATGTGACTGTTTGTCTGAAGACTAACATTCTAAGCAGATGTCTCTCATTTTCGCATTAATTCAAGCAAGCAATTATATAAACAAGATGTAGAACGTAGTCTTTGTGGAGGTTGTTAAACTCAGACTTTATTGCTCGTGGGCATAAAAACGTACTTTATGTTTTGAAATTAAGCCGAAAATAAACATCATTGTCTTCAATCAATCAGAATTTTATAATCAATAGTAAGTCAGGCTTTAAAGTGAACTAATATATGTATTGAAAATGTATTTCCTCTACAAGGGATTTATAGTAATCTCAAATTCTGCCTTAAGAGATGCCAAGAAAAGCAATTTAAGAAGAAGAAATTGATACCGTATATGTTTGAAGAAAACCAATTTGAAAAAAAAAGAACGTGTATACCACATACTCAGATATTCAGAAGAAACCTGAAAGAAGAGAATATTAATATTTTGTATCTTAGGAAATAGAAGGAATATGAAGGAAATCATATTATCACGAATTAAATGTGGGGACATTTAAGACGCAGCCACCTGCGTCTGCGCCTTCTAATATCTCTGCACTAGTTAGATTAGTTTAATATATAATATTTAAATTAAGCTCTGCTTTAGTTACTCTCTACCTACACCCATTACACACCCTTCAAGTTTACGGTCTAAAGGCAGATTCATAAATGGGCCAAAATGTCACCCGACAGGACATAAAAAATGATTTAGTAATATAAGCATATTATATTTCTCTGCAAAAAAGAAAATAACACAATTAGCATTAATTGTGTAGATGTTTGTGGCATGGAGCAGTGAGTCGGGTCTTCGATGTTGCGACAAAACTAAACCCACAATCAGTCAAGTTAGTTAATTCACAGTTAGTCAAAATCTTCTTAATCATGTGATGCAATCTTCCACAAAATGCAGGTTTTATTAATGATGAAGTTTTGTAAAGGAGAATGTTGTTTCATTATCTTTTACAGAAAAAGATATTTTTTCCATTTCAAAGATTGAGAAATTGTAATGCTGACAATTACAATACTACTATTAACAAATGCAAGTAGCAGTAACTAAGATCGGAACTTTGAGTAGGTAGTTATTATTAACTACAGCTAAATTTATTAGTTTATAGGTTTAATCACTGCAGCTGGAATATTTTAGTAATTATAATTATGTAGTTGTTTCTATTATTTATTACTTTTAAGTAGCATTAAAAGTATGTGGAACGGTATTGCCACAGAAAAATTACTTTAAAGTTGTTGCAGGTTCGAAGTGGTACTATGATTGTAGCAGTAACTTGCCCGAAGCTAGTCTAAAGTTTTTAAAACTTTAAAGTAGTACTGGAGATAGGCGTCCGCAGGAATTTGTTTAGGAGTAGAGGGCTAAAACTAAAATTGTTCAACTTCCAGGGGGGTAGGGCTCTTCCTTACCCCCTCTTGCAGGCGCCTACGGTACTGAAAGGTTTTACCACCTGTCTGAAACCATTGCTTAACTTCTAAAGTAACGAAACCTTATAGTACTATTGAAAATAAAACTTACGTTTTCTACTGCCCAGGAGAATTACTATAAAGTCATTGTTACTACTGATTTTGCATCAGAATTACAGTTATTGTTAAAAATTACAATGAAGTGACAATAACGTCTATTAGGCAAATCAATATGATTGATGTAGGCAAACATTCCCGTAGGCGCCATAAAATCATTATTTGGCAGACTATTGCATTACCTAATAAATTAGCTTAATCGATCCAAATAATGATAGCGGCTGTGATCAAACATTTTCGTCGACGTCACAACAACACCATTTGATTGGTAGTTGGGTTACCTAATAGAGGCATATCTGCTGTAAGTTAGTTTAGAATTTGGAGGTTAGTTGTATTTTTGCACTGGTAGTAGTTGGGGCCAGGACAAAATATTATTTTGCTCCCATTTATAGGGAACAAGGGTGAAGTATATTCCTCTTTTTTTTGGCTGTCATAACCTTAAAATATCCCATATTTAATTATAATGTAGCGATATAAAAAATATATTGTTCATGTTATGTTGTTGTTGTATGTGGTTAAATGTGAGGTTAAACTTAAACGTTTTTAAAGTTCCAATGGGAACTTTGCAGTGACATTAGGAACTGGACAGTGATTACGAAAATGTCGTTTTATAGTACCAGTCATTTAAAAGTTCCAAAATGTACTTCGTGGAAATAACAATCTTGAAGTTGAATTTGTTTAACTTAACTTTAGACACGCATTTCACAGTGAATACTACTTTAAGGTGATATTTACTTGTAAAATTTTGTAGGCCATTACTCGATTTGCAATTTGTCTAATTGTTAATAGGTGTTTGACTATAACTTTCAATAGAAATAACAAATTGATGGCAAGTTGTGGCTTTGGAATAATATACATATAAATGATTTCTATCACGTGTATCAATTTTATTTGTATCAAATATTGTATTAAAGTATTTTTGTTATATTATATTAAAAACATTTTTTATTATAAAATATATTTAAAGAAAGAGCGTTGTTATTTTTCGATCTATCATAATTACATCTAACAGAAAAGTTGCGTTGGTTTATAATTTTGGTGTACCGGAACGACAAAATAATCAAACATTTCATCTCTCTTTGTATTATTAAGCACGTATTACAAATAAAATAATAATACATTTTGTGGCACGATCATAGCATTAATGTGGAAAACGATAGCAGAATAAATAAATACCCTACTATCATTTTCTTTTTGCAACTTAAAAAATTTTAAGTTGCAAGGGAAAGAGAGAGATAGCGACATGATGTGTCAACGAGAAAAGAAGTTCCACGGAAGTAGCAATTACTACGCCTCAACGTTCCCGCTACGTAACCTAAACGTAGCTGGACAAGTTTTAAAAATTGTTCCCCATTTTGGTTCTAGGCACATAATAAAACCGAGACTAATGGCAAAAACTGAATAGTTCCACCGGTAGTTGCCGGTACCTAGCGCTGACTAAAAATGCTGGCTGGGTTGTTTTTTTTTTCAAATATCCAATGCTCCAGATATTTGGGTATAATCTTAAAATTAATAATGCGACCTCGTAACATTTTGATCAATTATTATAATATTAAGGAAATGTAAAAAATATTCAGACGACAACATCAGACTTATGTAGAAAACAATCTACCACACAATTATAAGTAAAGTCAGAATTTGATTACTCAAGAGGACTCAAATAAGACAAGCTATGTTTAGGGAATGTTTATACGTGCTGTGTTCTCGGCTTCGGTATTGGACAGATAGACAAAAAAAGGGTATTTTGCCGTTCAATAATGGGAGTTGCGAGCGTTCTTCGAAAGCAACTGATGTGTAAAACAAACAAAATGAGCAAAAGTCTATGTGGAAAAGAGAGCGATAGAGAAGAATAGTTTCATGGTAAATTGGTTAGTAAAGTAGATGACTAATTTTTGCGTACATCAGGGGCATTGGAGGTGTACTTAAAATATTTTATGTGGATAAAATAGTTAAAAAAGTAAATCTTAATCGGAGTGAATAACTATATGTACTGTAAGAATATAATCTATGCACAATTTTAACAGAAAGATTATCAAATAATATTTCTTACTGATATGGATGTACCTCATAATACAACATAATACAATGAATGAAAATAAAATCTGATGGTAAATCTTGCAAACTTTCTTGTTAGACTACTCCTAAGCTTGTTTTTGGGCCATAACTATGGTTATATGACCGTCTCTTCTAGTATTTAGGCAAATTCAACACTGAGTGGAAATTTCTATAGTGCTATGAAAAATTACCAAATCGGGCCAGGTCGCACCTGCAACTTGCTAACCACTAATCTACTGAAGGCGAGATGTCATTATTTAAAAATGGACATTTTAAAATTCGAATTTAAAATATTGCAGGAATGGGGAGGTAATCAGGTACAAATGCAATAATAAATATTTGTTCTCCCCCCCCAACACAATCGCACCTCCTCCAATTACACTAATTCCATAAGTACTGTGTATATTGTTGATGAGTATAAGCCAATTGTTTAAAGTACCATCTGTTAATGAGAGTCTATTAATAACACAAACTGTTACTAAAACTTCCCTTAAATCACAATCGAGAACCACTTATTGAAATTGATTTTCATTTATTTAAATTGTTTTACATAATAAACAAAAGCACCAGAATTGAGTTCTAATGTTTTTCAAAAGTTGAAAGCGCCTAATGGATTTTTTCTGTTTTCAGTATTAGTGGCTTTTTCCCGTAGTAAAAAGGTAACAATTTTAGATGTCAAGAGTGATTGTCACTTTGCGTGACAAGATCAATATCCATTTCTATTATTTCTCGCTTACATCAACACACCTCTGGATACGTTTTTATATTTTCCTGGACCTTCTAGATTTTTCAGTTATCTGT
This sequence comes from Agrypnus murinus, assembly GCA_929113105.1. Taxonomy (NCBI): domain Eukaryota; kingdom Metazoa; phylum Arthropoda; class Insecta; order Coleoptera; family Elateridae; genus Agrypnus; species Agrypnus murinus. The sequence goes on from OV816026.1 coordinate 65,253,781, forward strand.
TGCAAAAAAACAGCAATAAATTTGTATTCACTTAATTAAGGCAGCGAAGCAAAATTTTATTTCTGTTAATTTTTTCCTTTTATTATCAAATACTGTCAGGTAATTTAATGGTTTTTCCACCATTCAAGCAGAAATTAACACGATCAAAGAATATAATCAAATTCGTTCGTTACCTGGGAATGTATAAAAGCGTTGAAGCTTTAATTTTTTAATATAAATGAGCAGAGAACAGAGAAAAATGTAATATTTCATTTGAATTATATAAAAGCAAAATAAAAAAAACAGCTGAAGAGTAGGATTTTTTTTGGTTTATGCCTTTTATATTTTAAAATGTAAATTGTTTACGCATCAGCGAATGATTGTTTGGCATTTTAAGGGATTAAAAATGAATACGTCCTCGTCACTCCTATTACATTCAGGGAGGGTAATATAATCGTTAAATTAATTTTAACTTATAAAATTTGAACTAGAATCCAGGGGAATGGCATAATTAAGAAAATTTACCCTGTGCTCTGGTCTGAAATATGTTATAGAAAAAAAACATTTAATTAATACACTTCAGTCGACGTTCTTTTTCTGTGGATTGTTTCTCCCTTAAACTATCGAGGTAATATATTGTTAAATTGTATTCCAAGAAGTTGTTTTCACCATATTACTTCAGAAGAAAAAGTTATTAAAGTTGAGAAATAAGTAAGACTGAAAATTCGATAATAATCCTAAGGCGGCAAATTTCTAGTACGTTGACCTTGACGATGAGACGTGAGAAGTATACAGTAAGTAATTCGGTTTGTGGCTTCTCATTCTTTCGGCAGCGTTATTATAGAATTCCCCTCCTTGGTAATAGTGTAATATTCTACTTTTCGGTTTTTCGTAAAAGTTTTGTTTGGTTATTACAGTTTTCTTAATAATGTAAACCTTTCAGACAACGGAGGTCGATCTCTACTAATATATCATCAAATTTTTCAGTTAGGGTAAAAAGTAAAAATGTAATGTAAAAATTATGTAATTATAGAATCAAACAAATTATGTCTTTGCAAATAAGGCACATGATGTCAAACTATATGTTTGAACTATTATTTGTTAATAATAGTAATAAGTGCAATAAAAACCCCTGTATTGATCTCTTGACAGCAAATACAGAGATAACGTAGTTAATTATGGTAATGTTGGTTTTATAGGTTTATACAATGTTTCCGGAAAGTAATGTATGTGGTGAATACCCCATAATTTGATATAAGATGGTTTTATAATTAAAATTACCTACCGCCTTTTCTCTAGTATAAGAATGAAATTCCCAAATATGTTTTTCTTTATCGCAATAATGATGATAGTATTTTGCCTAAAAATTTATACAGAAAGGATATTGTTTGAAAATTCTTTAAAAAGATGGGGTTCTTATTTCCTATAAAAACTTTTGTTAAATAGTTTCTAATCAAACAAAATAATAATTGAAAATAATCTTTACTATAAAAAAGATTGATTTAAACAAGAAAAGAATTATCAAATTGTCAACAAAATCATAACTTATGGATTTTAAATTTTATTTAACGTAATAATTTAATTATTAAACCGGTTTGCAACTTACTGTACAAAAAACCTGATATCTAGTTATCTAGTTCTATAAAAACAAACTTCCAAAGATATGCAGGTTAGTAAATATTGATGTTCCTTTTGTTATAAATTTCAACAGTAGCAGTTTCACTTTACTCTGCTTTAGCAATTCAACGACACTGATTTTCCAATTGACAATTTCCAACTATTCCCTTTTCTTTAAGAACAGCTGACTAATTACTTTACATTTCAAAACTGGATTAAACTTTAAGAGAAACTAAACATTCCTTTGGTCTTGATTTCTGCTATCCCTAAATATGGATTGTGGTTTCCAAAATGCAATAATTGTTATTATTTAACCCAAATAACAAGTGGACGCGTTAGATGGTAATTTTTCTTATTAAAAACTTTTCTTCATTTTTACAGCAATTAAAGTATTTACAAATACATAATCTTCATTTACAACTATTTAATTACGTATCATGTTTATAAAATTTTTCGTTACCAAATTTTATTTTTGTGCTTTTCTTTATCAAAGTTTTTTTAATCTCGTTTTGTTTTTTGCTTTTCCCGAGAGTCGTTTATTATACAACTACATTTCGAGACTTCCTTTTATATTTAATCAATCGTCTTGAAAGCTAGTAAGATATTTCATTACCTTTATAAGGTATTTGTTACTTCGACAAGAGATTAAATCTCCATGCCCACCAAACATTCTTACTGCAAACCCTGGTTGTTTCAAAATACCAATAAAGAAACCTTTTGAACATAAACAAACAAGTCTTTTTAAAATTATATATATCAAGTAACATTTTGATATATCTTTTTTATGTTTAAGGGATTTATATATGATTGAAATAATCTGAAAATTATCATTGCAGTATAAACTCGGTAAAATTATTAAAAAGTTTTTGAAACATCGCTCGAAAATGTCAAGAGATTCTAATTAATATTGTCGGTTGTTTTACTGTAAACTGTAACGTTTCGACATTTTTTTTAAATGGCAACTTTATTTTTATTCTTATGAAATTCGAAAGAACTCACGTTTTGCGTATAACAAGATAATAATAAAGATAGTTTACATAGGAAAAGTCTTCAGAAAAATGGCGTTAAAATTAAAAAAGACTCTAACTCAACATAAATAATTAAAAATTAAAAAAAAAGAAATTAAGTATTCAAACTGACCTCCGTTCTCAGCCTGACATTATATACTCAGATACTCAAGACGATAGAAAAATTCCCGCTGGACATTGTTGACAACTCTCGGAGTTATACTTCTATTCAAATTCATCCTTTTAAATCATCTAGATTTTGTACTATTCTCTTTAGCTACCCCTATAAGAAGTAATCAAGAGGGGAAAAATTCGCGATAGAGCAGGCCATTCTATTGGTCATCTCTTTCCATCTTTCAATATGGGACATCTGATCTAAATAGGCTCGAACAGGGACTATGTAATGGTAAGGCGCACAGTTCTGCTAGACAAGAATTATTGTCCAATACCTTTATTATTTTCTTGTTATACGTAAAAATGAGCTCTTTCGAATTCAGTAAGAAAAAATTGGATTGTCATTTTTGAAAATACCGATAACGTCATGGTTTTTAAGAAAGAAAATTTAAAGAATTCATAAATTATGTCAGAAGAAGATGACAGTTAATCAGAATCTATTGACATGTCCGAGCAATTTTTCAAAAACATGTTTTTAACATTTTTAACGAATTTATACATTACTTTTCGAAAGCACTGTATATAGTCCCGGTAGAACAACTCATCACCAGCAAAAACCTAGTTATTAAGTATAAATCATCATATATTGGTGTATGTATTGTATAAGTCAAATATGTAAGTCTGTCGCTTTATAAGCTTATATTTTTGGGAATTCTCGTTCATGCAATATCTAGCTACTAAAAATTCAATTTAGTAAGATCAGTGCATTAACTAAGCGGGTATGGAAAAATTTAAATCGCAGTGGGACTTGTCAGTTTGATGCACAGCAATCTTATTTGAAAAATTTTAATATGATTAGATTAATCCACTTAGATCTAATAGTATGAGCAAAAAGTAACTCAATCAAAGGAGCTTTTGGAATTTTGAACTTATGTGTATTATGACACCAGAAAATTATATTAAATTAATAACAAAACTGTCACTGTCAAATAGTGTTGTAAATGAAAGAACATTCTGAAAATTCTGATGAGAACGTTCGCGCATGATAAAACACCAAAAGAACGTTCTCTTGGAGAGCATAATCAAGCACGTTCGCGAACATTCTCATAATAATCCTCGAAAACTTTCAGAATAATGCAGGACAAACGAGCATGAACAAGAACATTAAAAATCGAGAATAAAATCAAAACTAAACGATCTTAAACCGCATGCCCACGCAAAATGTACACATGTTACTCGCAGCAGTTGGAAGCATAATCGAGCACGTTCGCGAACACTCATAATAATTCTCGAGAACTTTCAGAATAATACAGCACAAATGTCACAATCGAGCATAAACAAAAAATATTAAATATCTAGAATAAAACCGAAACTAAACGATCTTAAACCGCATGTCAAATGTTACCCGCAGCTGCTGTCGGCGTTGGGTGTTCAAAAGACAGAGGGTTTTATAAGCATAGTTTGCACAACTTATGCATTATTGACAAGAAATTTGGGTTACCTCCCGGAAGCACCTTTTTTGTTTTTTGTTCTAGTAATATATAAACTTTTTATTTAATTTTTTATATTTTGATTATACAAATAATGACAAATGTTTGGAAAGTTTTTAAAATGTAGTATTACTGGTGCATGCGGTGGCTGGGTAAAGGACGCCGGCTGACGGTTTTGGACTCTTTACCGACCGTGAACACTACGCCGACCGCAAGCAGTGGACACTTTGCGCGGTCAGCATATTATTCACGGTCTACAAAGTGTCCAATAGCAAAATTTATTTTAAGGGTCGGCGTAGTGTCCTCTGTCAGATTTGTGTACGGTAGACGTAAAGGTGCATACCTGAGCTTCTAATCTAAATATAATGGGACGTATTCACATGCCATGATTAAAGGTGTGTCTAACTAAAGTTCTAATTAAAATCAACAAGAAAATAGATAGCTTTATCTCATTCTTATAGGTGGAAAAATAATAGAATTGGCCACCATGGCAATTATACACGTTATTAACTTAATAGTGAGATTTAAATACGGCCCAACCAGTTTAATTTTTTCCAATTTTTTATTATTGCATTACTTTTCAACACATTACCATCCAACAGTCAAATTAACTACATTAACTATAAATGAGAAGAGGAAAATTGGAGAACATTCAAGTATTTTCAGCATTTTGAGAAATATCAAGAAATTTTGAAATTATCCTTATCTTGGGTATATCTTTGCAAGTTAAAGGTATATTCTCCAGTCCGGCTCACTTTTGAGGGTTTATTCTCGTTTGTGCTCTGGGAATATACTCCAAAAATAAATGCTGGAGCATATTCCAACACTACAGTGTCAAAGGACTCTGATTATTTTGTATAATTTTCTGGTATTATAATACACATGATTTAAAATTCCGAAGGCACCTTTAATGGAGTTGCTTTTTGCTTATACTATAGATTCTGGATACCGTCAAATAGAAGCCTATGTTAAAACAACTAAACACATAATCAAACACTGACAATGCCACACCCGTAGCTTAAACTTAAACTTACAGAAAGTGTTATAAAAAAAACTGTTGAAAACTTGACACGATTGCAAGTGTTACTGATAAAGCAATCCCGTAACTATTGGGTTTTGGCCTACTGTTACCAGTGGCTCAAATCATATGATTTCTTGGTTTTTAACCTAAATATTATGAACTGTTTCTGATGATGGAAATGCCTTGGTACTTTTTAAAAAGTGTGGATTTTGTTTTGGTGTGTTTTTTATTGTTACTAGTCGTTACAGGCTTAACGTTTTTCTCTGAAATCTCTGAAAGTATAGGTACTTATCTAACAAGATGTCCCCTAGAGTGTATTTTAGGTTCTATGATGTAACACTCGCTTTGCGTGTTTTATGCATAATCACTACACTCTGCTTCTGCATTAATTACATTACATACACAAGCTCGGAATGTTTAGTTCTTTGAAGTCTTCGCCTTAAGTTGGCATTATCCAGAAGCTGCAGAGCTCAGTGTTCACGTGGATGTGGAGTTTCTCTTCGTACCTCGCTGCAAACCTCCTAATTTCTTCCTTGGTTATTGTAATTCTAACGTCTCTGTGAAGGTGTCATTTCGAAAGTACTGTGATGCATCCACAATGATTCTGAGGACTTTATTTTGGAAAGCTTGTATTTTATTATTCTCATAACTCTTTGCACATCCCCAAAATTGGATCCCGCGGAACTGCACAGGTTTTAACACTTGTTTGTACATTTTCTTTTCTTTTGTTATGCTTTTTCTATTGGAGCGAACGTCATGGTCCATCCCAAGTGTTTATTGTTATTGGAACATGTTAGATTTGTCCATAGGTAAAGTCAAGATGTATCGATCTATCTTTCATTTATTTATTTATGCGTGCTTGCTGATTGGGTTTTTCTGGCTGTTTCTTCGCTGTCGTTGATGATAGCTAGGATCGCTGTGTCATCAGCATACGAGGCTATTAGGACGTTTTCTAGTTGCGAAATATCGCAGGTGCAAAGCAATTGATCCCAAGAAACGGCTTTGCCCTACTCTTGTACTAATTTATCTTATTTTGGCATATGCTTTCTTGGCGATTACTCTAGGTGTTACTAAGACCTATTTCGACATTTTCGCCTTTAGCTTTCGAAAGGTCACGTTCCAGACGTTTCGTTTGATAGAAATGTTTACTCCAGGGGAATAGCAACGTTGCAGATTTTTGTTGGTTGTTTCGTGCCCATCTTCCATCTGCAACTTGTATTGCCGGATCATCATGCACGGTCTTTTTAGTTTGTTGACGACTTTCCAAAGGACTCATTTTTAATTTTCATATTTTGTTGGCGCTTTTGTTTGCAGTCACTTTTTCTCAGTTTTCGTTTTTCAGCTATTAACAACTATCTGATTTCTCTTAGTTCATTCTTAAGCTCATTAACAGCCTTGGTAGTGTACTGTCTAGCTTGCTGGACTTTTACCCAAGCGGCCCAGGTTCGACTCTTGGTACTGACAGATCTGGATAAGGTCTTCTGCAGTTTTTCCTTAGCTGTGACACAAATGTGGGATTTGCGCTGTTCCATCCGGCTATCGGCTGCAGCCGCACGTTGGGCCTACGTATTAATAATAATAATCTCCCCCTCCCTCCTGCACAAGCTTCATAGCTTTTGGGGCCTGTTTTCCAGGTTATGGGTTGTAACAATCATTATTATTATGTTTTATTTTCACAGTGATTATTGAACCGGTTTTCAAGAATAAAGGGCCACATGACAAACTTTATTCTATACTATGGGTAGGTAAATTTAGTACAGTGCGGACGATTCTGCAGGTTTCTAGAATGACAGATCGTTGTATTTTCGGCATTAAAGTATTGGCGTCTAATTGTAGTTTTGTTATATTTCTGGCGAGATTTTTATTTATGAGCCCCGTTGCTGTTACTACAATAGATATTACATCGACAAACTTTAATTTATGGATTTTCTTGTATTCTATTGTAAGTGGTATGTATTTTGACATTTTGTCTATTTCTGCTTTATTTATGTTGTTGTCGTTTGGATGCGTTACATATATGAGGTAAACCGTCTTATCCTTGAGATTGTGTAACAGAATATCCGGTCTGTTCGCGGTTACTGTCTTATCTGTGTGTATTGGAAGATCATAGTATAACCTGTAGTTATTATTTTCTAAGACTGGTCTCGCTACGTATTGATAGTACGGAGGCTGATCTTTGTCTTGTAATAGACCACACTTGATTGCTATTGCTTGGCGTAGAATGTTTGCAGTTATGTTGTGCCTATGTAGATATTCAGTGTTTACTAGGTTCGTGCATCCTGAAATTAGATGATCTATTGTCTCTGATAACGGATGGCACATGCGGCACTGATCGATTACATCTAGTGTTTCAATAAACTTTTTGTAGTTATTGGTTGCTATAACTTGATCTTGTATGGCATGTATGAAGCTCTCTGTTTCACCAAAAGAGACCCATCCATAAGCCATGGGATTGAGGCGTCCTTATCGGCGTTTTTTAAATAATGGGGAAATCTTCCGTGGATTGCTTTAGACTTCCATTTGGTTAACCTGTCTTTGACTGAGGTTATATTCGGCACTGCGTTTTCTTCCAACAGGTTTAGAGGCGTAATTGTCTTATCGCATGCTGTTATAGCTCTATGTAGGGGTGAGGTCAAGGTTTTGTGGCTAAAGTAGTTTTTCAAAGATGTTATTTATTTATTACATAAATATTTTATATCGAGTAATCCTCTTCCTCCATCTTTTCGTGAAAGATATAGCCTCTCTATTGCCGATTTTGGATGATGCATTCTATGTCTGGTGAGACTTGTACGAAGTAGTCGGTTTAGTGCATCCGAGTCCGTTTGAGCCCAGTTTACTCAGCTTCCTGATCTAGTAGATTTTCACTTTTGACCGATGAATTGAATGCGGTCACTCAATTTTTCCTAGAACCCGTCCTAGACAGTTCATTTGTTGATTTGTTTGATAATTTTCTTGATATAGAAAAAGTCTGGAATCTTTTTTAGATCGGTAGGCCGGTTATATGTTTGCTCAAAAACTAACAAACAAACAGTGTGAATACCGTCGTGTGCAATGATGAAAATGTAATAAAAGCTATTCTTCACATACCGATTCACAAATAGAATATTATCTCAACAATCTAACGTCTGAGAATTACATTTTAAAAATAGATGTTTTTTTTGTTAAATATTAATAATTATTTAATTAAGACTTAACGTAACGCATATTTTTTGTATAAAATCCATATAACAAAATTATCGAGCTGAGAATCGAATCCTGGTTCCTGGTCCTAGGTTCGATTCCCAGTCGGAGTGATAATCTTTTCTATATGATGGATGTTTTTTATCTGCATATCATTTTAAGAATAATGTAGGCCTCTCAAGTTTTGTGTACTTAAATCTAGAGCCACTGCCGTAATGAAACAAAGACGGGTTAAGTATTTAAAGATCAAAGATGGTCCCAGACAAAAAATATTCAATATTAATAATTAATTTTAGAAGAAAATTAAAAACGTATGCATAACAATGAGAAATATTTTTAAATAAAGTGGTGTTAAAAATATGAATATTTCTTAAATATTTCATTATTAACATCTTCTGGTTCACTGTGTACAATCATGCTATTTAGAGTCCTCGATTTTCTTAGCAATTTCCCACATTCCAGAAAAACCCAGGCAAATGTGCAAAATTCTGCATTTATTATTATGCATAAGGTTGGGCAAATTTTCTACTAAGAACTTCAGCAGAATCATGTCGAATTCGATATATTTATTTTTATTCGAGTTCTTTTGATAATTTTACTGAACCCTGGAAGAATTATTATTATAGAGATTCTACTTCCTGCTTTACTCCACTGAATGAATTTTACAAATATAACTATGCAATCAGTAAAATGTCAAACTGGGTGACTGGAGACCTCGCCGACCGGACACTATGCCGACTGTCGGTTCTGGACAGTTTACCAACTGTGAACACTACACCACCCTTAAAATAAATTTGTCGACCGTGTACACCGACCGCAATCGGTGGTCATTTTGCTGATAGTGGACTCTACGGGGTGGGCACTGGCCTCGCAAGTATTATTTTATAAAATTTAATACTCTAGTATTAATTTAAGCTCTTAATCTTAATAACTCCGAAACTTTATTGTACGTTTCTGGCCATGTACAATTTTAAAAATCTGTTAAGTTTTTGAAACAAATTCTGAAACTTTTAAATCCTTCAAAATTAAGATTTAGAAATATTAAAACTCCATAATATTTAGCTTGGAAAATCTAAGATTACTCCACAGTAAAATCTATCTGCGCTAGGTTTTTAGTCAGGTATTCTTTCTTTAAATGTTTCTCGATTTTTTTCTATTGCTCCTCCAAATAATTGGCGGTTAGATCAACCGTCCTAGTGAATTATACTAAATTTCTTTAATAGTAAAGACAAATGAGGGTCGAATTACTTTCTTGCTTTTTATAAACATTGTCTTTATGATGTACTGAGGTATCTGAGATACCAGTGCTGTCGGAGGGTATGTTAATCAACCTTCGCCATATACCACGCACAAGTATGTAGTATATCATGCTTCTGTGGTTAGGCAATGTTAATTATCATAAAATGAAATAAATAAAGATTATTAAAAGTTTCACAGTTTTATTAAAATATACCTGACAATATTGTTTCGACAGCTATGCTGTCATTATCAAAGGTAATATAATTATAAACAAACACGTCGCTACGGTAGATACAAAATAGGTAACTAGATAAAATAATAATACTAATAAAAATTAATAATAAAAATCATAATTAAACATCTAATACTTCCAGTAACGGAGAATTACTGAGCTCAAGTTGTTCATTCATTAAAGGTACCCTGAGTTTGTGTTTGTATATCTCAAAGGCTTCTAAAATGTCTAATTTGCGTTTGTTATTACAAAAATGTAGGAATTTAATATTATTTTGAGGAGTCATTGTGTGATTTTGTTCTAAAAGGTGTTTGGCGTAATTCGATTTTTCAGGATGTTTATTTTTGTAATGACGTACGTGTTCTTTATATCTTATGTCAAAATTTCGAAGTGTTTGTCCAATATATACCGAACTACAAAAAGAACAATTTAAACGGTAAATGCCCGATTTCATGATATCATGTGTTCTGTCTTTAGCATTAAATAAAAATGAAAAAGTGTTAGTGTTGGTTTTAAATGTTATTTTATAATTGTTAATAAACAAGATTAATTATCATAAGCATTAATGATGAACGATGATCTGTTTATTGCTGAAAATTATTTTATTCAACTTTATACATCAATTTTTCAAAGCTACGCCACATTTACAGACTTCCTAACTCAAACCTGATTTTAAGTTATTTCATGACTGCTTTTATCTAAATTGTTGGATGTTTAGATTGTTTTGCGACCGATTTTCTTTTAGATTTTCTTTCTGGCTGTGTTGGGGTTATTTTCTTAGTCTCTAGAAAGTTAAGCCATCATATTCAACCATTCGAAGACAGCTTTTAGATTTATTGCTGCTTTAGAGACTTTCTACACTATTATATTCGATGACTTCCGTTAAGTTCTGTTAAGTTAGTAAGAAAATGTGAATATGAATATAGATGACTTTCTTTAAATAGTACTACTCACTTTTCGGAATTGCATCGAATTACTACTGCGCAAAGTCTGACTCTTTAGGATACAAGCTGATCGTGTTCATTGAGCTTGTAAAACTTTTGGCTAAGGGATAAGCAATACTATGATTCAATTCACTCGAAAAAATCCCGCATTACTTGCAAAATTGCTAAAAGTTGTCAATTACCTTTTAAAATGTATTGGCTAATAGTACAGTAAAATATAGGCATTTTTAGCGAGTTGGTGGAAAGATTCGTACATAAATGCTAATATGTAGAAATGGTGCATTCTTAGCAATAGAAAGCAATTTTTAATTTGATTTATTCCAAACTTTTCTCCTGTAGATTAGGCCACACTTTATACTTTTAATACTCCGACCTTGATATAATTCAAGATTTTTTACATTCAAAATGTTGTTTTGGTTATACTGCATTTTTTAGTGGAATGCTGATAAAAGGTAATTAGCCGTTCTTGTTCCCGGGGAGATTTTTGGATAAAATTTGTGTAGTTAAAATTTTATGACGCAGTTTGAGTGCTGTTAAACGGGAATTCTTTTTCTAGAATATTTTGATGATTATTGTATTTTAGATGCTGTGTTAAAGGATTTCTTTAATTATTTCTATTGATGACCTAGTGGAAGATTTAGGTTAGCGTCCAGGTTTAACCTCGTTAATAACCGTTAAAAATAAAATACACTTCTCTCTTTTTTTGTGAAACGACCTGATATATCCAAGAGTGGCCAGCTTTAATTATTTTCTAGCCAATTTATGATACTCGGGTATAGGTATAATATGGTTATTCACATTATGTTGTTTTAAACACCATAATGTGAATAAACAACTTGTTTAGTGTATATCTAAAAACTGGCGGCCTTAATTAAACGTTTTTTGTCTCATTTATTTGTGATTGTTTGATTTAATACAGTGTATATTTATGTGTTTTGTTGTTGTGTTTAGCACTTAGTTTTGTCTACAGGGAAACAGTGGTCGATGGTAATTTTTTTTAGATTTTGGAAGAATATTACTTGGGTAGTAAACGAAACGTTTGATTCCTTTAGTGTGATAGTGGCGCCTTTTTATAAATCTTTAAGTTCTCTAGTCATCGTAAAAATCCCACGACCATCGACTCCTTCTGGGCTAGTGAATACTATGTGGGAACAAATTCACCATCTACCTAAATATTCCCAAATCATTTTCTTTTACTAAAGAAAAGGGCGTAACAGCACTTTTTTACATATTAGCATTTTTGTACGAATCTTTCCATGTAAAAGGTCTATTTTTACTGTACTATAAGTTGCATGTAAATTACGTTGTTTGAATTATCCCTAGTTCGATTTATTTTAGTTATTTGATTCGGTTGATTTTCGGCAAGTTTAATCTAAGCCAGCGGTTCTCAACCTTTTAATATTTGGAACCCAACGTCTTAGGTCACATTTAAGCGCGCCCCTCTTTCTATAATTTTTTAAAGTTCTAAGTTTGTTTTCTATATCTATTTTTTGCTGTTGATACGCGGCAACAAGGCTAAGATTCCGCACGAATAGCGAAATTACGCCACATTTGGCAACACTGTCGCCTCCACCATTTCTCACGTTTTTACGAAAAGTTACCTCTTGTATTACTTATGTGTAATAGAATGTATCTTTTCTTATTTTGGTTTCAATAATTACCTTTTCAAATTTTTTTGTCTTTTTTTCATGTCTTCGCGCCTCTCTTTTTGTTAATGTGAGCCCCCCTAGGAGAGGCGCCCCTCAGGTTGAGAATCACTATGTCAACTATACTAAATAGTAATAATAATAAATTCAACAAACCTCTTCCAGTACATGCTCGTATGAAGGCGGTGGGCTCGAAGGAACACCACCAAGACTGTCAGCTAGCTGCGGAAAGCTGCCAGGCGGACTCCCCAAGTCGACTTCACATTCTGTAGGTATTTCCATCGAGTCACCCCTCGTCGAAGAATCAGACTTCGACATTTTGTTAAATCGCAGTTTAAATGGAGCCAGTTTAAATAGTTTTTTAAAGTACTTGCCAATTTTGTGAGCCAGTTCGTCAAAGATTTATTTTCCAAATTTTAAATGTTACAATTTTTCTTAATTTCGGAAAATTTTGATTTGTTTACAGCAGTACATTGTTTTGAACGATACTGTACTATTATCTAAGGGTTTTTTCAATGAGGTTTCTTAAAGTCTAAAATTAATATAGATATGGATGAAAAAAGACTGTAACAAAAATATTTTTCTTCTTTGGTTTTTGTTATATATAAATACAGTAGGTTTAAGATTAGAATTAGGGAATGTTAATTAATGTACTTCAGTCTTGTAGTTTTTTAAGCTTGATCTCGATTTAATTGTAAACAATTATGAGGTTTAATTGACGTATAAAACTAATAGTTATAAGGAAAGTTAGGTAATTACGTTTTAAAATACGAAGATAAGCACATTACAGACCGATCGAATTTAAGTGATGAAGTGCCTGAAAAAAGAAAAGTGGATTTCCTTTTAGTAAAAAATAGTCTATTTTTATACTGAAATACGATTTAATCAAGAAATCATCAATCAATGTCTTTTTTGTTGGAGTGTACTGCTTTTAAAGTAGTTTAAAAAGCGCTTAATGGTAGTAGATAGTAGATAATATTTCAAAAAAATTGCTTGGATTTTGGACATCTATCGTTGAGTTTCCATTTAGGAAAGATAGATACATTTTTAAAAAGACTTAAATTCTAAAAAAACCTTTAATCGATTTCCTATTGTACACGTAATTAACTATAACGTATTTTTCCTACTCCTTAACTAAGGGAAACAACTTCTCCAGGGTCACAAACCCCTTGTATCTAAATAATAAAATGCAAAAATGCGGAAATTCAATTATCCGAAGGGTGTTTTTCAGAGGGTATTGAATTTAAATGCATGTGGCCATTCGCACTGTCAGTGTCTGACCTTGCATACATAAGTAGTGAGACTGATGCTTAGTAGCACGCCAGTGCCCATTACAACTTAATTAAGCAGCTTCCCTTTTCCGTTTTACTTTTCTTTATTGTTTCATGTTTGTTCATTGAAATTACAGACAATTTAAATGGGCATGAAACATTTAATACCTATATTTGTATTGGATAACGCAGTGGTGACTACCAATTTTCATGTCCTGGGTTCGAATTCCATGTATGATACATGGGGATTTTTAAAATATCTAAGGCTTGAAGGTTGACTCAGTCTGTAGAAATGAGTTCATGAAAAATAATTTCCTGGGGTATTAATAGGCGGTCGGTGCGTAAAACTAGCCACTTTACCACCCTTGTGTACCAAACGACTCGAGTAATAGCAGCCTACCCTGCTATACCCCATGAGCCATCATGGCAGTGGCGGATTTAACACTTAAGAGACCTGAAGCGTTACAAACTTTTGGGGCCCCATAGCATAAATCAATTACTACAATATATTTTTTTGTATCAAAAATTAAGTACATATAATTATTAATATCAGGCGCGAATTCATGAGGGGGGGAATGGAAAAGATTTCGCCCACCCCAAGATTTTTTAAATAATCCGACTTCGTCTCATTCCTTATTATCATCATTTACCATCATTTATTATTTAAAATTAATACTGAAATTTGAACAATTATTTAAATTAATAGTAGTTTTGTTGGTGTCCTCAATTTTTTAAATGTTATAGACACGTTTTTAAATGTATTTTGGACGTCGTCTTGTTCCGCCGCTGCTTTTTGTTAATGTAAGTAAATCATAACCTCAATTTTACAAATACATTGAATACCTAGTGCTTCATTTGAATGTAATTTGAAATAATAGATTCCCAAAATATTTCTAGATTTCCATGTAATAGACCGGTTATTGTAAATGTATGGATTAAAGCCATCAGAAGGATATATAATTAAATCAATTTTACGTTAATTCAATAACAATTTTTGTAATAACTTTATATGGTAATAATAACTTTATATGCCGGTAGTCGACACAGTAGCTCACAAGTAGAGTTGTCGCTCAGAAAGTGGAAGGACCAGGGTTCGATTTCCATATGGATTTGCATTCAAAATATAATTTAAAGTAAAATACTAATATTAATACTATTAAACAAAATAAATTAACATAAATAAAATACAAAATGAACACAAACGTGTTTTAATAAAGTGAGTTTTGTTGATGAACGACTATTATACTCACAATTCTAGAGTGATATGTACATAATTCACAGACGAGCTGCCTAACTGAGGAGAACCAAAAGCTCGAAACAGTTGTCTTAAGGTGCCGTCTGTGATTTATACACATATCACTATAAAATTGTGAGTATAATAGTTGTTCATTAACAATTTTTAACTTCTAAATTTACTAAAAACTCACTTTATTAAAACATGTTTGTGTTCATTTTGTATTTTATTTATATTAATTATACGGTCGGACGCTCGACCGGATTTTATTTTGTATATTCCTTTATTTGATAATCAAATTATGCCGCTTAGTGCAGTTTGATATCTACAGGAAGCACCACAGTCATTTGATGGTGTTAATGTTATTTCCGAGCTAGTATATACGCTCGGGTGATGTGTGTAGAATTCACAGACGAGCTGCCGCTAACTGAGGAGAGCCAAAAGCTCGAAGCAGCTGTCTTAGGATGCCGTCTGTGATTTATACACATATCACTATAAAATTGTGAGTATAATAGTTGTTCATTAACAATTCTTAACTTCTAAATTTACTAAAAACTCACTTTATTAAAACATGTTTGTGTTCATGCGCTCGACCGGATTTTGGTCCTTGGCAGGAGGCCTCTGCGGGGCTCCCTGACTTGTGGGGCCTAAAGCGGCCGCTTCAAACGCTTGTGCCTAAATCCGCCACTGCATCATGGCATGTGGTAGGAAACTATTTTTACCTATTTGTATATTAAGGACGCAAAGTGTTGATTTGTCGATCGTGTGCGAGGAGGTCTATACAACACTTTTCGCCCAAAATACACTATGTGCATATGTATTTACGACCACAACTATACACACAGAAATAGATAAGTTATTCATTAAATAAATAGCTTTTTGTGTAACACATGTATGAGCAGTAGCGACAGTTTTATTGCATGGCACAAAGAATAATTCATATCTTTTGTTCCCATAAAATTCTCAAAATTAAACTTTAGTATAATGTTAAGGACATATAAGGCTACAAAATATATTTTTCTTAGGAAAATTCCAGAAGTCCAAATTTACAAAATTTCAAAATTTATTAAAAAATTGGCATTTACACAAAGTTTATGTTTTCTGAAGAGATATATTTATACACCAGAATATAACATTTTTTATTCTCTTTCGACAAGATTCTCTTTTATTCTCTTTCGATAAAACAGACCCCGGTATTTCTAATAGAAGCCAAGCTATAGTGTATTTTGTATAAACATGCAGTTTCGGGGTTCCACACAAACTCTTATGGGAGTGAAACGGAGGTAATGGAACTATTGTAGCAAGTACATTACGCTCCCCCATACTTTATCACTCATACAACTTTCATACCTTAATATAAGGAGCTCAAGCACGATTATACTAAACTTTTAAAATTCAGTCGCAACCGAGGTTTGAACCCCTGTCCCTCTGAACGAGAGTTAGGATCTCTACTCGACCACGGAGGACCTATGACTCTATAGAAATATGTCAAAGTAATCAAGGTCAGTCAAGTCAAAGGCGAATCGTATTCCTACAAAAGAATTTATTTAAATTATTAATCAGTCCTAACCATTGTAAGGAAATTTATTTCATATACCTCAACAATCGGTGTTCAAAGTCCATAGGAGGATGTTTCAAGCAAATATTAAATAGGACCATTTAATAATAATTAAGACATGAAGGCGTCGTCCTTTCTAATTAAGAATTGATGTGTGAACACAACGTAACCTAACACACCATTTGCCCAAAAGATAACTTTTAACTCTCAACTAAAGATGACGCCTTCCCACTTAATCTTTTTAGTTAGGCGGTTGATGAGCTACCCTTAGATGGCTTCCGAGTAGTTGGAATCTTGGTAAGTGGTTTGTTACCTTATCATGTATCCGCATACCAATCTTAAATTGGAAAAGATGACACCTTCATGTGTAAATTAGTTTTTTAGTTAGGGTGGTTGATAGCAGCTACCCTAAGACGGCTACTAAGGAGCTCACCTTTTGGTCACTGGTTTGTCGCGCACACCGATCTTAAATTGGAAAAGATGACGCCTTCACATTTAAATTATTTTTTTTATTTAGGGAGTTAATGGCGGCTACCCTTAGATGCCTTCTAATGGGTTGACTGGGCAAATGATGTATTACGTTAGCATGTATCCGCACACCGATTTTAAATTGTAAAGGACGACACCTTCACGTTTAAATTATTTTTTTTTAGTTAGGGAGTGATGGCAGCTACCCTTAGACGGCTTCTCAGGGGCTGCCTTTTGGGCATTGATTCCAAAAATGTTAAACGTGGAGCAACTGTCGTTAGACTTAATCCCCACGTTCCTTCCAGAAGGAAGTAATTGAGATACGCTGAATCGGCGTGCATATGCTTGGCATATGCTCCCAGTTGCTCACTGGTCGGAGCGAGGTTGCCTATCCACCCTCTAATAGCTATCCAGGTTAGTACCGGAGAGATTAACTTAATATATGCTCACCCGCCGGCACCCCCCGTCCTCTTTCATACGGGATCAAGTGCCTCGTCCAGCATTAGGACTATTCCTCCAACCTAAGTCAGTACATCGTAACCCTCCAGTCCTCTTTCATACATTCTAAGTTCTTCACCGAGCCGCGGTTGGGACCAACCTTAGATGTGACGGGACTTGGTTTTTAAGCGGTTTTGTCACCCCGATCTTCCAGTTGTAGGCCTGGCGTGCTCTAGACAGAGCTTCATTTCGCCTTTTGGGCACATGGTATGTTACCTTACATTGAGTTCACACACACCTATCTGTAATTGGAAAGGATCTCTTCACATCTTTATTATTATTATGCCCCTATTTAATATTTGCTGGAAACCTCCGCCAATGGACGTTCGGGCACTCTCGGAAAGTTGACTGCTAACGTCAGTCCGCTTATACAACGAACTTCACACGCGAATTAAGTCTCAAATGTGTTAATTTTCAGAACAACCGCAACATATTTTTATAAAGAAAAACAGCAAACTGAGTGAAAGACAGCAGGACTAAAAAGTAAGTCAAATAAAATCTTTATATTTAATTTCCAAACTATCCTAAACTATGAATTTGAGAACATTGAAGTAGCTATTTCGATAAAGCTTTTAAATCTCATAATTTGAATAGAATATCGTAATGAATCGTTTTCAAGGTCTGTTCATAGTGAAATACAAGATTTAGTTTTATATCATTAAACTTTTAAGTTTGTAGTTAGTCAAATTTTCTAATCTTGAATTATTTACTTAAAAGATAAACATATATAGAAAATACCTTTTTTTTCTTTGTTTAAGGTCTAGAGATAGTAATTATTTCAAGCATGCCAACTAATCTCTACTATCATGCAATTTTTATTATGACTTTTAATCAAATGCTCTTGTGTGCAATAAACAAATAAAGTGATTTCTGTGTTTATATACGTTTGATCTGGATAATGCTTGTTTATCTACAACTTCTGGGTTCCGGAGAGTCTAACAAGTGAAAGCTTTTTTTATGTGTAATTCTTTTATGATAAATTCTGATTAAACAATTTCGATGGGCAATGAGAGATACTTCAAAGTTTTTTTGTTAATTTTAATAAATCGTTATTGTTACATAATGTTATGAATACTTGTATATTTATGTAACATATATGTCAACTATTATAAACTATGTTATAATGAATTAGGATTTTGTAAATGTCGTTAAGTAATTATTATGATTAAGAATATTATGTTAATAATTGTGTATAAGCTGGCTTAATCTTGAACAGTTAAGCTGTTAGGTTCAGTCTGGTAAAGTCAGTCAAACTGTAAAAGTCAGTTTTATTTATATCGTTGTAAAAAGCCGTTCTCATATAGTTAATTTAATATAAGTTAAAAATATTACTACTAATTAAAAGCAAAGTGTAAAAGTGAATTAATATATTATGTTAAACTGCATAGTAAATTACAATATCCAAAAAGTCTTCGTGCATACACAAAATTGTGTTCTATTTAAATCATCATAAAAAACAAATAAGCAACCGTCGTTAGTAAAATATTCTACGAATCTAAAAAGGGAGAATCTAACCCTTATTTAGAAAATAAAGCATAAGTAATCTAATCACTATTATTTTTCAGTAGAAAAGTTGTTAGACGGCGAATATGTGGAAATTGTATATGGCGATGAAAGATATAATTAGCTGCAAAAAGGTAAAAGTT
This sequence comes from Agrypnus murinus, assembly GCA_929113105.1. NCBI lineage: Eukaryota > Metazoa > Arthropoda > Insecta > Coleoptera > Elateridae > Agrypnus > Agrypnus murinus. The sequence goes on from OV816026.1 coordinate 65,272,925, forward strand.
AAATACTCTGTCAATGGTTTGGAAGAACAAATCAAAGGAAAGGACTGACCTAACTATTAAAAAGGTAGGAAAGTATATTTCCTTTATTTAATTGGAACCTGCAGAGAAGAAGACGAAGACGATTGCGGAATGATAATTAATTAAGCCAGCGGTTCTCAACCCAATATTTAGGACCCAGCTCATATTAGTTTTAAGCGCACCTCCCTTTCAATGATTTTTTGTAGTACTAATATTTCTTCTGATATCTATTTTTATTTTGCTGCTAATACGCGGCAACAAAGCTAACATTCCGTAGGAATAGCGAAATTATGCCATATTTGGCAACACTGTCGCCCACCGTATTTCTTGAGTTTTCACTTAGAAGTTACCTTTTGTGTTGATTTTATTTGTAGTTTATGTATCATGCACTTATTCTTATCTATAACGTTTTATTTTTGTATTAACAGAATGTATTTTTTCTTATTTTGATTTAAAAAAGTTTATCGAATTTTCTTTTTTTTTTTCATGTCTTCACGCCTCTTATATTGCTAGTTTGCGCCCACCCCCACCCCAACAAGTTGAAAATTTAATTGTAAAATAGCTTAAATCAAAACCATCCAGTTAAAAATATTTATACTTAAAATTATTACAATAATCTTATTATTTTAATTACCCCATTTCACTGCTTGTATTTATGTCACCACCAACGTGGGGCGAATTACTATTTTTAGTTAATTCCCCATTTCACAGTAATATGTATGTATTAATAAATCTGTAGTCATTTGTTGATAAAAGCATTCGAAACATAATGGTACTCTCAACAAACGAATTTAGAATAGAAAATTTTAAATGGATATATGCAGTCAAACTAAAAGGGAGCTAGTTGTTAGAAAACGTTAGTATTCTATGAATCTCTAAAACTGTTTTATTTAATATCTATGTATTTATGTAGTTTCTACGTATGTTATCACATTTCGCTTCCTAATAGAATCATTTAACGTCCCTTAGTTACAGGGTATGTAGTACTTGTTCAAAATTTACCAACGAGTTGTAACGTTTCAAGAAATTCTTATCGTAGACGTGGTCATTCTCTAGACAGGTTTTGTTTAATTGACGAAGTGTTTCTATTTATGTTAGTAAACAAAGCTTTCATTATGTCAATAGCTTGATGATTATACTTCTAGCATAATAGTCGAATCTTCCGTACCCTCACCACAACAATACGTAAACCAACAACAAACGTAGAAAGATATCTTCTCTAAAAGGTGTATTCATCATCTCTTATTGTATACAACAATGCATAGAAGACGATTGATAAATAAATATTTGAACTTTTTATATTTAACGTATTTTACACCAGCGATGAACCAACCCACTTTTTCGGGAATTTATCAAACAATTCGAGCAGAAATTTAACATGTTGGAAAATCTCCCAAACAAATAATACTTGGGAATAATATTTTCCCTTGAATTCTCATATTTTGTATATATTTCTGTGCTCCTTTCGTTCCAGATTTGAATGTCGAAACCTTTGAATTTGTCACGCTTGAATTCGCTAATTTAATATACAAAAAATCTCGTTTGGAAGAAAAAAAACTTAATTTCCTCTCTTTGATGACGCAAAACGTTGCTGTAAAATATTTAAAAATACCTAACACCAAAATAAACTTAAAATGAAATAAAACATCAACGATGAGAATAATATACAGGGAATTAATATAAATAAGATTATTATTTGATATATACCTATAGGTATATATACAACATTGCTTGCTGAAAATTAATTAAAAATTAAAATTTTGCTAACCTGGGGTAAATTGTTCATGAATGCATTCACAGGTTAAATAAATGAAAATTGCGTAGTGGACTTACTACGCAGTTGGTACATACCTTCTGTATTATTGATTTGTTGTTGATGTGTGTTTACCTAGTAATTTGTTAAGCTTATCATTTTTTAAACAAAAGGAAGAATTTTATTTTTAACAACTTTAGTTCATTATGTCAATTTTTTTAGTCTTGCAGGTAAAAACCATTTTATTAACCCATTTATTAGGTATCATAGTAGACTTATTGAAAAAAGTATCAAGTTCCTTCCAATTGATTACGGAAAAAGTTAAAATTGAAAATTTAACACTATAGTTAACATCGTCAAGAAGGATGCTTCAGATTTGAAAGTGGAGATGCACTTTTATGAAATGCAACAATGGACCATTCCATTTAACTCGGTCACGAAGTTAGAATTATTGATTTATCTCACCCCCCTAGTCGCATGGTGACCACAGAGAGGAAGGTGTAGCATATATTCAGCAACCTAGTTATCAGAATTTTAGCAAGATCAGCAGAACGTCTGCTGCTCCAATTTCTTTTGACGTTTTTGCTGTAACTAGTTCAAACAAACAACGAAAAACTACATTTATTTATACGTATTTTCTATTTTATTTCTTATAGGCAAGAAGCTCAAAATTTCTCTTGTGGTCCAAATGTGATTATCTACTGATATGTATCTATTACTGTAATTTCAGAAGACTTAAGACGACAAAACAAAAAATAGTCAATTCTTTCTAAAGTATCACTGAAGATGTATACAAATCTCAGTTATGGAGATAAATATACGAGTAAAAAATTTTATTATATTGTTTTACTCACTGCTTTTTACACAATCAATAATTTAATTATGTAATTGCACACTTTTCTTGTTTTAAATATAATAATGTTAACTGTAGTAATTAAATATTCAGAAATGTATTCATAAGAAATACTGTGATAACACCCAAAATACGCGACGGTGATAGAAAAAATAGTGTGTAATTCAGACATAAAGATGCTTCCCACCCTATTTCTGATTGTGTACTTATACAGCTGCAACATAACGAAGCCGTCGATACAAAATATTTTAGTTTCATTGAGACAAGAGACGACCTTTTTCTCGCCACACAAGAGAAAAGGAGTTGCTAGGACTCCTTACCTTGTCACCAGGCAATCTGACAGAACTTCTCTGTCAAATCGAGAAAAGTTTTCCCTGTTGATTAGAGAAAAAAAATCTTCTCTTAGTCAGAACAAATTTTATAGAACTATTTATAGAACGATCTTCGAAAATAAAAACCCCATTTTCATTATAAGTAGTGTACATAATTATTGGAATGCAAAATAAGGCTAGTATTGCTAATAGCAACCACAGGAAAAAAATAATACTTTCAGTGGCATCATTATTACTAATGAACTTAAAGTTTAAGAAACCAATCTTTTATTATACATATAGCAGCAATTAGTTTTCTGTCTTGGACAGCCATATATACTTGATCGTCAGAAACAGAGAAGGTATCTATAATCTTCAAACGCGCTTCGCATATACTACATACAGCGAGATCAAGAATGATTGTCCTGATCCTACACTACTTTCCATCACCTTGATATCAATATTTACATCCAATTTATAAATAAAACTAGTGATATAAAAAATTCTGGGGAATTTATTAGATGCCCCTAGATGTCAATCTGTCAAAAGCGTTTTTGTTGTTAACTCATTGCCGTGCGTTGTTAATTCCGTTTATTTCTTTATTCTTTTCGTTGTTTAATTATTTCTATACATAAAAGTCTTTTTCAAGACTACCACTGAAGGATTATATTGAGTGCAAGGTAAATAAAAAATATTTTTATTGTTGTTATAAAGTTATTTTACGTAGAAATTGTGAATTATAGGTTACAGGTCAATAACCTTTATTATAGATGCTTATTTTCGCAACTGTGAACGAGATGATAATGCAGAATGGAAATATTCTTCAACGCTTTGTGCAGAAGAATGGATAAATCGCTTCCCTGATATGGAAATTGATGAAGAAACTTTAATTCGACATATACACCGGATTGTGCACCGTTTTCGTGAAACAGGGAGTGTTAGTAAGGGGAAGTCAAGTGGTCGTGGTACTGTACTTACGGAAGATGTTGTTGCAGATGTGCGTACTCGTGTAGAACGTAGTCCAAACAAACCATTACGCCAAGTTGCTCAACAAACAGGTAATCGTAACAGTTATATGAAAATTACTTTGAAATATTAAATGAAAATTATTGTAGGTTTATCATATGGTACAGCTCACAAGGCAGTAAAGAAAATACTACACTTCCATCCATATAAAGTTACTGTCGTGCAAGAGTTACTTCCCCCTGATTATGAAAGACGAATTCAATATTGTAACTGGTTTAATGCAAATCTTCGCAATGATGATTTATTGGATCTCACATTATTTTCCGATGAATCGTGGTTTCATTTGTCCGGATACATTAATTCACAAAATTATCGAGTATGATCTGCAGAAAATCCACACGGTTTTCAAGAAACGCAGCTTCCATTAAAAATTGGAATGTAGATAGCAATATCCAGGAGGGGAATAATTGGCCCTGTTTTCTTTGAAGATACAGTAACAGCAGCACGTTACCAACAAATATTAGAAACGTTTATAAACCAGCTTAATGATGAGGAACTGCAACGTGGATATTTTCAGCACGATAATGCTACTGCTCATACAGCTGGAAGAACGGTTCGGTATTTAGAACAATTTTATGGTGAGAGAATAATCGGTGCAGGACGTTGGCCTGCGAGGTCACCTGACCTCACGCCATCAGATTATTGTTTGTTTGGCATCATAAAAAATATAATTTACCAGACTAGCTTGCATACACTAGATGAGTTAAAGGACGCTATTACTGTGGCAGTACGAAGCATTACACCTGAGCAATTGGTAAACATATTCGAAAATATGAAAAAACGAATAGATGCTTGTCTGGCTGTACATGGAGGTCATTTTGAACACATACTATAAATCTATTGTAATAATCTTAATTGTAAATTGTTTAATTGTGTTAATTTGAGTAATTTTAATTGTTTATTAAATGTAATCTTTTGTATTTACTTCTTATTTTTGATCGTAATTGATCTTAATGATAATAATTGATAATAATAGTATTGGTTACCAATACTGTGGCAAGAGAAATTGACACGTCTTGTTATTTCTATTATCAATGTTAACACATGAAACAATAAAATATTTCAATTAGCATTCAGTAATTCTTTTAAATTCCTGATGTTTATTTTGTATGAAAAGGATAAACTTTTGCATAGTTCAAATGAGAGAAAATAAACAATCCTTATAACCATTTCAATATATTTTTTAATTAAAAACGAACTTATTTTTCATGTTTTTAATTTCATACAAACCAAAGTGTTTCTAAGTTTTTGTACATTACTTTGAATGTTAGTTTTTTTAATGTCGTCTGCACACACTGCTTTTGTCCTGACTCTCAGGTGATGGATGTAAATATTGATATCAAGCTCGTGGAAAGTAGTGTAGGATCAGGACATTCAATCTTGATCTCCCTGTACATGCTGTTCAAGATCTTTTCTGGTAATGGATGGATATAGAAAGTTGACAGTTTTGCTAATGTAAAATCAACTATCATAATGTCAATATCTTGTAAACGAAGCCTAATTGCTATGTAACTTGCTAGTTTTTCGCTTACTTTAGTTTTTTTTAGGTTGAGTATTAGTTGCTTTCAAATACTCAAATAATTTTTTCTGAATAGGCAAGTTTTGTTGCAAGTTGTTTTGCAATAGTTTTAAGATCAAATGCTTAGTAAAAACAAAAAGTTTGAAGGACATTTTTAGGCATCCTATGCTATCTAAAGTAGAGAGCATATTTACGAGGATCTTGTCTGTCTGTCACGTTGATTCAAGTTAAAAACTGTGTCAGATGAAAGGAAACTGATAACAATCAAAAGGTATACATATATGTAATGGAGAGTTTGAAATTTTCATTAACTTTGACCACCGCGTGACCTTTGACCTCTGCAGAGAGGTCATTAACAAACAGGGCGTTGAAACCACCCAGAACATACAGAAATTAAAATGGGAAAAATTTTAATAAAATCAGAGTTTGCTGTGGCCTCCTTAACTTGCAATATTGATGTATCGTATATGTCCTGGTAATTTCAGACACAGTGGATGTATGCGATAGAGTTTTTCTTGAGGTAACAAGAACGCCTGGCTTAGCTGGCTACAATGCTTGTTTTGATCATATGAATCTAACCCAAGGTCACTAAATGAGATCAAAGGTCAAATCTTTGAATCTTTACACTTTAGTACAGAACGTTTATTTCATAAAAAATGCAATTCAGTTTATTGTCTATAATAATTTATAATAAAACTTAATGAAAAAGGTTATAAAAAACATTTCAATAAATTTTTAATATAAATTAATATTTAAATATTTTATTTAACAATAAATGTTATTTTTTACGTTTGTCTTTTTAATATTACACCCAATAGTATTAAATTTTCTCAAAGTGAAACAGAGAGGTTAAACGGCTAGCGCATTTTGAACGGTTGTGTATCGTTGGTTGCATAAACATACAGTAAATCCCATGCTTTGAGATGATTATTTTCAAATGTAACATCGACTATTTCATTCATAACTTTATGAACCAATAAGAATACTCGCTTTTCCTTAGATACCACGTATTCCAACGGTTATATTGCGGTAACCATGACGAATCGATTATACGAACCTTTGTATAATCACTTATAATACCATTAGTAGTCAAAGTTATGTCGACTATTTTTGTGGTGGTTTCACGAATGTCTATCACGCTTGCATTTAAATACCACGAGTGCGCAGCACGAGTGGTATTCGCAAGCATGATAGACATGAGTGTTAAGCACCACAAAAATAGTCTACTTAACTTTGACTACTTATGGTATTCGAGAGACTATTTAACGAACACGCTTTAAAAAATCAAATTGTTTTTCATAAATGTAGCAATGTTACATTTAATAATTGTACGTTCAATACTCAAAAATAAATGTTGTTAAATATTTGTGTTTTATTAAAATTGTCGATTGTTATCACTAGTGAAAATTGTCGACAATTTTCACTAGTGAGAATTGTCGATACAATTCATTTTCATTGGATTAAAAATATCAAATGCTGCATTTTAATTGGTCAATTTTTAATAAATGACATGTGAGTTGAATAGTCGCTGTAATACATACCTTTGTATATTCACCCGCATGAAATTCAATTCTTAAATTTCAAGATATCCATGAAAACTCCATAACAGTCAAATAATTTATTAGTAAACAACGCAATGATCCACAAACCTCATCAGGATCTATTCACAATGTCTACAATAATTGTACGTTCAATATAAATAATAAATAAATGTTAAAGTTGTTGGTATATTTTTTAATCATGAAATAGTCTACCTGTATACAACTCGACTATCTAAAATACTCGAAACTCGACATATTGCCTAATAAAACACCACTCGACGTTCCGTCTCGTGGTTTTTCAGGCAATATGTCTCATATAATCGAGTATTTTCGATCGTCTTGTTGTATAATATATGAGTATATTGCATTTTAATTTAATAGCACTGTATAGTGGCCGTGCTTGATTAATGTTTTTTTTTAAATATTCTTGATTCTTCATTCTTGATTGTAATATCCAGCAATAAGTTCAATATATTATTTTTAATTTTTCTGTCGTATGTTTGAATTAAATGACTATAGGGTCATTCCATGCGAAATCGATCACTAAAATGGGTCGATCTCACGGATTTCAATGAAAATCACTTATGAGGTAGCAATCAACTAAAGAACATAACTTTCATTCATCAATTTGCTAAATTACGCAGAACTTCGGAAATATTCAAAACTGAAAAAATTATCAAAACTGCTTGCACGCCTTTAAAGAAATATAAATATCTCAAAAAGTATTTACCCTAGAACAAATATTTTTTTGTATATTGCTCACTAGAACACGGGCTTTTTGGACAGCCTAATAATTTTTGTTGTTATCAAACGTATTTTTATTTTTTTCTAAACGAAATATTTTAAAAATGCAGAAAAATCGGTGTGGTCACATTTTTAAAAATCTGAAAAACATTGTACAGATTCTTTGAACATTTCTGTATTTAAATGCCAAATGGCAAGCTGGACATTTTAATAGTTTTGGCAGGGCAAAGTTTTAAAGATCGCGTTGCAGACAGCCGGCGCACCATAGATCACGGTCAACCGGCACAAACCGCATTCGCTACCTTCTAGTTAGTAATAATACGGTCCATATTACCAGCTTAACTCTTAACCTTAACCTCTCAACTAATGTACATAAGATAAATGAATATTTGTGTGGATATGATTATACCTACTAATTAGTTAATTACTTAAGTATTTAAATCGATTACTTCGGGTGTGTTACATAAAGTACTTTTCTTGCGGCTGTCCAAGACCATAAAATATAATGCAACAGCTTTTTTAATTTAAGTTTTAAGGCCAGTTGGGGTAATTGGTCCATAGATATACAATTCTTTGGCTTCAAACCCTTTATCTCATATTTTATCGTGAAGTATAAGTTTAGGACCTTGTTTTATAGTAACTTTAATATATGTCCAAAAGAAAATGTAAAAATAAAGCAGCTCTAATGCCAACTATTGCATTTAAAAATATTTTTTAAAAACATGTCCGGTGGTTCCAGTTACCCAATAAATTGGGGTAAATAGAATCATCGTCTATATTTTATATCCACATTACTTTATAATATGTTCTGGGTAACTGGGACGCCCTAAGGATATTAATTAAAATGTCTCCAAAAAATTAGGGCTGCAGTAGGAATAGTTCAGGAATTATCGCAGTCGGAAGAGTGTATAGGGTAAAGTCGATAAAACTAAAAATTCACGTAATTCTCATAGACGTTTAACGATAGTTTTAGTTTTTATTAAGCATAGTTTCAGTTACCCCATCGCTCCAATTACCGCAGCTGACCTTATTAAACATCAGAACCTACAATAGAGATCGGTAATAGTTATTTATGGTACAAGTGAGTTAAGTAAGTTATTATAATAATTTCTGCAGTGGATAATATCATTAACTCACCTGTGCCACAAGTTCAAATATTGAATTTGCAATGATCCTATAGCTCAGTCTATAGTTTTTAACGTTAATAAATTTGACACTCTAGCTCGATGACTGGATTTTAATAATATAATACAACGTAAGCTGGTGATTGGTTGCTACCTACAATAGCACCCAGTCTAACCCAGTGAACATCTATTTTTTAAATTTAGGATCAAAAACAACTCATCTTCTGTAAACAAAAATGGTATCTAAGCTATTGCATTATAATATTTTAGGGTCTTTGATGGCCGCAAGAAAAATGCTTTATGTAACACACCCGAAGAAATCGATTTAAATACATACGTAATTAACTAATCAGGAGGTATAATTATATTCACACATATCTACATTTATCTTATGTACATTAGTTAAGACCGACCGCTGGAAATATAGACGGTATTATTACTAACTAGAAGGTAGCGAATGCGGGTTGCGCCGGTTGACCGTGATCTATGGTGCGCCGGCTGTCTGCAACGCGATCTTTAAAACTTTGCCCTGCCAAAGCTATTAAAATGTCCAGCTTGCCATTTGGCATTTAAATACAGAAATGTTCAAAGAATCTGTACAATTCTTTTCAGATTTTTAAAAATGTGACCACACCGATTTTTCTGCATTTTTAAAATATTTCGTTTAGAAAAAAATAAAAATACGTTTGATAACAAAAAAATTATTAGGCTGTCCAAAAAGCCCGTGTTCTAGTGAGCAATATACAAAAAAATATTTGTTCTAGGGTAAATACTTTTCGAGATATTTATATTTCTTTAAAGGCGTGCAAGCAGTTTTGATAATTTTTTCAGTTTGAATATTTCCGAAGTTCTGCGTAATTTAGCAAATTGATGAATAAAAGTTATGTTCTTTAGTTGATTGCTACCTCATAAGTGATTTTCATTGAAATCCGTGAGATCGACTCATTTTAGTGATCGATTTCGCATGGAATGACCCTATAGCAATCAAAAAATGTTTTACATTTATATGCATAATATCATGTTTGGTAGATATGTACAGAAAAAATCGGTTGTGACGTTTGCTTTCAACACATATTTTTTTGTATAACTAAATTTTCTTGTTGGAATTTTTACAAATCTCAAGAAGCCGCAGTTATAAATGTTATAATATAATAAAAAGTGTTTTCGATTTAGTTTTACATAAATATAACAAGATATAATCAACATAAATATTAACGTACATGTTAGTCCTGTTTATTATGATTCTATAACTTATTTCAGAAACTATGATTTTTGTAAAAAAATATACTTTTTATTAAAATGATTTATAATCTTACAGTAATGTCATATTTCTCGTTTGCCTATATACAGGGTGATGAATATAGAGATATAGACCATTCTTTCTAATTGAAAACCCTGTATATCATTATATTTTTGAATAGTGCTCTTGAAGACAATTCTAACTATACATTTTACATATATACACATTACATATATGCTTACACGCATATATATTTATATAATATAATATAGATGTTTAATTGTATTTAATGTTATTAATATGAGACTGGTGATGCGATCATCTAACTTTGGGTTCTTTTATTAAATGATCCAAAAACTTTACCTTTATTGCTGTTATTGAATTTAATTAAATAAAAGTGGGGTTAGTGACAACCATTGACACATACACCCGCAATATCATACACGACAGTACCCAAATTAAAGTATGTAAGATCAAGTAAGCATAACATAAAATTAAATATTTGTTTAATCTCTTTATTTACTACTCTTTTGTTTAGGATGTTGAAAGAAAGAAATCTTACCCTGTCAACTTACAATTATTCCTTCCTTTAGTCAAATCTGCTATAACTGCACTTTCACTGCACACACGCTTCGTACAATTTTCATTTTTCCTCAATGAAACACCGACGACAGCTGTACAGGATCTGCAGACTACACCTTCTGTACTTTATGATGATGGACCAACAAACCTTATAACTTCTCTATCTGTCCTTGATGTGTAGGTAAACTCTATACTTCCTTCGTATGAGTTACTTGTGATTATCTTCTTTGACAGGAATCTAATTACGGCTACTCTTCTTCAGCACCTCATGTAAGTATCTTATGTGAATCTTGAAAATGGCCTCTCACCCTTACGGTACTCCTCCGATACAGGAACTACTTATGGTACTCTTCCGATCCAGGAACTGCTTATGCTACTTTACTTATCCAAGAACTACTTAAAAATACTGTTCTTCAACTCTTGTGTACGTTTCTTCTATTACTTATTATTTGTGTTAACTTTTTCCCCTTTATGTTTTATTTTAAATTTTCTTCTATGTTTTTCTTTTCAATATTATTTTAATAATTTATATTTCTCCCTTCAACTCTTACACTTAACTCTTCTTTTTTAATAAAACACTAGACTTTCTTTTAATATTTATTAACTTATAATCTTTTTCCAAGAACTTTTTACAAAATCATCCATATTCATCCAAACAAAAACCTATTATTATTTAATCTCTCTGAGAAACCTCTAGTTCATTTATTTTATTTGTTATATTTTCCCAGAAATATCACCTTTCTATGATCATTCTTACTGCCCTTTCAATAACAATGCATATTTCTATAGTTATGAAAAACTAAATTCTTTATTTAAAATTTCAATTTTGCATTATTATTGAAGGTGCAGTTTTGATTTTCATATGATCCATTAATATCCTTAAGATCTCCTTTCCTTCACCATCCCAATTTGTATTTAATATTGTAAACTGTTATACTTTAATAAAGATATGCTATTCCAACTTGATTTATCGTATTTCAATTTTATATTGAGTTTTCTAATCTTAGTATAACGTTAAGACGTTATTTATGTTTTATTTAATGATATCCAAGAACCACAGACATGGTTTGTTCAGACGTGGTTGGAATCATTGTTCAGACGAACAATGAGTCACCAAAGTTTATAATCTAATGCACTTTCTCATATTATTTACACTTTAGTGCAAAAGTGACCATTACACAGGGTATCGGATTTTGTATGCGGAATTTGGCCCAGGAACCCCTTTTATGGTAAAAAAGATCCTGATCGAATAATCGCATTAATACAATTAATTTGCGAAATAACTTACATGCCGGAGATAGAAATTATCAATTTTTCAAACATCATAAGTGGAAAGGGCGATCTCAGCTGCAGTTTCATTTTCAGCAATGTGGGTTAGCACGAGCTTTTGCCGATCTTCACTTATACCTTAGTATTGCCAAATGTAGAAGAAGAAGAAGAGCTCAAGAAATTGAATATGGTGTAATAACATCAGTATTTTATTTTGTTAATTTCCTACAGATTTACATATTTTTTTAAAGTATTATATATTCAACAATTAAACTTTAACTTTACAAAACTGTAGATGAACAGTTTAACTATTACATTAACATTACAAAATTGTTTGAGGACACATAAGCACATTGCGTTCAATTTGGTTGGCAATCTGTTCTTTATAAGCTTTCAATGGTAAACTTTGTTGATTAGCTTTATTGCCACCTTCATTGTTGTACATTTCCAGTAATTGTCTACCACCTTTGCTTGTCGGATCTCCCATTGACAATATTTCCTCCATAGTTGCTCCAAGCCCCATATACCAATAGAAATCGGTTCTATCAAATCCCCAACCAATATTATTAACATGCTGCATATCTGGGAAATAATAATAATAATCATTACTATTGGACAATTTGTATTCTTTCCTATTACGGCATACCTTTTATTGATACAACTGCAAGTTGTACTGCTTAATTTTTGAACTCTTTTTGAATTCTTTTGAATTTGTTGAAGTGTCACTATTTTCTAGCTCACTTATATATATAAGGGCTTTGGCTCACCCTTATTATACTTTTAGAGGACGTTACCTTCTATTTATTTCCTGTAAAACATTTATTACATGTTATAATGTACTTTATTTATTATTTATACAACAATTTACATCATCTTACCTAAACTCTTAATACTATCAGAATTTTCAGTCCACACAATAATTGTTTACACCAAACCTGCTACTTACATCTCCTGAATAAAGACTTATTCCACCTATCAATATGATTCTGATCCTAATTCTAATTTCAATAGAAAGGTATATTTTTCTATACGGATTGTCCCACAGAATTCATTATCACTAATTTGCACACATGAGTCATAAAAGCTCACCTTCTTTCAATAAATCATTACATACATACATTAATAGAAAATTCAAATTTTGGATTAGCATTTTGTCCCTTTACTACTTCTTTCTCTCAATTATCCGTCAAAATTTCATTAAATCATTTTACATTTCTTTTCTATCTCGCTCTTTCCGTAACCTACTTAACAACTTTACATGCCTTTTTTACCTTTCTTACACGCCTGCACACTAATACCATGCATGCGCACAAACATGTGCGCGCGCACGCACACACACACACCCACACACACACTTGAATCTTAAAATAAAATTAAATCTTAAACATGATCAGTCAATGGAGCATCTGTATATTTAGCCTTTCTTCGATTATCTTTCCATTAGTTTACTTGGCTTATATCTGACTTCTATGATTAACTACACACACATAAGTTGCAAAACTCATTGTTACAATAAGTGACACAAATGTTACTATTGAGGCAATAGAACATGTGTATACTAAAAAACCGGTACAATCTCAGTTTTCCGAGACATCCGGTAATCCTAAGTTTAGTAAGTCAATAGAGTACTTGTATATTTTAGTATTTTCTCAATACTACACCCACTGACACCCACTTTTTACATCTTTCCGAGTACTGACAACCAGGGACTAGAACAGGAACCCAAACGAACCGGAATCGGAACCGGAACCGATTACTTTTATGGAACCGAAACCGGAATCGGAACCCTTACTAAAATCCGTGTTAATGTTAAGATGAGAACCCGAACCGTTATAAATTTTCGAAGGAACCGGTATTTTTTCGGTTCCACATTTCGGTTCTACTGGTAAATAAAAAAAGTAGTTCAACATTCTCCCAACAGCGCTACCATAACCATTTCTTACTAAGTTGATGTTGATACTAGATCCACTTCCACTACTAATTGACCAATAGTAGTGTGTGAATTGACTAGAAAAGTGTTACGTCACATTTTATATTGGTAGCCCTGAATATTTCCAAACAAATTTCATCTGGAAAAGAATCTACAATATTAACCACGTTCGGTACTTCACAGCTGTTTACACCAAGACCTCAGTTTCTATGGTATATATTGTTGTAAATAATTATAACTATAGCACTAGAATTTCCCGAGTAAAAACAGTTGAAATACCGAAGAGCAAATATATTTATCAATTATCACCTATATTATAAACAATACTTTAACCTAACATGCATCGACTGTCAGTTATCAAGGTCATATTTGTTTGAAGATATTTTTGCTTCCGGAACCCTTATGGAACCTAAAAAATTATGGAACGGGAACCGGAACCTTAATGTTTAGAAAATTAAAATTGGAATCGGAACCGAAACCTTTATTTTGAATTTTCAAGAACCGGAACCTATATTTGTAAAAGGTTCCAGTCTCTGATGACAACTTTGTGATCTGTTAGGATCACAGCGTTGATAGCGTTGTTAGATGACTGCTTGTCTGGTTTAGCTGGTTAGTAAATATTGTGTTTGAAGATGAAGAATATTGATGATAGGCGAACGCTAAATATTAAAAAAAAGACTAACTAATCGCTGACTTCCTAAAATCTTGCTGTTGGTGTTTTGATGTCTAAATGAATACGACAGACAAATGACATGGGGAACAAGAGAGAGATAATGATTACGTAATCATTGAAAGGGGAGGGTGGGTAGAAGTTGCAGAGCTACAGACAAGTTGTAGCAAATAAATCTGGGGGAGGATTTTGGTGTTTAAAACCATACAACCGAGGTTTTAACTACGATGAAGTACCTATGTATTTTGTACAGCAGCGGTTTGCCGATTTCCGCTTACCGCGAGGTCAAAAGACATAAACTAACTTTGAACTTCCATAGAATTGTCTGAAAATTGCCTACGAGAAGAGTATTACAATTATTATTCCTTTTTAATCATATTCAGAAAAACTTTTTCGTTCTCTCTTTTGGAATGCTATCTAATTAGCATTATCATTAATTAAGAGCAGTAGCATCACATTTCTATATAGTATGTAGCATATTAGAGTGCATATTGACTGTAAATATTCTACATGTAGTTGTCAATATTTAAAATGTTTTGCGATATTGATAATTCTGCATAAAACTGTGCCTCATATGTAATTAGAAGTATGTCGCGGTATTCTTGTCATACATTTAATTAATTGTGCATAATGGTGCGTTTGTACATTTTGTGCAAAAAGATAATAATAATAAATTGTTATAATAAAGTCAGTGTAAATAATTTAAGTTGAAAGGTATCCTTCGTCAAATACTAAAAACAATATGCATCCCCCAAGTTAAATTTCTGGATGCGCCATTAATCCATACATTTTAAATTATTGACTTGCTTAGTTCAATCTTCCTTTCTGTATTATTATAAAATTTATATTAAACTATAATTGTATTAAATTGTTTTCTAAATAAATTTACCTGCATAATAACCTAAGTAACCTAAACTGCAGTAATGAGAACCAAACTCGCCCGGGACTGAATACTTTTCGGTGGATTATTTTGGTCGGTCTCTGTCAATTTTTTTTTATTATGTAATTTTATACATATTAATATTTATTTATATTGCAATTGAGTCTTATCAATCTTTAAGAAAATTGCAAATGGCAGTCGGATATATTTTCTTCCCCTTACAGTCTCAAGTAACATTGTTCTTAAAGAATTTGGTACGTGCTATTTAGCACACATGCGTAGCACCCTGTATAGCTATGCTTTTGTGTTATATTGTATAGCGTTTGGTGATTTTCGTATTTTCTCTACGTTTTAGTTGCCATTTTGATCGGAAGTAGTTTCCTGTTGATAAGTCGACTTACATTTCGTTCGTTTGTGAAGTAACTTCGTTAAAAAAATGTTTTAGTGGCATCGCCTTTTAAATTAATTTTTCCCTTGAGTTGAGAAATGGGAATTGCATTTGTGCAGATATACAGTTGATTTTGGGTGATGATTTCCAAATTATATTGGTAACGGAAGGGGTTTACCGCTAGTTCTTTTGGAGGTTAGGAGCACGTTCTTGGGGTTCGAATTTTTAGCTTTTCTTTACGTTCGATTTGTTTTTAATGTAATTCTTTTTGACAAGATTCGTTATTTATTCACCGTTAGCCGTATTTGGATAACTATAACACAAGGTCGCCTTCCATCAAAGGTACTAATTTGAACTTTGCCATGTGCATATCGGTAATTGATCTTGTTTGTTACAGAACTTTTTACTTTTACCTTTTTATTTTCAACCATTAACCTCTTTCTTTTCGTCATTCTCTTATTTGGGTTGTTAAGAGATTCATTACGCTGAGCTACTTAGCTACTGTCCTGTGAAGCAAGCAACGTTCGACTTGTATGGTGGAGTTTCTCTACAGACTGGAAGAACGCACATCTGTATCGTGAGTTGGTTGTATTGTAACAACTGTTTATGACAACGATAACGTTTGGCAACCTTTATTGTATATAAAACATTATTGTATATTTGTATAGTATAATTTTCTGTTTCAAATGGTTTTTTCCCTGTGTGCGTGTAGCACTCAGATCTATGTAATCATTTCTTATACACTTATAAATTACTATTTTATATATGCTATATTATCAGTTTACTTTGTTAGGAATGCTTTGCGAGTGTATATACGCATAATTTTGCTCCATAAAGGTTAATCAATTAACTACCAGGAATGAACGATTGCACAATCTGATAGTACTTGTAGCAGCGTTAATTTACCATGCCATTTGGTGACATTTTGGTATTTGTATTTAAGTAAGGTATAGAGTAATTAGTTTCGCTTTATAAATTCTCATCCCATTCATATGTATATGAATGAATGCTTTGCTTGACAATTTTTGCCAAGCAACTACACCTTATTTAATTCATAATAAAGCACTATATTTTACTTGGAGACTTATTATTACCTCCTGTGGGACCCAGGACCTCACCTCACACTAGGTAGCTGGCAGCCGACAGAGTTAACTGTGGTTAAAAGTTGTTACCGTTTCCCAATTAGCAATCCCCGTTTTGTGAGTAACAACTTATATTTTGGCGCCCAACGTGGGATATTATCCAACCACGCGATCAATCACACGCTGTCAGGTGGTGGGAGCAGTGTGAAGTCCAAACGGCATTCACCGGAACTAAAAAAGTCCATGATTAGGAACGGTGAAAGCGGCGTACGGCTTGCTATATTCTGACATCTTGATTTGCCAATAGGCTGACTCTATGTCGAGAGTAGTCAAATATCGATCATCACGAAGTTTATTGAGTGTATTGCTGGTGTACGGAAGAGGATAGGCATCTGGTTGACTAACTTTATTAAGTTTACGTTACGTTAGTCCACAGCAAATTGGTAGATGTTATCTTTCTTCTTTATCATCACGATAGGCGAAGACCATGCTGAAGTAGAAGGTTCCACAATACCTTTGGATAACATCCTGTCTAATTCACGATCTACAACTTTTTGAAGTGCGGACGAGATGGGATAGTAACGCTGCTTAATCGAAAGAAAAGTGATATGTTCCACCAAGAGAGTACAGTCAATGTCGCTATCCATATTTCCAAAAGCATCTTCAACAACACGATCCGGTTCTCCTTTTTGAGAAATAGTCAAATGTTCAACATAGTGAGGGGCAGTAATTACTTCTGTAGAAACGTCGTTAGAAAATTTCTATTCCCCATGACGAAGGACAGGCACAATCTGCATGCGCCTCCAAAAGTCAGCACCTAAAATAAGAAGTTGATGCAAAGAAGGAACGACAACAACATCTAGAGTCCGAATATGGTCAAGAAGTTGATTAGGTAGAGAGACAGTACCTAGATTTAAACAAGAACTACCATCTGCAACAGTGCAACTTGGGCGATCAGCAACACTAAGTTTGCAAATTTTTTTCAAAACTTCCCAGCCTGACTGACCTAGAAAAGTTCTATTGCTCCAGAATCAATAAACGTAAAAATGACTCGTCATTGTCAACACTATTCAAAATAAAATCGAGAACGACTCTCTGCTTAGTTGGTACTTTAGAAGTTAAATTGGAATTGGCCACAATTGCGTTTAGATTGGGTTGAGCACGCTAGTTGACCTCCTAACATCTCGCATTCAGTTTCCCGAACACTGAGGACAAGTCTTCGTAGTGAAGTTCGGCTTCCCACATCGATAACAGTGCAGCTTCTTGGGTAGAGTACAGGTAGATGAAAGGTATCCATGTTGTCCACAATTCCAACAACACTTCTGTTTGGTATCTTACAGCTGAGAGCATGGTGTGTTTTCCCGAATGAAAGTTATCTAAAATAAGAAAATGTGTGTCTCGGAGATAACAAGCTGTACACTTTTCATATTCCCTGGTTTTTCTACATTTTATTTTTTGTCATCTGTATCCAACAATTTGCTGTTATTATTTTATAAAAATTCTAATAAATGCCTACGTTATGGGGGTTTGGAATTGTGCGCACTAATATTCACCAATTCTCAAAGTTGCAAAACTTTCCCACTTTTTTCGATTGGAACATACCCATGCGCTAGAGTAATGACAGATTTTTAATGAAATAAAATTTATCACATGTAGCTTTAGACGACCGAAAAAGCAATGCTTTAATTATATAGGTCAATTTTTTTCTTCATTCAATTACTTAACATAAACGTGCGCCAATTTTGGTTAGCTTTAAAAAAACCGGAACAAGTAACAACCCAACACGTAGTACGCCACGAAATGCAGGATCAGTTAAACGAGACGGGATGGGTCGTTGAAAGCGGGTCAGTTGTCAACTATAAACCACCCTTGCTTTTTTAATACACTTCATTTCTCAACCGAAAAGCGCAAAAAAGCTATATACCCCTACCATTCTCTACCCACCTGTGCTACTTAATATTTCAGTTTTGTCTGGCAAAATTGTGGGAGAGTTGTCTCTCATGTTTACTTCCTTATTCCCATATGATTGATTATCCACGTAACCCATAAACTCTGAAAACCATTTTCGTGCATGCATCCCAAGTTCCTTTTCAAACATTTAACTCTCATTAATAGCTAATCTTAATTGTTATTTTACAGGTCAGTCTAAACCACCTTAAATTAAAACCCTCTTACAAGGGTTACTCTATTTCCATTTTTAGAAACAAACTTTAAGCCTACACATTCTCTCTTTACACGAACATAAACTAACCCCTTTTTACTAATAAATGCAATGGCTCAATTTATAGTTAATCTCGTATGCACCTTAATTAATGTTTATGGTTCCGCCCATATAACTACGCAGTAGGGGTTATTGATTTATTTACGCTTGTCTACTATCAGATCAGTGTCTCCTCGTGTTTTCCAGACTCCCCTGTTGTTATGACAACACAATTGACATGCAATAAACAGGTAGCAAACTGCATCCGCCCCTCAACAACGAGAGTATTAAATTTCATTTCAATCAATACTTCAGAAAATTCTCGGAACGAGCTAAAATCCAGAGAACTGTTGGCATCAGTGCATACTAGATGTGCAGTTGCACTTTAGGAAGTTGCGACAATGGAAAATCCCAAACGTCTCGTATTGATCATCTAGTTATCTATCCTTGTTACTATGGCAACGGAAATACTTTAAATTCTCCAAAATCCGTCCGCTTTTCACATTCTGAATAAAAATAAGTCCAAAATTAAACCTTAGATTTCGGTTAATGTGCCTACAGAACACCCTACACTAAACTTCGACCTAGTTTACAGGGAGAAAATAAAGGATATAATAAGGGGAATTTGGTATAACGAAGTTAAACGAGCAGAAAATTAGGGAAAACTCAAAGCTCAGTTGTGTATAAAACGAGTTCCTTTACTAAATACAAATCTGGTTGTTAACAAAGAACATTCTAACCTCCTTCCTGTTGAAAATGTTAATTTTGTTATTATTATTGCTTCAAGTAACTCCAGTTAAAAGTTACTTTTTTTGAACGATAGTACTTAATATTCAAGTCTCTTGTCCCTTATTTGTTGACAGATTTTGATAAAAAGATGAGAGAAGGGACATGAAAGATCAAAGTTTCTACGGTGTATAGTATGGACAATTGATTTGTTAGGCTTGACAAAATCTTTTGATGTGAAATTAACAAAGGTCAGAATGTTTCGACTGGATTGGGATGGTTTTTAGTAGGTACAAACCCCAATTATTTACAGGTATTTGTTCAAAAGATCTTAAGATGAACATTTTGGTGTTGTTGTACAAAAATGATTCCGAAAACTTGCAGCGAATGGGAAGGAGCTTGCTCATCAACATTTAATTAATTAATTTAAATTTTACACTGAAATAATTAAGAAGAAAAGTTGGTGCGAGTAATTGAGAAACAATGGTAGGACCAAAAAGAAATATTAAATTACATCCCTAAACAGATATAGACTCTCACCCTAGGTGCATTCTTATTTTCATTTATGAATCCTTAGTTAAATTTGTTTTAAAAGAGTGTACCTTTAGAGACATGTACAGAACGAGAACCAGTACCAAAGTTGATATAGGAGCAGTAATTATATTCTTATTTCTAGGGCATAGACTTTATAGAACCCATCCAAATAATGCATACAGGTTGTCAATTCTAACAGTTAGAACCTTTCGATTTATTTAGGACTATTATACTTATTTCATTACTTGTTTTTAATCTTAATCGAATTTTAACATAATTTATTTCATTTAAATTACTTTGGTGTCATTAAAAAACAGAATAGGCTATGAAATGCAACGTGTATAGTCTATTTTCCAAAATCTAGGCTCGAGTATAGGAAGATTAGAAATTAAGAAACATATCAAAATTATGACTATTATGCTAGCCATGGCAAGATTATGAATTTATTCATTCATTCAAATCTAGGAACAAAATGACATAACATTGAGCTGTAGAAGAGATAACCATTTACAATTATATGACGACTGTCTTCTAAATGAACTCAAGTGATAGGTCCTGCATAGTGCGAGCTTTAATGTGGACAGATATTCTTACCAAAAGGGGCTTGTATAACTGAATGAAATTAATAACGATAACTTTCCAAATATTATACGAAGAAAGTTGTAGATTAACAGATCAATAGATCAAAACAATTTAAATAAAAACCCTATTTTGTTCAAATGGCAATTAGAATTCTTTAAACCATATTTTACAAACGTCCATATTTAATAAAAGACCAAAATATCTGCAATAAGAGATAATTATTGTCGTTATCTGATTGATAACCTTGCACATTTTAACTATAGTATGATTAGTATGTCATGTTAACTGTCAGTTGGATAGACCATCGATCAGTTCAATTGACACTGATTAATTGTTCAAATAATAAAAATCTTTAAAATATTCTAAGAGTATTGATAACAAATTTCAGAATTTACAGCATCATTAATCATTAAAGATCAATTTCTAAATTTCTACAGTCTATCATCAAATTCTTGATGCATTTTGAACTATATTAGATTCTGCATAATCATGTTATTGGTATCTACTATTATTTAAAAGCATACAAATTTAAATAATAACAAATATACTAAAGGGGGGAAGCCAAGTACTTAATAGAATAATTGCATTTTATTAAAAATAATCTGCTGCATAATGCACTACTGCTGCATGCAATTACAAATGCAGCGCGATAAGGCTCTCGAGGACTCGGTCACGCAGTTAGTAGTTATTGATCTATTAGTTCGTCTAGAAGACGTCTCCATTACATCCCTAGTTGCCATGACAACAAACCTAGAGATAATTTCCGGCCAAGTGCTATAATAAGGTCCTTATCTAATTATCATTAATAGGAAAGGTTCCCCATAGACATAGATATTATCTCTAAGCAATCATCTACATTCCGTATAACTCCATCTACTATCTACTGTCATTTTAATGTTTAATTTTCATTTTAATCACGAAATATTAATTACACCAATTCTTAATTAGTTTTAATAATTATGAATATTATCGCAATAAACAAGCAGTACACTCGTGGACAAAAAAACATATACTTTCAAAATTACTACTAAAAAAAAATTTAAAAGAAAATATTTAAAATATAGATAAATCTCTTACCAATTGCAAGTGAAGTTGAAAACAATGAATGATAATTTTTTTTCGCACCAAATATACATAATTCGTTGATAAACATAGGAAATGAAACGTTAGGCCAAGCGGTACGTTGTCGTTTGAACGTTTTCGACGCCCTTCGTCGCGACGCCAGGATATTCCACGCCGGCGTCCTGCATACCCTGGGCTTGTGCAACATTATTGATGTTTGGAAAAAAGCTACACGACACGCGCGCATGTTTAATTTTTATTTTAATTATTAAATATTATACTTTTGTTTTGTTTATATTATTTTCCATATTAGACAAAATAAAGGTAACAATTTTGATAACTGCCTACATGATATCAGACAGGGTAATATTTTTCAACCGAAAGAGCACACACAGAATTTAGTTGCTAAATAAATATAGTATGTTGCCGTAGCAACCAGTAGCAGGAAAGTCTGGGAATTCTCGGGAAAATTAGAAAAGAATCCCTGGACACAAGAATTCCTAGTAATACTAACAAAAGGCCTAACACATATTTGCAGAAATCGTAAATACCATACCAGGGTTGGATTTATTTATTTACCTATTTTGTATATGAAACAATCGATGATCAAGTACCTACTAGAAAAATAGAAACATTAGTACTTATAAACCTAATGAAAATGTTGTCAAATGGAAAGGAAACAAGAGGATAAACGTATTCCTGTAGGTGGTAAAGAAATTAATAGTAGTACCTAAGTCTGTAAAAATGTGCATTGATAAACAAAACAAAATACTGCAAGAACAATAGATTGTACCATGCTGAATACTTAACCCGAATGGAACAGCAAATGCGAAGCACCAATTTAAGTGAAACGTAGTATAAGATTCTCCCTGATTAAAAGTATTTTTCAGTCAAAGTTCTTCATTTTTAAATATGTGTTCTGCAGCTCTACTTGTAGCCATTTTCTTTTGAACATTTTTCACTCTGTATGGCAACTGGATATGGCAACATTTTTTTCTCAATGAGCATCAATGCCCAGACAACACGTCTACATCTGTAATTCTATAATTAGTAAAGTAATACTTTTTTAGCTAACATCATAGAGTAATTAATATAAATAGAGGAATAACGCTATGGAGATTTAAGTAACCAGTCAGCATATGGGACAGGTATACTGAACAGTAAAGGGGGCATATCTAGGTAGTGCTG
Organism: Agrypnus murinus; assembly: GCA_929113105.1. Classification (NCBI taxonomy): domain Eukaryota; kingdom Metazoa; phylum Arthropoda; class Insecta; order Coleoptera; family Elateridae; genus Agrypnus; species Agrypnus murinus. The sequence continues at coordinate 65,296,147 of OV816026.1, forward strand.
CACTCTTTAAATCTTTCATTAGTTTACCAAATCATTTGCATTTCCGAGAATTTATTTGCTGGTATAATTAAGAAGCGTCTTTCATTAAATAGACACTATACCTGCATGTGCAAACATTTTTCTAAGAATGGGTTTTTATAAACTCAACAAAGATAAGTGTGCCTAAACATGCAGATCATGTTACGCGATTACGTACTACATACATGTGGGATTGTTTCAAATGCCGAATCTTACCAAATTAATTTATAAAAATATGTGCAACCGTACTTAACAGGCAACCGTTTTATTTGATGTACTTGCATAAAAAATAAGCTTTAAATCTATTTTCAGAATACAAACAAATTTAAAAACATTTATCATAATAATACAATTAACCCACATATGTAAATATTTAACCATATGCATAGAATGCAAAACTGCCAAAAGAATGGTCTGAAAAGTATGCAATACACATTGAAAATTTTTAGTTACTTCTATAAAAAGCAGGAAATACAAATAAATATAAATAATGCGATTCATACCTCAATCATATTGTATGTATTAGATCATAATAAAATCATAAATAGTATTTAAAAATAATATGAGATTATGTTAAAGATGATTAATAAAGCGAAAAAAATCTTGTAGGTATAGAAACAACAAGAAAACGCCCCCAAAATACTCCTAATACCTTGTTTCAAAACAGAAAAGTTTGCGCATTTACTCATGCTAATTAATATCTAGTGTCGCACTTTTTTCTAAAGATGGCCATTAGATTTTGACTGTGTTTGTCTGGTTTTCTTTTTTATTGGCATTTTTAGTTCGTTGTTATACCACTTTACCATTTTAAAAAGTAATATCTGCAACAAATAGTTAATTTATAGCAAATTCTCGATGTAATCTTCACTCAACCACTATTATCATAGATATTAATTATTCTATGCTATTACTCTTGTGACATCCTAGTAGCCAGGATGTACAATATTAACGCTCACGGTGCTCAAGGTTAAAAGGAGAGCTGGTAGGTTGGTTCGTCGATGATAGCTACTAAAAAATAACGATTTGCTGCCTGGGCGCCATTCTAGAAACCTAGAAAGAAGAGGAATGACCAAATACACACAATCATAACAAAAACACAACACGATCATGTAAAACGTATAATTAATATAAAGATTTAATAAAGTAATATAAATGTAAATAGTAACAGTAGTACTAACAAATAAACAAATAAGTAATAACAAAAGGTACAAAAATTTAATAAACAACAATAGTCACCAAGGGCTAAACAAACACCCTACTATAATAAAGAATAAATGGCCACACTAAGGTATGAAAAATGACCACAGATATGACTAACAGCCAGTATAATAAATGTACTACAAGATTTTCTGATAAATAATCGATAACAAAAAATGTCAATAATGAAAGTTCTTTTTTTTGTATATAAACAAACAAATTGCAAAAATTATAATAAAGTGCAACTTGCAGTGAACAGGAGTGTGCAAAAATAATAAAAGAATTGTTGGAAACTGTGAGAGGTGAGGTAGGAAACAAATATCAGGTAAGTATACATAAACTCAATTCCTAACCTTAAATCTTTACCAAACAACAAGTAATATAAATGCAAAAAGATCATAAAAATAACCTGTAATAATTTCAGGCAAGCTTGCTTAATAAGGCGCCGTACCAGCAATAATTAATACCAAGCAAAGAATTTACAAGTACCGTCAGTACCACATAATAAAGATTTGAACACAACGAAGGTAAGTAATTAGCTTTAATTAGGAATAAGGATAATAAGAAGGGAAAACACTTCTGTAATACTTACAGTTACAACTCTCAAAATTTACCAAAATATAACAGTACCAAAGATGTCGAATGCTGACAAAACCAGCTACCATAAATAAACGGCAGGAACACAATACTCCTGGCTGTGAGACAATGTGGTCTACGGATGTCTTCATAGATCAAAAATCACCTTTACCGGAGGGTAAGATTATCACATCACAATCCAAATAGCTGGATAAAATAAGTTGACAACAACCAGCTTCTAGGTTGCGAGACAGTGCTGTGGCCTACAGGTGTCTTCAATGATTAAACCACCATCACCGGAGGGTAAGATTCTCACATGGAAATTCCAACAGCAGAATAAAAATACCATTCTTTTAGAACTTGCTTAAACCAAAGCAACCATTTCCATGATGCAAGCCAATAAAATTAGCCAAGTAGATCTCAATAAACTTAGAAAAAACCCTCAACCATTAAGGTGAAAAATGTGGGGTATATAAGAGATGCCTAAAAATAAAATAATAAATTACCCCCAAGCAAAAGTAGGTATAAAACTCAAATGAAAATCAAAGAGAATTAGAAAAATTCAAAAATTAGTAAACATATTTACCTAGATGTTCTTGGGCCAAAAGTTCAATAGGAAAAGAGCTTGAAAAATTTCAAATGTCTTCTCATTATCAAAAAGAGATTAGAATTCCTCCTACACATAGTTGGTAAAACTTTCACACCAAAAGATAAAAAGAAAGTAGAAATGGCTGACAATTGTTTATATTAAGATAACCAAAAATACACAGGGGAAAATATCAGGAAACACCCGAAAAGGAAAAATCCGAATAGTAATTAAAGAATAAAAATAAATAAAGTTAGTTAGGTAGGCAAATCATACAATAAAAACAATTCCTTTTCTTTTTTTTTTTAGGAAACTTGACTCCAAAGAATCAAGAGGATTAAATAAAATTTGAGAACGTCACACTCTACATAATGTTTTTTATGTCCACGGTTTTTTATAACAATTCTTGCAAAAAATCAGCTCAGGGTCTTATTAAATATTGAGTAAATATTGAATCTTCTTGGAAGATTCCCGCCCGTAATCGCGAAATACTATTAGCAATTGTTTCTTTTCTTCAACTAAGATGCTACTCTTGCCTGTTAAAATATGATCTTATATTATTTTACGTGTTTATAATCAGATATATAATAAATTGAACAAGTTACCAAAGATTCGTCGAATTCTAGCACAGATACCATATCTGCGTCAATATCCGAAAAACGTTTGCTGAAGATTCCAATGTTTGTTAGGATTCAGATACCGTAAGCGATATTTGACATTCTTTTCTTTCGCCGAGATCTAAAGGAACATCATTATCTGTTTTACAGTTCTTTGTTTCTGGTGGTTGTTGTAACCCCATAAAAATATTAAATTGCAGTGATATTCGGAAGGTAGCACAACTAGGGTTGAAACTAAATGCTTTGCTTCTGTTATCGCAGAAATACATTATCCAAAGGATCTTGATTCCGAGATGTAAACATAAAACTGTACTCTTCTTCTCGTAAATCATTCCTAATCACTAATATGCGTTTGATTGCGTACCGAAATCCATCTGTGCAATGTTTTTTTCTATGCTTAACCGTTTTTGCACTTACTACCCTTCCTTTCCTTACAAAGCCACTCAAATTGTTCTTTTAAAACATCTCCAACCCTAGAGTCTAGAATAGACAGTAGACGGCGATACGAGGTTTTTATCTTTTAGGACCCGACTGTTGCGCTTTAACACTTTTGCACTGTGTTAAATTATTCTTGTTTTTAAACAAAGACGTGTTTTTTATTGTCCTGGTTTTTATTTCGCCGGTATGGTCTGCTGTCTTTAACCCTGTAGCGAGTTTGTTACTGAAGATCTGAGTTACTTATTTTACTTTTATTAAAAACTTTCTGATATCATTGAAAGATATTTCTTCGTTATCCACATAGATGTAAGTTTTTAATAGAGTATTTAAAGCATGTATCTACTTATCGTTGAAATGAAAAACCCTAAGCCTTATCTTACTATGGAAACAGATGGTAACACCAATTTAACTTTTTTCAATAGTAGCCTATAATAATCCAGTTAAATTCCAATTATAATCCAGAAAAAATAGCGGAAAGTTGAGGCAAATTCTTGGATTTTTGCATAGGTCTTCCCTGTGGATTGTTAAATATTCCTTTAAAAGTCACCACCTTTAGGTAAACTCGAAGAGATAATAAGGATAAACCACGCCCCTTAGCGGTTTTTGTCATTTTTCTCGGAAAGTATTTATATAATTTAAACTATTAACTAAGTTTATCGAGATGAAGGAGGTTAAATAATAGTTATTTATGTATTAAGGGCATAATGAAGCTTTTATGGCCAGAAGCGTTATTTCTAGCCCGAGGCGTCAGCCGAGGGCTAGGAAAAGACTGTAGGGCCCTAATAGTTATTTATGTATTAAAGGCATAAAGAAGCTTTTATGGCCAGAAGCGTTATTTCTAGCCCGAGGCGTTAGCCGAGGGTTAGGAAAAGGCTGTAGGGCCATAAAAGCAAGTTATGCCCGAAATACATACACTATTTTATGCACAGATTAAGTTTTTAACTCAAATATATTATTGTGTAAAAAATCTAATTAAATGAGTACGTAGCCGCTCAAGCCGCTGTGCGTATACTTATGTGCTTATACGAAGTACGTTACTATAGTTACTATTCCAAAATATTTAATTTCAGCTTATTTTCATTGGTGATAAGTTTACAAATTATATTAAGAACCAATCAAGTTCTACAAATACAGCTCTGAAATTTAATTGACGTTTCTTTATTGCCCGTCGGATCATAAAGAGGCCCTTGGGCCATAAAGAGACGGTTATGTTTAGACGAGTCCAGCAATAATAGCCTAATTATAATGCATCTGTGTATAAAAGCAAGTTATGCCCGCTGTACATACAC